>CM061042.1:113812199-114412199 GCA_030762985.1 Adelphocoris suturalis
AAAAAATCACTTGAAAGTGAAACAACGCTTCCGCTACTTATAAGTAGACTCGAAAGCAAAATCTGTTGCAATGGCTTGCAAGTCTTCGGGGAAATCCCGTCATCAAAATATTTTTTGGAGCATTCTGATATTGTGTGTTCACAAATATGACCAGCCTGAGTATAGCGAATGTGACACATGGCAACATCATCTGGTCGAAGGACTCCAAAATTTATTGGATACCGGAGGATAATTGAATTTAGTGCTGAGACCCCAGATAAAAATAAAAAGTTCAAAATTATGATGTTATCGAGACGTCTTCTCTTGACCGTGTCCATATCATTCATCTAGAAAATATATTATAAACACACAAAAGGGTGGAAAGTTGATGTGATTGATAGATAGAGAAGCTGGCTTGATAGGAAGGACTGTGTCATCGTGAGAATTAGAAAGCAGCTCTCTGCTCCTTCATTGAGCAGCTTCCACCGACTATTCATTGATTGTGGAATAAAACCTGACACATAGACATTCAAATACATGGAGATTGTTTTACGAGAAAACTAAAATGGAAAGATTTTCACGAGATCGGATGAAACATGAGGAAGTGAAAAGCATAAAAGAAGCTCGATTATGGGCATCAAATAGCTCCTGCAAAACTGCACTGAAGTTATCTCAAATGATGCTATCTCATATTTACAATTTCACGAGTTTCTTACAATCCAACGATGAACGGCTAAGGCCAACTATCACCAACAACTTAAGCCAGTTTAATTTCGAAAACAATGGAAATTAACAAAGATTATAGAACAACGTCTTTCATAAGAGTGCTTTAGGAGCTTAAAACCCTACTGAGGCGGCTCGACTTAATCTCCCAAAATCCGGCCAGATACACTTGCTAATCTCCGTTAGCCCTGATAACAACGATAGCCGCGTACGAACAGCTGTTAGTTTGATTCACAGTTAAAGTTGATTCACAGATTTGATTTACAAATAATTCATGCAATTTGACACTTGGATTTATATTTGATTCATCGAATTTCCCTCGAAGAAACCCGAGGAAGATCCGACGGCTGATTCTGCACTTCGAGGAATTCGTCAACATCGAGTTTCGAAGTAAATTTCGACTCGCGAATCCGACAGTTCAGAAAGTCCTCGAAATCGTTCTCTCGCCTGGAGTTGTCGTCGGACAGGTAAATTTGAAATGGTTTTTACAATCAAATTGATGAATTTCAACACGAATAGTGAAATGGAATGATAGGAGAATAACGTAAAATAGATGGTGTAGGACGTGATATTAGGAAGATGAATAGCAATCCCTTGTAGAGAAGGTCATGACATCAGCTGATTCACTGTCCCGGTATTCAAATCGTCCAACGTTTTGGCGAATTTTATTGGACGATTTCCCTAAACTCCGTTGGGGAATCTCCGTTATTCCAAACGCGATACAAACGAGTTTTGGGTTGGTGAAAGATATGGTTTGATCCTCGAGATTATTTTTATTGGAGTTTGGCCAATCTCCGTTAGATAACTTTTCGGTGAGAGTGGGCCTAAAGCTGTCACAAGCTCGTTAACAACTTGGAAGACGAAGTCAACTAATAAGTTCACTTGCTACGGACGAGACGGTTCCGTCAGAATTTCGATCCTAAAGCCGAATATCGACGTCAAATTCACCAAATCATTTTGACTGATTGAGATTCCTTTCACTGAACTTTCAAGGCTGTAACCCCGTAACTTCTGTTATTGTAGGTTACTGTTGATCTCTGGTAAAAATTCCTGTAATTCCATAATCTTCGACTCTTGAGAATGTAAAGAAGAACCACAAACTACATATAACACTTATTTTTCTTTTCTTCTTTTTTTCAGACCGAGCTCAGAAGATTAGATAACGCATATAATCAGGCAAGTACAGAACAGATAATTTATTTGTTACTAAGAAGATTTGAAGTCATAAATTTTATCAATTAGGTGAAACAAACTTGATAAGGAGCTTAACATTTCTACAGAGATTTGTATACAATGTATGGGTAACCCCCCCCCCCCCCACCGCTTTTTATTTTGCTTCTTTTCCTTTGGCCGTTAGTTGTGTTTTTAGTTAACAAATTAATTGTTTCCTCATTTATTAACTAAATTCAGCTCGCCGATAAATCCGCAACACCAGCAGACATTCCCGTGTTTTGTGCAACACCCATCATCATCTTCCCTGGCAATTTGTCAGCAAACTGAAAGAGTATTTAATTTTTTTTTTTTTTTTTTTTTTTTTTTTTTTTTTTTTTTTTTTTTTTTTTTACGTTAGGCATAAAAATAATCTAGTTTGTACATATTGTCGTTATGTTCGCTCACGTCCATCCGTAACCGTGGAAGATTATAACAAATATAAAAAATAAAAATTATAGTAATAATATACCACCTTGTGCCTGAAGGCTAATGAGTGATGAGCGTAGAATACTTTTTTACGTTTTGGAAATAAAAATGTGATATTTATGAATAGAATAGCGAAGAAATTAGCTTCGGATCTCACTTACCAGCTATAAGGAACTACCTTAGGATTCGTTTCAAGATGTCCCAAAGGTCCTCAATTTTAGCATCATACGCTGAATCTCTATCTCTATCTCTATCTCTATCTCTATCTCTATCTCTACTATTAATAAGAATGAAACTCCGTCTGTCTGTCTGTCGCTCGTGCCTATGCACGGCCAAACGGCTGAGTGGGCCGGATCTACGAGTGGGGGGATCTTTTTGGGATTTTCCGATAGGGTGTATAAGCGAATTTAAAATTTTCTAATCCCACCCGAACCATGGGCCGTAGGGCGGGAGGGGGGTCGAAGTAATAATTAATGTGCGCTTTTTGGACTTCCCCGCTTCCCCTACCCCTCTAAACGGCCGTTGACAATTCCGGAAAAATACGGGTTTCGTAGGTTTTTGAACGAGGAAGACGACGGCGCGATCGGATCGCGAAAAAAGTATCGGGAAATGCGTTAAAAAAATGCGAGAGTACGGACCCGTTTTCTCGAAAAGTCCGCCGAAAAACTTGGTTTTTTCCGATTAAAATATACCCCATAAAGGTACGTTTTTCGGAACGGTTTTCGCGGGCGAAATACAGCTTTGGGTCCGCCGAATCTGAATCCGAAATCGGATATCGAAAAAAGTGACGTGACGTTTTTCGAAATGCGAGCAGAAGCGAGGGAAGCGTTTAACATCAGAAATTAATTTTGCCGTGTTCGCGAGAAGGCTCTACGAAGACGTCAAGGGGTTTGTCAGGTATTTCACAATGTTACCTGCAGGCCTATTTCAAAAGAATAAATACGGGTTTTTTCCTACCTATATACAGGTATACCTTGCGAGCGAAGCGAGCAACATCCCCGAATAATCTTTTTGTGGTTCCACGTAGTTTTATAAGATTTAATTTGTTTGTAAGAATTTCCAACAGAAAAAAACGTCTGCCAAGTTGGGTGGGCAGTATAACTTCCTCAAGCGAGCGAAGCGAGCAGCATCCCCTACAGAAGTTAAACCTACCCTTAGAGATCTACCGTTTGCGAGCAAAGCGAGCAACATGCCCTACATGCCACACTTTGCGAGCGAAGCGAGAGCCATGTCAACAGAATAAATTCGGATTTTTTCCTACAAATATACAGCAATACCTTGCGAGCGAAGCGAGCAACATCCCCGAATAAACTTTTTGTGGTTCCACGTAGTTTCATAAGATTTAATTTGTTTGTAAGAATTTCCAACAGAAAAAAACGTCTGCCAAGTTGGGTGGGCAGTATAACTTCCTCAAGCGAGCGAAGCGAGCAGCATCCCTTACAGAAGTTAAACCTACCCTTAGGGATCTATCGTTTGCGAGCGAAGCGAGCAACATTCCCTACATGCCACACTTTGCGAGCGAAGCGAGCAATATTCCCTACATGCCACACTTTGCGAGCGAAGCGAGCAATTGAATGGGGGGTCCGGGGGGCTTGCCCCCCGGCTGGACGTGGAGGCGAGCGTAGCGAGCCGGAGCGGCTAGTTATTAATAAGAATGAAACTCCGTCCGTTTGTCCGTTTGTTTGTCGTGTCTATGCACGGCCAAACGGCTGAGTGGGCCGGATCTACGAGTGGGGGGATCTTCTTGGGATTTTCCGATAGGGTGTATAAGCGAATTTAAAACTTTCTAATCCCACCCGAACCATGGGCCGTAGGGCGGGAGGGGGGTCGAAGTAAGAATTAATGTGCGCTTTTTGGACTTCCCCGCTTCCCCTACCCCTCTAAACGGCCGTTGACAATTCCGGAAAAATACGGGTTTCGTAGGTTTTTGAACGAGGAAGACGACGGCGCGATCGGATCGCGAAAAAAATATCGGGAAATGCGTTAAAAAAATGCGAGAGTACGGACCCGTTTTCTCGAAAAGTCCGCCGAAAAACTTGGTTTTTTCCGATTAAAATATACCCCATAAAGGTACGTTTTTCGGAACGGTTTTCGCGGGCGAAATACAGCTTTGGGTCCGCCGAATCTGAATCCGAAATCGGATATCGAAAAAAGTGACGTGAAGTTTTTCGAAATGCGAGCAGAAGCGAGGGAAGCGTTTAACATCAGAAATTAATTTTGCCGTGTTCGCGAGAAGGCTCTACGAAGTCAGGGGTTGGATGAGGCGGGGCTTGCACCTGACGAAAACGGGTTGCGAGCAGGTACACGCACTTACGTCTTGAAGGGTATACAGGTATACCTTGCGAGCGAAGCGAGAGCCATGTCAACAGAATAAATTCGGATTTTTTCCTACAACTATACAGCAATACCTTGCGAGCGAAGCGAGCAACATCCTCGAATAAACTTTTTGTGGTTCCACGTAGTTTCATAAGATTTAATTTGTTTGTAAGAATTTCCAACAGAAAAAAACGTCTGCCAAGTTGGGTGGGCAGTATAACTTCCTCAAGCGAGCGAAGCGAGCAGCATCCCTTACAGAAGTTAAACCTACCCTTAGGGATCTATCGTTTGCGAGCGAAGCGAGCAACATTCCCCACATGCCACACTTTGCGAGCGAAGCGAGCCCTACATGCCACGCTTTGCGAGCGAAGCGAGCAATTGAAAGGGGGGTCCGGGGGGCTTGCCCCCCGGCTGGACGTGGAGGCGAGCGTAGCGAGCCGGAGCGGCTAGTTATTAATAAGAATGAAACTCCGTCCGTTTGTCCGTTTGTTTGTCGTGTCTATGCACGGCCAAACGGCTGAGTGGGCCGGATCTACGAGTGGGGGGATCTTCTTGGGATTTTCCGATAGGGTGTATAAGCGAATTTAAAATTTTCTAATCCCACCCGAACCATGGGCCGTAGGGCGGGAGGGGGGTCGAAGTAATAATTAATGTGCGCTTTTTGGACTTCCCCGCATCCTCTACCCCTCTAAACGGCCGTCGACAATTCCGGAAAAATATCGGTTTCGTAGGTTTTTGAACGAGGAAGACGACGGCGCGATCGGATCGCGAAAAAAGTATCGGGAAATGCGTCAAAAAAATGCGAGAGTACGGACCCGTTTTCTCGAAAAGTCCGCCGAAAAACTTGGTTTTTTCCGATTAAAATATACCCCATAAAGGTACGTTTTTCGGAACGGTTTTCGCGGGCGAAATACAGCTTTGGGTCCGCCGAATCTGAATCCGAAATCGGATATCGAAAAAAGTGACGAGAAGCGTGACGAATTGCGAGCAGAAGCGAGCAAAGCGATTAAAATGATTCTGCCGTGGACGAGAGAAGGCTCAAGAATTGACGTGAAGGGTTCGATGTCACAACACTGCGAGGCGAGCAGGTATGCCTACATAGGTACCTACCTTGCGAGCGAAGCGAGAGCCATTTCAAATAATAAATACGGACTTTGTCCTACACATATACAGGTATACCTTGCGAGCGAAGCGAGCAACATCCCCGAATAAACTTTTCGTGGTTCCACGTAGTTTTATAAGATTTAATTTGTTTGTAATAATTCCTAACTGAAAAAAACGTCTGCCAAGTTGGGTGGGCAGTATAACTTCCTCAAGCGAGCGAAGCGAGCAGCATCCCCTACAGAAGTTAAGCCTACCCTTAGAGATCTACCGTTTGCGAGCGAAGCGAGCAGCATCCCCTACAGAAGTTAAACCTACCCTTAGAGATCTACCGTTTGCGAGCGAACCGAGCAACATCCCCTAAATGCCATACTTTGCGAGCGAAGCGAGCAACATATCCTACATGCCAGACTTTGCGAGCGAAGCGAGCAACATCCCCGAATAAACTTTTCGTGGTTCCACGTAGTTTTATAAGATTTAATTTGTTTGTAAGAATTCCCAACTGAAAAAAACGTCTGCCAAGTTGGGTGGGCAGTATAACTTACTCAAACGAGCAGCATCCCCTACAGAAGTTAAACCTACCCTTAGAGATCTACCGTTTGCGAGCGAAGCGAGCAGCATCCCCTACAGAAGTTAAACCTACCCTTAGAGATCTACCGTTTGCGAGCGAACCGAGCAACATCCCCTAAATGCCATACTTTGCGAGCGAAGCGAGCAACATTCTCTACATGCCAGACTTTGCGAGCGAAGCGAGCAATATTCCCTACATGCCACACGTTGCGAGCGAAGCGAGCAACTTAATAGGGGTCCGGGGGGCTTGCCCCCCGGCTGGACGTGGAGGCGAGCGTAGCGAGCCGGAGCGGCTAGTTATTAATAAGAATGAAACTCCGTCCGTTTGTCCGTTTGTTTGTCGTGTCTATGCACGGCCAAACGGCTGAGTGGGCCGGATCTACGAGTGGGGGGATCTTTTTGGGATTTTCCGATAGGGTGTATAAGCGAATTTAAAATTTTCTAATCCCACCCGAACCATGGGCCGTAGGGCGGGAGGGGGGTCGAAGTAATAATTAATGTGCGCTTTTTCCACTTCCCCGCTTCCCCTACCCCTCTAAACGGCCGTTGACAATTCCGGAAAAATACGGGTTTCGTAGGTTTTCCTACGAGGAAGACGACGGCGCGATCGGATCGCGAAAAAAGTATCGGGAAATGCGTTAAAAAAATGCGAGAGTACGGACCCGTTTTCTCGAAAAGTCCGCCGAAAAACTTGGTTTTTTCCCATTAAAATATACCCCATAAAGGTACGTTTTTCGGAACGGTTTTCGCGGGCGAAATACAGCTTTGGGTCCGCCGAATCTGAATCCGAAATCGGATATCGAAAAAAGTGACGAGAACTCGGTCAAATTGCGAGCAGAAGCGAGCAAAGCGATTAAAATTATTCTGTCGTGGACGAGAGAAGGCTCAAGAATTGACGTGAAGGGTTCGATGTCACAACATTGCGAGGCGAGCAGGTATGCCTACATAGGTACCTACCTTGCGAGCGAAGCGAGAGCCATTTCAAATAATAAATACGGACTTTGTCCTACACATATACAGGTATACCTTGCGAGCGAAGCGAGCAACATCCCCGAATAAACTTTTCGTGGTTCCACGTAGTTTTATAAGATTTAATTTGTTTGTAATAATTCCCAACTGAAAAAAACGTCTGCCAAGTTGGGTGGGCAGTATAACTTCCTCAAGCGAGCAAAGCGAGCAGCATCCCCTACAGAAGTTAAGCCTACCCTTAGAGATCTACCGTTTGCGAGCGAAGCGAGCAGCATCCCCTACAGAAGTTAAACCTACCCTTAGAGATCTACCGTTTGCGAGCGAACCGAGCAACATCCCCTAAATGCCATACTTTGCGAGTGAAGCGAGCAACATTTTCTACATGCCAGACTTTGCGAGCGAAGCGAGCAACATATCCTACATGCCAGACTTTGCGAGCGAAGCGAGCAATATTCCCTACATGCCACACGTTGCGAGCGAAGCGAGCAACTTAACGGGGGGTCCGGGGGGCTTGCCCCCCGGCTGGACGTGGAGGCGAGCGTAGCGAGCCGGAGCGGCTAGTAGTAAATAAATAAGCTTCGGAGATCACACAGCTCATCTAGGGGGCTTCAGAATTTATAATTAATGTGTAGATGTTCCTAGAGGTCTCCTGGTTGAATTGCAAAGAACTTAAATCCAGATCTCATTCAGTATGTCTTGGGGGCTCTAGACTCCATGATTCGTTTTTAGAGGTCTTAAGGGTTCTCCATTCCAAATTTTAGCTTCATAGGTTGAATAACAAAGAAATTAGCTCCATAGGTTTAATTTCAATAGATATACACTATATGCTTCTGCATTCAAGACTTAGTTTGTAAACAAAACATGGGAACTTTTATGCCCATAGCTCTGCTAGTCTTATAACAAAAGAGTTATTATAGTGAACAGTAAAATGTTAGTTAAATACGGCCTTTACAATCATTTAAAAAAAGATAACTTCTAATATTTGGTAGAATCCAAAAGTTTGTTTGTATAGTAGAATAAAAGGAACTACAAAAAAGATTTTAAGAAAAGTTGCTCAAATTTCAAAACAATTGAACATAAATATGCTCAGAACAATTAATAAATTTGCTTACATGAGCATGTCTGAAACCTTCTCATTTTGTTTTTACTAAAGTTCAGTAACACTAGACAATATATTGTAATTTTCTTCGAAACTGGGCATATGCCGATAAAGGTATAGGTATGATAAATGTAGAACTGGTCGCTTCTATTTCTGCTAAATCCATTATCATAGAAGAAAACGTGCGGAAAGAGTATGAAAACAAGACCAAAATGTCTAAACAGGTTAGAAAAAACATAAAATTTTAAACGCGTTTGACGCGCGGCGGCCGAGAGAGCTTTCCATCGAGTGGTGAACAATTTTTGTGGGTAAAAGAGGGAAGAAGGTGAAGAAACGTACCAACGGAGTCGTTGTATGTGAAAATGATCAGAATGTTTTCCGTTACGCTCTGTGAAAGGCAAATTGTAATAATTTCCTACCGAGGGGGACCATAGTAAAGACATGGAAATGTCAGAATACTTTGTTCGGCTGGAGCCGCATTTTGTCTTACTGTGCAATGGTCTTCCTTAGTAGAGCTGATTTGGTTCATAGTGTCTAACGTAACGCTCAATCATCAGTAAATTGTGTTTCATTGGTTAGATATCGTTCAAAGAAATTATGAGGGTTCTACTTGGAGACCAATAGAAGCGTCAAGCCAATAACGTACGAGCAAATACGCTGGAGTGAAGGTACTTTTCTCTTCTCTCCCTACATATTTCAACGAGCGATATTGATTTTCTCGCCGAAAGAGGCCTCAAAGTAACTGAATCATGTAAAGAGGGTGTAGACGTGGAGTGCAGACTGTGTAGCGTCGAGCTTCTATAACAGCCGGATCGTTAGCCGAGCCCTTCGCCTGAATCCCCTGGAGAATTCTTTGAGCCCATTTTCCCCCCTGTTCGCGAGAAAAAGGCACCACTCATAATTTCCACCGATATTGTGCATTCCTCCGGGAAGAACGTTCCAGATCACTTTCATAGCAAGCACTGCCTACCAAAGGAAAGTGGAAGACCTTTGATGCTATGGAAAGGCCTATTGTATTATTTCTCCTCTTCTCGAAGCACGTGAATTATTAATGACTAATGTAAAACTATATAATAGGTACAAATTCATCTGAAGAGCTGCGGAGTGGATTTTACCAGCATCATAGGCTGTAACAAGAACTTTAAATACAATGCCCTCTAGAACTTTTTATATCCCACTATTGGAAACCATGTTGGAGTGAACTGGCTGAAATGCCATGAAATGGTAGAGGCCAAGAGTACTACTGCGGACCGTAAGATAAGTTTTCAGAGAGATCTAAAAACCTTAGCAGACGCGTACGGATTTTTATCATTTTCTCTCGATACGTAACGCACCTTGAAAAAACAATAATTTTTTAAAAGTGATAAATCCGCGTGTTGAGTTCATTTTGTCGCCTACGTGACCTACATAAAAAGAATTCAAGTACCCCTGAAGATGGGAAATTTAACGCTCGTTCCAACGATATATCGATTTTTAAGTTTACATTGCAAGTTAGGGGAGATATGGGCAATTCAGTGATGTAAATTCAAAAACACGAGAAAAAAACTTAAAAGTGAAAAAAACTCTTAAAATCAAGAGTTTGAAAATAAAAAAAAAAAAAAAAAAAAATGCAATGAGGATTTTTTTTATTGAAAATTAGTTGTATAATCGATCCTTAGGAGGGTAACGATTTTATGGGAGAACACCCGGTATATTGTTTGTTACTGATTATGAACTAACAGCAGAAATCGAACTATCATTGTAACTCTTTATTCTCGTGGAATTAGGCAATGTTCTTCTTCCGTTTTTTACTAAAATCGGAGAGATGCAACATTACACTAAGTGCGTTTCACATCAATAATCTCGGATCACAAGTTTTATTATAAAATACCTTTTTTGTGTTAAAAAAAGTGCTATCCTTCGAACTGGTATGAGACGCTCGATTTTATGGAGATAGGGATAATTTGAGAATGCGTCCAGTTCTTTAAAACCTAAATTTTAAATAACGTAGAATGAGTAGTATAAATAGAAGAGTATAATCGGTATTTGGGAAAAATTGTATTTCTGAACAACATACATACCCTAGGTACTATCGATAAATATGATTTTTTTGTGGTATAGTGATCATAATATTTCTATAAGGGCAATCAAGGCCGGACGTAATAGTTACCGCAGATGTGGAAAGATGAGTCACTTAGGCCTGGCCCGTCAAAAATAAAAGTTGTCCGTCAAGTTGAACTTGTGACGAGGTAGAGAGCCAGTTGGAGCAATTACCTTCACGCGTTCGAACTCACCTGGAACCTGCTCAGGCCGACGATTTCGCTCAATGGGACGACACAAGATTTTTGCATCCAGTTTGAAGAGTGAAAATAGGATCTTTTTTTGAGCGATTTTGCTTTCAATGCAACGATTTCTAACTCGCAGAACCAAACCAAACTCCTTCTAGAAAAGGATTTGCTAAAGTCTGCTGTACAAACATTGTCAATTTTATGATTTCAATGAAGATTAAGGATTTTTTTTTTCTTCTTCTAATTAATGACTCAAGCCGTTTAATGACCTCAACCAGAAAGGTCATTAGTGGCATTGAACAAGGTGTCTAAAGGGACACTGCAAGTTGGACGATTCGAAGGGGAGTCTGGCAGCTATCCTCCGTTCCATCACTAAACGGAGTGCTAATTTTGGATTATTATTTCCAATAAAAAAACCTTTGTAACCGATCAAGAAAAAACAAAATCTGAATTCCTCCGCAAAACTCGTTAGTTTACGTTTGATGTTGGGTAATAAACAAAATAAAATTTAAAATAAAATATTTGTTTACAAGCTAGGCCAAAGTTCAAGGAAATCGGTTCAAGGACCGCATATTGGCCCACTATGGTTCATTCAAATTAACTCAGAGTAACATTCAAGAGTTGAAATTTAATATCACTACTTACCTAACATCAGTAGTTTTTTTGTTCAACTTTAATGAATTGAATTGAATAATGAATATCACGAAGCTGAATGAAAACAGAGAGCAATAACTGTTAAAATTAAATTATTGTTACTTTAGAATCCGGCGTACTACAGTTAAATTGGTGGTGGTGGTGAACGCTTTTGAAAGCAAGAACGTTGAGGCAACGAAACACAAACACACATTCACTATTATTTAGTGCCCCTATAAAATGACCACCTTCCAAGATGAGAGCCCCCGAAGGACGTGGACGGTGATACACGATGCACTCCTACCGAGTTGCCCCATCCGAGTAACAACATGGCAATTTTCCCGTACAATACACCCCGTACCATGTCGTAGTCGAGGCTATGACCTATTGATTGTCTTTGAGCACGGATATCTCATGCCACATTCTTCTTCTTTCATACTTAGAAAGCCTGGGCATTTCCAGACTACCAGTGATAACCTGGACATCCAGGATGTAGCCACTGGGACAGCATGAAAATGTATAAAGTTGCAGAGACCAGAGTCCTTTGGAGGCCATTCCATCCAATAGGAGGGAATGGGGGATTCAGAACAACGTTAACTCTCTTTACCATCCACTGACTCACGTAGCAGCGAACTCAGCAGATCAGCTGGGTCGTGAAGAAGTTGGAGTAGATCAGTAGCAACACAACAACTGCTGCCTGACGAAATCAATGTCAGCAGCAGTGCGGGTGACCTTCCAGCTCGGGCAGCGCTGTTGGAGTGAAGATGTGATGATGGCTGAGATACAATACTGAAACAACCATCCTTGAACGGTGAATACGTATGCACAGGGGACACCAGGTGGGAAGCCTAGCCAAGAGCGCACAGCAGAGCGAACTTCGCGATCCAACTCTAGTAGCCCACAGTAAGTCTAACAAAGACTTGCCCATAGGTACGTTAGCTTTGGCAGTAAGTACTTATGGAGAAGGTACAGTTTTTGCTGTCTTCAAACACGTTCAACTACTACTACAGGTCTTAACATTGATGAAATGGATTCGTATTCGGTTATTTTTATTTGCTTTCATATGTTTTATTTTTTTATGTTTATACGTTATTATACTTATTTATTTTTTATGTTTTATTGTTTTTTTTTCTCTCACGTGCTTAGGTTGTCCGACCCACCTCTGGAACAATAATTCTTAAAGGCTGTTCGTCCCTTCCATAAACGTAGCCTTACCGATACGACCAAGCTTTAGAAGGACGGACCGGACGCCCTGAAAACTAGGTTAGAAACCAAACGTAGAGATCAAATCTCGCACCCTGTTCCGATCCTCCGTAACTCGAGTTAATACTTCCATTAATCAAAGAAAATGGCATAACGAAATGCCACGGCGTCGTGAATCAGTGGGATGGCAGTGATGGAGTGGGCCCAGTTGGAACCCAAAGTCGGAGCTGTTGGTCTTGAACTCGACTGCCCACTCCAGTGACCCCTCGCCTCGCACCGCTGGCCTTGGACGAGCATACGGGCTGGATGGAAGATATAGATCCACAGAAAGACAATCGCATCGTAAATAGCTGGATATCTCACAATTTTCAGGACGAACTTGTTTACACTAACAGGAAATTTAATTCACAAGAGCAAACAATTGAATTCTTGAGAAAAATAAGACAAAGAAAATGTGTAAAGGTATTCCACGGATAAATCATAACAAAACTCAGTAGGGAACTCCTCATTTCTAGATTTCCCTTAACGGATTCTACTTGAAGACTCCACTAGAGGATTAAATTATGACACATGGGTCATGATTTCCTCTAAAAGCTCACTTTGCTGATCAGATCGATTTCGTAATGTGTCATTCTTACACACCAGTCCAAGGTAGGCTATTCAAACATCAGCATCGTGGGTTGAACAGATTAGAAATTACAATCAATATTGAGAGTAAAACTAAAAAATGCCAAGTTGGGTGTGGCTCATAGCTTCCTCGTTTACGTAACATGAATGTATAGATCATTGAAAATTTTTGAATGAGCTTGAAAAATTCCATAGCAGAAAAGAGTAAACCAAGAAGTAGCGTGAAACGTCATAATTGGTCAATTAAGAAACGAAAAAATGATACTCAATGTAATTTACGTATGCATGAACAATGGGAACATGAACAATGACGGGACCATCTACAACAACCTAACCCCGCATTCACTGACAATTTCATCAAAATCGGAAGAAAACTGTGGAAAACAAGCATGTTACAAGGATTTCAAATTGGCGCATGCCCAGTAGCTATTATTGATACGAGCATGTTGAAACTGATATAAGATGATCGAATTGTCATCTCCCCAACTATCATCCAAATTTGAGCGAGATCGGACGACTAGGGCGTGAGAAAATTACGCTTGGTAGAATTTACGTTTGCGCATGCGCAGAGTGAGGTATTGAGTCAAGAACGATGAAACTCTATTCCCTAGCCTGCACATCCCTTGAAAATGTCGTCCAAATCGGATGAAAACTGAGGAAAACAAGCTTGTTAGAAGAATTTGCGGACACACAACAGACTCACACACACATACAGACAGACACGGAACCAAAGTTGTCCAAAATGGTCTAAAACGTAATATGCGAGAAGAACTTTTGATTTTGGAGACCAAAAAAAAATTTTTCCCCCGAAAGTGAAAACAATGCTTCCGCTACCTTTAGGTAGACTCGTTTGAAGCTTCAAAAATAACACTTCCGTAAACGAATCGAGAACAAACTTTTTTGTGCACAATAATAACGTGAATAATTTAGTGAACTTCAATAATGTGAATTGAAATTACGCACCATCAAATTTACTTAATTTTTATGCATTTATTCATTTTTCATCATATTGAGAAACGAGTCTGCGGCCACTGCGAGTTAGTGACAGACCTACGCACAACAAGGGCTCCACCGTTATCTGTCGGGAAGGAACCTAACGGTTCTCGATCATCGATGTAAACGAACGGTTCACTCGGTAACGCTTCGGTATAATTCAATTAGCCACAAAAAACTATCTTTGACTCCATTATGAGCCCTTATTGCATAATACCTAGTCCAGCCGTAATTTCTATTATAAGTAAAAATGTTTGTAGACATAAGGTTAGTCATGGATTATAAAAAGAGTCGTTTTATTTTTATATGAACTCTTATAAGTTGATAAGCTATAGAATAATTTTAAATTACCGCATTTAGCCGACACGAAATCTTTTAGTCTTGGAGCCCTTAATTAGTACCCTTCCGGGTTGATCGAAATTGATGCCGATGTTTGACGGTGAACGGACGAGTTTTTTTAATTCGATTTTTTCATTCTACGTATCTTGAAACGAAAATCAACAAATTTAGAGAAGGGGGAGGGGATAATTTTTTTTTTTTTTTTTTTTGTCGATTATAAAGGTTTATCATTGAAAACAATAAACCGAAATTGTTGGATTAATCGCAGTTAGAAAGGAACACCAGACGATAGGAAGGCGATCCAGTTCTAGCGTTTCTGCTGTAGAATCATAGTAAATTATTCCAAGAACGAAGGAGGGCTGCGGGTTATTCGATAACTGAGATGTTTGCAGGCCTTCGTTACCACTCAAATCGATAATCTAAATAAAAAGGATGCAAATTATTACACAAAGGTTTATTATTTCTGTATTAGATAGCCCTTCTACGCAGATCGTTGGTCTATAATTATTATTAAGCCCCATATGTATCTAGCAAATGATCAACACTTGGCGCACCGTGCCTCCCAAAAAAGTTCACACCTTTACAGCTCAGGACACCACAATTTTACAGTTTTATAGACGTTGAGAAATTTTCTAAAAATGTAAAAACAACAAAATGAAAAAATAAGTAAAACGGCAAGTTGAAAGGGAAGAAATTAGCCTCAGAGGCCCCATCAGCTATTTAGTGATCCTCTGAACCTCGTCATCGTTTTTGAGGTGCCCTGAACGAAGTCAATTGAATTTCAGCAACGTGAGTCAATTTGGAAAAAACTTAGCCTCGGAAGTTCTGAAACTGATCAGAATAACACGAGAACCGAGAATATTATGGCAATATAAAATAACCAAGTGACTCAGAAAGAGTAACGCTAGGACCATCGAGAAGTTTCAACGACCCTGTATTTGCGCGGAAATCGAAAAGAACCAGAACTTTTTCATCAAACTCTACATACATATATATATCAAAAAGCGTAAAATTCCAGGAATTTCAAAACGAATTTCTTTGCAGGAAATTTTGAATTCATTGCAATAGCTTAATTTTCTTAGAAAATCGGTTAAAACGTTCCGACCTTGGTAGACTCGGAAGTAATTAACTTTCTGTTGTTGGAATAAAAATAACTATTGAATTAACAGTGATTCCTAAGTATTTACTAATCATTAATTTAATAAATTAATATACTCGTGATTGAATTAGGTGATTACCTACCTACGCTACACAAGCCCAATAGGACACAGAAGTTATAATAAACTCGATTTCCGGAATCAGAATTCCATTGGAATTATGTTATCAGATGATAAATTGTCACAGTTTTCAAGGCCATTTTCGATATGTTTTACTGGTTACGATTCACTACCGTGTTGATGTCTTTTTTCTTTTTGATGCAGAATAAACGCGTAGCGACCGGGGTGGTTTCGTTCGATTGTTTGGGCGGATACCTATAAATAATACTCAAAAATCATAGCTGTTACATAGAAAGATTTCAAGATCTTGATTTTTGAATATTTCAGCCCTTAGGTTCTACCCTTTAGTGATGATCGGGCGCAACGCCGATGTTACTGGCACATCCCCGGCCGATGAATGATTTTTAAGCCAATTTCTAAGAGTATGGTCTCATTTTGAGAAAAGCTCCGGACGGCGTACGGCGGATGGATTTTGAAGTATTCTGAAACGATTCCTGGATTTTAACGCTTTTTTATATGTATAAATATGTATATATATATTTGTATATATAAGAATGCCCTGCTTTCTACATTGGAAAAGCCGAAACCAGTCATATCCCTTATTACTGCACCAAGTATCTACTACCAAAATGATAACTAGTTAAAAAAAAGGTGTGGCGATGAATGGCAAATGAGAACCTTTTTTCATTTTTCATAGCGCGAAAGCTGAATCAATAGTAAATGAAGCTGAATAATTATTTTGAAGGAACGTAAGTATAACCGAAATGGGTTACTTATTTTTTATTCACCTGATGTAAAACCGTTTCTTCCAAATTTGGGTATCGTTCGCGTAGATCTTTCTCAAAATCACTTCCACTCTTAAGTAAATTCTCGCAAAGCACTGAATATGGAATTTCAAGAGACTTTTTTTTTTACCACGATGTTACGATTTTCTTTTTCCACAATGTGTGTTTAAATGTTAGGTACCACTCTTCCGCTGACGTTGAATGATTTGATAGTGATAGAAGACTACTCTCAAATAACTATTTTTCTAGACGAAGAATGAATAGTAACATTCATTCTCGGGACAAGGTTCGCACCTAGTGGTTTATTTACTCTGACTCGTCATAGCAGGAGTTGATAGGCGGGTGCCGTCACATACCTTCCTCAACGTTTTCGTTCATGGTGATCACCGACGGCGGAGAACGGCGATCAAATTAATACACAAGGCACTTGAATGAGTGCGTAGTCAGATTATTCCAGTCCCACGACGACCGGAGATGACCTGCACTTTTGGCACTCTATCAAAGTTAAATAATCACATGATTATTCCAAAAACCCTCATTATCACGGCTTACTCTTGTTGATGCACCAAAAAAATTTTGAAAAAATGATCAGGTACACCTAAACATGTATAGAATACATGGTATATTTCGTCTTGGCGAATTTCCCCAGTTTTGGAGGCGTAATAAATCATCAATACCTGCTACACCAAAACCTTAATTTCAAGCATACGACCAATTATCACACTCAATGCCTTCTCAAAAATTTCTAAACGCCCAAATGGGGAAACTAAGGGCTAAGTTTGTGTCTGAAGGTATCTAGGAACAATATAAAAATGGAAAAACATTTTTATTAATGCTTTCATTTTTTGAGGTTTTTGCACGCTTCCATCCACTGTGCGGCGTACGGCGGATGGACGGATTTTTTAACATGGATATGTTTTTGGGCTGGGGGTCATTCTAAAATTTGCGTAAGACACCAAAATTTGTGGCGACCAGGCACTTTAGATTATTATTAACTCGAAAAGTGAAGATTTCTATTGATTTTTCACGTACAACCAAGGCGTTACTAGGGAAGAGTAACTCCTATAGTTTTCATAGTAGGAAAATCGTTCGCCATTTTTTGGAATGCTCTCATTTTATCACAACGTCTCATGACCTCCAAGCCATTGTAGTGTCAAGGAATGCTGATTTATTATTCTAAGTTATAAACTAATATTGTTTTTGTAACCATAATGGAATTATCTTGTGAAAAGAAGGCACTACATGGTAGGTATACAACGGAGTAGTAGGTACCTACTGGTAAGCAGAAGGTACTAGACATATCCATGATCTTTTGTTTTTTCCATCAAGGGAGAAATTTGTAGGATTAGAGGATAGCAGTGGGTACAGCTCTTTCAAAATTTTAATTCTATTTTTGCATTTTCCGAATCTTGAAACGTAAACCAACAAATTTTGAGGGGGGTTACAAAAAAAAATTTTCTCTCGGTCGATTACAAAGGTTCATGATTGCAAATAATAAACCAAAGTAAGTGACTGAAGAGTGAGCATAACATCACTAGTTGTGTTCAACAGAGAACGTGAGGCGTCAGACGACCAACGAGCCGTATCGGCACAACGAACATGATCGGAGCTACTTATACAACTCACAAAATAAGTACCGTATAACTTCGATTATTAGACGCCCGTTTTCCAATTTTCTTGCTGGAAAAACTTCGATGATTCTTACGAGACATACCTAACGACCGTTCTTACCAGACGACAACAACAGTACAACCCGCTGAATCTCGGGAAACATAATTGAAATCGAGTGAGTATTGAGAATGTTGTGTGTTTCAAGGGTTTAAATTTTTTACGCATTGACTATTCTACAATGAATATAGAATATAATTTTTGTGATTACAAGGTAGAAATTTCCACAAACGTGGAGTCATGATTGAAGAGGAAATGAAAATTTTATTCATATGTTCTGCTATAAGAAATTGATATAATGCAATGTATAAGTCCTCCTCTTTCTGTCTGGTTTTTACGCTTTATCGTGTCATTCTACATCCCAAGACCGTATAGAAGATCCTCCAGACCCTAATACCTGAAATCTTCGCTCGTTCCTCTTGGTCTTATGGACACAGGTCGAATGATGGCGAATTATATCTTTTTTATATTTACACGCATTCCGTAATATAGAGATGATGTGTTTGGGGGTACCAGGTCCAAAAATTCTTGTCTAACCTGCAGTGGTTCATCTAAGGTACGCTGTTTGATATCTTTTCAGAAGTTCTTCTTATACTTCTGCCTAACTCAAACAACTCGTATTACGAACGTGTTACGTGTTCTCTATGAAGTGATAAGCAGCGCTTGGAAAATACTAGAACGCTGAAGCAATGCTTTTCCTGACTTCCATAAAATGTTTCAACGTGTTTCTGCGTCCAAGTGAACACCTCAGGAATGTGCATTCCAGATACGGTCACGATTCTGGCCTTCACAAAGAGGGGACAGAAGGAAACCTCTTGGCTTACTCCGTAGAAAAAACGTAGTGCCTTCTTTTTTAGAAGAAACAAGTCTTAGAGATAGTGATTTGGAAAAATATCCCATAGGAGTGTAACTTGTAGGAACTAGATATTATTAATAAATCTACGATAGTAATTGTACGTACGAAGGGTGAAGTGACACTGTTTTGCAGACACCGAGGGACAGACGAGAATAAACTTTTCAGTAAACTCTAAATAGTAAAGTCCAGCTGGTAATGATTTAAGACAAAAAATGGTTCGTTTCGAAAACCCATTTGGCTGTCTCGGAATATCCATCATTCAAC
This sequence comes from Adelphocoris suturalis, assembly GCA_030762985.1. NCBI lineage: Eukaryota > Metazoa > Arthropoda > Insecta > Hemiptera > Miridae > Adelphocoris > Adelphocoris suturalis. The sequence continues at coordinate 113,831,447 of CM061042.1, forward strand.
CAGAATTTTCCCAATGTTCAACGAAAGTCCAATTATGAGCACGGCATAACCGAATTCGAATATTGGAAGGTTGGGAAAGGGATTTTGAAACGAAAAAGTATTTTCTAACTAAGTTTTTTCAGCCTTCCAGGCTTCAAATTTCGGTCGAACTGTGTGGCTGAAAAACTTATCCAATAGCGCATTTTGCCACCAGCATTTTGAATGTAAGGAACACGAGTGAGAATTAAACTTAAAACAACAATTTTCCACTGAAAAGCATTTTTGCTGCACAGGTTTATTGTAGAATAATTCTTTCTGGACTGAGAAATCGATCTAGTTGTCTACTTACATCACCAGCGTTATGAATCCCACACCTAACCAGTAGGTTTTAAAGGCGAAAAACAAATCCGTGTTTCCGAAGTTGTCGTCTTACAGAAATTAATAGGGTAGACTGAAGAGGTGTCAAAGGGGGGAAAATATTTATTGGGGGTGGATGTATGGAGGGGGATTTTGGCAGCGTAGGGTGTGGTGATGTGGTGATCAATCAAGAGCTTTAAAACGACTGACGAACGATTTTTGTAGGATGAAAAATGGCAGAGATACAGTTCCTTAGGAACGATTTGGTTGTAAACAAGAATCATCATAAATTTTCAACATCAGTAAAAACCTTAAAAGTAACGCGGTTGTGTGACAAAGCAGACATGAAATGTCAATATGTTCACGTTGCTCGAGCCTAAGTTTCATGCGTGATCGCTACTTCCAGTCTATCTAAATGATATTAGGAGCATTGTTTTCCCATCCGTGGGGGGAAAAAACCTTGGTCCCCACAAAAACGGACGCTGTGGTGCACGCATTACTTAACAACATGTTTCCATCTGCCTCAACAGGGTCGTTAAAAAAGACGAAGCTTTTATTATCAAATCATGACGATGTAATGCGACAGCTGTTACTTTCTGGATGCTCTCGTATTGGTAGACGCCATTTGAAAGCACCGAAAATCCTCCATCAGTCCAGGGGTTTCTCCCATTTCCCATAACAAGCTTCCCTACCAGCAAAACGCTCATTTTACCAAACGTTCCGAGCGAGCGGTCATCCCGGTCACAGCTTCTGAGGCTTTCCAACATTCCATCTCATCTAATTGACTGCTCCATCATAACAACTGACGCTTTTTAACGAGAGAAATTGCGCCGATTTTTTTGTTTCATTTTCTAACGCCCCAAACCGAGACCCGATCCCTTACTCGATGACTTGAGCACCATCGGGCTTTTTCCTTCTATCGCTAGAGTGATCCTGAGACGGCCTCCATCACGGTCTGATTCGGAGAATTACGACGCGCACATCGTTAATCGTTGATTAACATCTGGGTAGCCAATAACTACCTCCAGCCTGCCTACTGAGCACCACTCATCCTCTGAATACACCGAATACGGCTACACTCATAGTAATAGGATTATGTGAAACTCAATTTTTGGAATAAATAACTATCATTACTGTTCGACTATGGATATTGTTGTCTGCATGTTCCTTGTATACTTTCATTCTTGTGTTTTTCGTGATATGGAAAAAATTATTTAGGTGATTCAATTCTCTAATAACCTAACCTCATTTACCAGCACAACTTTTTGAAAGCCAATTCGAAACGCTACAAATTATCTTTCAAAGGTTAATTATTTCTGTAATAGATATCCCTCCAACGCAGATCACTGGTCTATAGAAAAGCTCTTATCAAACTGAGTCTATGGTGCATTATCGAAGTATAGCTGGACGATGTTACCTACTAAAAGAAAATAAATTAATAAACTTAAAAAAATTAATAATTCAAAATAATAATACCAGGAATAACATTGTATATGACAGTTCAACTATTGAGGAAAATTTTGTCGTTGACTGGTTTCGAACCCCAGCTGCCCGCGCAGAAGGCACGTACCTTCCACCGGACTACCTTGATTGAGTTGATGACATCATCTGACTTAATAGGTCCGGACTCGATTTATACTCCCTTATTCCCTTTATTATGAGGAACCAACGTGAAGTAACCCAGATGGTCTCATTCGATTTATTGAACCTCCTTATTTCTAGTTTTCGATATAGAGAATATTTAATATTTCTACCCTTAAATTATGCCAATGTTACGGGCACATCCCAGGCAGATGTACGATTTGAGCCAAATTTCGGAACATTGGACCAGTAGTTTCGGAGAAAAGCTTAGGACGGCGTACGGTAGTTGGATAGTTTTTTTTCCCTCAAATCATTGGAATTTACGTACTATCTTGAAACGTAAACACACTGTTTAAAGACTCACACAAATACTAGCAATCAAAAATTTCGTGGAAACAACTTTTTTATAATGAGATTTTTTCTACTAACCAATACGTTGGTCAATTTTCGCAACAACCATCAATCATTCGTTGGAAATCTCGAGATATATTTTATGATCTTCCACAACTAGTGTCGTGATTCCATAAAATCATAATTTTTACTATTTTTAAAATTACCGTTATCTAATTGATGGTAATTTTATTACGATTGGTGTCCACGATGCTGAAGTTAGGAAGGGTTTTTACCTACTTGAGGCTATGCATAATTTTCCTAAACCATTTCCAAAATTCTCATTCTGACAAACTGTTCCAAATCTGTTGTTACTCCGACTGTAACTTTAGTGGCCATTGTGTGTTTGTAGTGTCTGAAGTACCTACCTACCTAACTCTAAGTACCTACCTGTAGGAGTATCTACCTAGCGGAGAAGCTAGTTAGTTGGGTGTATGTACAAGTTCACAGTTCTTAGTTGACGCATAATTGCAAAGATATAAAATTTTACATGAAGATTATACAACACATAGTAAGGAATATAAATCAACTCCATCTCAAGATCGAAAGAAAAACTAAGGAATATAATTCGTGCAACATCAGCGCCCACTGCTAAAATGTTTAAACAATACCCAATGAAGTAGCGCAAGTACTTCGCTCAGTAGTAAACAAAACAAAAAAATATTCCAAACAAAGACAAAAGTAACCAACTTTTCGAATAAAAATAGGTAAAATATAAGTAGATGAAGAGTATTTAAATCAATTTTTTTTCCTTATGAATCTGAAGATAGGAAACATTATGGATTATTATGAAAATTATGAATCGCTTGCCGAAGAAAAGGTAAAAGGGAAAGTTCACAATTGGCATACGCCAAAGTCAAGTTTCCCAGAACAAATTTCCGTGATTATTTGTCGCCATAGGTGAACCGTAGTTAACAGTAATTTTGTCTTATTCATTGGAAAATTTCTTTACAAAATGCTTTCCTATTTACGTGCCATTCGTTTGTGGGGCATGTTGCAAAAAACGTCACGCAAATCGATCAGCTGTAGCTCAGGGTGGAGCCCTTCATTTTATTCGTCCCTTGATGTCCTTGAGAGGCTCCTTATGAAATTTCGTGGTAATCAGACAGAGACGACTTAACTTTCAGAACCTAAGCTGATCAGGATGGAGCTAGTAACATCATTCGTCTCTAGTTGTCCCAGAGAGCCTCCCTGTCAAATTTCGACGTCCTTCAGTGAATTGGAGATATTTTAGCACGATTTTGCCATCATTATGATTGATATTATGGCTCTTAATCAGCTGATCCTCACCAAAGTCAGCGAGGCGCATGTTCTGACACGGTAATACATCAAATCAAAATTTGGTCCAAATCGGACCAGCGGTTTCGGAGGAGCAGTGACCACAAAATTTTTTCCAAAATTATATACATAATGAAATCTAAAATTTAATGACAATTGTGTTCAACACCCTCTGAAACGCAAAGAAAATGCATCCCCACCCCCAAGTGCCGCCGTGCCGACGGCTGTAATACACCGTTTTCTACGAAAAGTTGGGTGAAATAGGATCTGTCCCCACCGAATTCAAATTAGTCAAGCCACAAAAGATTGCAACATGAAAAGTCAAAACGAAAAATTATTCCGGAGAAAACATCAAAACTTAATAGCACTTAGAGGAAAAAGTAATTGAGGTTTTAGATAAAACCTTCTTTATTTGGGTATTCACTTATTGTATCTGCCACGTAAGTAGGTCCAAACATCTTCTCGGGGTCAAATACCGAATTTGAAATCGTCTACCATTCATGAAGATGAAATACTAACAGAAAACTTCAAAAAAGCAGTAGGTATAATATCAAGGAGTTGAAGGCGAGCTAGATATATTGATTTGAGATCAATAACACTTCAGATCCGAAAATTGAAAAATTTCCGAGGAAAAAAAGTCTGGTAAAGTGATACGGCGGCTCAGGCTCGTCAGAATCTGACAGTTAATTTTTTAAAGTTTCGGATCTAATTTGGAAGGCTGCGGAAGGGAACCGGGTGTGCCCGGGAGGGAGGAGGTATTTCATTATTCATTCTCCCGCGTCAGGTGGTTTGTGGTTATGATAAAGAGGAAGAGGGGAAGAGGGGGTAAAGGGAGAGAGAGAGTGAAAGGGAGGAAGGGAGAGAACAGGGTGGGATAGAGGGATGGAGACAGTGAGGTAGGGAGGGAGATAGCAAGATGAAACGAGAAAGAAAAAGACAGAAAAGGCGAGAAAGACAGAAAGAGCATCTATGCCATTCTAATTTCCCAACACGCCCTCTCTTTTTTATATATCCTCCCTGCAACACTTGCTGCCCCTTTGAAATATCCATTATCGTCGTTTCTGTGTGGCTGTTTCGTCAATTAAGGCCCGCAGCACGGAAAAGGAGTTAAATATTAAATAAATAGATTATAAACGACAAGGGAATTAATGAACGGATCAAATGGCGGAGCTTTTGACTATGGAACCAGAATTAACCCTAGAATACTAACTATACGTCTCAGAAACGTAGTAGGAAGTTCAAACGAGTAGTAGCCCTTTTGACCTTGAAGTCAGCTCCCCCTCCCTCTAGGTATGCCTCAGGTAGCTCGTCTTCTATCCGCCAGTTGTGCCCCAGTCGCGGTCCTGTTCACATATGGTGAGTACTGTACCATTTTTGTTAACCTAGTGCGTCTTTGAGACGCATAGTTAGTATCTAACGTAAATTTTCCTACGTCTCTCAGATGTATTGTTAGTAATGATAACTGTATCTTTCTACACCTGTCAGACGTATTGTTAGTAATCATACATGTTTGTTTATGGGTCTCTTAGACTTATTATTACCTAGTAATCTTAGGGGTACTTTTCCGGTATACCTCCCCCCCCCCCCTCCCAGTCAATTTGTCTTCAACAAGCCCGAACGATGTTCCTAGGCATTACTTCTTACTTAGATTGTTATGTTACGAGTATATTATGTATTCTTGAGACACAAAGTATTCAAATCATTCTGACCTACATGTCCAACTAACCTGTATTTTTACTAAGGGATTGACTACTTGATGTTATGTAATTTTGAGATGCGAGCTTGCGAGCATCCAGACCACCAACCTATACACAGCATTCTGATCTATTTGTGCGAATTAATGTGCATTCTACTTGTGCGAATTCATGTGCATTCTACTTGTGCGAATTCATGTGGAGGCAATCAAACCACAACCACGCCAATTTGTTTCAACAAATCCTCACCGACATCGGCAACTTTTGAAAACACAATAATTCTTTTTTTCCTTATTATTATTATTTTTTTAAATAATATATTTCTTCCCACAGCTTGAGATTGTCACCACTTCTACGTAAATATGTAATCTAAGCAAGAAGTAATGCCTGGAAACATCGGGCGGGCGTGTTGAAGACAAATTGACTGGGGGGGAGGGGGGGGGGGGATAACGGAAAAGTACCATCTTAGGTGTATCACTCACTCTATTATTGAGTCTTTTAGGTTTTACAGTTCTCAACTTTTATCAATTCTGCTGTGTTATACCTGCTTACTGATTATCTGTATTTTTTCAGTCTACTCAATATGATGCATTTTGCATTTTTTTTCGTACAAGTTTTACTGATCTCTTTTCGAGTGTGTTTCTATTCATTTTACGTTGGTAACTAGGTAATTTTAGTTTTGAAGTTCCTTACAGGGTAAGATATTAAGGGAATTTACAAGTCTGAAAACTGATAAGCACATTGGCTAAATATTTATGTGCATTATAGACTGTTGTAAACGTGTCAATTTATTCGTAAAAGAGTCATTAACGTTACGTTTTTATTTAATGTGCTGGAAGTATTCAGTAGCCCCTTGTCCTTTCTTAGAAAACACATTATTTCAAGAAGCAAAATGCATTTTTATAACTTGTACGTCTAAGAGACGTATAGTTAGTAACAAGCAGTTTTTTTTTTAGTTAGTATTCTAGGGTTAAATAAATCAGCTCGTGAGAACGCGAGGCTGTTGAAGCCTGAGTTACTCGAATCGATTACCTTAAACAAGTTGTGATGCGTCAGAACAACTCCAGTATTCGATTGAATTTAAAAAATAGGACTATATCTTCCCCCAGTCCTATTCTTTAAATCCAATCGAATACTGGAGTTGTTCTGACGCATCACACCTGACTGTATCTTCCCCCGTTCATGGTGCGCCACGGGGAGTTTGCCGGAAAGCTGGCTGAATTTCGCCTTGTACAGCCATTGGCTTGTAGGTGCGGGGGCGAGGAGTTGGCCGAACATGTGCTTGTGTGCTGTGGAGTTCCGTGAGGTGCGAGAGCATTGGGGACTCGTTGACTTTCCCATTGACTTGATACTGGCAAGCCAAGACGGACTGACGCGACTTCAGGGCTTTGCCAGAGAAGCCCAAGCAAGACTTGCTGAGAGACCAAAGGTGAGGATTAGGAATTAGGGCTTCCCTTTCTCCATCATACCTCTCCACGCTTGTGGCTCTTTAGATCCTCTCTGATTACTGGATGAAGGATGGATCAGAATGAAAGAGTGAGACTCACATCTGGAGACAGCGGAGAGTCCAGTAACATGGTAATCTCCCATCCCAAACTGGTACCACGGGTTGGGGGGAGCCCCAGGCTACCAGCACACTGGCACTATGCCAAAGTGTCACCAGCCTGCCCCTCTGATGCGGTAGGATTCGTGGTGGCAGTGGTTGAGCACACCCCAGCCTTGGGACACAGGATGCTTAGGGATAGAGATCGCATCACCAGGGACTTGTACCCTGGTAATGTGTCTCAGCCTGTAAGTTTTGCTATAAACTTGGATACCGTCTCCCTTAGCGGGGAGAACCAGCTAGAAAGTTCACCTCCACCTGCAGTGCTTCAGCTTGTAGGTAGCTTGCAAGGAAAGCACTGAGCAAGGGCTCCCGAACTGTGAGTCATACAGTTCCTATCGTCCTCTTCGGAGGGCAAGAGTTGTGTCCTGCCGGCTTGCCAGCGGGGGAAAAGCACAGTCCACGAGGGATAGGCTCTCCTAAACAAATGTCAACCTTCTGTAAGAAGGGGGATCTCTTATGTACCCCCCCCCCCTCCCTCACCCCAAAAAATCTTACCTTGACCAGCGCAAAATTCCAGAATGACCTAGATTATGTTTATATAATTTCTGTACTCTTATCATTTTCATGTTTTTTCAAACAATTCCCAAAGGAGTTCAATTTTTGACATTTTATGTCTTTGCTATGGCACATAAACTAAAAAAACGTCACGGAAAATTGCTCACGAAAATATTTTGATGATTTCCGCTTACAACCGAGTCGTTGCTAGGGAAATGGTACTTCGTCGTTTTTCATCCCACAAAACTCGTCGATTCGTCGATTTCGCTTCGAAAGCTCTCGATTTATCCAACCATATTATGTTAACTACTGCGAAGTGCGTGGACAACAAGATGAGTTATGAGCAAGGTTATTTGAATAATTGTGTACACTCAGGTGATCATTCTCAATAATTGATATTGTGAACATGATTGCTGCCAGAACATGATTGCCACCGCTTGTTAATTTCTGATGATTTCATTGAGCTGGTGTTTCGATGATTTGATTCATAGCAGGTGATCCAAATATTGCGAGAACGGTTTGATTTGTGAAGTGGTGGTTAAATCATTTTAATAGGTAATTTCTATGCTTTACACTCTAGGAAGCTGTAATTTCGTATGAAGCCTCTTTAGGACATTTACTTGACGATGCCCAGGGTCCGGATCAGATGAGTGGCTCTTAAAGCTAATTTCTATGTTTTACACTCTAGGAAGCTGTAATTTCGTATGTAGTCTCTTTAGCACATTTACGTGACGATGCCCAGGGTCCGGATCAGCTGAGTGGCTCTTAGAGCTTGCATAAGAGTCTGCAACACATACTTGTCTTCAACTAAAGACATAAAATGTCCCATTGTGTTGCAGACTCGTATGCAAGCGTTTCGTATGTTTTTCACTGATTTAAGCAAATTCTGAGAGCTTATTGCACCATACAGCGCAAGGTTGCTGTATTTCAACTCATCCTTTCTTGGGTTATTTTTCGTCAAAATAACAGAGTTATTATAGCTGAAATCCAAGGTCAGGTACCGTTTGAAATGGGGGTTTGTGTCAGAAAATTGTTTGGCTAAAAGACCAAAATTCAGAAACAGTATTCGAAGGTTCCCACGGAGTCCGATGAATAAAAAATAGAACTTGGAAAACTAGAAATAGAAGAAGGACAAAATTTGATCCCCTCATAATCTTTTGGTTTACAATTAAAGATGCGTAGAACCCCTATACTATATCCCATCGCATCTACATCCCACAGACAGCGACCGAAGACAGCCTCAACCTCCACACATTTCAAATCACCCTTAGTGATCCACCGTTTCCAATCATTTTACGTGTCCCACTCAACAGTAAAGACCATCGAATCTATACATTCATACCGAGCGAGCGAGAAAATTAGGCTAGTATTTTTATGACACTGAATGTTTAAACTATTAACTTTATTAGTAATGAATTCAAGTTATTACAATGAGTACCTTCATAAAGTACTGAAACAAACGAAAATTATAGTTAAAGGAATATTGGTGGACTATTTTTTTAAATTTTTATGAGACTATTTAAGATTTTTAAACTCTAATAAAATATTTTAAACTAGATGATTAACGACAATGAAACGTTTACCTACAGATATGATTGGAAAGCAAAATCATTAAGAACCGTAATGAGGAAAGGAGGCCGAATCAATTGACCGTTACTTTGAGAGGTTGGACAGTGGGGGAGTCACTTCTGTGTGACCTGTATTGTGCGTGTGACTTGTGTGAGTCCAATGTGTGAATGCCGATTGGTGACGTCACACAGAAGGACCCGACTCGAGATGGGAGCTCCCATAATCCACTGGAGGTGGTCCGCTAGTTGCTATTGTGCTCCGCAGACTTCCGACGAAGTCACTACAGTTATAACCCCCCCCACCCGACAGGCCCATTCATCACCCTTTCACACACTTGGCACCCTCTCACTCTTTCGCACCTATACCGCGTCGGGCTTGCTAGGGAATTCCGCGCCTCTGACCCAAATACTTGGCCGGATTTAGAGGCTAAACCCTTCCTTCATAATAATTAGGAGCTACTACCGAATTCTAGCATCTGTACTATAATCTCGATTTATTTACGATCTGGGACTGAATTAATGTCGAATACGCTCATCCGGAAGAGTTATAACGTAATCAAAATCAAACTCATTCCCCAAATGGACGAAAATATGAAAATCAGGTGGTTCGGAAGGGCTTTGCATCAGTAATAAATCGGTTGACTTATTAAATTTAGTTTTTTAAATTACTTTAATGCATGAGATTTTTACCAGGATTAACAGGTGGGTTAATTATTGGGTTTGGTTATTCAAATGGTTATGGTTAATTAGCAACAATAACTAATTCTATGGGTAATAAATAAAGGGTGAGTTGCAAGTTCATTCAGAGTACGACGTCCCAGTAGTGAGGCGTCTAGAAGTGAAGGGTGTTCAGGTGGCAGTCCAGAAGTATGCTGGTTATTCGGGGATTTTGTGGTGAACGCAATTTTATAAGTTAGTTCGTGTAGGACTTATTGACTACCTCTATTACAGTAGGTACTTCACGATCTGTGTCGATATTTGCGTTTCTCACGAACCATTATGGTGCGTTATAATTATCCCTAATAAAATTGGATTTTGTCAATTTGTGGGTTTATGACACTACCCAAAATCAGGCATCGATACTACCATACTGGGTACTTTAGGGATAAAAAAAACAGTCGCTTGACTCCCAGTGATAATGTTGAGTGCTTTCCAATCAGAAATTGAAGGGATTTCAATACATTAGTGGCACAAATGTGAATAAAAATTCTTTATTAAAAGGTGTAATTTTATCTCCTCCAACTGAGGGTACATGTCTGGCTGGCTTATGGTCTTCAGAGACCGCAACAAGTTGATAATTTTTGACTCCTAATTGAATATATTATCGTGTGTTGTGTTTGTGCACTGAACTAGTACCAATATTAAAAACTGCCACTATCGTGAAAAAAAAAAAAAAGAAAAAAAATTCTTGCAAGAAGAATGTACAACTCCAGAACAAAAAAAACGGGAGCCATTATGAGGAAATAAAAAAATTATTAATACTATTTTTTTACTCATTTTTTATTGACATGGATACCTATGTCTTTGCTCTGGGGGGTCAACCAAAAATTTCCGTGATGCAAAATTTGTGTCACAATTTCAGTGTTTTTCACGTACAACCCAGCCGTTGCTAGGGGAATGGAACTTCCGCAGTTTTCATCGCACAGAAATCGTTCGCCACTCGTTGGAAAGCGCTTGATTTATGTGATGAATGTTCACATCTCAAGCTACCAATTTCCCCCTCCTTACGTACCTGGCTACATTCCTAAACTAAGTTGATTGGACTATAAACAATTTTAATAAGCCGGTTACGATCCTCTTGACAACAGTCGACTGTTAACAACAACTCATTGTAGTGGCTTCTCTCCACAGTTATTTTCAACATTTCTATAAGTAAACCGTTGTTTTGTTGGAATTAGTCGGGATGCGGCCCAGGGATTTGTGTTAAAGGATTTGTTTACAACTCTCGAGGACAACCGTTATGAAATCCCCAATCAAAGACATATCCATGTAACATGGTGTCTGCTTGTAAAGCAGATAGTGGAACTCGTTTACGAGTTGTTTAGTTAGGTACTTGAAGTTTGATTTTAAATAGAAAACAATAATAAGTTGAAAGGACGTACGTACACAGATATAGAGGGAGAGCGAGAAAAAGAGTGTGTGAGAGAGATCGAGGGATACCTAAGTGTTTGTGTTTGACGGGGGTTATGATAGGAATGGTAGCTTGGAGGGGGTTAGACTCTTAATTAGAGTGTGCGATAAAGACCTTCCCAACAAAATCCCGGCAGCGCGAATTCTCTTGATCTGTCCGTAATTGAATCGCACTGACGTTTGCCGAGTGAGCGAAAATTTCCACTCTATGTGATCTCACTGTCTGCAGCGTACGTCTATGTGTCAGTCTGTCCGACGGGTTTCCATCCTCGCCCGACTCTTCCGATTTCACGGTTCCCTCCATTTCCGTAGTTCCCTCTCCGTGAACTCCCCCCGGACCCATCATCGAATTACTCGGTTTTGTAACCCGTAACCCCTCCGCCCCGCTAAACCTCCGTTAAACCTCCGTCCTGTATTCAGCCGCAAAAGTCTCTAAAGTTACACGACCCGAACCTCCCCGTCATCACCTACATATGCGGTGAGTTGGCTCTACCCCGTAGATCCCCCCCCCCCTCAACCACCCCACCCAAAAACCTGTTAACCGCTAGAGTTAACCCGGGTGTTAAACGTAACCGCTGCTTCAGAGGGCTCCGTTTAGCACCCGTATAAATAAATCCCGTGTCATTATCGCGGCGCTCGACCCTGTTATATCAGGCGGTCGTTAAACGCCCAGAGCTGGGGAGTTTTCACTGAACCCGACGTCAAGTGCATCGTCAAGTGTGCCGTCTCCTCAAAAGTCGTGGCGACCACACACGACCCTCACGCTCCTGTTCGGACCTGTTTCACACGACTGAGTTGGCCCCACTGACCAACAAACTCTCCCCTTCTCTTCATCTCTTCTTATTATTCATCTTATTTCCGCACGTAGTCCTGACGACCTCAAAACCCAAGAAAGCTAAGGATGTGATATTGCAGCAAACATTTCAAGAGAAAACACCATTTCCCGCTCAAAAATCCAGATTTCTCCTAACAAAGCTAGCAGAACCACTTTTAGAGATATTGAATCAATGGTCATACTACTTCCATGGTCCCTGCAAAATTTTTCCGAAAACTACATACATAAATCCATTTGTATTTATGTTACCGGCAAAGTATAAAATCAGGCATTGTGTACAATGCCTAGTCGTTGTACACAATACCTGAATGGGGGAGGCTATGTGTAAAATGAATCTCATTTTATACTTTACCTAGGCATTGTATAGAATGCCTGATCGTGCACTCGGCAAAGTGTCCTACTGATCAATCCTTACCTGGTCTGGGCACCTTTGTTGGAGATATAGGTCAAAATTATGTTTATAGTGGTCTTGCTCGCAAGCTCGCATCTCAAAAATACATAACATCAAGTAGTCAATCCCTTAGTAAAAATTCAGATTCGTTGGACATATAGATCAGAATGATGAGTATTTATACTTTGACTAAATCAATGGTAGGCGTTATATAGAGTGCCTAGGCATTGTGTATATTTCCTAGCCATTGTGTCCAAAGAGAGTTAAAAATGGAGGAATTTCATACTTTCCATAAAAAGTGCAGGCATTGTATAGAACGACTAGTCATTGTATACAATGCCTGGATTTCATACTTTGCCGGTAACATTTACATTAAACGAAACACAAACGGAATATGGAACACAATTCGCAGATATGGTGTCAAGTGGACCGGCATTAGATGAGTACCTCTCTGGGTGATAATGTTTTGACGCTCCTTTCCGGAATAGAAGTTGGTAACATGCTATATAAGCTTTCGAAACGGTACATAGAGGATGTAGCAAATGCGGACGTTTGGTTTTTCGAAGGAACTACGAATTTAATTCCTCGAAGACGCTATTAAGTGGATACGTACGCGTTTGCTAGTATTATTCAGGTGAAGGTACAGGCAGCAAGGTGACCACTCTTGGAATGGAGCTTTGGGCGAATTTTATTTATTTATATAAATTTAGCGTTGGGTAATTCCCCACGTGAAGAATGTGGCCTACGTTTCCGGCCAAGGAATACGGTTGCGTTTGCGGATGCGTTGTCAGTTTCGGGCCACTAAAACTCTCTAATGAGTCGTTTTATTTTTGTGTATATATCCAATAATTTAATGTACTACATGCAATGTGAAACTGGGATTTTTGCCCTTATTATATGAATAAATTAAAAAATAAATAACAGAAGTCCAAAACGGGGGGAGGGGGGTGATTCACAAGTTCCTTCCTCCTTCCAGTGCGCCAGTAATTTCTAAATTTCAAAATGGAAAATTATGAGGCTAAAGGATTGTGGGGGGGGGGGGGGGGGGTTTAAAAAAAGTAGAAGGGGGGAAGGATATGAAAAAATTAGAAGGGGGGGGGGGGGGGGGTCGTCACGCTGGGGTGATTCAGAGGGTAAAGGTGGTGTAGGAAAACAGTGGAAAGGGGGCTAAAGGATAATTTGTCATAAATCTTTTATCTCTGAAACTGTCCGGAGAAAGTTTGTGTTGTTATAGCGGGGGGGGGGGGGGGGCAGAATAGATGGAGGGAGTATTTAGAGGGGAAATGAAGGGAGTAGGATCTTAAGAGGAGGTCGTGGATGGGAGAGGGTTAAGGGCGGAGGTTCCTATTGTGTAAAGTCCTCCGCTCCTCTTGGCCTTTTCCTCGCTTTCCACCCCACTGAAACATCCCCATCTTGTTACCCCATTTCAGGGAGAGAAAAAAAAAAGGCCGAACGGCCCTTCACCCCCTTCAACTAACTCCACGCAGTCGTGTCGCGGATAATCTCAAAACAAGACGCCCTTTTTTTTCTTCCTCTTTTGTCCCTCTTAATGCGGCTAAGAGGAGGGGGCGGGGGAAAAGGGCTACGTGAGGTGAAGGGTTGAAAAAACGGAACTCTAAAGGGTTAAAGGGCCCGTAGGGACCTTAAGGGCGGAGGGAGGAAGCGGTGTCGCATTTATAAAGAAGGTAGTAGATGGGAGAAGGGGATAAAAGAGGGTAATAATGACTGCCTCCTGTGACTTAATACTCTAACCTCTGTTGCGCTGTACATCAAGAAATCTTGACGGAACCCCTTTTCGCTTCATCACTAGCAAAAAGTGAAAAAGTCCTAGTTGTGAAGCTATGAGTGACTTTGGCTTATTGTTTTCAGTACTAAATTTGTTTCCAAGGGTTCGCGTTTCAAGATGCGTAGAATCCAAAATGCTGGAAATTATTACACAAAGGTTTATCATTTCTGTATCAAATACCTTTTCAACGCAGATCAACGGTCTATAATTACTAAACCCCGTATGTACTATATTATCGAAACTTGGTAGTTCAAAAATGAAATAAATTGGCCTCAGAGGCCCCTCAGCTGATCAGTGAGCCTCCGTACCTCGTAATTGTTTTCGAGGTGTTCGAAAGGAGCTCCATCTAAATTTCAGCACAGTGAGGCTATTAGGGAAGAAATTAGCCTCAGAGGCCCCTCAGCTGATCAGTGAGCATCCGTACCTCGTAATTGTTTTCGAGGTGTTCGAAAGGAGCTCCATCCAAATTTCAGCAACGATTAGGATAGATAGCCTCAGAGTCAGATGATCAGAACCCCTCCGTCCGCCTTCACCAATCATCTTCTGAAGCACGCTCACCTGACTGTTCAGGAAAAATCAGCATTTCTTTCCTTGCTCTTGATAAATACTATTCTACAGCAGTCTTTATACTAAATTCGCGAAATTGGCCAGGCGAGTGGGAAAGCGGGGCGGTGGGTGGTGCAGGGATAATGGAGGGGGCATTCCCAGCAATCTGACATGGACGAGCGTGCTGGTCGATTAGGCATTCTCTTTTCGGAGCAACTATACTCGAGATGTCCTATAGAGCTCCATTTCAGGTTTCAGGGCTTCAGAGTCTAATAAGAAACCAATTAGGCTCAGAAGTCTTTCAGCTGATCGGTGTGCCTGTGTGCACTGAAATTGTATTCTAGGTATCTCAAAGGAGCTTCATTTCGAATTTCAGTCCCGTAGATCATCAAAGAAATTCGCTCCACAGGCCCGTTAGCATATCGCAACTTTTTAAACTATTTACGTAACATTATTTTGGGGTGGTCGGGCGAAAGGTTTGCCATCAATATGCCTACGTAGTTATAGGCACCTACAGAGGGAATAGTAATGTAGGGGATAGTCGGGTAAGAGTGCGCGGGCGACTAAGACTGCGCACAGCTTTTTTTCGATGTTGGCAGCAATGATTCGCTGGCAGAAGTGATGTTTTAGTTTGGCCTTGAGAGTGCACGTTTCCCTCCAGTTTTCGTCTTAGTCCGACAACTCATTGCTGTTTTACAGGTAAGAATGTGTTTGGTCTGCTTCTACTATAATATTTTCACTGTAATACTTAGTTGATACTGTTTATAGTTATTAGTCAAAAGTGTTGAACTTTATATAACTGAAAAGAGTATTTTATTACAAACACGCCAAAATGGCGTAGGCTGTGAATGGACAATGTAGGGTCAAAATATTGTGGGGTTATGTTTTAGTTAGTAATGGAGGGTAAGAATGCGCATAGTGAGGGAGGCCAAGAGTGCGCAACATTTTTCGTGCGCAGTCTTACCCGCCTTCATTAGGATCTATTGGTTTTCTTTGCACCATTAAATTATTGTATTAGGGTTTCATCGGCCTATCTTTTATATTTGATCTAAGGTCTATCTGTCTATATTTCAGATTGAACTATGGGGAAATACACGCGAAAAACTGACACACATTGGGACATTTTCATGTGTGTTTTCTTATTGTATTTATTACTAGGCAAATCTCACCCGTGCATTGCACGGCGGGGCGTACAGATCAATTAAATGGGCCATAAGAGAAACCGCCCACCCGTGGGAACTTAATTGAATTCGCGATCGTGTTGACTCATTGTTCCGACACCCAAGGGTACTTTATTGAATTCGAGCCAGGCTACATCACCTACCCCCTGCAGACTCGTATGCAAGCTTTGAGAGCCACTCAGCTGATCCGGACCCTGGGCATCGTCACGTAAATGTGCTAAAGAGACTACATACGAAATTAGAGCTTCCTAGAGTGTAAAACATAGAAATTAGCTTTAAGAGCCGCTCATCTGATCCGAACCCTGGGCATCGTCGAGTAAATGTCCTAAAGAGGCTACATACGAAATTACAGCTTCCTAGAGTGTAAAGTATAAAAATTACATATTGAAATGATTTAGCCACCGCTTCACAAATCAAACCGTTCTCGCAATATTTGGATCACCTGCTATGAATCAAATCGTCGAAACACCAGCTCAATGAAATCATCAGAAATTAACAAGCGGTGGCAATCATGTTCACAATATCAAAAAAAATTTTTGTTGTTGAAATTTTGACTTGAAATTTTAATTGCTAATTTAATTTTTTTTTTTTTTTTAATTAAAAAAATCACTAATATCCCGTATTTGGAAACAATTGAAGTGTATGTTGGCATAGGCATGAAATTTTGATTCTGAAAATTAGTGGCCGCATGTGAGAAATGGGAGCGAAAAACGTGGTTCCAGGAAAAATAGAGTGTATTTGAGGGGTGCGTGCCTTGGCGACGCCGACGCCCAGCAACTGACCTCATCCGCGCGCGCGTACGAACCCGCTTACCGAGCCGTCTCTCGAACATTTTTTTGTACTTACTACTTCTTCCACTTTTATCAAGGTATACCTACTTTATCAAAGTGTTAGGTGGGGTTTTATTTTCATTTGTTAAAGGCACGTCCATGGTAATAATTAGTTTGTATAGTTGGAACCTTTGTATTCATGTGAAAGCAACTGGAAGAGTTTGACGCACTGAACCGTAATATTCATTAGGTAGTATACTACCAACCTCGTACCTTCCTAACTACAATCAGAGATGAGCAAACACATTTCCGAAAATACAAATATGTGTTTATCCTTTATATTTTATTATTTAGAGTTGAATTTCTTTGTAGGTACCTACCTATATTAATAAATTTGTATTCATATTTTGGCTACGATTATTCAAATTTCTTGTTTTTCTATTACCAAAATACACTGACTTATCAAAAATCTAAACTTAAGTGCGCACTCTTACCCGACTCTCCCCTATGTATTGTATTATGTAATTCAATTAATTAATACATCTACACTTTACTAGTCCCCCTGATCTAAGTATAACGACATTTTTCGTAGTTACCCAACAATCGAAAATTTATGAGATAAAATGAAACACCTACCAACGCTTCACAAGTCCATCCGTAGAGGCATTAGTTATATCAACTGATACAATCGCCGGGAATTTTTATTATATCCCGACTTTACAACCGCTTGTACTTTCTACCGGTCATTAATGGAATTTATCTCTTTTCACTGAGTAATTTGAAGATGTTGCCATTCAAGCTTACCCATAGGGGGAGCGAAAGGATTTTTTTTTCCCTAAATATGTTTGTGCAAGCGCCAAGAAATATAGTTAACATGCAGAATCGCTCATTCTCATATGATTTCTTTCAACGCCAACGGAAACGCTGATGAATCTCATTGCATTGAATATTCACATGAATTTTTCAAGGCGCATGATTGACACTTGAAATCCTCGCAATAAATAATCTTCTTGTGTTGTAATGATCAGATTATAATGCTCAAGTAAAAATGGGGTATTTGTATCTAATTACTCATCAGAACGGCTCCTACGTATCCTTAATATCACCTAAGCCATTCGCCTGCGAATATTGTAGCCAATATCCACAATTTTCATGCATAAAACTAAAATGTAACAACTGCAACTTTAATATAACCAAAGCACCACATTTGATCATATATTATGTAATCATCTTGAAAGTGTGAGGCAGTTGATGAGCCCACCTACTTACTTGGCATGCTTGGTGGTTTTACTTATTTTTTAATCCGACAAGGGGAGATCAAAATGTACACAAACATAGGTGATGCCCGTCACAGCATCATAATTAGGATTATCATCCACTTTGATGAAACTTTCACTTTTGGGATTCAGCCCAAATCGTTTCAACGACAGCATTTTTGAGATGATTTACTCATGAATATTGAGGAGGACGAAGGAGGTAGAACATGATAATAGGAGAGATTCACCTTGCGTCACCAAGTACTTAATCGTGATCAAAGCCTCGTAATCTTGAGTTGATTTATGGAATGGGTTGAGACTCAATTTCGGATGTCAAGAAGGGATTTAGGAAAGGGTTACCGCGTTGCTGCAGGATTTATGTAACGAAAGTACCATCAGACTGTGTGTTTAAGTTCAGTACCCGGTGAGACGAGAGTAACGAAGATGCTGGGCCTGATTACAGGGCAGTCATCTGCGCTTTGAGCGATCAAAAGGGAGGACTTTTTATCGAATTAGGCCGGAAAGGATTTTTATGTATTGATATACGGCCAATTAAGAAGATTGATGAACTCAGAATAGGAGAAAACAATGTTGTAGATAGATTGTTTCGTACTAGTATTTGTTTACCAGACCACTCGATTGTGTTTGATGAACACAAATAAATAATATTAAAACCGAAAATGAATAATCGTTGGGTGGACCAGTCACAGCATCGATGATAGTACAAGCGAACAGATCTAGAAAACATGAGAGAAAATGTTAGGACTGGGAACAAAAGGAAAAAAAATGGGAGTTTACATTACTTTCTACTCTTTTGGGATGTTGGGAAAGTAAATTGACATTTTATGTCTTTGCTATGGCACATAAACTAAAATCTCTTAATCCCTGTACGGAACTACATACCTAGTAATAAACTCGTAAACGAGTTCCACTATCTGCTTTACAAGCAGATACCATGTTACATGGATATGTCTTTGATGGGGATTTCATAACGGTTGTCCTCGAGAGTTGTAAACAAATCCTTTAACTTTAAACAAATCCCTGGGCCGCATCCCGACTAATTCCAACAAAACAACGGTTTACTTATAGAATGTTGAAAATAACTGTGGATAGAAGCCACTACAATGAGAAATGAGTTGTTGTTAACAGTCGACTGTTGCCAAGAGGATGAAAATGTTTCCTATGGAGTGGAGTAAATGATGCTATTGCTTTACGTTAAGAATATTGTAACCGGCTTATTAACATTGTTTATAGTCCAATCAACTTAGTTTAGGAATGTAGCCAGGTACGATAGGAGGGGGAAATTGGTAGCTTGAGATGTGAACATTTATCACATAAATCAAGCGCTTTCCAACGAGTGGCGAACGATTTCTGTGCGATGAAAACTGCGGAAGTTCCATTCCCCTAGCAACGGCTGGGTTGTACGTGAAAAACACTGAAATTGTAACACAAATTTTGCGTCACGGAAATTTTTGGTTGACCCCCCAGAGCAAAGACATCCATGTCAAAAACCTAGTATACTTTCACAAATTGCAGAGTAATAATATTAGATCGATTCTACGACCATTTTAATTTAATATAAGTAACTAGCTATGTGTCACTGATGTCATTCGATACTGTTTCTCAATGATGGAAACATAACTGTCGGAATCATCCAACAAAGTATCTCTTAAATCTGGGACAACCAGAGAAGAATATACGTGATAGTTACGGGCTGCATCCTGAAGAGCTGAGTAAGCGAAGTTTTCCCCTGTTCATCCTGAACTTGATAATTGAAATTCGATAGGAAGCCTTTCTGGGACAACAAAAGACGAATGGAATTACGACCTCCATCCTGATCAGCTGGGCTAGCTAATTCCTCTCCTCCCCACTCTAGGATGTTGAAATTTTGTATGAAGCCTCTCTGGGAAAACAGCCAAACGGAATTCGGGGCTCCATGCTGATCAGCTGTGTGAACAAGTTAACTCTTTCTCACTCTAGGAAGTTGTAATTTGATAGAACGCCTCTCTGAACAGCAAAAGATGATTAGGATTACGGGATCCACCCTGATCAGCTGGGTGAGCTCAATCCTTTCCTGCTCACCCTAGGAAGTTGTGATTTTATTGGGAGTTTGTCTGGAAGAACAATATAGACGAATGGAATTACGTGCTCCACCCTGATCAGCTGGGTGAGCTAAGTCCTCTCCTGCTCACTCTAGGAAGTTGCAGTTTGATAGGGAGCCTCTCTGGGACACCAAAAGACGAATAGGATTATGGGGTCCCCCCTGATCAGCTGGGTGAGCTAATTTCTTACCTGCTCACCCTAGCAAGTTGTAATTTTATAAGGGGTGAGTGTGGAAGAACAATAGGCGAATGGAATTACGTTCTCCACCCTGATCAGCTGGGTGAGCTAAGTCCTCTCCTGCTCACTCTAGGAAGTTGTAATTTGAGAGGGAGCCTCTCTGGGACAACAACAGATAAATCAAATCACGGGCACCATGCTGAGCAGCTGAATAAGCTGAGTTCTGTCCAAGAAAAACCAGCACTGCAGACGTTAATTACATGAAACACCTGCTTCGAAAAATCGGTTACATATATTTTGTCTGGAATTACAAGATTGTTGAAAGATGGACTCGAGAAGGTTGCTTGTAAACGTGATTCCAAAACAGATGAGTATTGACTACGGGCATGAGTAAAAGTCAGCAAAACAATTTATCAACGATCGCACGGCTCAACATAACTAATAATTTAGGTGTCGTAATATGCTGGTCTACAAGTGGTTTCATGTTAATTTCATGACGATCACAATTATTGAGTAAAAATTGAATACAGGTAGATTAATAATTGTACAGATGCTACAGGTTCTTCTAACCGTTCACTCACAATGTTCGGCACAATGTATAATATTTATCATGAATTACCCACTAACTTCCTAACATGATGCAAGGAAAAATATAATTATTTTCCACTGCCAATAAATTTTGGGCGAGATACATCAACTCCAGTGAACTGAAAACATTTGCTGGGAGAGAAGGGGCTGACGCTTAATGGAATAATTTGAACCGAAAACTGCCAAGCTATTCATCAGACTCAGCGCTAATGTCTTAATCCCACCTTGATGAATATATTTCTCGTTGAGCGACTTGATTGCGCCGTCTGTCAGGTGACTCCCCGAAATTGAACCTGCCATTTAACCGCCTTCCTTTCCGTGTTTCAAAGTAAGAAGAATAGAGTTTTCAGCGGGGCTCACAGAAAATCCGTCGTTCGTTACGCGTGGAGGGCAGAAGTCTGGCCTCAGAAGTCACTTAAACAAAATTCAGTACTT
Organism: Adelphocoris suturalis; assembly: GCA_030762985.1. Taxonomy (NCBI): domain Eukaryota; kingdom Metazoa; phylum Arthropoda; class Insecta; order Hemiptera; family Miridae; genus Adelphocoris; species Adelphocoris suturalis. The sequence continues at coordinate 113,852,593 of CM061042.1, forward strand.
CAACCGCTAAACAATTATATGGCTACTATCTCGACAACAGCAGTGACGTTTTTGATGAAATTGTGCACATCGATTCAATTGTGCAACCTCTTGAGGACGGGCGTGGGGTTACCTGAGTGAAGGAGGTTTGGTAGTTGGGCAGTCAGATTATCAAGTTCTTTGGACGTAACCCTTTTTTTAGCGAGGGGATTATTTCCCGGACGCTTCGGCCAGAGGATAAAGATAGTTTTAGAACAACTAGATGGATTGGTGTTTTCATTCGCGGATGATGCTACAATTATAGCAGGGCATCCCGAAATGTGGTCCGTTGGCGATTTCTAGGGAGTTCGTAAACACCTTTGACCAAAACTTGAAAATAATTAGAAAATCATCATTTGGAAACAAAATAATCATAATAACAACAATTCATCGATAGTTGTTTTATATTTTTTCGTTTGAAAAACATGTACTTTTGCTGTAGTTCAGCAAACAACGATCTTTGCATATCTTGAGAAAGAGTGTGTTCATCACATGAATGTCCCATAAGCTCGAATAATTTACCTCTATTACAACCTATAATATATTCATGGGATATTGATTTGTATGCAAACTATTAATAATTGAACTTGCTTGGGGTAAATTAGAATAAGGAATGATTTAGCCATGTCTCATCAAAGTTCCATTCCTCCAGTGACCCAATTTCACAATCTCTTAAAGCGGATTCCAACACATAACGTGTGATGAAGTTTCCCTGGCATGAGGGAAAGGGGATGGGATAATTCCCGCTCGCATTCCGCACTGATCAAACAGTTCACAAAGGTTACTATTTTCTTTGTGTTTTTGCTTTTCGTGCTGTTTTCCTTGTTCCTTGGGGAAACATGACATAGACGAAAATCATTGGTCCTCTCGCCTGGACCGGGCTCCCACAGTTGAACTGAATCCTTGTTTGTTAACGTTCTGATAGTTTGTGTATAGAGTTGTGTGACGGTGTGACGGAAAATAAGTGCGAAAGTTTCGCCAGGTAGTTTTGAGGAACAGAGATGTAGTTGAAAATGAGAAGAGTTATTTATAGTTGTAATGAGACCGTTGGTCAAAAAAAATACGTGAGGTTTTGGGAGAGCTTCAAGGAATCAAATTTTCTTGGAATTCTCATTGATTGTGCTATCCTGACGGATAGTACCTACCACCAACTCATTCCACAAACCAAGATGAATGGGAAAATCATGCACTACAAACTTGGTAGGTATGTAGAGATCACATAAAATCAAAGAGCGGCCAGCACTTTCAGCTGTGGTGGTTATAAATCCTCTCAATTTATTTTAGGCTCCTTCAGGTTAGTAGATATCCATAACTGTCTCTTTTCCGAATGGGAATAGTCTGCGAAATATTTCGTTGTTGATTGTATTTGCCGCTGTTTTTTTATTGAATTCCGAACAAAATAAACGACGTATGCTCTACTATATTAGCATTAGGTACCTATACCTACATGAAAATAATAATAAAAACTATCATATGGCGCTTTTAAGTGACCTCCTGCCATCACTTCAACAAACGCCAGTTTTTGTTTATGAATCCCATTAAGTGTGCTCTTGGGTTGCACAATCAGTACATTCTCAGGGTCGCCCTCAAATCTCATAGACGTGAGTCTGTGAACCGCACTGAGGGCCCACTCACACTCAATTCCCGTCTATGAATTCTGCCTTAGTTACTAGTTAGGTTTAGACCTTTTCCATATAAATTTAAACCGTTTCCATAGTTTTAGTTTATAATCCTGATAAAGGTCAAAATATATGAGGGAAAAGTAAAATTCTAAGGGGAAAAGATCAAAATCAATTAGGAAATGCTGGTTGTATTTAGGGTTGCCAGATTTTTCCGGATCATATAAAGTATATCCTGGCTGCAACCAAGGAAAAGTAAAGTATTTCAATGAAAGTTAAAGTACACATTAAAGTTAACGTTCTCGACTTATTTACTAAGACCCTAGACCTTGTCCTTGACTAGTAACTAGGTGCGGGGGCTGAACTTTTCTTCTTCGTTTCAAATATAAAGTATTTTGGGCTACTTTAAATTTAGTAGGATACTTTAAATTAAAGTAGATCTGGCAAGCCTAGTTGTCTTTGACTTGGAAATGTTGTAGCACGTGGCTGTAGACCCGGCGGAAAAATGAGGGGAAATTTCAGCGGAGGCCCGCGGACGTGGACACATGCGATTACGATGTTTAGAGAGCGGGAGAGGCTCCAAATGAAGAAAGCGATGAAAGTGGGTGAAGGAAGGTCAAACATCTCCGTACGCGCCGCGCCGGTAGGTACAACTCAGTAGGTAGATCTTCCCGAACAGGTAGACGGCCAAGGTAGATAGAGGGATAGGAAGGGGGGGGGGAGGTTATTTCGCTCAAACAATCGAGTGGACCGCGGTCTTCGGAGAAGGGGTCCTGGCGTTCCTTCAGGAGACGACCCCACCTCCCTGCGTTCCTTCAGGAGAGGGTTCCCTCCCTTTGCGTTCCATCAGGAGAGGGGTCCCCCCCGAGAGCGCCCCCACCGCCCCGGACTTGGGCACCGCGGGTCCTCAGGAGCCTTCGCGACCCCACCTGACCAGTTTTAGGCCCTCGGTGGTGCCGCATACGTTACCAAGTTACCAGTAGACGGTAAGGGCGCCGCTACGCGAACCGCGATCTACTTACGTCGTATTTATTTTCAACAAACATTGCATACAGACTTAAATTTTTTTCGGGCATCGTCTTTCCCTCCACGAACTTCGCGTGTGTGTCAAGTGACGACGACTCCGGACTTGAAACGTCCGTCTCAAATTCATCAGTACGCAATGGGATCAGAACCACAGGTATTGACATTCCCGACATTTTTAGCGATGAAATCAATAATTAATTCTAGCCACAAGATGAGAAATGCATACAGTCTACCATGCATGAATAAATTAAACTGTTTTGACTATCTCACAAAATCTTAATGTATTATTTACGGTGATTTCAAGTCATTTTTGGCAAATGACATCCAACAGGAGAAAGAAGAAGTTCCAGTCATGCAGTATGATCCTATGAGCAAATTTTCGAATACCTAGTATTTATGTTGAATTGTTTTGAAATTTCGATTTTTCTCTTTTTTTTCTTTTTTCTAAAGTAATCGATAATTACACATTTCATGATAAATAAATGTTTTATGAATAATATTCAGTTTTTAAACGTAAATTCTTGGATTTTAGCCATTTTTCACAGTTTCTTAACGAATTTGTAGCCAATCTTAATGTAATTTAAGTTCACTTTTTGGAATAATTTAGTGTATACATTTTTTAATGTGTTGGTTCATATTAAGACCTAGACAAAGGTTAGACCTGAGACGACAAAGTGATTGATATCCACTTAGATACGTAACTATATTTGCACTAGCATGAACAGATTGCAAGCATAAACAGATACCTAATTCAACATTATCATCATACCATCATAAATTGGAATATCCCTGCTTGCGATTCACTGGTCCTTTTATTTTCAGTCTAATAATTAGGGTAATATCGATTCCGCAAAATTTCTCAATGCAACATTTACGCATTGTAAAGAAACAATGTGTACACGATTTCTTGGCTCATATTATTGGAGATCTTCGAATTTCAATTTGCCACGAACTGTTTCGATTTACAGAAGATGATCTATCAAACTTACAAAAATCATTTCGGCATGGCGAAGGAAATAGCGTCCTTTTCCAAGAGACCATTCGTGTCACTGCTTTGATTTAACTGCTTTGCCATCTTGAGTTTGGAAGATTTTCTTTGATTACGATGTTGATTACCTCACCCCACGTCATTAGGGAAGTATTGTCCTATCTCCAAAAGTGAGTATGTATGTTCAAAAAGTACATACCATATCCAATTAATTTACTTCGAACCTACTGCATACAAACGTACCAGTTTTAGCTCATATCGGCGGCGGGTCATCATGTTCCCGTCAGTCTAACAGAGAGATGAAGACATTTAGAATGTTAGCATACAATATTGGGGAAACAACACCAAGACTTGAATTTGGTGGGTTTAAGATCTCATAATTTTTTCCATAAATATAATTTGGTGGGTTTAAGATCTCATAATTTTTTCCATAAAAATCGCAAGGGGAACAGCAGTGTGATTGATTTTGTAGGTTTTGAGTTTACCCTAGAAGTCACTTTAACTTTTGGGTTCCCTGTAATCGCATCCTGAATTTTAGGCGAGTTTGAAGAATTGCGGAACTAAAACGAACCGAAATGGAAAATTAAACATTCTAAATCATTACATACCAATTAACTCAACACCAATTCATTGAGGTTTTAGTCGTCACCTCCGAAACAAATCTTGGAAGGACCAGCATTTTTCGACTGTAGAATCAAATTCAACAACCATGACCGCGAATTCGTAGGTAAAAAATGAACAACGTAAAATTAATCTATGAATATCATATATGCAGCCTGGCAATAAAATTATATTACTCATAAATGAATGAATAGGTTTTATTGTGATATCACTTGGTTTTACAAGATAGGGATAACATTCAATATTGCCAAACAATTAAGATAGATATGTAGGTACGTTATGCCAACCCACAATAAGACTACAAATAAAAATACACATCCGGAATGCTTAAATAAAACTTTGCACAGAACACATGCTCATTTTGACAGCTAGGATACCTACAGAATAGGAATACTCGCAGACAAATTATATATTGATAGGTAGTTATTTAGATATAAATAGCAACAATCAAAAGTAGGTACAGACTTTCGGGTTGGCGGAGGGTAGTTTGTAAAAAGAAAACGCTGCAAATTATTACAAAATGGTTTATTATTTCTGTGATAGATAGCCCTTCTACGCAGATCATTGGTTCATCATTATGAAACCCCTAATGTAATACCTAAATGATCAGAACATGGCGCATCGTGCCTATGAGAAGGGTTCACACTTTTGCAGTTCCAAGACCCCGCAATTTTACGCTCACAGTAAAGATGTTTAAAGAAACAGGATGATGATGCTTGAAGCAACACGAGTGCAGAACATTGGCATGGTATGGTAGGTACTAAACTTCTTTCCATTCCGGTCTGTTCCTAGCAACCAGAGCATCAGACCAACATGTTCTCAAATTTGGTCTTTACATTATTCACTCAAAAGGAGAGTGCGTGGTAAGTCCGGCACCGATCTCAATTAAATATTTACCAGAGTTTCTACATGAGTCAACGGGATGGGCCTTTAGAGCTTCGAGAAAATAAAAGAAAAAGTTAAAAGACGCTGCAAATTAATGCTCAATGATCAGAACATGGTGCATCGTACTTCTAAGAAGGGTACACACTTTTACAGTTCCAAGACCCCGAAATTTTACGATTCACATTTAAGATGTTTAAAAAATGGGAAAATGATGCTTAAAGTAATTTACGTTTGCATATGCGCAGAATGGAGTAATGATTTGAGAAAAATTAAATTGATAGAGTAGGTACAATCTACAGCGTAACCCACTAATTCCCAGAAAATGAAATCAAAATGTGATGAAAAATAGACCTTGTTCCTAGGAGCACACTTTCCCGCATGCGAAGGAGCTAATAATGATGCAATAATGTGGAAATTAAGAAGGAATAATTAAACCAATGTGCTCCAATTATGCACCAAATTTGAGCGGTATTGGACGACTAGGGCGTAAAAAAGTGATGCTTGAAGTTATTTACGTTTGCGCATACACAAAATGAAGTGATGATTTGAGAAGTATGGAATTACTAGTGAACCATTTACAGCCTAACGCGCACATTCCCTGAAAGTTTCATCGAAATCGGATGAAAACTGTTAAAATTGGGCTCGTTTAAAAAAGAATACATATTCGCGCACGCGCAGTAGCTACTAATGATAGGATTATGTTGAAATTTCTAGGGAATCCTCAAATTAACCTCCTTCATCTATCCTCCAAATTTGAGCAAGATCGGCCAACAGAGGCGTGAGAAAATAATGCTTGAAGGAATTTACGTTGCGCATGTGCCGTGTGAAGTATTGATTTGTGATCAACGAAACTAATAAGGGACCATTTTAACCATAAGCCATGAAAATCCACAAGTCCATGAAAATTTCAAAGGAATTGGTAGAATATTGTGAAAATTAACCTTGTTACAACGAAAGTTGTTCAGAATAGTCTAAAACGTAAAATTCGAGTGGAAATTTTACCGCTGTAAAAACCAACAGCCGTTTGATTTTAGTGGAGACCACAACTGGAAAGTAAAAATAATGCTTTCGCTACCTATAGGTAGACTTGGGAGAAATTTAAGAGATGAAATTGAGCATTTAGGTACCAATACTTCACTAGTAGGTACATCGCACGGACAATAGTTAATAAACTCGATTTCGCAACTTTATAAAAAATTCCATTGGAACTATATCATCTGATAATTCCAATCTTGGCATTATATCAGCTGATATTTACAAGGCAATTTTTATGTATTCCAGTATCACCATCTAGCGATCTTTGATGGAATTTAAAGCTTGATCGTCTATTCAATAGATCCGCTAGCAGCGCGTGATTTCTCTATCTTATTGCGCTTAGGAAGAAGGGTTTTTTTTCTATGTTCAAGCCATTAGGGCAAGAACTATTCAACGTAACGAGACCCTCTCGAAAGATCAAGTTTGTCCCCCACTCCGGCAACTACTTGGAACGGTTCCCTACGAGAACCGTTCAACGCGGAGCGGCTCATGAGTCACAAATGAAAAGTCACATTTACGTTTCTAAACTGTTATGTGATCGTGTTATGAGACCACGAAACTATACACTTCAGCGATCTACATATCCAACTGATCTGCATTTTACTAAGGGATTGACTACTTGATGTTATGTATTTTTGAGATGCGAGCTTGCGAGCATCCAGACCAGCAAACTATGATTTCATTCTGACCTACATTCCACTAAACAGGTTGAACGGAATTGAAGGTTCTTCTTGTAGGGAACGGTTCCAAGTAGTTGCCATTAGGGCAAGCAAACTCTATTCAACGTACAGCGTTGCGGGTGGTTTTAATCGATTCTTTGGGTTCAAATTTATCATTGACAAGCAAAAATTATTACTGTTACTTAGAAAGTTTTCGAGATCGAGTTGTTTAGCCCTCTAATACAACCCTTTAGGGTTGATAAAAATTGATGCCGAGCTTCTAGGACCACCCCAAATGTGATTTTTAACACAAGTTTCATATAGTTCGATCAAGTATTTTCGAAGAAAAGCCGCGGACGGGCGGATTTTTTTTTTTTTTTTTTTTTTTTTTTTTTTTTTAAATTTGATTTTTGGATTCTACGCGTCCTGAAACGTAAACCAAAAAATGTTCAGGGGGTTTTAAAAATTTGTTTCTTGGTCGATTACAAAGGTTCATTATTGAAAATAATAAACCAAAATACGTTACGACTCAAGATAAATAGTGGTATGTGCGGTTGGGCAACGTTGAACGAGAATAATAAAATTCACATACAATCAAATAAATGCAATTCGTGCTGTGAACATTCCGTTCGTATAATCACATTTTTCCCTTATTCGCGAAAATGTATTGCTGTGGGATATGCCAACCACATCCAACCCTGCTCGAATGTTCCGTCAGTCAACCGCTGTAAGCAACATACATTTTCCAACACCCAGTAATTATTTATCGGTACGTACGTCCGTTCCATTTTGTGAACCGCTCAATAAATATTTTAAACGTAGCGAACGGCTCAGTCCAGAGCTGAAAATATAGACTGGGGCCCTCCATCGCATTATGTTGTTAGAGTGATCCTAACAAACCTATGATATTTGTTCGGACTTGGCAATAATAAGGAGCGCCCATTGATATGAAAATGTTGCGTATAGTATTTTTAAGTGAAAGTAGAATTTATTCGGAGAGTTTTGCCACCATCCTTACTTTCCTACGATAAGTGGTTGGATTTTTGTGGATTTTCAAATAGCTGAATATAATTTAGAAAAAGTTTTCTTGCCACAAAATGTATAGTTAATAATTTCTTTGCTCAATAAGTGCTCAAACTTCAAAACAAATTAACACAAAAAAGGTGGCAAATTATTACACAACGATTTATTATTTTTGTATTCGTTAGCACTTCTAGGAAGATCAATGGTCCACTCAAAACTATCTAACTCATTTAAAGACGAATTATGCGTGGGTTTTGGTGATCTAGATTGTTAGCAAGCTCGCATCTCGAAAATTAAAAAATATCGTAAATCAATCCTTACAGTAAATCCTTGTAGTAAAAGTACCGAAAATGACCTATCAAACTGAGTCTATCAAGCATTATCGAAAATATAACTGGATGATGTCACCTTACCAAACCAAACCAAAACTATAGTGAAGCATTAAAAATTATTTGACAACGCGGGGAGTCGAACACTAAGCACCCGCGTTACAGTACAAATGTTTACCACGGAACCACGGGTTCTTTTAATAATATAGACAAGTGTACTTTGTAGAAGAGCTATACAATACAGAAATAATACACCTTTGAGTAATAATTTGCAGAGTTTTAAACCTAATTGCAGAGTTTTGCAGAAATAATAAACCTTTGAGTAATAATTTGCAGAGTTTTACAGTTTGGTATAAACTGCTTGTAGAATTCGCCTCTGGTGAGTGTGTTTGAGTGGTTAGATGTAATAATGACTCCGCACACGATTGTTGTCTTGGAGCCTCCCACTTCGGAAAAATAAATGCGTCCGTATGTGGGTGGAGCTCTCGTCGTATGAGATAAGTAGTCGTACGTGTGTATGGGGTGTGTTGTGAACCGGAGGGCGGCGATAACGGAAATACCCCTCCCAAGCACGACACAACAATCACATTCATAAATCCCCGATGAAAACGAATCCTGGGGCGCAGAGTGGAAAACTCGACAAAGACAAGGGTGTGTGCGAGCGAGGCTGTGCACCTACACATTATGTGGAGAGTGTGTGTGTAGAGTTTGTCAGGACCGCTCGTTGCTGCGGTTGGGACGTAGGGGGTAAAATATTCTGGGGAGGGGCTTCGAGAAGAGACAGGAAAAGGCTGTTTTTTTACCGATGAATTTTTCATTCGTAGGAAATACAGAAAATACTCAGGAACCAAGTGACTTCTATGAATATCCACTCAGAATAATCATTTTCAATACATACATTGGATCCGCAACTTATCTCTTTATTTTATCAGAGCGAATGGAGATAAGATTGGAATAAGCTGCAGAGAATGCTTAAAAGAGATAATAGCATTTTAGTACGCTTCGTTATGATAATCTTGATATATATTTGCGAAATTGTATTCCGTATGCAGATAAACACTGTAAAATATCACAAATCGTTTATTAGTTTCTAAGTTAGCCCTTCTGTGCAGATCACGTGTCTGTAAATTATATTATAGTCAGGCATCATATGAGCATAGAAAAAAAACAGCAGTTCAGTGTACTCCAGCATTACAAAATCACGTTGTGATTCACAGTTGTGTTGACGACTCCCTGCCAAATCTTGAACACTTCTGAAGCTCGAATGATTGGTCGTAAGCTGCAACGTCTAGTCTCATTCGAATCATTAAACTGATTTCTATCCACATCAAACGAAAAAACGACTCTTTTATTTTCAATGTTTTCGAAATCCAGGTTTTAAAAAATCCTTTAGAGTATCAACAGTGATTATGGTCAATCCCTAAGTCCTGCGCCTGAAGCAGCTCAACAACCAGGCTCTTTCTTACAAAAGCGAACAATACACTTTAAGGAACCTCATGATATAATAGGAGACAGAAGTATGTAACAGTAACCCCATACCTAAGGACGTCGCAGGTCTCCTAAATCTCGGGGTCTATGGCCAGAGCAGCTATAAATTCAAAATTATAAAAATAGTTGTTGCCGTCAGTAAGCTCTCTTTCTCCTTTTATACAACCAACACCTTAATGAGGAATTTCAATATGCTGGTGGCATTTTTTCATTGCCTTCAACTACTGTGCCCAATAGCTTGTTAGGGTGTATTTCCAGATTTGCCTATTTTGGTAGGGGATCAATTAAAGGCATGAACAATGATATAAAAAGGTATCTGGTCCGGGTATGCTATCAGTAAATATCTAGTGTTAAGCATCAACAACTATTTTGAGGTGGAGAGCATTTAGGAAAAATCGACTTTTGTCAGTTTCGTAGAGTTTGGAACCAATTCAGTGTGTAAGTTGAGTTGGGAAACACAGCTCTAAGACCAATAGGGCCGAACCCCAAGTGCTGCGCGCGAAGCTGTTCAACAGCCGGGCTCTTTCTTACAAAAGCGAACAATAAACTTTAAGGAGCCTCATATTAGAAATATATCTCAGAAACACGTGAAATGATAGGAGGTAGAGGTATGTAACGGTAACCCCATAAATAAGGACGTCTCAGGTCCCCGAAATCTCGGAGTCTATGGCCAGAGCAGTATAAATTCAAAATCATAAAAATATTTGTTGCTGTCAGTAAGCTCACATTCTTTTTTCGTACAAACATCAAATTAATAAGCTGGTGGAATTTTTTCTTTGGCTTTAATAACTTTTGTGCCCAATAGCTTCTCAAGTGTTTTTCCAGATTTGCCTATTCCGGCAGGGGATATAGGTATGAAAAATGATGGGTCTGCTATCAGTAAATATCTGGGGATAAGCATCAACAACCATTTTGGCTGGAGCGAATTTAGAAAAAATCAACTTTTTAGCATTTGGAACCAATTCGCGGTACAAGTTGAGTTGGGAACCACAGCTCCAACACCCCAGAATAGTTCTGCGCCTGATGCAGCTCAACAACCAGGATATGAGATGTTTCTTACCAAAGCGAACAACAAACTTTAAGGAGCCTGATGGTAGAAATATATCTCAGAAACACGTGATATGATAGGAGGTAGAAGTATGTAACGGTAACCCCATACCTAAGGACGTCTCAGGTCCCCGAAATCTCGGGGTCTATGGCCAGAGCAGGAGCTCATCTTCGGCGGGTTCGTCACGCTGTTTTCTTTTCTTCGCCGTGTTTCCGTCTTCATACTTGAGGTCATCCGAGAAGATTCTTCACTCTCGTTCCTTTTTAGAGCCTCTTCACACATTCTCTTCCGTCTTTCCAGCCCTCCTTGTCCTCCTCGAAAACCATGGAAAACCTTTCGCGAGTATAACGACCTCCCCTCCCCTTACCACTATGACGACGTCACCTGAAGAAAATCGGCGATTGCTCTTTTGCCGCTCTGCCGGTCGCGATAATAATAACGGGCAAAGAAAGGGGTCCCTCTCCATCATCCCGAGCCACTCGCAGCATCCTCCCAAAAGTTCTCCTTTTTTACCTTGTAGTCGATACTGTTATTGCAATCAGAAACTGACGAGATCGGATTCGTGATCTTTCTTTCTACCCATCCAGAAATATTTCTGATCCAATTCATCAGAAACTATACCGTTCTTAAATCATGTTTTCAAGGTTCTAAAATAGGATTGAAATCATCACGACTAGGAAAGGTATGTAAGGTCCTGTCTAATTCGACTCAGCTATTTCTTTTGAGTGCATATTCTAACATTGACATCTTGGACCTAGGACCATTACTGAGAAGTTTGTAGAGCAACATCCTGCGATAGTTCTGAGACGAGACGTAAACGGCAACAACGCAATACATGGAAAGATTTTTGAGTACAAAACTGTATTTACAGCAGGTCGAAGTTACGTGAAAAATGAGAGAAAATAGGTCCCGAAACCGTTGAATTCGATAAATCCCCAATACTGGAGATACAAGCGTCCTCCATCTAAATTAAGACTTAAAGTTATACACATTGTCGTTTATTCGTGCCCTCCATTAAACAGTGCCGTAAACACAGTACCGTAATAGTGCAAGGGAGCTAAGGGTTCACCCAGACGGGCGGGGGCCGTGACGTCATCGTGAAAATAAATTTCAAGATCAGTTTGACAGGTCAGATACCCATCAAATAGCCTCTTTTTTGAAAGCTCTAGCCTCGATATTTCTATTGAGCAAATACAAAACAACCATGGAAATTCTCCATTGCTACAAGGAGCCATTGACGGATGAAAATGTTTTCAAGAATAATCAAAGTGAGGTTGTAGAGTTTGATTTGCAATCTACAGATCGTTATAATACAGGAATGATAAAAAGTCTAACAATATTACAAGAAAGTGACTGTGGAATTAGCTGAGACTTAAATTAGGGATTAAAGCTGCTGAATTTATTTATTTTATGATTTTTCTCCGTAATAGGCTTAATATTCTCTTCTCGTCTTCTCAAGGCTTTACTCTGAAATACACTGATATTTCGGCATTGTTGATCTATCATACTGCGTTTCATTGTTTAACACATGATTTCTTATTTCAACGCAGCACGTACCAAACGAAACCAATTGTACCAACATAATAAATAGTCGGACACTTTTGTATCACTTGTGGCTTTCAGAGGATCTAGTCCTTGTTACGGAGCACATGCATACTTGATGACGGACCTTCTAATATTTATGATGGCACAGCCAACTTTATGCTGCCGTACAAAGTTCTTCATAATGAAAGGTGTGCGCATGGCACTAAAACACCCAAGTCTTTAAAAATATCAAACATAGTGATTAGCGTACAGAAATTGGCTGTTGATGAAATCTGGACATTCCAGACTCACCACAAAGGCCACAGTATTGCGATACAGCCGAAAATCTTCAATCTTGATTCGCGAAAAGTTTCGTTGAACTCGCTTAATATATTGTTGCATAACAACGTCCGTTCATCAAACAACTTACACATACTTTGATGGAATCAACGTGGTGTCTGTTATCAATGTTATAATTTAAAACTAACTCACCAAGGTAGTCGGCAGCTAACCATGCAAGGTGATGACCGTTCAAAAACTTACCTGAAAAAATAAATCGCTCATTGTTAAGCAGATGCCAACAATACTTTTCTAACTTGATAATTTATGATACTGAGTGGCACAGTAAAGAAATGGTCCCCAATTTCAGCCCATTAAACGTACAGCTACAAATTACGTGGAACACAGGATAACAAGAAGTCAACAGTTCAACTTAAGAGGCACTGAAAGCAAATTTTCATTGTTAAGAGAAATTAAGCTTCTCTTTCAAACGAATGACCAGTTTTAATTTGCGTATTCCGCACCACAAGCCACCGTTTCGGAGCTATCAACTTGAAATTTTGTACGTGGACTCCTTAGACACCCAGAATTCGTTGTATAGTTTTTGGTGGTGCCACGGCGCCAAATGGTGACGCCAACGCGTCACCTCCAAATTGAAATAGATATTCTAAGTCTTTAGGATTATAAACTGCATCAAACTATCTCCGGCACTGGTAACATAGGGCACCCCGTCTCACCATTTCTCAAAAGTTAGGTATGTATTTGGTACCATTTCCCATAATATTCAGATCGGTAAACCAAATGGTACTATCTCTATAATATCGACTTGACATTTTGCAGGTAGACTCCTGAGACACCCGAAATTCGCTACATAGTGTGCTTTTTGGTGGCACCACTGTATATTTAAAACTTTGTTTGGTACCTGGTCAGCGGACAAACTAGTCAAATGTAACCTGTTTTCGAAGAACCTATGTATATATATATATATATATATATATATATATATATATATATATATATATATATATATATATATATATATGCACTGCATTCACATATATTATTATGCCACAGATATTATTTTTATAATAGGTGACCCGTGCCAAGAAGTAACGAGGAGCGGAGCCCTAACGATAACACTATTTATTTGAAATGGAAGAGGAGAAGGGAGTCGAAAAAGTTTTGAGTCGGATATTTTCGAAGTAAAGTCTCAATGATTCGAGAGCTTCGTGCTTTGTTCGGCTGCGTTGCTAGAGCTCCAGTTACAAAGGTTGATTAGAGGCTACAGGCTTACAAGAGGGGTTTTGCAGTAACTTCTCAGGGAATCGGGTGGGAGTATTTTTTATCAATTCTGCAGCGAATATAAGTGGTCGCGTATTTCTTCTTTCCGTTGTGCGTTCTGAAGGTCAGAATCATTGTCTTTTTCTTTGGGGTTTTTAGGGGTAATTTATCAACGTTCAAAGTGAGAGATCAAAACAGTATGAACAAAACAGTGGTGTTTTTCTACGTAGGTAAGGGTAAGAATTAATTTTCTCAGTTTCTTCACATCATTTGAATTTAGTAGCATTCAAAGTACTACATATTCAACAAACAATTTCTAAACGATGTTTTCTAAAGACGATTATTATACCATGTGATGTGATACCATTGTCCGTATCGAGTTCCACAACCGTCTTATTGTGATATGCACTCTGTTAAAGGCCATATGTTTGGCTTGGTAAGCGTGGAGATGTTTGTTTACATTCTATGAATAAATTCATTCTTTTACTAGCTTTACCCAAGCGTGCATTATTTATTAGCAAATCTTAACTTGGGATCATTAAATGGCGCAGTAGTATTTAAATTCCTACGAATCAACATGCCAAAGAAAACTACAAGGAAGTCAAAGGCTGAAAAGGACTTGAGGAGCGCTTAGGCCCGGGTGAGACAGCAATTGAAGCGATCAGAAATCAAACACTTGTGCTATTATGATGATACTAATATTTTTCCACAATTATGTGATCATGGTAATATTGCATAAAATACGCCAAATGTGATGTGAATGATTTCTGTTGATTATTTACTTTTGTATGCCCATCTACAGTAAACAAATAAAATGAAAAGTTTTTTAATAAGAAGAAATTTCAAGGATTTTCACCAGTTTGGCCATTTTAAGCGATTTTTAGTTCATTTTACTGAAATCATAGCTCAGTTATAGCTCAAATATTTAAAACTTTCAAATTTATGACAAGTAAAGTTTAACTTATTTTCATTGAGAGACCGAACAGTTCAACAGTTCAGTGGATAAAGAAACTTTTTTTTTTTTTTTTCCCTTTTTTTTTCTTTTTTTTTCAGAGCCCCGCCCTCCGACAATTTGGAGACACCAAACACATTTGCAACACATCAAACTTCTTTCAGGGGAAGGTAGAGGTGATTCACATTGTTGTCAAACTCTACCATTTTTGCCGGTGTTTATACGTCGAGTTGTTCTGTAAGACGTCACTGATGTTGAACTAATCCCACTCCAGTTAATCGCAATACCAACTAAGGAGGTGGTGAGCGAAGAAAGAAGATGTGATTAGGTAGTTATATGACGAGTTTCTTCGACATATATAGCACTGTACTCCTTGATTACTTATTTTGTTTATTAATCATGTAGGTAATAAATATAAATTCAATCGAAGAGTTTAGTGGTCGTTATTGTTGCAGGAAAGAAAGAAGAAATTTGTGTTCTGTTTTCATTGTGTTGCCATAAAAGTTGGTTGTCTCCCTAACAGCCTCTCTAACTAATTAGCCTTGGTAATTTTATCAATCTTGTTAATGGGTAGTTTTTCCTGTTTGATAATCTTGTTAATTTGTGCAAGGTTGACTATTTCCTGGAAGTTACAGATCTGCCCTCCAGTTTTACGTACCTTTAACAGAAACGTAGGGGAAAGCCACATGCGATTAGAGACTGCACGTGCGCGAAAAAGAGGCGCCAAATCTATACGTTCTAAGTCTTATACCATGTATTTTTATAACACGTTTAAATCTTTCATTCTAAATCTAATATAGCCCGTGTATAACGTGTTTATCGAGTAGTTTAAGTATCGATAAACATGATAAATTCCATCATTTCGCCAATGATAGCAGTCGCGATTGTCGATGACATATTACTGTCTGGATTGATATGCAGAGACGGACTCTAATTCCAGTAGGGAGTAGATATAAAATCAATCGTGGAAATCACCATGCATTTATTCATAAGTTATTGAAACACATGTTTTACGCATGGTAACTGATATATGGCTGATTGTTCCTTTTCGTATTGAGGTAAAAGTACTTTCACTTCCCTTGCGTTTTTGCCGAAGCTTATTAGAAAAGGCTATAAATATAATGGGCTAGATTTCGACTAAAACCTACGACAAAACAAAAGAAAGAACTGAATAGCAGTCGCAGTATTGAACACAAGTATTGGACTAACGCACTTCCAAATCGTGGAGGGTTAGGCGTGATATTAAAAATAAAAATGATTTTTTATTGGTTTTGAAAAACATTTTATACAGCATTAACAAAAAATATTAGGAAAATCAAAATAAATTTTGCCTAATTACAATCATAGACAATGAAAACTTAAAATTTATTTAATCTATTTTCTTATACTTGAAATTTCACTTGACATAAGAAATTATAGAACGCAGTATAAATGTCTATTTCATTTTCGACCAAAAAGGGGTAATGAGCTGGCAGTTTTGTTGGGGATGTAGTTCAGGAGTTGTCTAGCTACTTCGTGGTGAGGGCACTCGAGCATCACATGCTGTAGGGTTTCAAGAGAGCACATACGACACAGTGGAGACTGATTAGGGTCTATTTTATTTAAGGATTTGTTGGTGTTGCAGTGACCTGTTCTCAAACTGACAATTGTTTTGTAAGAAGCTTTTGGTTTAGCGCTAGGCAACTCGCCAGGCACGTTTTTTGGGACGGGGAAATAGATTTACGTATCTGGTCCCTGAAGGATAGGCTTGAAATTCATCTGACCATTAAGTGAGAAGGTTTCGAACCATGGTTCTCTTGAGATCCGTTGTTGGATAAATTTGTGATGGATGAGGCTCAGGAGGTACTGCTGCGCGTTTCGCTTCAGCATCTACAATGTTGTTACCAATTACTCCTGTGACCTCGTACCCAGCAGATGCCAGCCGTCCTTTCCTTGTCTCTGGCTATCTTCAATTCCTTAACATAACTGCTTCGATTTTCTTGAGAATAGATGAAACCTTCAGGTTCGAGAGCTTCGATGTAGCACTTTGAGAATCAGTGAGGATCAGGATTCTGGGCAAGTTGTTTTCTGTCTTATTAGCGTACACTAAGGCCTGCCATATGGCAGCGTAGCACTCTGCTGTAGAGACAGGCTGAAAACTCGAGTCACTCGATTTGTTGCATCGTAAAAGGCACAACCAGTTTGATTATTTATAACCCATCCATCTGTGTATAAGGTCAGACTGTATGGCCACTTTGTTTGCAGAAATTCCTATATAAGTTGATTGGTTAAGGAAGGAACTGTGTACAAGGTGGAAAGAATGGTGACTGCTTTTAGTGACTGCTTACAGAACGTGTACGGAGAAGAAAAGACAAAGCGTATGTCAGATGTTTCTATCCACTGAAATTCGCAACTCCAGGCCATGAAACTTTCGCATATCAAAGGAGACGGCTTCTTTTCCCAATATTTATCGGTAAGGTTGTGAATTGTAATAGATTGTATCTTTTGTGGAGAGTTTTTACCTTTACTAAGTGTTATGAGAAGAAAACGATCGGATAGCATACTCCGCCAGGAAATGTTCCGGGCTAGATTTGTTAGAGACTAATGAGCGAGCGTTCCATTGTAGGAACTTTATTTTATTATTAGTTTTACTTTGGTTTGAGTTCGTGTTGATATTGTTGATGTTATTGTTATTGTTACTAATATTGTTAATTGCTGGGTTGGCTGACATTTCTAGTTAACAAATTGAGAAGGATTGATGTTATTGATTGCCGAAGAGTACATTCATCGAGTGTGGTGGGCGACTGGAATCGATTGAGAAGATTATCGGTACTATGAGTGGTTTCATTACGAATTTCATCAGTATCATCAATTTCCATCTCCTGTTACGAGCTTCTGTTGCAGGGTGGAAAAGGCGGATATTACCTTGAAGAAGGACACGAGGTTCGCTTTCGTGTTTGCTATTCTTATTTCACTGACAACATTGTATCCCTATGGTGTACAAAGGCCTCAATATAAAATCTGTAAGAGAAAAACATCGTCTATTTTCACTTACAATCTACCCGTCACCGCCACTAGGGAAATATAACTTCCTCACTTCTCGCCAGACGAACATCGTTCACACAAAACCATCGCAAAGGTGTCGATTCCTTCCGCAGCGAAAATTCTCCCCTCTATACGAGTCTGTTCGTATCATAGACCATCTTCTTGCTGGGATATATAAAAGCTGTAGGCTGACTATGTGGTACCCGTGAACTCTACCAACAGAGCGCAGTGGAAAAAAATTAATCGCAACACGAAAGCAGAGAGTTTAATTTCAGCTACATCATCTACACGCAAGCCCATCAGGCATCAAAGGGGGCCACCGCCTGCCTACCCCAGATAATATTCCCGGGCATTGTGTAGAAATGAAGGTAACTCAAGTTAGCGTCGGCCTTTGTCCGCGTTCCGTTTCCACGATTGTGCGAGTGTATCTTGCGTCGTAGTCGTGTTTTCCTTCTATCGTCCGCCCCCTCAACTTAGCGCGTTCACGTAAGTCCTCGAACTTCCTGGGTCCTCCCTCCGACGACCGACTCCCAGAATTTTCCCCTCTTACGTTAGGAGGCTTCCGGAAACGATTTCCCGGACCTCCGTCATGACGGCTGCAGAACTTGACAATCGTGTGGGACTATAATACGAACGTAGAAGTTAAATATTGTATCATCGACGCAATGCGTTATATAAATAGATTCGGAATGCCTTCGCACAAAAAGGCAATAGAGAGTTCCTAAAGCAATAGGGGGATAAGTGAGGCCCCTCATCGTGATCGGAAAACACCACTGCGCATGTGCGGGGAGATAAAGAACCTCATCTCCAATAAGACAGATTTATTCCACCTATACACGAGACGCTCTATCCCGAACCTACCTATCTCATCTCTTCCTCCCTATCGAAAAGTAACCATAAACACCATCAACAGTGATGTTCATTACTTATTGGTATACATGATTCATGAAAATTATATTCATTTTCTTGTTCATAAATTTTCAAAATCTGCCATAGCGAGACCTTTTCGTGAATAAGGAAAGAACTAGAAAACTTGGGAATGCTGGAAACTAAACACACGGAATAGGCGGGATAATCCCCTGGGTGGTTCAGCGTTACTTGAAGGTAAGCAGCGTCGCTTTAAGATAAGATACTCGTACTAATTCGACCCTCCTGACTTGATCAGGTTAGCATCCGCTGTGGCGCGCGCCAGATGATAAAATCCCCAAGCACTTTATCTCAATCCACTTATCTTTTAGGAACTCTCTAATGCCCTTTAGCTTTAGAAAATGTGCAAAAATATTTGTTTTAAAAAGTTCCTGTTCGTTATTGCAGTTTTTCCCCACTTCCACTTGGAATTAGCTGGAAGCCATAGTCATGAATGCTTTTAGCGAATTTTAGGGGGAAATGAAGCTATTACAATGGCTCGGAAAATGTTTAAATCAAAAGTTTTGAGAAATTTCTTGCCATATAATTGATAATTAACAATTTCTTTGCACTCATTTATCGAATTTCAAACCAGTTGAACATAAAAATCAGCTTACTATAATTCGCTCATAAGATGCATGACTGGAATTTTTTCGGTACAATTTGTTGGAATTATATGTATCCGATGCAGACCAAAAGTTTGGATTATCACCAAATTATTAATCACATAAAACTTTGTTCTATAAATTCTATAAATAATCGATGAGCATTATGGATAGCTTACGTGTTTGCTTTCAAGGTATCGTTTGAAGACCACGAGTTGGTCCACATCCTCGTTACTTAGTTTCTTCCTCGACAGTCATTTGAGAGTTCAAATAGCTCGTGAACTTCACGGAAAGGGTAGAGAGGCAGGACGAGGGTTAAACGTTTTGGAACGCTAAGTGAGATGGCTGGTTTCGCAAGGGGAGTTGATGAGGGGGGCAGTCAAGGTCTGGAAGGTATACATGCGACGAGGAATATATATATCTGTGTGTGTGAGTATATATATCTACACCAGGTGAGTGCAGTGTCCTCAGCGCAAAGAAGAGCGGAGTGGCATTCCTCCTGCATTCCGGTGTCTCCCTCTTCCATTCCCGACGTGTAGCCGTCATTCCTAAGTACTCAGACTCTTTAGGACGGGAGGGTTGGGTCGGCTGAGACTCAATTGGACAAAGAAAAACTCGACTTGATCCGACCGTCACCACTTGCCCAACAGAAGGTGATATTCATCAGTAAACGGATCTTGGATTCGCGATCAAAACCATCACGCAAACGGAGCCGATTCATAACATGATGTAAGATACCCCACCGGAGACTTATCTCCATTAGATGTCATTAAAAAATCATCTACCAATATACACAAGTCCATAAGTCGACGGGGAGACCGACGTGTTCGCACATATTACTCCTGAGTTACTCCTGATTCCCATTTCGCTAAGTTGAACTTTTCAAATTGTTACATCCTACTTACATCGACAAACTAACATCGTTATACCATGTACCAAGCTTATTTCAGCATGGTTTAGCCATAGCTTCCCAGCTCAAACCCGACAGAAAAGCCGTCTACGCAGATCTCTGGCCTATACATATATTTTCGATTTACTATTTTCAATAATAAACCATTGTAAACGAACATGAAAAAAAAATTCTAACACCCCCTGAAAATTTTTTGGTTTACGTTTCAAGAATCCAAAAATTGAATAAAAAAAAAAATCCGTCCGACCGCTGTCAGTGGCGTTTCTCCGAAAATACAAGACCAAACTATATGAAACTTCTGCTAAAAATCACATTTGAGGTCCAGATGGTCCTAGAAGCTCGGCATCAATTTTTATCAACCCTAAAGGGTTGTATTAAACGGCTAAACATTCAAAAAATCGAGATCTCGAAAACTTTCTAGGTGACAGTAATAATTGTTTGCTTGTCAATGATAAATTTAATCCCAAAGAATCGATTAAAACCAACCGCAACGCTGTACGTTGCACCTGACGTAAATTACTTCAAGCATCATTTTCCCCGTTTCCTAAATGTCAGATTTCGAAGTTTTACGTTGTCTACATCTTGTTAGACTAAGTATATTCTGCTATGGAGTTTTGGTGATTATTAAAGCCATTTCAATGATCTATTCATTTATGTTATTTTCAGTTGGTACCTACTTACATAAATATCGTTATACTGAGAACAGGGGGACTTGTAAAATGTAGATGTTTTAATAAATTCCATTAATTTTACCTCGGCAGGTGCCCATCACGCAGGCATATTGATGTCAACCTACGGATCTGCAATTTGAAATGGACCTCCTTTGTAATATCAAGAATTTAATATCAGTGCACACTGATAAGTTGTGGGGCCTCTGAGCATAAATTGTTTTTTATCGCCGATACTGAAACCTGAAATGCAGCTCCTTTTTGGGGATCTGGAATACAATTACAAAGTATGGAGGACCTCAGATCAGCTTTGGAACCTCTGAGGCTAATTTCTTTCCTAATCGACTCTTGGTGCTGCTATTTAGATGGAGCACTGATCAGTATAGCGGCCTCTGAACATATAATCTCTCCTTACTTATCGATTTTTTTTTTTTTTTTTTTTTTTTTTTTTAACATTTACTGTGAAGCGTAAAATTGAGAGGTCTTGGAACTGTAAAGGTGTTGAACCTTTTTGTAGGTACGATGCGCCATGTTCAAATCATATATTACATACGGGGTTTAATAATTATTTACCAATGATCTGCGTAGAAGGACTAACACAGAAATAATAAACCATTGTGTAATAATTTGCAGCGTTTTTTGTTAACTCTTGTCAGTGATGAATGTCGTCAAATCAACCAAAAGTCGAGTTCGATATCATTTTCAATAGTTTTCGCAACACAGAATTGACTGAAACCATAGTAAAAGCTTCAAGAGTTGTCCTTGACGACAATACGACGTCGAATCAACCGACGATAGAGTTTGGTATCGTTTTCAATAGTTTCCGTCAAATAGAATCGTGAATAAGTCGAGTACTTTATACTAGAAAACCAGTTTTTCAAACTTCGTGAGGAACCTGGGGAGCGGACCAACTAGTATATTAAACGATGTTTCTATAAAAGGCGTTGAAGGTAGGCAATTTGTTACATTCTGAGAGTCGCCTACCTTGGATTTTTGAAAGTTGATTGTCTTAAAACAAAATTGGTCGAAATATTTTACCCAAAAGTTCCATATGCGCTCGAACCGCGGTCACGGTCGTAGTTCCCTGATGAGGTGAGGCAACTTTCCGGAGCGGTGACCAGCAGGAATGATCAAGGTGAGGAGGTTAAAAAGTGAAGAAACAAGAACAAGGTCATAGCCCGGTGGAACAACGCGAATTTTATTATGGAGCGTATTGACTATTGATGATTATGAACGGAGGCTGTTGGAAGGTGACCCGCCGTTGCTTAACCCTCTACCGAACAACGGACCTAAATGATCCGACTCCCCTCGCCCATGGTGTCTATCGTAGAGGCAGTAACGGGCTCAGACAAAAGAGAGTGGAAATTGGAAAATGAAGGATCCATTATTGCCTCTGAATATGTGCGAGTCAAACGATCTATTTTCCAACGATCGAGAGGGTTCTGTTTTGTCAGAGACAAAGCACGAGGGACGCGGGGGGACACACATTGTGGGGTTCATAAAGAAAACGATCAACTTGTTTTGAATCTTTTAGACCCCTGGTGGGTTCTTCGTCGAGGACTGCTACCCATTTTTCATTGTCCCTTATGCCTTTGAGCGAGTGATAGACTGCCGCACCTACTCAAGTGTGAATAGAAACTATTTTCAACTACATACTCCATCACGTTCAGAGGTTTTGAGGAATTGAATCATCAACCGTGATCTAGAATGCGAGTACCTCCAGAAAATCAATCCCCACATAGAATACCACAGTTTTGCATCGAGTTGATGAAACTCTAACCATATCACACAAGTTCCTAAGCCAGCAGGTGAATTGGATCATTAACGAATTTAGTAACAAATCACTCAGTCATGTGCAATGAAATATTTCCGACCATCACGTCACGGCGAATATATTGATTTTCTATTCAGTTCCACGTACAACCAATGCGTTTCTAGGGAAGTGTAACTCCCTTAGTTTTCATAACAGGAAAAACGTTCGCCACTTTTTGGAATGCTCTCATTTTATCACAACATCTCATGATTCCTAGGTATCAGTAGTGTCAAGGAAAGCTGATTTAATACGCTATGTTATAAATTAATATTGCTAAGTAACCATAATGAACTATGATCATCATGAGATGTTGTGATAAAATTAGCATTCCATAAAGTGGCGAAAGATTTTCCTGCTATGAAAACTAAGGGAGTTACACTTCCCTAGAAACGTAATGAATGGTTGTATGTGAAAATCAATAGAAAATCAATATTTTCGTCGTGATGTGACGGCAAATTGAGCACAACCATCATCTTCATTAATTTTCTTTCTAGAAGAGGGCAAGCGCCGTGCTGCTTAATACCATAGCGGGCTTTGACTAGGCGCCATAAACTCTCGATGGTCTGAGTGTGTGCTCCTGAGGTGGGGTCTACAAAGTCTTCCGAGTCGTTCACACCCTTATGGGTGTATTCTTCAGCGATTAAATTGCTTTAAGCTCTCCACTGGTCTGAGCAAACTGTGCTGCCTTTTTCTATTTCACACTTAATGATTGGGAGAAGAGTAGCCATATCCCTTTTTTCTACAATGATCTTTCTTACGTCTTTCCTTTTCTATCCTCCTATCTATCTATCATCCTTTCCTATCTTCCTTTTCTACGTCTTTCCAAAATGCAACTGATACGGCAGCGGAAAACCCATGACCCCTGGATGCGTTCCCCCTAGTTAAGGTTCAATTGTCTTCGATGCGGTTTGTCGTGTTGGTCTTCATCATCTTCTTCTTCTTCATCATCATCCTGTATCTGAGGAGAAGCAGCAGGCCGGGAAGATAAGGAAATTGATCCACGAATCATGTTTGCTGTTTCCCCTTTGCCCCTTTGGTTGTTTTCATCAACTAACAAAATTCATCGGCCGTCAACAAGCATTACACGTACCAATGATCGAAGGCTTCTGGGTGGTAGGTTGCATACTCGTTGAGCTCCGGTAAGTAACAGATCTCATTGGGTAGGTCTCGGAAGGGTGGTAGGTAGCATATGCAAGGAGTGCCCGCACTTTTCAGTCGAATAGATAGTAATGCCTTGAGAAATATACGATTGAACAAAATAGTTGTCCTGTTCCAAATTACCATTTTATTTGGAAGGAAAAAATAAGTTCAAATATCAGTTGCTGTATTTTCCTTAATCATGATGCGGATTGAAGGTAATGCTTGAGCGACGGCGATTTTCCCACACACCTATTCGATAGCTGAAAGAAACCATGGAGGTGAACAGCAAAAAAAGGTTGTATTCAGAAAGGAAGTTCCCACAAGTTGAAGAATCGGGAGGTTCACAATGGATACGGCTCAAAGATGTGGGATCACCAGGCCTGGCTGGCTGTGCTCGAGGTGCAACGACCGCGACGTTCTCGCGTCCACAAGATCCTTCCAACCCTCCTATTGAGTAACCTTCACCGAATAGCGTACGAGAGGAAGGTCGGGATATTGAGAGATTCTTTCGACGCGATTTACACAGTTGAACAGCTAGGTAGCAACAAAGCTAGTTTATATGATGTATCTGTAAGTAGCAAACTCGTTTCGAAAGAATAGAACAAATGTAAAACCATAGCAAACAGCAGGAAAATACTAAATTCTCAATATGTGATCAATTGATCATCTCATACCTTAGATTACCACCCTTCAAATCCGATCGCTTATCACCACCTACAGCTCAAACGAAGTACATACCAGGAAAATCATAGTTTCTGCTAAAAATTCTCAGCGAAATCGAGTGACCAATAAAGTATAATTCCTATATCAAAACATCAGAACTTTATTAATATCAACTTCTGGTACACATTATTCTGTTGAAATGCACAAATATTGCTTTTGTGGTATTTTCGTAGCACGAAACCACAGCAAAAAATAAATAAATAAAATATCTATGATAAATCGAAATTTTTCAAAATGGCGATAAAAACTAACACTAATCACAGTTAATATAGAATTTTGTGCTAAACATCATTTTGTGTCGCACACCAAAAGATACATGTTCAACTGAGCATTCACTAGACAACTAACCAATGGTTACTGGAGACTCAGGCTGCTGAGGTGCCCCTAGGTGGAAATATTTCAAAATGAAGAAAAATAAACTTCGAATCGGCGAAGGGGTGGTAATCTAGGGTTAAGTGAGTCCGGAAAACGAAATGCTAAAAAGCAGTGGCTGTTAACCGTTCTTGATAATGCAAGGAATGGGCTTACTAATATTTAGCAGGTAAATGAAGCATGGTGTTCGTTAAGCTAATATTTATGTAGTTTAACCTTTTCATTATAATTCACTCCATTTTCTGATTTCCTTGTTATATTTTGTTTATTTCTGCCCGAATGTCATCTCCGTCTTGAGGTTTGACCGAGGTTGTGATTATGATTAGTTTATATTCGTATTTTGACCTAATTCGACGTTTGAGAAGTAAAGTCGGAAGGCAAGTCCATGCAGCTATCGTATTTGGATCCTTGAACGACCCCAGAAGTCGTAAAGTAATTAGGAGAAACCCCAAACCCTAATGACTAAAATGATTAGTGCCCTACACCACCAATGCGGAATACTATATTAAAGCATCTCCAAACTTTGCCGAATTCAGATTCAATCAACTCGGAACAAGTAAGACCGAATATAGTACTTGGGAAGTGAAGTAGTGTAATGAAGTATCTACCTAATACTTATCTGGTGGGAATGGGAAACTCATATGGCGGCCTATGATGTAACAGTGTGATATCCTTCATGTCCAACAGGCACGTGAAATGTTTAGGAAATTCTTCAGAGGAGTGATTTCACAAGCTTATCAAAAATATGAACAGGAATAACAATAGTTTCCGAAGGCTATCACTAGCGCTGGTGGTAACATGTTCCCATTCCTGCTTTTTTTTTTTTTTATATTTATCATTAACAGACATTTGTCGGCGGGTTTTCACTATATCAAGAAATGTAGCCGAAGGAATTATGGAAGACCTAAGGGATGGCCTCGCAAATTCTTGCAAAACATGCGGGACGTCATGAGTGGACAAATGACAACTGCCTCTTCCATCAGTGTTGTAATACTGTTGAAAATAACTATTCATTTTTCAAAAGAAAATAGCCTGAAAACTACTCACGATACCGAAATCCAGAACTATAAGAGAAGTAGCTATGAGAACACAAAACGTCACCTAACTATGATCCAAAACTACCCTCAACGCGTATCCCTCTCAATCCACATCCCATAAGGTTATTTACAACATCCAATATATCCCCACCTCATCATTAAACAAAAAATTCAAGAAAAAGAGGGGTGTTTCACCTCGACGACTTCATACCCATATCCGGTGACATTTTATCCTTCTACATTTCCGATGGGTAGAGCTTTTTATTCCAAAGAATCAAACAAATTTTGGATTTACACAATCCACAATTTCAAATACTTTTTGAGCTTCAAAGTTTTTCGAGCAATTTTGGCTCCAGATGTATATCTACAGTAATTTTTCAGTCTGGTATTTATGAAACTTTTAGAGATTGTGGGGGTCAGCTTCAAAACGATCCGTTGATTATTTGATCAGAACCAGACTGGCCATACGAAATCATTATTTTTCTCAAATGCCGATTTCTCATGCTATCGATCGAATATGTTTGTATATTGAAGCGTAGTTGGTGACGACAAAGTTCAGTAATAACGACTCCGTATGTGTCAACTTGAGTTCACTGTAACTGGCCAAACTCTAAAACTAACTACTTTAATGTGATCTTTAGGGGTTTTGCAGGTAGCTCATGTAACACGTGCGTCCTTTTGAATAGAATAGAATAATATTTGTAGGCGAAATATGCGTACATGAGAAAATAGTAGCTATTGACGAGGGTAATTAGTAAATTTGTCCTACTAATCTGAATTTTTGCTAAGAGATTGACTACTTGATGTTACAGTGGAACCTGGATAATTCGAACTTCTTTAATTCGAAATCTTCTTTAATTCGAATATTTCTCTTGGTCCCTAGCACTTTGTATTTAAACAATGCTAAAAAATCGTGGATAGTTCGAATTTTATTTTGGATAATTCGCATTTTCGGCGTGCAATAAGGTAAAAATTTTAAGCTGCGACTCAAAGTAATTGTAATATTATTGGGAAATACGTTTTAGTAAGGATATTCGGCAAAAGGTTTGCATTAGACCAAATGCACGCAAGTCAGTGCCGTCGTACAGTCTGATACTCCTCTTCCGACGGAGACGGTTCGGGAGACGAGATCGCTGGATCATCAGCAAAAGAAGTACCGGTGCCGAGTGTAGCTGACGCCATGAATCACGTACAAGAACTTAGACGTTTTTTTGAAAGCCTAATTAATGTAAGTGATTCATACTTCAACTCTTAGAATGCGTTGGAATCTTTTATAACGGCCGGGAGACTTAATTCAAGGAAAAAGGCCAATATATGTAACATCCTTTTTCGAAAAAGAATAGATTTTTTTGTAATAGTTGCAGTTAAATATAGTAGCATTCCAGGTGTTTTTATATTTATTTTATATTCAATATTCTGTTGGTCAATACAGTATTCAATGTTACTGTATGTACTTTACTTCGTACTGTAGTTTGTTAAAATATAATTTATTAAAAACTTATTTAATTCGAATTTTTGGTTAATTCGAAGTTTTTGACTTGCCATTGAGGTTCCAATTATCCAAGTTTCACTGCATATTGTTTTGAGATGCGAGCTTACAAGCGACCAGACCACCAAACTATACACATCATTGTGACCTATATTTCCAACTAATCTGAATTTTTACTAAGGGATTGACTACTTGATGCTATGTATTTTTGAGATGCGAGTTTGCGGGCATCCAGACCACCATACTATACACATCATTCAGACCTATACATATCCAACTAATCCGAATTTTTACGAAGGGAATGATTACTTGATGGTATCTATTTTCGGGATGAGAGCTTGCGAGCATCCAGACCACCAAACTATACACATCATTCTGACCTGTATGTCTAACTAATCTGAATTAGACAGATCTGATTTAGAAATCGTTCTGACGTATATTTCGTTGTACGCATCTTTCGAGGATTCAAGTTATCGACTCCTTTTGTGATCCTCATAGCTTTCTTTCGGTCGAGAAATACCCTTTTGTCGCAGGTGAGATTCTCCAAAGGAGATCACCGTATGACACTCGACTCTGGAAACATCCAAAAAAGAGAACCCGCCCGACTGCTGGGACACACAATCTGATTCCCTTCGAAACATACACAGAACAGTTGAGAGCTGCTTGCGCGGCTTATCACAAAGACCATCCCATGTTAGGAATCCATCAACCAGGAAGCCAAGATAGTTAACGGTAAATGGGGGGGGGGGGGGGACGAAACATAAAAGACGATTTATTGAGTCTTCTCTCTCTTAGGAGCCAGATGTTTGCCAACATACCAATCTTTCACTGCGCTCATAACAACCTTGGAACTAGACTTTAACGGGTCTAAGTTTCCTGCTTTTATTATGAATTCGTTGTAACTGGCCAAAATTCTAAACTAACTAGTTTGATGTAATCTTTAGGGATTTTGCAGGCAGCTCATACAACTTATGCGTACTAATGGTCGCAAAGCATGCACAAACGAGGCCTAAGCATTCATAGTCCCAGTTATCCGCGGAGAAGTATTATATAATATAGAAGTAATAAACCGCTGTGTAATAAATTTACATCGTTTTTTATGAGTAGCCAATCTATGTATTATTTGCACGACTTTGAGTTTAGCAGTCTCAGAAAAAATACTACCAGGAAGTTCACCTGTTTAAAAACCACCGTAGTCACGGTCCAGCTGTACTCCGGTTCATTCGGTCCCTTCATAACGCGTCTAAACAAATTAAGCGCTAACTGAAAGGGGGAGATACCCGTTAAAGCGTGTTAAACCCCCGTATCTCGCCTCATATTAGCTCCTCCACGGCCGTCACCTGCGGTGGATCTGACAGTAAAAACGGCCTTAACTCCACCCCGCGCAGGCCGTATCTCCGTAGCGTCTCTGAGAAAGGAGCAAGAGATTCCGTGGTAGTGAGGTCGTTGTACTTCCTGCCTCCTTCACTTGCCGGCTCCGCTTCACGTCTTCTTTCGTTTTCTATAGCAACTGACCGCAGCCACAGGCTCCGGCGAACAATTGAGACCACCTAGTTATTACTGGTGTATTGAGGGATTTTACTGTTACAACTGTAGTGTGGTTTTCTCCGCCCTTAAGAGGAGTCGATACGCCTTGGCAGCTGGAGACGTACAGGCAGCTACAACGTTCAAGTCAAACATGAACGAAATCAATCGCTTTTATATACAAGAAAAAAACTTAGCAAAGCCAGAAATTTGAGAAAACACAATCAAGTCCGAAGGCGAACTCAATACATCATCCAGAATATCTTTCAGTAGTATCGAGAGAGAATAGGGTTTTCCGGCGCGACGGAATTTAACACTTTTGACCTTTAATTTTGATTCCAAACAGCAAAAACCAATCATACCCATCATAACCCATCAAATTTAGATTTTAAATACGAGTTTCAAACATTGCAACGAAATGAGTTGAAAAAGATCTTCTTTCTTCCACAGGGAATCTGAGAACGTACGAAAACGTGACTGATTGTACCAGACACCAAATCAACTATTGAAAAACTTCTGCCAAGCAAGGTGTGGCACACAGCTTCCTAGTTTCCGTAACATGGTATAGATCATTGAAATGCTTCAAATAATCTTGAAAGATTCCATTGAGAGTTCCTTCGGAGTTTGAGCAAAATCGTTCAATCAGGCTATAAGAAAATTATGCTTGATAGATGTTTGTTCACACATGCGCTAAGAAAACAACAATGTCGGATTGATGATAGGAGATCATCATCCTCAGCCTATCCCGCTCATTCTCAGAAAATGACAACGGAATCGAATGGGAACTACAGAAATTATACTCGTCGCAACGTTTTCATATTATGTGGGAAGATTAAATCATCTTTTTCTAACATCCCACCGAATTGGAGTGAGGTGGGACGTCTAGAACGAGAGAAAGTTATGACTGATGGAATTCAATTTTAAAGCCATCTACAGCCTGACTGACACATCCCTGAACATTTCATCAAAATCGGATGGAAATATGGAAGATATGCGTGTCGCAAGAATCTGCGGACACACGGACAGACTCACTAAAACAAACACACAAACGGAACCTAAGTTTATCGAAATGGGCTAAAAACGTAATACGCGAGTGAAAATTTAGATTTTGGAGAGTAACATGGTTCAGCTCCCGAAAGTGAAAACAATGCTTTCGCTATCTGTAGGCAGACTCGGAAACAAACACTTTTTTGAGCATTAGGAAGACGTTTCTTACAAGAAATGTACCACTCTATAACCACAACCGGCCTATTTTAGGATATTTTAATGTAATAAGAAGCAATGATTCCGAAAATAGCTACTTTTCCAAAATTTGCACAGAACAGAATTAAAGATAGAAACTTACTTTAGTTTTTGTTCGCCGTAACATGAAGTCACAGTATATATCAAGTAGGTAAATTACATATGTTTATACAATGTTAATGAAATATAATATGCACATCAAATCAGTGCTAGCTTATGGATGATACATTAAAATCAGCCATCGCTTTATTAGAAGTTCAACTGAACGAATGATTGAAGTCCATAATTTTAAATTGATTATGAGATAATATACCTTCCATCACCTGCACAACTATCCTAATAAATGTACTTTCATTATATTTCAGGTAAGACTTAAATGAAGAATACAATTAAAGATTTGCATGGAACAGATACGTGAGTACTTATGATCTAAGATTAAATCAAAGTTTAAAGGCGTGACGTACCTACAACACACTACATAAACGTTATAAACGAGAAATTATCATGATTTGTTATCAATGCGAATCTGTGAGAAAATAGCTAGGGCTAGAGAATATTAGCCAGCCTTTGTTTTTCAAATATATTTATAATTGGAATTTCAAAATACATCTTAGAAAAATGAGGTGAGTAGGAAAGGTCATGTCTCTGGGTGAGCAGAAATTGGTTGAGGCGAGCAAGTTCGGTTAACATTCGATAGTTATAACCGTACTCTTCTAATTCTCTTTTAATTGATGTACACAATTTACAAAACATTAAAATAATGACTAAAAATAGCTAGTTTGGCTGTTATAAGTGCAAAATGATATTTTGGAAGACGCTTGTGAGCTGTGCTTTGACTGGTAATTTCAATCCTCGCTTGGGAACAGCCCAAAACGTTAAAAACCCCCAGAGAAAAAACCTGCGTACTACCTGGACGTTTGCCCGAAAGGATTTGGCACTATCGAATGATTACATTAGTACTAGCCTCAAAAGCTAAGCTGATCGTGAAAGCATTACACGTTCAAGTTAGAGGGGACGGCTAATCTGACTCAGAATAAAATCATTGGATCTCAGGACTGGGTCAAGACACAAGAAACTCCTAAACTTTTGCGTTGTCTTAATTTTCAACTCCACCTAACCATAGGCAACCGCGATGGAAACGAGATTATTTAAAACACGTCAGTGATCTGCACGTTCATATTACGGATACGAGGGAGCTATGAGCCACAGACAACTTCTTAGACGGGTTTTAATGCAATATGGAAGAATTTCGGTATGCAAGCATTACAATAATATATTATTACATGTTTAACACAATTACAATTTTACCAATATAATGTATTATATAACGGTATTTCATAATAGAACAGTCCGCATAAGTGAGCTGCAAGTGGGAGTTTTGATTTCATACAAATTATCACCACAAAACTGAAAGAAGGCTAAGATATGGGAGAATGATTTTCCCTTTTGGGAAAAACGCAAGATCATTAATATGTCCTAAGACGGAAATGTTATTATTGTTAGGCTTTGAAATATTTTTCAAATCACTCGGCTGCTCAGGGGGGTTCCGTACGTTTAATTCTTATCTAAGAGTCCGAGAGAGAATCCGTTTCAAATGTCAGCATCTTGGGGCGGTTAGGAGAGGAATCAACCTCGGAGCTCATCCAGCTGATCAGCGTGGTTCGGCAAGTTGTGAATAAATATTCTAAGTGTTCTAGAGAGAATCCGTTTCAAAGTTCAGCATCGTAAACTGTTAAGAAGGTGATCAGGCAGGTTTATCTCGTTGTAATCCTATTCTAATTCTATAGGAGTGAGCTAACCCCCGGAGTGTCAGAAGATTTTATATTTGTTAACATTATTCAGCAGAGACAAGAAACTGATGAGCTTTTAGCTATAAAAATACGAAGGGAGGAGAACAGATAACGAAGAAACTCGTCGGCAATATTCGTAGCTGCGTCCACAGACCGCGGCGGCAAGCCTTCCCAAACGTCGGCTAGCTTGATTGTCCAAATCGTAAATTCGTAAAATATATATTATGTATATCTACATAGAATAGGAAGTATCTCATCCCTCTCTCTCTCGTTTCTCAATCTAAATCGGTTACAAATCTCATCATACGATAGACGGAATTTTTTGTACCTATACATTCTAGTTCTGTAGGAAACTAGGTTCTATTGTAGATTAAATTCTAGTTCTGTAGGAAACTAGGTTCTATTGTAGATTAAATTCGCAGGTACTTAGTATATTTAGTTTTTTCTAAGAATCTTCCTGAAAAGCATAAGGGATGCATAAAGGAATGCATACGGTAATTTTCAAATAATTATTCCTAATATTACATAGCCAATAACCAAGAGCAGAGCGCTACCAAAAATGAACACTTGCTTGTACCCCCCTCCATCAAAATTTGTTGGTTTACAATTCAAAATGCGTAAAATCCAATTATCTATCGAACAAGAAGCCCGTCCGCCGTCCAGAGCTTTTCTGTGAAACTACTGACCAAAGTTTATGTATGACAAGGAGGTGGTGGAAATGAGTAGTTACCCCTTCAAAGGGTAGAGGCGATTAGCCTGCTTCACCCAGAGGACATCCTGAAGGCTGAAGTGCCCAGGAACAGGTGTAGCATTTGCAAGAATCGAGAAGGAGGAACTACCCATATCCATCGCTAGTTTACGAAGCAAAGGTAATAAATGACGGGGGTCATTCGAATGTTCGCACCACACGAAAAATGTAACATGATAGGATAAACAAAACATACTGTTTATATTGTATTTTATATTAGTTCGTTACTGGAATACTTTGATTTGACAAGGTTAGCTGGCTAACTCTCGATTCTTGCAAATGCTACACCTTGGGATAGATCCTGGGCACTTCAACCTTCAGTTATTACTCCACCGATCGCGATATAATTCATAGGGAATTTTCCTGGAACATATATCGATCTACTCCCCGCGTTTGAACGGAATCGCACCGTTAAATGATAAGAAATTGACGTTATAATAAATTACCGTTTGCGCATAGACTACTACGTTGTTTTAGCAACGAAAGTTATAGGGGACCGTCTAGAAGCTATTATCCCGCACAATTACAGAAAATGTCGTCAAAATCGTTCCATTTGACTCGGAGTTTTGCTTGAGTCAATCGATATTAGTTTGGCGCATGCGCAATGGTTATCACTCTATCAATCGCGATATAATTTATAGGATGAATGACAAGAAATCAACGTTATGAGAAATTCACATTTGCACAAGCGCACAGGATTCAAGGCATGTTGATTCTAAGGCATTGAAAATTATGGGGGACCGCCTAGGAGCTAAACTACACATCCCTGAAAATTTCATCGGAATCGGACTGAAAATTGGTATAGTTTTGGGCGTGACAAGGTTTACCACAGACAGACAGATAGACATCAGAGATACACGGAATCAAAATTGATCAACAAGCTCTAAAACGCAAAAAGCAAGTGGAAATTGTGATTTTGGAGGACAAAAATTCTTTCGACTTCAATTAAGAACACCAAGCTTCCCTACCAAGCAAAGTATTCACATACACATCTCATAACATCCCCATACTTCTTTGGAGAGTTGGAAAAGTAAAACAAGCTCGATATAACTTGAAGACGTTTTTAGAACACTATACAAGTTTTAATGAATGTTAAGAGCTGACGATTTCCGAGGGGGATTTTTGAGTAAAATCCAACCCTGAATTTTTCATGTCTCAAAGCGGTCGAAACCCCCTCCGCCAGTAACATGCAGGAAGACTTGGCGATGAAAGAAGAGTTGGTTTTTATTTAATTAAATAATTAAAAAGGTTTAAGGTAGAGAAAAGTGTAAGCGGACCTTTAAAAGTTTTGTCTCCCTAATAGCCTCGAGTCATATTCACCCCGTTATTCAGCACGTAATTAGCTTTTTCTTATATAATTATTCCCTCAACAGCCCGAAGGGTCAAAATAAAGTTGAAACGTCGACCTGCTTTGTAATGTTCCAAATTCCAAAACTTTCAAATATACGGATCAATTGTTGTCCAATATGAGCAGATATTGAAACGAGTCAAAGGAATGTATGCGTCTTAAAACTTTTCTCCGTTCAAAATTAAAAACTACAGAAAAGAACTACATTTTTTTTTTTTTTTTTTTTCTAACTATTGAGGTAAATGATACTAATTTAGTTGATTTTTGAAAAAAACATCAAGAATTTAAGCAAAATTTACTCCTATTATATTGAGGAACTAAACGTTTGAGACATGGTTAGAGAAAAAAATTGATCCTGGAAAACCCCGACGTCCTTACGCTTGGGGAGGAATGTTGCAGAGGAATACAAAATAAATAAAAATGTCAGGAACAAAAAAGCCTATTTTGGTTTCTTATTTTCAATAATGAAACTTTGTAATCGACAAGGAAAAAAAGTATTAGAACCCCCTCAAAATTTGTTGGTGCACGTTGCAAGATGTGAAGAATCCAAAAAAAACTAATAAAAAACTTCCCACTGAGCACCCCAGAATCCCTTTTGCTTTCCCCTTGAGCCACGACTGAATATTGGAGACTTTTAGGTTCTGGTAAAAGCGTATTTTGTCAAATTTGTCAAAAGGACTAATAGATATGGACTAAATTTAATGACACTAGCGTCAATAATCACACATGAGGCTTCGTTGGGCCTGAATCGACGGTATTACTTTCGTTAAACCCAAAAGTGTTGAAAAAATTGATTGATTAAAAAATTGGAACATCGAAAACTTTTGAAATAAGAATAGTGTTCTTGTTTGTTATCGATGGATATGAATTCAAAGAATCGAATGAGACACGCATCGCAGTTTCAACCGTTCGCTCACCATAAGGGATAGACCTTTGACAAGAAAAAAGAACGTCAACACGAGTGTGAATGAGAACAATTGTGAACATATCAAACAAAACATTATAAACTACGCCGATCAACAAGCTGAAAATTACAATAGAATCCTTTTTTATTATAATTTTTTATACGAGTATCTATGGACGGACTGGTGACGCGTAGGTAGTGGTTATATTTTATTTCATGAATTTTCTTAAGGTAGATGCCTACGTCTACATAGTTAGATTTGGACAATGATGTAGAAGAACCTACACGTACTCCGTTTTATCATTATGTGTCCTGTGATGTTCACAGTAAGACTGTGATGTTCACTAATCTGTTGTAAAAATCTGCAGCGTTTTCGATAAGTTATCCATGAATGGTTGTGTGTTTGTAACTGGTGATTGAAGGTGCTTATGACTCCATATAATGCATCTGAAGCCGTCACTAAATGTATGAGGTAGGTTATGTACTATTAGTGTTTTCCTATTAAAACCATAAAACTGTTCAAGGCGTTTTGGGGGCTCTTTGACCCTAGGGTGGTTCTACTGAGCAGGAAAGATGATGAGAAAAATGATTGCTGATTATGTACTGTTTTAAACGAAAATTCTCTCACGATATCATAATATGATAGCATATTACGCTATTAGTATTTTCCGATCTAAAACCTTAAAACTGTTCAAGGCGTTTTGGGGGCTCTTTGATCCTAGGGTGGTTCTACTGAGCAGGGAAGATAATGAGAAATTTATTGCTGAGAATGTGCTGTTTTAAACGAAAATTTTCACACGAGATCATGCTGAACGACGGGGTTCTTTAAGCAGATTCGTGATTGAGGTCGGAGATAATAAGGTGTAAGTCCCTTACCGCCAATGACTTCAAACGTCAGAGGCTACACAGCTGATGTGGTTGCACGAGAGGCACCTCTTCGACTTTGAAATGAGGGGATCCAGTGAAATGAACGGAAAGGTGTTTGTAGATACCGGCGAAAATGATGATGCGAAATGCACGGACGAGGGCTTTAGGATGAAAGTCACGAAATGGGAGAAAGAGGCGGGAAACTGACCGTGACGATCCGCCCTCAACCCAGTGAGCTGTTTGTTTCACCTGTTGGCTCTGCGTAGTCGTCTTTTGACTTCGATATCAGGACTTTCGTTGATCCACCCGTAGATTCCCCACGTTATGAATTCGGTTGATTCACTAAAACTGATGTTGATGGATGTCACGGAGGGATGGTGCGGTTGGTGAATAGTTCACATGCAGAAAAAAATATCAACCTTCCGTTAGTCGCACCCTTTTCCCTCTCATTCATAGTCGCCCTGCACCAGTGAAGTGCTTTCATAATTTTCCAAAGTAGAAAAACTTAAAAATTCTGGAGGTCTATTAAAGTGCACGTAAATAATAAACTTTATTGTATTTGAAAATGTAAAAACACCTACGTAATGTACTAAGAATTGGTAGGTCTACTTAGTTCAGTCTTAGTTACACTTATATAATTTTCACAATTACTAATCGCCAAATTCGAACTATGTTACAATGGAATGGTAACAACCAGATATAACTTTTAGAAATTCTCTATCATCACAAAAAAAATTATTTCTTCACGAAATATAGGCATACCTAAACTGAAATTTAATCTAAAATACCTCTGATGATTAGAAATTTGAGAGTAATGTAAGTATTTATCGTGTAAAATTAAGATACATATATCTTATCATAATCTTAGTAACATAGGTACCTAGCTGAAGGAACTTTCTTGGTCTACATCCAAATTCTGATCATCTTTTTTACCGGAGTGACAGTCTTCGCATATTGGAATTACGTGGCCTAAACACGAGTACTTCCCTAAAATAGGACAAGAATATTTGGTGTGTTTTCATTGCTTGTTGAGCTGACAGGGGTCAAACCATTTTGCTTCCGAGACTGCAAGGCGGCGGAAGCTTTGTTTCACTTTCGAAATGAAAAAAAAAAATGTTGCTCCAAAATCAAAATTTCCACTCGCATTTTGCGTTTCAGAGCCTCCTGAACAAATTTGGTTCTTTACAAGCAGATACCATGTTACATGGATATGTCTTTGATTGGGGATTTCATAACGGTTGTCCTCGAGAGTTGTAAATAAATCCTTTAACATTAAACAAATTCCTGGGCCGCATCCCGACATTCCCGACTAATTCCAACAAAGCAACGGTTTACTTATAGAAATGTTGAAAATAACTGTGGAGACTGGAGAGAAGCCACAACAATGAGTTGTTGTTAACAGTCGATTGTTGTCAAGAGGATGAAAATGTTTCCTATGGAGTGGAGTGAATGATGCTATTTCTTTACGTTATGAATATTGTAACCGGCTTATTAAAATTGTTTATAGTCCAATCAACTTAGTTTAGGAATGTAGCCAGGTACGTAAGGAGGTGGAAATTGGTAGCTTGAGATGTGAACATTTATCACATAAATCAAGCGCTTTCCAACGAGTGGCGAACGATTTCTGTGCGATGAAAACTGTGGAAGTTCCATTCCCCTAGCAACGCTGGGTTGTACGTGAAAAACACTGAAATTGTGACACAAATTTTGCGTCACGGAAATTTTTTTTTGACCCCCCAGAGCAAAGACATATCCATGTGAAAAAAACAAGATTAACTTCTCAACCGAGTGAAAACAAAACAAGCGGCATTGTTTACTATATCCATTTATAACATAAATAAATATAAAACTACGACATAAATAGAAGAACAAGTACGAAAGAAATGCGTGATAAATCGAGAGCTTTCCAACGAATGGAGAACGATTTTTGTCCCATAAACACTAAAGAAGTTTTATTTCCCCAGCAACGGCTTGGTTGTACGTTAAAATCATAAGAAAAAAAGAAAAAATTTCGTGACACATCCGCGTAACGTTTTTTGCTAGTTAGTCCAAGGCTAAAGCATGTTCAATGCTAAAATGCAATGGTATTATAAATACTTTCAACTCCCCCGTACAGTCTCCAATCAGCTTTCTCCATTCCACTTAGGAACGTCAACGGGAAGTCACACCAGTATGCGAAACTTTGGAAAATCATAGAAAGAAAACTACTCATGGTAGGAGAGTGCGGTTGACGCCAAACTACTTAGGATGTAATCTTCTTCCATTTAAAA
This sequence comes from Adelphocoris suturalis, assembly GCA_030762985.1. Taxonomy (NCBI): domain Eukaryota; kingdom Metazoa; phylum Arthropoda; class Insecta; order Hemiptera; family Miridae; genus Adelphocoris; species Adelphocoris suturalis. The sequence goes on from CM061042.1 coordinate 113,890,748, forward strand.
ATAGTTGACATTCAAACAAAACTTGTAAACAAATGGATGCTACATTTGATTGAGGTTAGAAGATTATTTCATTAACCTTCAGTTGTAACTGTTATCCAGCCGTCGAGGGACCAGATAAATTAAAATCCCAGACAGGGCTTAACGAGGGATGGATGAACAACCCCAATTGTGTTAACTGGGGGATAACGCTATCCCTCAGATTATGCCCTCTTATCCGTTGGATAAATGTGATTAATAAACCGGCCCTAAGAGAAGGAAAGTTCCAGCCATGCAGCGTGATCGTATCAGCTAATTTTCTTAATTTACATATCGCGTCATAATATGTTGAATTTTATTGAAATTTGAACAATTTCAGCGGAATGAATTGTTGAAAACCAATGTTATGGCGAAAAAAACCCACTTGTTTTCCTTATAATTCTTTATTCTAGGGAATTTTCGCCTTTCTTGGCCTCTTCGGGAGCTTATATGACATACATAATTTATTCTTGGGGGTCTGGTTACATCTTCATATTCCTATATATATATATATATATTGTTTCTTTTAATTTAAATAGTTATATTGTCTATTTTAAGACGATAACTCCCTTAAAATATGGCGTGAAAATTTCATTCCAAAGCAGAAAAATCCGTCGTGACAAAAGACAGGTCGAGTTCGTTGGCCAGCCCGATCGCTCCAGAATTTCAGGTTCAAATTTACCACAAAAGGCTTTTGAATCAGATTTTTCCTTATAAGACGATAGGGCATGTAGGGTGTTACAGTATGTTTCAGCGCTGAGTCGATTGCGACCACTCCCAGATCTCTAGAATTCAGAAATAAGTGAGAAAAACGGTATTTTGGTGAAAAATTCCCATAATTGACCAAATTCTCGAGTTCGGCAGGATGAACTAAAACGTACTGCGATCTCGTCTCACGGCTGTCCCTTCAGTTTTCACGACTTTTCTTTGAAATTATTAGCCATGCTGCATGAAAGAGTACTTTTTTCCTTCCTTTTGATTAGTTTGGTTCCATTGGTTTGGTTTGGTTGACTAGCAGCTCCTTATCTTTTTCCCTCTGTCTTGTGATCTTGATAAAACGTGTTGTATAGTTTTGGGCACGACAAGGATTCACCAGATAGACACAGGACCAACATTGATCAGCATGCTCTCCGAGAAGCGAAAACAAGAGGAAATTTTGATTTGGGAGGCCACATGAACAAAATATTCCTGTTCCTTCGGCAGTGAGGAAGCAAAACCGGTTTTTGGCAGTCACTACGTTGTTTAGGTTACCAATTCAATTATATCTCGATTGATTGGGCGTCTTTGTTAGGCATGAAATAATTGAAATTACAACGATCGAAAGTTGACAGGACATTTAGGAACCTTTCGCTCCTTTCCAATACAAAACTTTCCACGACCAACTTTTCAGCATCCATCACTGGGTAACTCGGAGGCAGTGAGTGGGAGTTTGGTGTGTCCCTTGTAGGTACGTGAGCGAGGAGGTGGACATTGATTTAACGACCCCCCCGTCCTGCCAACACACTCCTCGCTAGGGAAACTCGGAGACTTCCCTTCACCACCTCAGGGACTGCGAACCCCTTCAGACCACCCCGACATCCACCTGGCCACCCCCCGGCCGCCTCCAGCCGCCCCTCCCACCCCCGCGACAATATTATCAAGACCCTCAACCCGGCAGTTTCCGTCGGAAATTAATAGCCGGCCGTGGGGTGACGGTGTGACTGGGGGGGAAGGGGTGTCAACAAAGTCTGTGAACACAAACCAAAATATCACCTGAAGACAAAGCGCCTCCCCGCAATCTCACTCCGCCTCAATCCCCCCCAGCTCGCCCTCAATCTAAATCTACCAACCTCAATCTCACCCCCCGTTCCGCCTTCCTCCTGACCTCACCCATCGCTCTTGATCACCACCGATACCCCTCTTTTTCAGCCATTGCGGAGCCTAACTTGCAAACCCCCTATAACATCCTTGGTTGACCTCAAGTTAAGGATCTTGTTACTGGTAAAACAAATTACCTGTTATATTTATACCTGTCAGTTTCCCGTGCATAGCACAGTCCATCCATCACATATATAATACCTACATTTATTTATTATGATGTAGGTAGTTTGGTCGGCCGTAAGTATTTATTGTTTTTTGGAATTAGTCGGGATGCGGCCCAAGGAAAATAAATGAAATTATTTCATTTATTGTTTTATTTTGTAACGTTTCGTCCTCTGGCTGAGGACATCTTCAGATCTTGGTGAGACCAGGAAAAATTCATAAACATCCGAAAATATAGCGGATTTGTCAGATAAAAAATAGAGGTTCACCAAGTCAATTCAATGTAATGAACCTCTATTTTTTATCTGACAAATCCGCTATATTTTCGGATGTTTATGAATTTTTCCTGGTCTCACCAAGATCTGAAGATGTCCTCAGCCAGAGGACGAAACTTTACAAAATAAAACAATAAATGAAATAATTTCATTTATTTTCCTTGGGCCGCATCCCGACTAATTCCAAAAAACAATACTACATTTATTTAGTTATAGGATGGTGGGGCCAGTGTTTGACACCCTCAGAGTCATTTTGACTTTGACAAGCAATTATGTTTTTTGACATTTTATGTCTTTACTATGGCACATAACTCGAAAAGTGTGACGAAGAAAGCGTTATGAAAAATTTCTGATGATTTCCGCTTACAACCGAGTCGTTGCTAGGGAAATGGTACTTCGTCGTTTTCCATCCCACAAAATTCGTTGACCATTCGTTCGAAAGCTCTCGATTTATCCAATCATATTATGTTAACTACTGCGAAGTGCGTGGCCAACAAGCTGAGTTATGAGCATGGTTATATGAATAATTGTTTACACACAGGTGATCATTCTCAAAAATTAATACTGTGAACATGATTGCAACCGCTTGTTAATTTCTGATGATTTCATTGAGCTGGTGTTTCGATGATTTGATTCATAGCAGGTGATCCGAATATTGCGAGAACGGTTTGATTTGTGAAGCGGTGGTTGAATCATTTTAATAGGTAATTTCTATGCTTTACACTCTAGGAAGCTGTAATTTCGTATGTAGCCTCTTTAGGACATTTACTTGACGATGCCCAGGGTCCGGGTCAGCTGAGTGGCTCTTAGAGCTTGCTTACGAGTCTGCAACACATACGAGTCTACAACTAAAGACATAAAATGTCCCAATCTGATTATTATCGAATACAAACTTATCGTCTTTGGTCGATCCTTTAAATGGTTACAATGATTTTCACGTACAACCAAGTCGTTTCCTCGTTGTGCCTTATTCTTTACCACCAGACACTAGATACACAACATGTCCCGCTGTGCGCGCCTCTGCCGACATGAATTCGTACTAGCATCAGCTGGCAATGAAAATAAGCTCCCTTATGGGTAGCTAAGTTCTGTGATTACTCGTTGGTTGATAGTGTCCTCCGTTGTGAAGTGGATTCCATATCAGACAGACATCAAAGTCGAAGGACCCGAGTTCGATACCAAGCTCGGGTCAATATTTTCTTGCATTCGAATTCAACCTTCGAAACAAATTTTCAAACGGCATTATTATAAATGTTTTTCGTTTGTTCAAACTTGAAGCTTACATCTATTGCTGCATCAGGATGTCCTCAAACTGCTCGGCATTGAAAAAATCACTAATTCAAGCCACAAAATATCATAAATTCGTTTTATTTATTTTTTTCCGAAATCAATTTTGTGACCCTGATTTTTTGACAGCCACATTTTTTGTTATACCTACCTGTGATTGACACCCTATGATTGATACAGCAGTTCTTCTGCAATGAATGATTCCTTGTATCAACAAAACATTTTATTTCAAAATTTTACAAATAAATTGAGCATTTGAACTTAGCTTTATTAATCTTAATATAAGATTAATATGAGTATTCATAAAGACAAAGCTGAAAATATCACCGGATGTTTCATCACAAAATAGGTACAATGTTTTCTTGGTACCTTAAACACAGTACGATTCTAATGGTAAACTAGCAGCTTGTAAGTTGCTATGTACCTATATAAATATAAAAAATGAAGAACGAATCGAGAATGAAGAATGAAGAACGAATGGAGATCCATATTTACTGCACTGTCAATTACTGAGAGAAGCATCAGTTTGGGAACTAGTAATTGACATTTGCATTTTCACACGTTATCTTTGATTATTTCCAAAAAATGATGGCATAAATGCATGCTAAACAAAAAGCTGATTGAGAAAAACCATGGAAACAATCGAATTTGAAAATGTGGAGGGCATGGTGAAGCAGAATAAAACGCTTACCTCCTTAGCAAAATCACAAGTAACAGCACCAGAGAAATTACAACACGGGGTTCTGTTGGTTAACTTTCTCCAGATTTCACAAAAATCCGCCTGAAACCTTTTCCCGCCTTTATAATTTACTGAGAAGGTATTTTGCCCCAAAATTCAAATGGATCAAGCCCGTAAAACACTTTTAAATGCCTTATTATTAAAACTTCTTGGTCCTTGTCAATCACTGGTCCCTCCACCCTAATACGGGCTAAGCCCAATACAACATCAATAAAAATTTAATCACTGCGGGATCAGTGCGCAAGGATGGCTAAGCTGGCCTGGAATTCAGTCGGGATCGAGCCAGTAATGAGAGAAGATGCGGATGGGACACCACGACTTGTTGCTGACTTGAGGATCCATGATCTGTGGGATGCTGAGAGGACGGCGTATTTAGATACTCGCGTTATCAACGCTGACGCCTGCTCTTACAGCTCACAAACATGGTCAACAGTCTCTCAGAATGCAGCAAATACCAAGCATAGAAAGACAACACTGCAGCTGAAGATCTAAGAGGCTCATTCCATCCCCTGGTTGTGTCTTGTGACGGTGCCTTACACAAGGAATACAGTGCGTTTCTCAAGAGAATGGCGACGGTTCTTGCTGACAAGTGGGACAAGCCTCTTTCCCATGCGATACAATGGGTTAGAGTGAGGACGCAGATGGCAGTAATACAAGCCGTCTCCATGAGAATCTGATGGTTGAGACGGAGAGTCCGGTGTCTAGGGCTAGAAGATGGAGCTCTGATGCCCTTAACGTGAAAGGACTCAAATCTACGTTGACTCCTGACTACCTCTACTCCTTCTCTTTCTCCACTCCTCTTACGGAACTGGAAGAAACTGAAGCTCGTCTTTGAGCAAAGCAGAATGTTATCTTTGCCACAGATAACATGCCCGACTACCACAAGAACGAGGACCAGGCTTGTTGAATTGTTTGTTTTGTTGTTTTTGAAAATATAATAATGTTATTATTAATATATAAATTTAATAATTCAATATAGGTGAAGAGTTCAGTAAGAAATGAAAAAATCCACATTTTAAAATAATACAAAAAAATGAAGAAAGTGAAAATATATGCATAAATTGATGATGATGACGGAGAATTGGAAAAAATTATCACAAAAAAAGGTTCTCAACGTTACACAATATCCTACCACGCACTACTGCAGGTGATTGGGAGAAAACGTCCAAATCAGGGTACTGCTCAATCGCATGGTAAAAGTATAAGTGCTTCAGTACAAATAAAATATAATTCAGTACCAGAAAATATAAGTAACTCAGGGAGTAATCCGGTGGGTACTTAGGTCAGCCATTGTTGCGGCTAATCACATAATTGTGTTCATTCAGGCACGACAAAAATTCTGCTCTTCCATTAAACAAGATCCCATTTTGCTTCCGAGTCGACCTATAGGTAGCGGAAGTATTGTTTTCACTTTCGAGAGTTAAAATATTTTTTAGTGTGGAACGAGGTTTCACCGGGACCTTATTGCTAAGAAAAACGAGACTATTTTGCGAGACCGAAATGTATAACGAAAGTAGTCGAAAAACAGTCGCTGCCTAAAACTCTCCGCAAATAAAAGCATTCGGTAGGGAGCCATGTTTTAAGATGTACTATAAGGTAAAGATGAATAAACGATTAAGACGATATGACTCTGACTGAAGACTATATTTCTGAACTATGACGTAATCAGTTCACAGCCTACTATATATATATTACAGCTACATAAATAATAATTGATATTAGTACTTAATAATTAGTTTAGTTAATATGATTTGTTGTATAAATATAAATTCTAATATATATAATATCATAATACAATTTATTTATTCATGTATACAACATCCTCTTTTTTTTTTCTTTTTTTTTTAAATAATTAATCCATTGTAATAATCTAAATTTCCACTGTTTTCAATCCATTTTGATGACATTTTCAGGTATCTAATGTGCGGGTTAGGCGCCCCTTATGGTTCATTACTCAAAAATCATTACTTCAGTCTGCAAATGAGTAACATAATTTCCATCAAGCATTATTTTCTCACATTCTAGTCGTCTGAAATGGCTGAGATTTAGAGAATAGTTAAAAAGAGACGAGTTGAAATATTCAATTCATATTAATTTCCGCAATATTGTACGAGTATCAATAGTAGCTGCAGTTTATGCAAGAATGTGGAATCCGCGACGTGTGGTTACACTCTCGAATGTTTGTATACCCACACAAACCACCTGAAGGGAACGGAAGTTAATGAAAAGCGAAGTCTATTCCCACGAAAATAAAGAGTTAAAATGTTGTATCGATTTCAACGGTTGAAAGGGCATAGCCCCCACTTATTCTGTCTAGCTGCAATCCCCCCTTTCATTTTGTTTGCACTTGATTGGTTGCATCTCCCATCCCCTTCCTTTCGCTCAACCAATGGGACTGAAGCTCACTTTCACCTGTGACTATTATTATAAGCTCTGCCCGTTCTATCTAGTTACTTTTAGTTACTGATGATTACATAACCGTCGAAATCGATGTAACATTATATGTAACTCTTCATAGTTGTGGAAATGGAAAACGTTCTTAATTAACTTCCGTTATCTTCATTGATATGGGTTTCGCCAACTTCGCCGCGAATGATTTAGTTCGTACAAACCACTGCCGATGAATTTATCGTGAAAGACAAGAATTTATGGTGCCGTAAGACATATCCATGATACAATGTATCGTAGCGCTGGTATTTTTCCACGAACCGCGGCAACGCTAAATTTACTTTGACATGAATAATTAATTCCTTACAGAAGACTATCTTTTGCATTTCAGATTTTCGCGGTTTCTGGAAAATTCACTCGGAGAGAGGATATGGCACTTTATTCTTAGCAACCTCCACAACTGGTATAACAAATCTAGAAAGTATGGGTGGAGGGTGGAAGTTAACTTGGAGTCTTCCAGAGTAATAATTTATTCAATATTTATCCGGTTTCGCCAATGTGAGGCTTCTTCAGGATATCAGGTACATGTAGAGTCACAGAGGTGCTCATCTATGTCAGTCAGCTAATAATGATATATTGTAATAACAACTAGCTGGTTTACCCGTGCTTTGCACAGGTTGACTTGAATATACGCAAACCCACCCCCTCACCCATCACATTTTGGAGCACACCTATGGATCTGAATAAAAAAATTAAATTTAGAGTAACCCAAACCAAAAATATTCGACAATCTGATCCACAGTTTGTTCAGTGATGACAGAGATACCCCCCTCCCCACCCCACCCAATCCATTGTGGGGTCAGATTTGAAAATTTTGAAAAAGTAATCTTCGACTTGAATATAATCCGCCATTCAATATCAGATCCCCAGTTCGTTCAATGGTGTCCAAGATACCCCATTTCACCCCCTCCCCTAAAACACCCCCTCTGGCTCAAATTTTAAAAACTTTTAATAGCTTATGATTTACGTTGGAATAAAACAGACATTTCCCAACACTCATAGCAGTTGCCCAATGACCCCTCTAACCGTGAAAAGCGGACAAATATACAGACAGACAGACAGAGAAAAATTGAGAAAATGGTACCAATCATTCATAAATAGCATGAAACGGAAAACAAACGCAAAATTTCATGATTCTAATCAATGTACAGACAGACATACTTATCATTTTATTAATATAGATAATTTGTAATTTTTCTCATTTAATAATGATTAACACGACGTTTCCATTTCGCCGAAAATATTGATTTTCACGTACAACCAATCGTTACTAGGGAAGTGTAACTGCCATAGTTTTCATAGCAGGAAAATCGTTCGCCACTTTTTGGAATGATCTCATTTTATCACAACATCTCATGATCGCTAAGCCTCTGTAGTGTCCAGGAAAGCTGATTTACATTTTAAAAATGTAAACTAGGAAATGAGAAGAGATATCAGCACAAGGGTTTTGGAAAAGATGATATGGGCTGATATGTCTTCTATTTCCTAATTTACGTTTTTTAAAGAAAAAATGACAAATTACTGCTATTACAACAGTGCATGATTAGCTGACTGACATAGATGAGCACCTCTGTGACTCTACATGTACCTGATGTCCTGAAGAGCCCTTACATTGGCAAAACCGGTTGAATATTGAATAAGTTATTACTCTGGAAGACTCCAAGTTAGCTTCCACCCTCCACCCGTACATCCAACTGGATCAGATTACCACCTACAATATAAATTTAGTAAGGTTTTTCAACTGAACTTCGCTCAATTTTATCTTACTGGAATTGGCCATTTCGCATTCGTTTCTCATGAACTTTTACTCAAAACGACAAAAGACCGCACCCTTAACGCACTAGACCGTGCTTGCGCAATCCAACCTCTAGCTCTCCGTTTCTTTCTTTTCTTTTCGGATTTCCATTTCCACTAGATTCGTACCCTTTCGCATTGAACCTGACAATTTCACAGACTCCGTTCTCAGGAGCGGACAGACGAGATTTTTTCGCCTTCTGTCTTCAGGGCTGACGAAAGGGGGCGCATTGTGTCGTGTTTATGGGCGAACAATCCGTGGAGCAATCAATCGGCCGATATCTTTACGCGGACGTCGAGCGGAATAGCCGCACGTTTCCTCTCTTGCTTAAGTTTTAGAACAGTTTCATACGTTCGGTGTTTCGACTGGATTCGCGGTCGTTTTTCGACGTTTGTTTGTCGGCTGTGTCCCTGACACGGGTTTTCGTGAGAGGTCCTGTGGGAAATTTTTCACAGGGCGCTCCGAGGGAACGGATTATGTTAATGCGCTCGTTCCGTTAGCACGGTGTCTGATTTACCATCAGATAACCCACCAATGTTAGTTGCGTGTTTACTAAAACCCCGTCGTTCTACATAACCTACAAATCCAAGAAAAGTGCGATTTCGAAAATCCAAAACGAGTTCATCCTTCATTAGACGAAACACTATCACTCCTCCTCATTGCACCTTCATCGCCTGAACGACAAAATATACAATCGCCCCAGCATCTCATGAACAGAGTGAAAGATGAGAAAACAGCATTTTAAAACTGTAAAGTCTAGGTCTAGGAGCGAATTCTGGTAGAAAATGAAGCTACCACAATGGCTCCTAAGATTTTAAGTAAAAACACAGTTTCCACTATGCAGTTCAAAATCATCAGTGATTGCGAAAATTAAGGAGGAAGTTGCTTTCTCGAGAATTTCATTTGCTCTTTTCTGCATCCTTTTAATGGTGTTTGGAAGGTTTACTATCTGGGGCACCGTGAAATTGTACCCTTCTACACACACTTATTATTTGACTACTTGAAATACGAGTAAATTTACTTTGTTATAAATCACTGGATTCGTTAGAAAATTTAGCATCCAAAAAGCTGCACTATTCACTGATTGAGGCATTTTCGGGCCCCCAATCGTCAAATGAAATCGCCTTATTTTATCGAGGGAAAAAGTTTTCCTTCCAATTTGCCCTATTATCTGACTTACCATATCATTTTAAAGTTTCGCACTGTTCCTAGTTGTTTCCAATAACATTTAGAACAAAGTCGGTGGGATTCTCTTTATTGTAAAAATTTTATTAATGGTGTTGATAAGAAGAGATAGCGCGAAACTATCCATGAAAATTCAATTTTACAGATTCGATATGTCAATACCAAAAACCAAATCTAACCAAACCCTCCCGACTATCGAAAGAAAAACTTGTTGCCAACAAAATTTTAAAAAAGCGTTCGATTCCGTCCAGTAGATCTTGAGAAAATGGAGTAAATGTATTGAAAAAAGCTTTTTTTCAGGAGAGGCGCTTGAAGTTCTCCTTCAAATGCGATTATTGAGGGAGGAATTTTGGGGAAGGATTATTGTTTCTTCGCTCTCGACTTTCTCTCTCAGATTTGCTTCCACCCTGATACAAATCATTGACTTTATTTTCAAATGAGAAGAAGAATAAGAAGATTATGTTCGTGGAAAACCTTCTTGAAAATAAACTTTCCGTGTTTTCTGTGGGAAAAAAAGTGTACTTATGTAAAAAAGTTTACAATGTACTGTCCGTTCATTAGCAGGAAGATCCCAGTTTTGCAAAACGGAAGGATATTAACTTTTAAAATTCATTTGTTCGTTAATATTTGTAGTAGGGACATGCCGTTGATGTTAATATGGTCACAAATTGTTGTACTTTCATTTAAAAAATTAAAAAGAAATTTAAAAATAAAAAATTTGTTATCCTTCCGAACTTGAGATAATAATGGGAAGTTCAATAAAAACTACCAACAATACGGCGAGTTCACCAATTATTTTCTTCCGAAACCATTTTAATGAAAGTAGGTAATAAATATTGTAAGAAAGTACTAACTTTAGAGAATTTGTCTTGCTGAAAACAAGAGCAAGTTCTAATTCATTTCCACACTGGCCAATATTGCGCAATGATGAGTCTGAGAATCCCAATCGAACGAGATTCAAAAGACGCTGAAAACACTAGCCCACGACATACCTGATTCATAAAAACAATGAGTCGGGGCAGTCTTAATACAGACATTATGCAGACGAGGTTCTTCACAGATACGCATAGAGTCGATTCAAGGAGTTCTACAACGTAGGTACCAAGTTCAAGTTAGATCTGTTCTCAGCAGGGGAAGTTGAAATAACTGAGAGAATAACTGTACCTATTGACTATTGCCTCAGGGTGAACCTTTACAAACATGTTTGGTATTATTCAATGTTGAAGCATCTCAGATAATTTCATTTTTCGTGCCTGTTTCGTGAAACTAAAACTAGGCCAGTATCCGTTCTCTAAAATAAAATCACGAAAAATATGTTCACGGAAATCTGCGACGTTTCCTTTGCAGGAAGGGCAAGATGTCCCGATAAGGCTGATGTCTGCACAGGGAAACAATAGCCATGCGGAAGTCTTATTACCCACAGACGAGAGATGACGGTCCTGCGAACTCTTCATGTCAGACCGAAAATCGAGAGCCTGCAGCAAGGCCTCCAAAATGAAGGCCAGAGCACCAGGCCAGAGATATACGAATTGAAGAACCAAAAGCCCCTACCGTCCGAGTCAGGACGTATAGAAAGGACCTGATAGATGTCCTGTCCCAGGAAAGCTAGAATAGTGTGCATAAAATGGGGCTTAACCCACCCCTGCATAAGACGCCTACAACAGAAACTCCAATAAGAAAACTTTCAACAAAATTAAGACCTCATTTGATCTGCAGTAAACAATGAAACTCAGAGATTGGAATCGAATAGCACCCAGAATTTACAAAGAAGTCTGAGGAGTTATGGCATTTCAAAAAATATCAGCCAAGTATTGCTCACATTAGTCAGTATAGCTGCCTCACATATTGTAACATGGACGTATAGAATTAGTTGAAGAACAAAGTACGAGTTGAAATGATTGATAAATCGACGTTATAAGAAATTAACGTTTGTGCATGCGCACAGACTGCTGATAATCCAACTGCAATGAAATTTACAGGGAAATGACTAGGAGCTAAACCACACAATCCTTGAAAATTGCATGAAAATCGGTCCATTATTCTCGGAGTTTTGTCTGTGTCGATCAACTTCACTTTTGCGCATGCGCAATATATTCCACCAATTGCAATATAATTCATACGGGATTTTTCTGGAACATTTACCCATCTACTCCCCGAGTTTGAACGAAATCGGACCAATAGATGATAAGAAATCGACGTTATAATTAGATTAACGTTTGCGCATGCGTAACTACAGCTCCACCGACATGCGTACCTATTACTCCACCAATTACGATTGAATTTATAGGCACTTTTCTAGAACATATACCCAATCACGTACCGAATTTGAACGAAATCGGACGAACAAATGATGAGAAATCAACGATACGAAAAATTCACGTGCGTGCATGCGCACAGGCTACTGTTGATTCGACGGCATTACAAATTATAAGGAGCTGTATAGGAGCTAACCCACATAATCTCTGAAAATTTCATCGGAATCGGACTGAAACTTGGTATGGTTTCGGGCGTGACAAGGATTTACCATATACAGACAGACACGGGTCCAAAAATGATCTGCAAGCTCTGAAACACAAAAAGCAAGTGGAAATTTTGATTTGGAGACGAAAATTTTTTCGATATGAATCACGAACACGAAGCTTCCCTGCCTTCGGTAGTAAGGAAGCAGACCTTATGAAACGTTTTTTCCAAAAGGTTTATTTAAAAATAAATACGCGTTAAACGCACGGAAGTTGGCTAATCATAAAAAATATTAATATTAAATCACTTTCAATAATATTGAAGTCTGATTGTCTTTCAAGACAATCAAATTCACATGGTGAATGAAGAAGTTCCACTCCTGCTATGAGGCAGGACAGGGCGGTGTGTCTAGCCTGTGTGCCCGTAGGCCTACTCCACAAAAAAGTGAAACCCAACAATCACCGTTCCCTTCTTTTCGGATGATGATAAGGTGAGCGGACACAGAGCTTGTCTGGACAAAAACAACAAGAGCCAACTAACCAACAACTAGAAACCCAACCGAACGCGGGAAGAAAACCTTTTCTATTGAACTCTTCGGTTACGTGACTGCGAAATCCTTTTGATAACTTCCCGGAGTATTTCGACCGTCTATTTCACCGTTATTGGGGGTAGGTGGCTTTATCGTTGTCATCTTTTTCGCCTAGATGATAGTTGAAGTACCCAATGTTCCAACTACGCTATATAAGTACAGACGAGGGTTCGAGTTGTGATCCGATACCTATCTATGAATTGGCGTCTCCGCTTTTATCATTATAGTGTTAGATAAGTGAGAAGAAAGTGAGCCAAGGCAAACAAAAAGTAAAGACTTGAGGCATTGGAGACATCATGATAGTTTCTGATTCTTGATGACAATTACTGAATTATATAAAGTGTCAGCTAACCACAGAGCCCCATTCCTAACACATCTTATCAGTGGATTCATTTTTTCATTCAGCTATCAATGAGCGTTATTTTATACTGAGTCAACCAATCTAAATTAAGCTTCATGTATAGCAGTTGATCCAACAGCTCTCCACGAGACTGAACTGCATCAGGACTCCCATAGACAACACCCTTTCGTAATAGACAGACTAAAGCGCGGTCTAAAGTATGAAAAGTGACCCAAAAAACTGCGTTACGAAAATCCATCACAAATTGAGTGTTACGAAAATTCGTCACAAATTGTTATTTCTTATCAAACAAATGTTCAACAGACTACCAGAGCCCTGAAATCTGGCACACAGCCTATCGGGGACAAGTGGAAATAATTTCGAGTTAGCGAGCGAATTCGGTAACTTCTCTCCTGTATATCCAAGAGCTCTGAAATTTGGTACACAACCTCTTGGGGGAGCGCTGGAAGTGATTGCGAGGAAGTTCAGATCAGCTGCGTCTTATTTTCCTTATATTCTTGCTTTCAAGAGTAAAAGTAAGAAATGTCTGCATGGTTTTTTTTGTACATTATTAAATACTTTCTCGTTTTTTCGGAAGGAGATATTGGAGTTTTGCCCCTCAGACTCAGTTATTTCGAAAGCTGAACTTTATCTAAACTAATTTCAAAACATCGGTTTCTTAATCAGCTGACCTGAGAGCTTGAGTTTTCTTTAGATTAGCTGTTAAGAGCGCTCTCTTTTCGATTAAGCAGATTTAGCTAATTTTAGAGTTTGATTTAGTTACCGTTTAGCACAAGTTGGCGCATACGTTCTTCAATTCAAATACTGCAGTATCTATTAGGGATGGGTATCAATATATCGATATATCAAACATCAACATTTGTATTCAAAATATCGATATTGATGCTCACCGATGTATTGTATATCGATTTTTCTTTCCCGAAATATTGTTTTTACTTATTTATTTGACACGGTACTTTTGTACCAATCAAGGCAAAGAATTATAACATAGTATATACTCGGTGAAATACAGATAGATAAATATCTCATCGTTCGCCAGGAGCAAACCGAGAAGGTCCCAAAAGAAGTTCCAGCCATGCAGCATGATCGTATGAGCGAATTTTCGTAAATTATCGTATTGTATAATGTTAAATTGTTTTGACATTTGAGCTTTTTGAGCGCTAGGAAATTGGTAACTATTAATTTTATGGAAAAAACGTATTCTAAATAATGATCTTTTATTCAAATAGAGGTTTTGAATTTTTAAATTTTTTTGTAGTTTTTATCGATTTTTTTAGCAAATTTTAATGAATTTTGGATACATTTTTCAGCATAATTTTTCACATTAATTTTTGAATGTTCTATTACATAGTTAATAAACTTTATTTCTGCAATATTTTGCAGAAAATATATTCAATAATTGTTGGCAGTTTTCAGCCTTTTTTGTGATTTTTTGAGAACTATTTGAGAAATTTGACGAATTTCGTCAATTTGAACAATGCGCTCAAAAAGTGCTGGCCAAGGAACTCAACCTTTCGTTTTGAAAGCTTGATTTTTCGGCGCAAAAACGGAATTTTTATAAGAATCTTTAGGAGAGTTATCGTCTGGAATGACACATTGTTTTGAAATGTGAGCACTTGGAGTGCAAAGAAATGGTTCGTAACTAATTATAGGGCCATAGTTGATAAACCTTTTTGAGTACATATTTTCTTCTTGGAAAAATGCGTTCAAAAAGTGCTGCCCAACGAAATCATCCTTTCATTGGGAATGCAGGATTTTTTCAACGAATAAACTCATTTCTTACCTCAATTCAAAGTATAGTTATCGTCTATAATATACATATGAAAAAGCGTAATTTTCTACGATAATTCGCTAAAAATTGGTACCTAATTTTCTATATTAATATTATTCGATATATCGATATTTTTCCCACCATTATATCGGTGTATCTATAGTTAGCGCAAAATATGATATCGGTAGTCAATATCGATATATTTGTCTTCGATACCCATCCCTAGTATTTACCATGTACGTAGTTTTACCTGCATTAGCACCTCAGCACTGCCTCAGTTATTTGGTCACACAAATTACACAACGTTTTTTTATGACTTGGTTGTTATGATATCACAACCAAAGGCGCATTCTCTTGTCATTAGAAAGTATTAAAACTGGAATGTAGTACTCTTCCCGTTTCTCATCTAAATAGGGAAGTTGGTTATTTTAGAGCAGTAGACGCTGAGAATTGCATCAAGGTTCAGACGTACGAGAGCGACTTGGCAGTTACCAAGTGTAGGCGGAACCCGTTGTTCTTCGAGTGCGAAAAACCAATAAAATGTTAATTCTCGGGAAGCCCCATAACCCGGCGAAAATATCCCTCGAACCGCCGAACTTCATCCGGGCGGAGTGCACTGGGATAGTAAGTATAATGAAGGGTTATCAATAATGGACTATGTTCCTATGGCGAGGAGGCTGGCAACATGTTTTGCAGGAGGCAGTAAAGACGTAATTTAACGCCGCGCCCGTCGGATTTTACTGCTCTAGTGGGTGATTCATAGTTTTTCTTCTCTTTGTGCCTCCACATCCTCGAGGACCACAACACATAACGTGTGAAGTATGGGAAGACCACAAGAGGCATCTATTCAATTCGAATGATGGAATTTGCAGGCTCAGCAGATCGTGACACATTTATGCCCCTGGATGTACGCACTTTTATCCTAGCAACCAAGAGTAAAAGCGGGTGAATCAGTTTCTTTTGATTGATTAAACGTTTTCATCCAACGGTTTATATACTCCGAGATAGGTAGCTCTTGCCCCTGTCCATGGTCAACCCTGATCTTTTACCACTTCCACGCCCAAGCTGAATGTCACATCAACGCAAGTCGCAAGCGAAAATGTAGTAGCTGTAATTGAAGTCAACTAACCGGAGCATACTATCGCGCATGCGCAGTTCAACTTTCTACAAATTTTCTCTCCACCGCATCTCCTTCTTTTTACTCCTCTGTTTGATTATGTCTTGGATGGTGGATTTTGCCACGTCCACTTGCAATCTGGGATCTGAGGATTTACTTTGATTGTGAACTTTGTTTTGCTACCATTTAGAACATATAACATGTAAAGCGATGAAGATGCTTGGTTTTGTAGTTCGATCCGCGAGACATCTTACAGATGGCAACACCTTAAGGGGGATAATATATTACACTGGCAAACGCTTCGGTCTTGAACACTGCTCATTTGTGTGGTTTCCTTATCATGAAAATGGGAGGGCAGTTGTTGAGGGGATCCAGAGAATATTTCTGCGCTTCTTTGCAGTTAAATGTGGTACACCATGGGCCGGTATTAGCGTGGCTGCTGCTCTCAGGGACAGTAGGCTGTTGCTTTTGCAGAGTCGTAGACAGCTGAATGATGCAGTCTTGCCTTATAAGCTGATGAACAATCCGAATGACGCAATACTACTAAAGGCTATTAAGTTTCTATGTACCACCTTATTCTACCCGTTCCAGCTCTACTTTTACATTCAGGCTTACACTACCAATTACCTACCAAACTCAACATAGATTCGGATCCAAAGCAACGCGAATTTAATGACCCTTTTTCGTCTCAAAGTACTCACATCCCTGAGCCCTTCGGAGTGACTAATCATTTGCCCTATTAATACAACAATCAGAAAGAAGTTTAATCTCACTTATAATTGTTTGTCATTCAAATTTATATACGACTATATTGTTGTATTCCTTTTTGTGACTAACTTTTTAATCAGTTTATTTTGTACTAGCTGGTTCACCCGTGCGTTGCACAAGTAGACTAGAATAAACGCAATCCCCCCTCACCCATCACTTTTTGGGACACCCCTATGGACCTGATTCAAAAAATTCCTTACTTATTCGACAACTCAGATCCCCAGTTGGTTCAGTGACGTTCGAAACGCTTTAACTCTCCCACCCCTCCCCTTCCATTGTGGGTCAGCTTTGAAAATTTTGAAAAAAGTAGTTTTTGACTTGAATTAGAGTAATCCAAACACATTCGACAATCAAATCCCCAGTTTGTTCAGTGATGACAAAGATACCCCTCCCCCCTTCTCATAAAACTCCCCCCTTCTATGGGTTAGATTTGAAAATTTTCAAATAGCCTTTGATTTAAGTTAGAATAATCCAAACATATTCGACAACTCAGTTCCTTTCAGTGACGTTCGAAACGCTTCAACTCCCCAACCCCCACACCCACTCCATTGTAGGTCGGATTCGAACATTTTGAAAAAAGTAGTCTTTGACTTGAATTATAGTAATGCTAACATATTCATGGCTCAAGCTAGGTCACAATCAGGTCTAACATTGAGGTCTGATCAGAGGGGTGGGCTCATTTCACATTGGGCTCATTTGGACTTCGGAGATTTAAGCTCAACTAACAATGGATGATGGTGAAGATGATTTAGTGGTCTAGAACCATTGCTTGTATTGAAGTGCTTATTACCGAAACATGAAACTAGGAGGAAGCATAAGCGTTTTGTGGGACAGTAAAACTTCGAATGGGCTAGTTAGATGGAGGATTGTCGGGGCTACCTCCGCTTCTGGCTCCATTGAGCGCTAATGAACGCAACCGATGGGTGAAACATAACTGGGTCAAACGAAGATTTTGATCGAAAGGGTCTCAAAGATTGGCAACACAAGAGAACAGAACGGCAGGAGCGGGGCAGAACGAGTTTTCGGTTCGTTTAGCGTCGGAACAGGCGAAAGGGGAAGGACGAGGAAAAGCGATGAAACTTCTCCGATAGCGATGAAACTCCTCCGCTGAGTCCACCCAGAGCCCGACCGCCTCACGTAACCCCAAAGATAAACGAGGAGCAGTAAACATACCCAACCATGAAATTAGGTGCCCCCGAACCCTTCTCAGTTTCTGCCTCGAGTCTGGCGAACCATCTACGTGAAACC
This sequence comes from Adelphocoris suturalis, assembly GCA_030762985.1. Taxonomy (NCBI): domain Eukaryota; kingdom Metazoa; phylum Arthropoda; class Insecta; order Hemiptera; family Miridae; genus Adelphocoris; species Adelphocoris suturalis. The sequence continues at coordinate 113,908,828 of CM061042.1, forward strand.
TTTGGGTATCTATGTCCTTCACAACAAAGGGCCGTTGCGTCAGTCTGCTGAAATTCAAGTAAAGCGGAGCAGAGCGGTAAATTGGGTTGGGTGAATAGTCTTAGCTGAACGCCCAATACTCGCTGAAAATCCTTAAAACAACATCTGTTGTGTGGAGAAACGTGATGAGAGGATCGCTCGATAGCTTGTACTAGCAGATGACTCTTTACACTAGAAATTATTTATGCATTACGGGATTTGAATATCAATTAATTTTATGGCATGTTACAACCAATTCATAGCTAAGGTGGGTACAATTCAGAAAGTAATATACAAAGAAACATAAAATTTGGTTATTATTTACACCAGGGTTCTGGATTTACTGACATCACCAATACTTATCAAACAAATCGTGCTCAATGTCAACCGGTAATTAGCTCCTTCGAACGGTAGCGTAAGCAGTCTCTTGTTTTGGTTGGTTTTGTAGGAGTTTATTCTGATCCCCCCCACCCAAATGACACACCACGTGCAAAAGATACCAGGCCACAAAATGCATGATAAATCATCCAATTTGAGCCTAGCCAATAGCCGATAGCCGATATTTTTTATTCCATTACTCATTCGAAAAACTAAAGGCCGAACGGATTTTGCAAAGAAAATAGACGCAGACCTACGTTATTCATTATTCATATAACTGAGAGCCGAACATTTTTCCTTAAGCTTTCTAATAGATACTAAACCTGATTGAATTGCCCACTTACATAAAAACTGTGTTCGCTTCGAAATCGAGTTGTCTTTTCGATATAATGTCCATTTCGTTAAAGAAATTTTGTTCCGTGCGGTCAGTTTTCATTGCGAGTCTCGTTTATCAGGCGATTTAAGCAAGGCAAAACGGGCGGAATTCAAGGAATTTTCAAAATTGATTAACCTTGTAAAAATTGGAATCTCCCCTCCCCCCATTAACGTAGGATGAGCTCAGCTTTCCAATGGTAGTAATAAAAGTCCTGCTGTGAGTGACAGTGAAAACTTGCGTCCTTCTGTGAAGCCCTTGTACATTGTATCAGTAATGTCCATTTCCTCTGCAGAATTATTGTTTGCGTAGATGCACATCCGAAGCCCGTACCACTTTATATAGAAGTCTAGAATGGAAGAAATAGAAAGTAATGATGTATTAATATTGGATATTAATGATGTAGTGATTGTAAAACAACTTGATAAGGGCACATTTTCATCACGAGAGAGCGGTTACAGACTGTGATGGGACTGGTATGAACGTAAGTAGCACATTGCTGGTTCTTGTCCACCACGTCACTACATCTAACTGGTTCTTCTTCACTTCCTCGCCATCACCTTCCTCAACAATCCCTCGTGATGGCTCATCCTTATTTCCAGTTCCTAGGCGGCAGGAGGGTAAGTGCTCATCCTTCCTCCTGTAGACAGTTGCCAGATGTGACCTTAAAGCAACGGTTGCGGTATAAAGCCGGGCGGTTCACAATGAGAATCAGTGCGGAGCGTCCGGCAACCCAAACCAGATTGGTCAGAAATCCAAAAAAAAATTCGACCGATATATCCATTGGTTTTCACGTTTCATTTGGTGCTTAGTCACTCCAATGATGGGTAAAGCCCCAAACTGTGTATTTTTCTTGTTCCTTCTTCTTACCGAAGAAACATCTTGACAACATATTTAACACCCATGCATACAGAATAACATAAGGGGAAAATTGTGGAGCCTAGCACGACCTTAACCTATTCTCTCTATCATACTAAAATTCCCCAAGAACTTACCATTCGTGAGCCCCCATCGGTGACAACTCCATTCTACAAAATCTCTTTTTAAAAAAACAAAGTTCTTATTTTTTAGATAATTTGATTTCTCAGCAGAATCTGGGTAATGAATACCTGCCATTTGAGTTTTCGATATTCCCCTGACATCACTAGTTTCTTACTTACTCCTTCTTGTGAGCGCTTCTTTCAAAACAATTCGTTTCCACGTGATACATCATAGACTTCAAGGTCAACTTACCTTTCCCGACCCACAAAGATTGGATTTTTGCAACCCCAATTCGAGAAATTAGGAATAGTATAAACTGGGAACAATTAATTGACATAAATAAGACAGTTCAAAACAAAGCACACTCCTGAATAATCAGGCCATGAATTATCAGAACAACTCGAAATATTCACATACGAGAGATGAGATAGATATATCATTTTATGAACATTTTACAGATTCTATTATGAGTAATACTTATCAATGGGTACCTAATCACTCCATATTAAAAGAAACACGTAAAATTGTGAGTATCACGAGAAGAAGGAAAACATATTTATTTGAGATATGATGGCAACTTAACTTTTTTTATATGCACACAAATAACGCAACACAGCATTGGACTCATTCGAGTCCGTCTGCCTTAGAGCAGCACAAGGTAACCAAGACGTCCTACAGTAATTTCAGTTAGATTTGGTATCAACATTATCTTTATATACAATTCCGAACGGTCTTTGAAATTGTGAAGAACTTCGCGGTCCGATTTTAGTGTTACACTGCTCATTCGAATCAGCACGGCCCCAAGTTTGTTGCAAAAGTGTAGCCGTTCGTCTCTATACCCTTGATCGTGTTAAAGGCGGTCCTTATCAACGAGAGTTGTTTATTAGGCTGTGGCGGTAACAACAGCTGCCATCAATTCACGGTAGGTAAGTAGGAAACGTAGTGTAGTTACTAACATCTAGGAGAGTTATTTCTGAACGAAGAAATTGAAACTGAAGAACTTAGCGGACTTTATAAATAATTCCGAACGGTTTTTTACATATTATAATTCCGAATCAGCACGGCCCCAAGTTTGTTGCAAAAATGCAAAAGTGTCGGTAAGTAAGAAACGTAGTGATGGGGTCTTTTCTGAACAGCTGAGTGAGCTAAATTCTTTCCTGTTCACTGTAGGGAGTTGAAATTCGATAGGTAGACTCTCTGGGGCATTAAGAGACGATGGAAGTGATGGGGTTTTTCTGATCAGCTGAGTGAGCTAAATTCTTTCCTGTTCACTGTAGGAAGTTGAAATTTGATAGGTAGACTCTCTGGGACATTAAGAGATGAGTGAAGTGATGGGGTCTTTTCTGATCAGCTGAGTGAGCTAAATTCTTTCCTGTTCACTGTAGGAAGTTGAAATTTGATAGATAGACTCTCTGGGACATTAAGAGACGAGTGAAGTGATGGGGTCTTTTCTGATCAGCTGAGTGAGCTAAATTCTTTCCTGTTCACTGTAGGAAGTTGAAATTTGATAGGTAGGACTTATATCGTTACTATAATGTGCTGAGTTCCTGTTAGGTACTACTGTTATACGGACTAGATTAGGGCTTTCCAAGCCCTAACAGGCCTCTAGTTTACTATATCATTTCATTCAATTTTCAAATACATGCACAACTAATCCACTATAACTTCCAAATACCCCGCGTTAAACATTACATTATTAGCTCATTTTCTTTAAAGAACGGAAAAATGAGCTATTGTGTTCACTTGTTCGTTGACGTATGTATGCATGCCCTCTTAAAATCATTTTAAATACCACTTCCTGACGTCCGATTTTGATGAAACTTGGTATGGATGTAATCTGCAACAAGGCGAGGATAAAGATGTGTCAGGGGCCGCTGACGCATGAGAGGTCATTGATCAGCGGAGAGAACTCCAAAGCCATTTTTTCTCATATTCAACGCAGGAAGCTGAAATTTGAGAGGGAGGCTCAAGGGAGAATACTGAAGACAACTGAGAGTTCATCGATCAGCTGAGTGGGCTCAAAAGCCATTTTGCCTCCTATTAACGCAGGTAGATGAAATTTGAGAGGGAGGCTCAAGGGAGAATACTGAAGATGAATGAGAGGTCATCGATCAGCTGAGTGGGCTCCAAAGCCATTTTGTTTCCTATTCAACGTAGGAAGCGTCTATTTCACGTGGATCTCCTTACAAGAAAATGCGCTATCGTGTGACTCACTTCGTGAGCACTGTTCTACTTGATTTTAGATATGCTCCTTATTGAATAGTCTTTACAAAAAAAAAATATTTTCTGAATAAATAAGTACATAAAATTCAACAATTCTCATCCCTATACAGAACATGCTTGAAAATTAATTCAATAGTTCATTCCCTTATTTTAATAATTTACTCTTCATTGCATATATACAAATAGATACAATCTTTACTCTTCAGCTAATAAATGTATCAACAGCTCCTGCATCCCCCAATTACTGGTATATTCATACGACCGAAAAACGGCCCACAGAGGTCTCAGATATAATAACGAAAATCGATTTCAAAGTTTGTCATTTTTGCGGAATAAGATTTGTAATATTCTTGCAAGAACTTTATAGAGACTATGTAGAGCACAATCCACAGACATCGCGTAGCAAAAGTCGAACAATATCGAGGTTAGACAGGGGTCTTAACGTATTTCTAGTTCAGGTCGATTTCTGTGACGGAACCTCGTTCTATCCCATTCTTCCTTGAGATGCAGTAAAACAGCTCCGACCACGTAGAATAGGGCAGTCGTAGGCTACAATGGACAATACTCCAAACAAAACGCGGGGGCCGTTGTGATATTTACAAGGGGGACGGTCGGAGCCGCGATCCGTGACGGACACCGTTTAAAACCTTTCGCGTCTTCAGCAAAGAGTTGACATTTAGGTACACCCAGCATTTAACAGGTGTTAAGAGTTTGAGAAAGGGGAAAAATAAGTTTGGGGCAATCATTTGTGAAGAAATCTGTAGCAGTAAACGCGTTGTGGACATGGACTTGCAAAAATGTGGTGCAAACTTGAGAGACAGCTAAATAACGTCACAGTTCGCTAAGTATTGTTTGCTGGAGCATTTTAGATTGTACTCGACAATTGTGGATAGTTGCCGACAATTGTGGATAGTTTCGCAATTACAGTTGATGGTGGCTGACACTTTGCAACTTTTCTTATATTGGACAGTTTAAATTTTAGATAACGGGACGAAAAACAGGTCTTTCTGTTCTCAATTTTGAATTATTACTCTTTCTCTTCCTAAATAAGTAGAAATTCGGAATTGAGGACAGAAAGTTCTATTTTCCGTTGTTAGCTGACTGACACTATGCAACCGAACACAAGTGGTAATGAATCCCAAAACTCACATCAAACTACTAAATTTTAATGTAAAGAAAGGAAGAAACTGCATCACAATTAAACCTCAGAATTACGGGCCGAATAACGTAGATGTGTACGAATAAGAAAATAATAACCCAAAAAACACAAGCGTCTTAAGGTATTGAGCAAGGGTTGTCGGAATAAGTAAAATTATTTTTCGTCCTATCCAAAAAAATTTCACACCAAATTCCTAAACGAAAAATGCTTTCCTCCTTTTAAACGTAAATTCCAGAAAACGTTCAAGCTGTAATTCACACTAGTTTCATTAATATAAAACAATAAGGATTAATCAACATTTTCTCATCTGGATTACACGGCTCCACTGTAGATGCTGAGAGCTTTTGCTAACTCAACCTCAGGATTAAGATAAAATTGGAAACTTTTGTTCCGCGGTTGTGTTGCTATTGAGCTACGCGAGTCTAGTCAATTGAAATCGAATTTGATGTACACTGAGTGTTTTGAATCTTGGCTAATAAAACCCCTAATTTTAACTTTGGATAATGAAGGATTAAATTGAATTTTACCCCGGAATGCGGAATCCCGTGAAGTAAAATTCAGAGTTGGATGAAAGAGGGATTGTACATGCCTGGAATGCAGAACCCTGTGGTGCATATAGGGAATTTACGCCGGAATTTAGAATCCCATGGAGTGAATTAGAAAACTCTGTGTTCGGAACTGTGCAGGAGTAGAATGCAAAGGTAAGGTGGTTTGTGAGGAATGATAAAGTCGAAAAACTGATTAGAGAACGGAGCTGGCCAGCTTAGCTCGCTATTTGTAACGAAGGTGCGTTTGCAAGGGGGTACTTCGCTTACATGGCGTCATCTTTTGTTGGCGCCATTCGGCTCTAACGTATTTCTAGTCTTCTCAAGCGGGTTGGGATGGCTCTTGTCTGTTTATTGGGGTAAATATATTTGTAAGTAATGCATGCATTACACAGACGTCCCTACGAATGGACTGTATATAATTTTGGTGAGAGCTAAAAAAATAGAAAAAACAAAAATGACATGACTTCTCGGAAATCCCCCCCCCCCCCCCCCCATGTTAGCCCCCTCCACCGACAGTAAATTTCCATCATAAAACTTCCAGCATGAAATTATATACATATTTTCCACAATTAGACCGAATACATAGTTGGAAAAAAAAGAATCCCGAAAATCTGACGAGAATGTTGAAAAATCACGATTTATTGCTGCTACTCCCTCCATTCACCCCCTTCCATAATGAAATTTGAAACCCTTGACAAACTTTCCAAAACTATAAGGAATTCTTGATGGAACAAAATAATAATCACGAAAATCAGTCGAGATTTGTAATCGGTAATTCTCCCCTCCACCCCCCACCACTAATACAAAATTCCCAAGGTACCTATGTTGCACTAGCTGTGTTGTACATATGGTCTCTAGATGGTACTTTTCAAGAATAAAAATATACCCATGAAAATTCAACGCTGATTCCAAAAATGTGGTCAAAGGTTAAAATTACATGAAGTTATAAGAATGGAAGAGAAATTTGAGTTTAAAAGGAAAAAACACAGTTTTCCTCGAAAAACCTTTAAAAATAAGCTCGAGAACGGATGAGATTGAAATATTTATAAGATTGGTGGCATTTTACACCATTTTTGATGTAGTTTTACGCAATATATTTTTTTGCATCTGCAAGAGATCAATCACCCTGTATTGAATCTACTATAATAAAATATTCAGTTTCACAAACCTCGCGTACCACCTCGTAGGTAACCTACATTGTTCGAAAGCACTGATACTCAAACTGAAAACAACGCACAACATACGGCACTAAAACGTGGGAACGGTAGGGGAGAGAAGCGAAGGATCGGAAGGTGGTCGGCTAACGGGTTCGTTTCCTCGAGATCGTGGGGCCCTGAGGGGCTCAAGACCCGATCCGACTGTTGAGGAATCGACAAAGAAATAGATTGGCAGTCAAACAGCCGAGCAAATAGGGAAATTTAACCGTCTGTTTAACTCAAAACAGTCTCAGCCAGAGATGTTTCCAGGAGAACATACTTAGGTGGTACCGGGAATTTGTGCTCACTACTTCTCCGAAACCGCTGGTCCGATTTGATCCAAATTTTGATATGATACATTAACATGTCGGAACTCGTACCTCGCTGACTTTGGTGATAATCAGCTTACCACAAGCCGTAATATCAGTCATAATGATGACAAAATCTTGCTCAAATCTCTCCAATTCACCGTGAGACGTCGAAATTTGATAGGAAGCCTCTCTGGGATAACAAGAGACGAACAAAGTGAGGAGTGCCATCCTGATCATTTGAGTGAGCTAAAATCTCTCCTGTTCACAGAAGGACGTCGAAATTTGACAGGGAGCCTCTCTAAGACATCAAGGGACGAATGAAATTAATTTGAATCTTTAATTTTACGCATCCGGCTATTTCTGAGCTGGATTTGTTCCATTTTTCTTTGAGGGGTTTCACGAGCAGGTTGACGAATATTTGAAATTCTCTGTGGAGAGCTCCTGCGCACGAGGCGATGAGAGGAGTGAAGGAGCTTCTTAGGTCTTCAGCAGCAAAATCATATTTGTGGTGTTTTGCTCTTGATGCTTCTTCTTCCACTGCAGCCCATTCACGGGTGGCATAGGAAGAGGTGACTGCGTGAATCACCCGGCTATCGAAAAAAGCCAATCAATAATTGTTCTTCATGAAATCATATCTATCATGAAGTATGCTGTTGAAGTTTGATTGGTAGGTGAAGTTGGAGTTAGAACATACCTAAAAACGCAGCAAATTATTACACAAGGTTTTGATTAAAACAATACCCTGACATTTGGTGGTTTTTTGCCGAATTCCCTAACATTTTCCTGACTCTTTTCCCGTTGCGAAGAATTCCCTGACATTTTCAGGTTTTCCCTGAATTTTTAAGTGGGGGCCACCCTGCTTATTCAGGTATCAACAAATATATTGAATTTCAATAGGAATAGAATACCAATTTAGGATAGATTTCAAAATATTGTGTGTGTTTACGGAAGAAGGAATCCCGTTGGGTGAGAGGTCTCCGACCATTCATCACACGAGCTCCAAGCTCTACATGAGTACCCCTGCTCGCATTGTTTGAAAATTCTCATTCACTCGATCTCGTCAAAACAACAAGAAATTGTTTCCGCTTGACGGGGCGGGAACGCCCAGCCATGCGCCCTGTACGCACATCTACAGTTAACATAATAGGTATTATTTCACACGGATAAGTTGTTACCAACCTCTCAGAAACTGGAATAAAATGTTTCGTCCCGTAAAATAGGTCGGCCGTGTCACAAGTTCAATGCTCAACTGTTCTAGAGAACGTTTTGTGATCAAGTGTTTCTATGGGAAAGATGTCCGCTTCAGTAGGAATTTGTCATAATGCAACAGTGAGCTTTGTCCAAGCAAGACATTGAACGACGTAGGACAGACGTCAAAAGGGAACTAAATTAGAAAACGATGCGAATTATTAACGAAGGTTTATTATTTCTGAATTAGGTAGGTAGCCCTTCCAAGCAGAAGCTTGTCTATGATATTACAAAACATAGTCTAAGGTAGATACATTATTACATTAATGCTAAAAGGATAGGGGTAGAACTAAACAATAGGGACAAGCAGGATTCAAATCGCGATCGCATTGCACCTGGCGGTATGAAGGAGCGTTCGGTATCGAATCGAACCCCCCAGCATTGATGTAACCGTTATGGAATCAAACTCCCAATTTCGCTCTGATTCATAACTGCTATTCGACATAATATGATACTAAACAACCTATCCAACTAATCTGAATTTTTACAAAGGGATTGACTAAGTGCTTGATGTTATGTATTTATGAGATGCGAGCTTACGAGCATCCAGACCACCAAACCATAGACATAAACAGAAAAGGTCCAATATAGATTAGTTCATGTGAATAGTTTGGTGGCCTGGATGCTCGCAAGCTCGCATCTCAAAAATACATAAGAAAAGTATGTTTGTATCCTATGAAATATTTTTCTTTAATAATCTGAATATTTATTAAATAATGCATTACCGTAAATTTCTTTCCATATACATATTTGTTCGTTCTTTAAATTTCTTTCGATTCTGTTGAAAAAATTGGAGACATTACCCGGAGTTGAAAGTATTCAACGCTTGCGTGTGCGGAAAAGCTTCTTTTTCTCAAAGCAAACAGATTTATAGAGAATCGTTTGACGTCCAGTCCTCAACCATTCTCCAAATTTGAGCGAAATAGGGCCATAAGGTCGTGATACATTGATCTTTTGAGGGTTCAACATTTGTTCATGCGCAGACCGACCTATCGATCAGGAAGCGCTGATTTTGTAAGAAAGCCATTTGGAGCCTAATTCGTAGAATCTGGCTTTAACGCAGACGCATAATTTCATAAAACAATTTTCTTCTTCATAGACACACAAAATATGTATATTATACTACCGACAGATAAGAAACCAAAATTGAACAGATAGTTTAAAAAACTGTTTCACTTCACATAATGAAACATACTGCCCCGGTTGACAGTGTATGGCTAGTCGTACGAGCTCCAGAAATGCTCAACTGTTGGTAAGGGGAAATCGTCAATATGGCTTTGAATCCCAAAAAAAAACTGGCGAGCAGGAGAGTAGGTTGAGCTTCTGCTAGCTTCTCTTTTCTCACTACATTTTTCAAATTTGTTATGCCTGACCATATAAATAGACCAGTGATCTGCGCAGGGCTATGTATTACAGACATAATAAACCACGGCGTAATAATTTGCAGTCCAATTTTTTATCCGTCAATCTTGAACTCTTAAGTGCTTCACTCTTCAAGCTAATTCGTCACGAGTTATGATCGATTTTGCAATATTCATATTTCAAGCTAAGGTAAAACAAGTAGGTAGGTAACAACTAATTATTCTGACATCAAAAATCCTCTACGGTCTTTACTACCATCATTTTTCAGTCGATTTGTTTTTCCCGTATTATGTACCTCCTTCACTGCTCTTACCCTGTTTGTTGTGCCCCTAATAGGTCGTCCACAGGCCAATTCTCCGGTACCGCGTGCCGCCTCAAACTCGCGGCCTCAAACGACGTCGGAAAAATCTCATCAAAAATTACTATTTTGTTTTTGCACCCTTTCTCCACGCATCGTTCAAAGGCGTCGGCCCGATTGAGCCAACCGTTTGACTGATGGACGGCGTTTCTTCAGATCACCGCCGTCCGCGCCACAATCTTCGGCGACCCATGACGCTTATCAAACTCCTTCGGCAACCTCCACATCTGTCTTTTGAGATGTGGAAAAACAAAATTCGACAACCGTGAATATTATTTGGAGAAATAGGCAGGCTCGATGTTGTTTACTCGGCTTTGACAATTATATAACTCCGATCCTTTCCCACGGGCTTCTCAAGAGTTATTTTTGCGAATTATCCACGGCAGGGGAATAGGATTTGTTTGCTGAAGAACTAGATGCAGCGCAGCTCGACGGTGAAGCGAAGTTTTGAATAACCGTTCGCTTTGATCATGTATATCGATTTTTTTTCTTTTTGTTACCTATCTACTCACTCAATGAAACCAATGTCTGTAATGATATCCGTAGAGCCAGTTACCTCAACACTCAACAAGTTTTTGGTAGTTGGATTGAGCTCCTTTGTGACGGAACAATATAATTCAGATTGCCACTCACTGGGCCACAAGTGCCTGAGCAGTGTTGCCAGATAGCGAGATTTATCCCGGAGCCTAGGGATTTTTCGGGTCGGATTTTGAGGTGGGAATTTTTCTTTGAAATTCCTCAAAACGTAGGTGAGGATTTTTCGGACCGCCTCTTGATCAATCAAACTACCCAAATAGGTAGAGTAGTAAATGATGAAAATACGTGTTTCCGTGTTAGCACTAGACTTTAGGACCACCCGAAACAGCCTGGTAGACAAGGGAAGGAGTGGATCCTATTCCATTTCTCGGTGGATTGGATGCAATACCCGGTCCATTTCTCCATTCCCCGATGTTCATGAAGGCGTCCACTCTGCCAAGGAAACAATGAACTATATTTCTAAAGAAACCACTAAGTGTAAAGTGCCACTACTTGTTTGAACTGAACGTTTTTCCATGGTAACTGATTCAGGGTTATACAATATTTTATATACATTTATTTTAAGAAAACCATGGTGTAGGTAGTACCTACGTACCTCCACTTAGTTTTGTGAATACTTTAATACTATCAAACTGAAACAATGAAAATTAATTTCAACTTTAAAATCATTTCATTTTATCCTTGAGATGAGAACCCCTATTAACCCTGTATCATTAGAAAATATCGGTGGTGGTGGGGAGAGGGGGTTGTAGGGATATTGTGTTGCTGCGAGGGAAACCAAAGGGAAACTGTGGGAATTTCCCAATAAGGCATCTGGCAACACAGTGCCAGAGTCAATATTTCGACGCTAAGCATGTTCCACGCCGAAAAAATAGTATTCCTCCAGACACGACTATTTGCATCAGTTTGCAATGTATTTAAATTTAACCAATTTACTTCAAGTGTAATTTGGTGCACTACATATCATTGTTGCGAAGTTCTATGAACTGCTTCTTACCTTTCATTAGGTACTAAATGTATCAACCGATGTACATGTACATGGGGGCCTCCCAAAGTGTTCAATCACTTCTGCTTTGCAATGTAAACGTTTTGCAAATGAAGTAGAGATGTAGGTACTTATCAAAAATCTAAATTGCTCGACGATGACATATTCTAATAAAGTATAAGTGGAGGCATACGTACCATGAAAGAAACAAGGCCCCAAACTTACCTGAAATGAAGAAAAAACTTAAGTCAGTCAGTCATATTTACAAATGGTTAGTAATGAGTAATAAATATGCGTGGAGCTAAAAATCTAAGAAAAATTCGAAACTAAGATGACAAATTAGGATTATAGTGTAAATTCGATGGTTTACTAACATTACCACCGGAATAAAATTCATATATTTATGGTGAACTAGACGGTTACCCGTGAGTTGCATGTACCCACATCTATGGGCCATTTTACCCTAACGTACCATGTCATTTTTACCCAGCATGAAAATGGTTCTTCCAATTTTCTAGCGGGAATTCGTCAACCAGAAAAGTCAATTAAAGTCCAAATTTAATTTTAAAATTTTCAGAAATCCGTAAAAATCAGGGGTTTGATCAAAATTAATTAACTCTTTCGTGCATCAATTTCAATGTATTTTCGCTCGCTGAATCGGAGACCAACAGCGAAATACCGTTCTTGAGGTATGACATGTTTTACGTTTTGAAACTTCATATCCATTTACAATTTCCGTAACAGTGGTTGTTTCCAAAATATTTACCCTTCTATCCGAAAAATGCATTGGAACCATTTCCTAACATAGAAAATGGACAATATCCGACTGAATTTAAATTCACGATTTTTCTTGTTTTACAAAACCTTAGATACATTTAAAAGAGAGAGTGAATGAATTTTCACAAAAATTCTACCTAGAGCCTTTATACATTTTTCCTGTGTCTTACTAACTTTATCTACTCGTAGATCCTGTACATCATTGTAAATCAGAAAAACCTTCACTACACTAACTATGAAAGTTGTTTATGGAACCCAGAGCATTTCTGAAATCCATAGCAGAGAGATTTTGTTACTCTGAGCTCCACTTTTGCATTTATTCAGGTATCCTCACACCAACTTTCAATTATAATAATATACATACACAACACCTACATAATGGCTGACGGAACCATTAAAATTTATTCCATTGAAATGAATTTCATTTTTGACTCAGCCGATTTTATGGCTGACGTGCTTGAATCCATCGGTTTGTTTCAGCAGACTCAGAAATCAAAGGTCTCCACTTTAGCACCACAATCAGCTCTTATGAGAGTTACATTCTAGACTAAGCTGATGCGAGTGCTTCATGTACAGATCTACACATTACATTAGCCAACTGAATTTTGAGATGTAGTTTTGAAATATAGGCGGAAAGACAGAAAATCTCGTTAAATCTTAAAAAAGAGTCAGGCTCACTCAGTTCGAGATGGAGCTGATCTATCACGAATAGTACAGTATTTTAAGTAATTCTGCATAACCTACAGAACCAGGAACCTAGCCCATCGAAATCAGCGTAGCCGTCCGTGCGTGGCTGAGTGACAAACCCACAGTAAAAGGGATAAAATAGGGGATTTTAACAAAGCTCACTCGTGTTTTCATTCACAACAATCCGGGAGGTCTCACTAGATTCGTTTTAATTAAATCTATCAACAGCAAATAAAACAACGCTACTCTGATTTCGAAAGGAATGGAAATCGCATCTCAAATATCCACTTATGTTCAAACCACATTTCGTTCGTTCTTCAATTGATCACTTCAATTCTCGCTTCTAAACATTACTTGAACTATTTTACTTCAACAAGAATACTTCATGCAGTGGGAGGCTGAAACAAATCTAATGACAATAATTTCTGAAATCGTTTCTGATAACCCCCTCAATATTAGGAAATTTGCATATAGATCTTTTGATCTCTTTGAAAAAAGTTCCAGACATGCAACATGATCGTATGAGCGAATTTTCGTAAATTATCGTACTATATTATGTTACATTGTTTTGAAAATTAAGGACTTTGAGGAAAAATAAATTGTTAACTACCAATTATATGGCGAAAAACTCGGTCTAAATAATATTCTACGTTCCAAAAAGAGAACTTGAATTTTTAACTTTTTTTGCAGTTTTATCGATTTTTTAGCACGTTTTAATGAAATTTAAGCACATTTTTCAGCTTAAGTTTGAAATAAATATTTGAATGTTCTTCTTTATAGTTAGTAAACTTTATTTGAGCAATATTCTGCTAAAACATATAAATTTAACGATTTTTAGCCGTTTAAGTGATTTTTTCAGCACTTTTTTTTAATTTGGCCAATTCAATGTGCTCAAAAACTGTTGGCCAACAAACTCGTTCTTTCGTTTAGATAGCTTGATTTTTTGGCACAAGGACGGGATTTTCATCTCAATCCTAAGGAGAATTATCGTCTGGAAGGACACACTCTAGGATTCGTCTCAGAATATCTCAAAACGGATTTCAATTATTTAATGTCCGAGGCTGATTGTACTAACTCGATGTTCAAAATGACCGTCATACCCCCACCACCAGCCTCCGTATAAACCATAATCAGCCTCCGTTTAAGGGGACCCGGTAGCAAAAAATTTGAGAAAAATTGATTTTTTTTTTTTTTTTTTTTTTCTTTCATAAAACGATGTATTAACATCTAGGGAACAATTAAATGCAATAACATAGTCAAATTTATGCTTACAAGTGCGTAAATTTTTTGTTTTTGTACAGACCGGCAGCATAGGCTGGCTAGATGGTTGCTCTGTCGTCTGTATTCGTGAATAACGGTTTACTGGTCCTTTCCTTTTTTTGAAAATTCGTGTAGAACCACCCATTTTCAATAAATAATCGAAAGAAAACGTAAAAACGAAATTGGGCCACTAAAAATCACAATGAAACCATAAGATGTAAGATGTATGATAAGAGTCCAAAGATAAGAGTCTGTTCATCAATTTCTTCTTTGTCTTTATTTGACTGGGCTACAACCATGGGTATTATGTATATATTATCCAAGGATGACATATTTAAGCTATCGTGATACAACACTTCATTTCAGATAGGTCTAGGGAAAGCAAAAACAGCTTTTATTTGCATAATGCGTTGCGAAGTCACGAAAAGATGGATGCTGTTGGTTTTTCTGCTCTCCTGTAAAGTAATGTTTTTTCATGTTCACGGGCGTTTTTCTTCGGGACGGTTGACCCTATTCGCTTGATTTTTGTTTTGTATTGAAGCAGAGATCTGGGCCAAGATATTAACGTAGCGGTTTTACAAAATGTTGATTTCAACTGCCGTTAGATGTTTCTGAAGTAAAAAAAAAAAATATGACATTTATTCCATGATACCTACGAATTCGTGTTTTTGAGATACCTAGAAACCCCTGTGTTAATTGAAAATTGAGAATATAAGGAACAAAAAGAAAAAAAAAAAGCACTGAAATTGGTTGCAGGGGGGCTGAGGAAAACGCCTGTAAAAAGAGGTCTATTTAGGGCGGGAGGGGGGTGGGTGCCGGGTCCCCTTAATAGACCGGCCTCCTTATAAACCATAACCGGTCTCTGGATAATAAACTGGCCACCGTAATAGATCAGAATGACGTGCATAGTTTGGTGGTCTGGAAAAGTAAAAGAATACCCTAAATCAATCATTTTAGTAAAATACAGATGAGTTGGACAAACAGATAAGAATTATGCTTAACATGGTGTTTCGGAGGTTGAATATAAACAAGAAAAAATGGTACCATGTTGGAATTTGATATAAATGGCACAGGTGATGGGGGGGTTCACCTACCAGCCATACCCGGCCTCCTTATAGCATCGGTGATCACCGCGGTATCAAAAGGATTGGTAACACCAGTATGAAATAATGACGGAGGTGCCAAACGTTGCACGAAAAACAAACACACACACAAATAACCAAAACTTCCAGTTTCAGAAGAATGTACGGTGAGGAGGCAGAAAAGTGATGATATAGGATAGGACAGTTGTTGCGTGACGGAATCCCAGGGGTAATACAATATTAAACCTGTTGAAAGCATTGGGTTAGTGGAACAAGGCTTTGAAGGAAAAATGTAGACCGTACTGCGACAAAGTTCCATTATGGCAAATTAATTATAGAGATGCGGGAGAGGAGATAAGGCAATGGCACTACGATGGGAAAAGTGGCAGCCTAGTTGAAGAAGGTAGACGCCTTGAATTGAGAAGAAACGTAGAGGGGTCTTGGGAAAAGGCATTCCTTCCAGAGTCACTAACCTTGGAGATTTCCCACGGAATCCGCGGTATAAGTTGTGAAAATAAAGAAAAGTCCCGATCTCACGCGGAATTGGCCAACCGGACGAGGGCGATGCGGCGCAATTAGGAGCGAAATGAACGAAATTCCGTCTGAGCCCCGCGAGATGAGAATCGGTGAGCTAAGTGCGTCAATGGGTGTTTTTCGAACAAAAACTTGAGTAACTTCCATATGTCAAAAGACAATAATTACAAGCTATCAAACAATACTTATGGTGGGGATCCCACGTAAGAAGAAGACAAAAGAGACGGTGGTTGTTGTCCAGGCTGTTGATGCAGCCGCTATGAGCAAATGAATGACGATGCAAGGTGAACCCAATGAGTCCATTATCTTTTATGAGTCAAAAGACAATAGCAACTTGACTGCAGAAAGTGGCCTTCTAATTAGGGACGAAGAGGTTTCATGTTATTAGAAAGAGAAACACATAAAGTACGAGTATCTAGAATTAAAGGTTAAAATTCTAGGCAGCAACTTTGAAGTTCAAGAAAGTACTTCACTTCAAAGCAACAAAACTTCATTAGTCATCAAAATATTTTTAGGTAACGTACTAGGTACTGAACTTTTAAGATGGCGCAAATTAGTTTTACATAATAATAGCCAATTTCACGAGCCCTTAGACAACGATACTTCATGATGAACATTTCCTTGTATAAAATGTTGAAATTAATTTTTAATTTAATGGTTGAAATTATTTTTTAGCACATACCAATTACTGAAATTCAAGTACCTAGTTACCTTATTTTTCATCACAATTTCTTGAATACATTTGTTAATAACAAGACATTACCAAAATAAGGCGTTCAATCCTTAAATTTTTTTTTTTTTTTTTTTTTTTTTTTCTTTTATTATCTCTGACATTTCTCTCCAGGAACTGGGTCTTCTTCAGAAAGAAAATTTTTGAATAGAAAATTCAAATTTTTTTTCAATAAATGTTTTTGAGATGAAAAATACAATTTGGAGTTATCAGTCAAACGTTGGAGATAATAAAAATAAAAATAATAAAAAACCAATTCAAGGATAGAAGGCCTTATTTTTTTTTTTTTTTTAAGTCTTGTTATAAACTTCGTACTGCCCAAATAAAGAACAGTTACATTTGTTAATACTCAAGTAGTCTTGAACAGAGTTGATAAACTTTTTTAAAGTAATATTCCACCAATAAAGTTAAAAATTTCAGCAATTTTTTTGCAGTTTAGTGATTTTTGCCGAACATTTTTTGAAATTCGACCAATTTATTCCGCTGAAAAAGGTACGGTTCTCCTTGGCGAAGGTACGGATGTTTTAATTTAAATCCTAAGGAGAGTTATCGCCTGGATTGATATCCAGCAATCGTTTCAGAATGCCTCAAAACGGATTTTCATGAAAAAAAATTATGGACAATTTTAATTTTCGATTTCTGGAGCCATTGCAGTAGCATGATTTTTGTTACCGAAATTCGCAAAAAATACATTAAATCATGCGACACACATAAAATCAAAGATACGAATCGTTTTCTAAGAAGTCCGAATAAGCGTTGGTCGTTAGGAGTAAGAAAATATCTAAACAAATTTGGACACATGGGAGAAAAATGCGTTTTGACTCCTCCTTTTAGTCTGCAGCAACGTTAGAAAATGAATGCATCATTCATTACTGTATAATATCCACTTTGTATATTTATAAATCAGTATTTCAGTACTTTACAAACATCAATATGAATTTTTATTAACACAGAACATGTAGCAATAAAACAACCTAAGCATGATGGCTGAAAAAATAGTTTTATATTTATTTATTATCATTTATAAAACACACACAAAAATTGTTAAAATCACATACGCCGCAAATTTCCTTGTTTCGGAATCCCATACATCACTTGCGTTTTTCTCAACCCCGGACGAAGCTGAAGGAGCAATATGCGTGATAGATTTCGTAAAACCAATTCACTCCAAGATCTTCTTTCACGCGAAGGCAATACGTGGACCTTTTACAACGTTCAACTCTCCCTCATGCATGATAACAACGCCGAAGCCTGATGGAACCACGCAATATTCAATAGGTACCCAATCTATAGTTCACTTTCACATTCAATGCCAGCCACCGACGCGAATATCTACATTAAAAATATTGAAAGAGACCCCACAAAAATGACATAATATTATGGACACGACGAATTAGGTTACCGCGCCTTCCCGCATTTAAACTTCTGCCGGGCTTTTGATGGGAAACGTTCATTGTGCACGACGGACAAGGGGGCATGAAGGCCGATTTAAGCTCGGGTAATTTGATTGTCTCATAACCCCCGGCACTGAGCTTTACCGAATCCCACTGCTGAATAGTCGAAGATTAACCGTGAAAATCTCTTAACAGCTAATACCTACCCATAGAAAAGCATCAATGGGCAGCAGAAAAGAACACTTTTTTTTCAGTGGAGATCTTGTATTGTTCTTTTCAACAACTTGGATCCTTCCTAAGGTTTTGCAAATATTATCGGTATTACTTTTCTCTTCAGCAGAGAAAGTTGGATAACTTTCTATGAGGTGGTCTACCTCCTATATTTCACTTTTATTTTTTGTGAACCAATACGTTGTGCAATGACTATGTGCCAACTATGGATTCATTAGCTTGGTACGATGAAAGTACTAAATTACCGATACCTATTGTAGGTATAAGGTACCAAATTAATTCCAATGAATTAATATAACAATCGTGAGTTATGACATGGATTGGGCTAAGCGCATTCCAAATTTTTGTTCGACAGTAAAACTCGGCGTTGCGCTGGGGAGGCCCCACACCCCCTTTTGCTTTTACCTTGAGCCTCGGCTAAACACTAGAGGAACTTGGATCACGCTCCATATCAAATTTCAGCTTTATAGGTTAAATACCGAAGAAATGAGGTCCGGATCTCACTCAGCTGAACTAGGGAGCTTCGGACTTAACGATTCGTTTCTAGATGCCCCAAAAGGGACATTATACTACTAGAGGTAAGTAATTTATATTTCTTTATTTCGTCATCGCTCAATTCGGTAAATGAAGCGTATTTTTGCCCGTCTGCAATTGCACAAATATTTGTTGGATGATACATTCATATTCTTTTTATTATTCCCTGGTAGTTTCATTGCGGATTCTTTCCAAGTCATTGTTTTAAACGATACCGTATTTTATTATTATTTCCATGTACGGGATTTCCGTTATTTTTCGTTCACCTCTTTTTCCAGTGATGTATATACTCGTATATATTTCAAGTCATTTGGAGTAGGACTACGGATTTCAAGCCATTTCCATCTTCTACGCGTACGTTTTGCCATTCAAAATATTTTATGCGACATTATAAGACATATATATATATATATATATATATATATATATATATATATAATGTACATAGAAAGATTGATTACGGGAATGCTTTAACTTATACGATGTATGTACTGCATGAACGTTGTATGATATACATCACTACTATAACTAGTAAGTCCTTTCCAAGTCCCTAACATGACATCTATTTTGTTTCTTCGTATTGCATTGAAACATGAAATGATTCTATTTTCGATATTTTTTACATTTCGCTAGACATTCAATCACGTTGCCATTACACTTCATAACAGCGTTAAAAAAGGTAACAGGATTACATACATTTTGTCCTGTTACTGTTATACATACAGACTAGTACGTTCATGATTTCGGAAACCGCTGTCGACTCACTTTACGTTTCACCTGCCTAAATGACGATTACGTCCAACTTTCTACCAAACTCATTTCATAAAAACTCCTACATGTCGTTTTCTGTCATGCTACAGTCTGTACCGCAAATCATAAATTGTCTACATAAAGCTTTTAATTATGTGGTTATTACAACTTATACATGAAATGTATAATTGGCCAGTTCTTTTCGAATGCGAGTTCTTCCCATTTCGTAAATCAATTTGAAAACATCTATATTGCAGGAAGGTAGACAGAAAGTAATAGTATTAGTAATAGGTAGTAGAAAGTAAATAAAAAACAGATATGAAATGAAAATGGCTAAGTTGAACGAAATTGGAATGAAAATGTATTAAACTCCAGGAAAAACACGACGAAATAGTGGATATAAGTGGTATAAAAATACAGCAGAAGGTGAGCGGAAATCAATTCTCACTTTAGCGTTTCTTATTGGATCGTAGCGCGAGTCGTCAACGACCCACACTCGACAACCAACGACCCGGGAGGTAGCAATCGTTTGCTCGCCCTATCGCCATCCGGAGTCGTCGCCCGGCTCGTCGAGCTATACGACATAAAGATTCTCTATTAATTTGAAAAAATAAATACGGCAATGAAAATTTTTACTCCGAAACTGGAACTTAGGTCAACCTTGACTCTAAATATACTCACACTCCAACTAACGCGTTTCAGCTTGAAAACATAACTAGGAAAAAACAGGCATATGTGGCTTTTACTGTACCAGAATAGAGCACTTTCTTCTAAGCATTAGTAAGTTGTTTTTTCAACAAGATGGTAATTTCTGCAGTTCTTCACATCCGCAGTGAAAGCTGAATCGATTTGTGTGGAATGAGAGGGGACTTGAAGACTTCTGGATGGAGGAAGCGAATGGGAAAAGTTCTCAAGTAGTTGAGGTTCGAACGCGGAAAAACGCTTCCTGGATGTCCGATTCATACGCAGAGACGGACGCCTCGGAGACCTTCGAGTGTGAGACAAGGCGGTTACGTTTTTAATTGCGAGAAAGATCCTACACGTTTTTGCCCTCGACGTGTTTTGCAGCGGTTGAGCGCATCAGGAAATTTGTGAGCAAGAACAATACAAAAGTAAACAATACACTAAGGTTGAAGGGGAGCCAGATAAACTGCTTGCACAAGTGTGGTATATGTGGTTATGATTTTTATAGACTGGAATCGTATGCTAATAAAACAGCTGATGCGGTATTTTCTGGCTCCTATAATGATTACTATTGGCTTGTGATAGCGCAAGATGGATTCAACGATTATTTTAATTACCATAATGTCCCTTTTCAGTTTAAAAAGTTATTTGCGCAAATAAGATTGGCAAGTAAAGACCATTTTACAATCAAAATTAGGAATTATAATTACAAAATTTCTCCAAATACTGTATGTACAGCCAGTGACACGGGTCTTCTTGAAAACTTATTTCATGTTCTATTTGAGTGTCCTATGTATAACTGGATCAGAAAAAGATATATCTCGGACTTGGTGGGGGGTACCGGAAACTTGATAAATTTTGTACCAGTACCGTTAGTTATATTAATTTGTGATTAATAAAATATTTGAAATTTCTACTAACGCTGTAATACTGAATATATTATCATTAATTGTGAGTAAATTATGTAACTGGTCACCACGATCAATTTCTAAATTTTGTATTCTTATAGTTGATTCAACTGGGTATTGAAAACACTACGTTAATGATGTTTACACTACAACTGTTTTAATTATGTCTTTTTTTGTAAAGCATTCTCGAATGTAAGGAACATACATGTTCAAATACATTAAATAAATAATAAAACGGCTTATTTATGTAACGAGAAATGTCGATTCAAAAAGACCCAAAACACAGCAAATATATGTAAAACACCATATATATATATATATATATATATATATATATATATGCTTTAACAATTTTGAAAATAGATGGAAAACGTATAAGTAGGGGGGAGGAATCAAAAATAAAATATTCGTATCCCCATAACTTGTATTTAGACATTCTCGAGTTCAAAATAAAATGTGTGTGGTGAATATGTTTTTCAATGATGAAAAAGAACGCTCAACGTCACACGAAATTACTGGTAACTACTTCATGCAGGTGATTTCGCTAGGATTGTAGTAGATCGATAATTCGGATGTGAGTTCTCTTTTCCGAAGTTTTACCCTTAAAAACAAGTGAAATTGAGCATAACAAATAAACTAAAAACTCGTTAGTTAAATTGTAAGACTCGGTAGTAACGGAGTTGGGGGGATCTGCGCTTGGTACCATTCGATTCAGCGTGAAAAAATATGTAGAAACCGACCCCAAACTAGTATTTACATAAGGGGACATTTTTCACGAAATCCTGGATTTCAAAGAAGAAACCAACTTTTTCAACACACTTTTCTCCCCCAATTAACAAAGTAAAATAAAAATTTATCATACCTACCGTTAGAAAGCTGAGATTTTGGGCAAGTTTTTCCTGTAACGCGTACGGTTTTTTACAAGTTTGTTTTAATACTCAACGCACCTTAAAAGACAGCAATTTTCAAAAAGAGAGAAATTCTCTTGTTTAGTCCATTTTTTCGCCTATGTAAAACCTAATGTGGAAACAATCCAAATACCTTAGGGAGATGGGAAATTTAACGCTTTTTCTAACAATATATCTATTTTTAAGATTAAATTGCAAGTTAGGGGAGATATGGCCATTTTAGAGATGTAAGGTCGAAAATACGGAAAACAAACTTAAAAGTGAAAAAAGCTCCAAAAATCAAGGGTTAAAAAAACTTGAAAAGAGGAACTTTTGTAGGAAATTATTTGTAGAATCGATCCCTAGAAGGTTAACAATCTCAAGTGTGAAGACCCTGTATATTCATTCTACCTACCTAACAAATTCAAATATAATTTTAAACGTGGTGATTAAAATGCAATGGATTCATACTCTTCTGCGATGCCTGGATCAGCCAACAACTGAGGGTCCTGTCGATGCATTCCAGGAGATTTTACCGGAGGCGGCCTCTCTCACGAAGTCCGGTCCTCATTCCTAAATGGTTGAATACCTACTTATCTAAGACGTCGAACGTTGACAAATAGACCGGCAACGTGCGAGATATAAAACTGCCGGCAGCGATAAGGATTACTTGGAATTTTCCTCAGCTCAGTGTAAATGGTTGTCTAGTGTGCTATATCTGGCTAATCTTGAAGTCGTTCAAAAGTCTCTTGACAATAACCTTAAATGTTTCTGGATTACTTAAATTAATGTAAAGGTTCAAACCAAATTCCAAAACGTATGACCCTCGGAAGCACCACCGCTTCAACACCTCAGGAGATTTTCAACATATTTGCGGAATTAGTTTCTTCAGTCTATGACCCACAACCTGCCATCGATCCCTCCAACGGCACTACAGATATCGTCTCGCTTGGTTCCCTCTCATCTCATTGATGATGAAAACGGTTCTAAGTGAGCTGAATATGCTGGATGTTAAAATAGGTATGGTACCAGAAGGTTGCCCTCCTATTTTTCTCAGACAAAGCAGTACTAGCCTAGCTCGTCCACTCGCATTGCTAGTTGACCGTTCATTATCATCCGAGATCTTCCCTTCGCTTTGGAAGGATTCCTACATTACACTTATACATAAGACTGGAGACGGATCGGTGGTGGAACATCACCGGCCTATCTGCACTTTATCAACAACTCCGAAAATTCTGGAAAAGATAGTCATTGGCAAAATCGCTCTTTGGGCTCCAAGGGCCGCACTTGGGCCCTTTGCTTTTCCTAATTATGGTTAATGGCATCATTGATAAGCTCCATGATTCCAACTGCTTTATTTTCGCCGACGACCTCAAAATGTTCAGGATTATCCGGTCTCTGTCCGACTGCTTGGCTCTTCAGAGTGATTTGGACTCCATAATGGAATGGCGCGACTCAAACCATTTGAGGCTCAACTCCGCCTAATTCAGTTCGATGTCACTCTAATATTTCTATTCCATGCAGGGTTATGAGCTGAGGAGAGATGAGACAGTTCGAGACTTGAGGATCATATTGGACCCGCAGTTACACTTGACGACATACTGATCATATCACATCCAGAGCAATGAGGACTCTTGGCTTCTTGAAGTGAAATACGAGAGGATCCAAGACTATTCCAGCCCTTGTAATCTACGTATCCCTAGTTAGGCCTCTACTGGAGTGTAAAAAGCTAAAAAATGACGTTTTTTCAACAAGCTGTAACGCCAATTCTGGTGGTGCTAATTTCAAAGTTAACTGGTGAATTTCGTGGAGAATATTGTCTACTTTAAATCTTATAATAATGACAATTTTCGAAAATTGCATAGTTTTCAAAATATAGGCAAAAAATGGGAAAAGTTGGAAACTGAATTTTTTTGCAATTTATGAACATACTTCACACTTGGATCAGGGGGCAAACCTCAAATTTGGATTCAGCACCCCAAAACACATGAAGAAATTTTGGGAAAAAAAACTTCTGGGGTTTTGTCCTCGGAAAACCCTTTCCTTACTGAACTAATAGAACAAAAGGTTCAAATAATAACTATTAAGTCAATGAATAATCAAGCGTTAAAATGGCCACTTGATATAATATTTTACAGCAACTCGTTAGGAAGTCGTAAATTGCCGAATCCGGGTCACGATATCGGTTTTGACGGGAGCCAAATGAAAATTAATCAGGTCGACCAAAGTTATTGCCGAAGTTATATCTCGAGCCTAATCAAACGGGCTGACAATCAAAGTCGGGAACGCTGAGTTGTTTGAAGTTAATTGATCCTCCTCTCCATTTCGCCAACCTGATTTGGATCTTTCCCCCGCCAGCCTCTTCATCGCTTGCTGGTATCACTGGAGATGAACCGGAGAGGATCAGGAGAATTAATTTTAGCAAAGGTCGGGCCCAGCGGATCAGTTAACCCCCCCTTTCCACCTCTTTATTCAATGCCCTATCTCGAAATTCCATGCTCGGATTCCCAATGCATACGGTGATTGTTCATTATGGCTCGAGAATATTCTTGAATAATTTCGGAAATGAGTTTCCATGTATTTCTAGGTACTTACATTGAATTAGATTGCTCTCCTGCACGAATCACAGGTCTACATATAAGTCAGGCATCACACAGGACAGACAGTTTTAACCAACTATAAAACCAAACAAGATGAGCCGATTTAGTAGAAGTTCAGCCTAGTCCTCCATACCAAAGACGCTTTGCGATTCAAATTTCAAATTTGTGTTGACAACCTTACCCCCTCTTACAAAACATAAATCCATCTGAAGCGCGAACATTTAGTCGTACAACGCCCTGGGTAGTCTCATTCGAACCAGAGCTCAGTTTTATCTAAATCAAACAAGAAAAAAATGCCCTTTCTGCGATACTTTTCGAGATTTCGAGTTTTTAATATTTCAGTTCTTAAATTTCACCGCTTGAATTGATCGAAAGTAATACTGATATTAATGGCACATCCCGTACTGATTTATGATTTTGAGCCAATCCGAAAAGGTTTAGACATGCGCACAGTAAGGTGAAACCCTTTAAATCAATTTTAAACTGTTTAAAATTGAATGCTCAAAACCTGTTTTTCAAAATATTTTACCGATCAATCTGACAATCATTTCTGAATTTATATATATATATATATATATATATATATATTTAATATTCAATGTACCTTGAATCTCATTTCAGATATCTATTTATTTACGTAGCTATTAACTTTGGTTTTTACACGGACCTATGGCCCTATCTAGTAAGTAAGATAAGGTACGATTTGTATACATTGTTCGTAAACTGAAGGAAGACTCAGTTGTGGTTGATACACCAAAGTGTTAACATCGGTGTTTATGTCGATTTCATTTCTTTTTATTTATCCTTCGGAAAATAGACTTTCGTTATAGATTCAGGTGAGCCTTTGTATTCATTATGTACCTACCTACTTAGAGATGATTATTATTACTTTCATATTTGTAATTTTGTTATTATTTTGTAATTACAGTATTTAACTGCATCTGACGAGTATTGATTTGTTGAGGTAGAAGAAAAGAGGAGACCTATATATATATATATATATATATATATATATATATATATATATATATATATATATATATATATATATATAATAGATTAATAAATTTAGAATAGAAATTTCACAAATAAAAGATGGAAAGTGAGTAAATCTGATATTTCGAATAGATATTCATGATCACAGATAAAGGTACAGAAAGAGAGAGAGAGAGAGAGAGAGAAGAGAGAGAGAGAGAGAGAGAGAGAGAGAGAGAGAGAAACAAAATACAACCTTCATAGCCATATAAAAATTTACGAGGGCCCATTCCCAACTTAGCAAAAACGAGCTAAATCGGCATTAAATTGCAAAATTTAATACTGCCGAAATATTTGAAAAATGACGTCTAGATATTTATTAACGTTCCTCTTAGGGTTATCTTCTTGTTAAAAGAGATGATAAAAATGTTTTGGCCCTGTCATTATATTTTTTTAATGTCAAACAAATATTTAAAGACATCACTAAAAATTGACGAAATATAGATCTTTTGACAATTTTTTTCAAAGGGTTATCCTCCCTGCATCCCCCCCAAATAAAGGTTTGAGAATCATTGCACAGATGTTCTGAACTTTTGTTTGCCACGAGCTTTCAGGTGCTAAGAGGCCTTTCGATCAAGACCTTTAGAACTGTTGACATTCTAGCAAGTAATCGAAAATGCACGCAGATCACGTTCTGCACCAAAGTGATCAAATCTATATCTATAAAAGAGGATGTATGTATGTATGTATGTTGCCTATAGACTCCGAAACCGCTCGACAGATTGTAATGAAACTTTCAGGTATTATTAGGCATGATTCAAGGATTGTTCCTGTAAAGTTTGGTGCAAATCCGTTCAAAGGGCTCTGACCCAGAGGGCATAAAAGGGTGCAGTGTCAGGTTTTAGAAATTTATTTAACTACCCAAGCCATGACCGAAGGCAGAGTGAGGCCGAGGGTGAGGCCAAAGGATGAGGAGGAGGATGAGGGAGGATGAGGAGGAGGAGGATGAGGGAGGAGGAGGAGGAGGAGGGAGGAGTATGAGGGAGGAGGAGGAGGGAGGAGGAGGAGGGAGGAGGAGGGAGGAGGAGGGAGGAGGAGGGAGGAGGAGGAGGGAGGAGGAGGAGGGAGGAGGAGGAGGGAGGAGGAGGAGGAGGAGGAGGAGGAGGAGGGAGGAGGAGGAGAAGGGAGGAGGAGGATACTATTGAACGTCTGCATAAAATGACAACGAATCCAGGGTCATTGTAGACACCAAAGGCAGAAACCAAAGGCTAAGCTTCCGTCCATCAAATCACCTCTTAATAACAGTTTAAAATTACGATCAATAAACAAATTTAATTTGGGCGCAGCAACGCTCGCGGGGGGAACGCTAGTTAGATATAACGAAGACTAAGACGATGTAATTTCTGAAAAAGGGAATATTGGGGAGGAGAGGAATATTATTAAAGGAATTAATTAAAAGAAGAATTAATTAAAGGAATATTATTGAAGGAATATTGGGGAGGAAAGGAAAAGTGATTTTATGGTAGTGGATTAAACAAATTATGTTTTGGTTTTATCAAATGATTTTTTGATATTTCCCCTCAGATTCAACCCTTTAGGATTGATCGAACGAATTGCCGATGTCATGATCGGCATCCCCGGCCGAAATATGATTTGCCGAATTTCAGTTTGGTCCAGTAGTTTCGGAGAAAAATCCAGACGTCGCGAGCACAGTGGCTGGAAAAAAAACCCCAAAAATATTTTTCTGATTTTGATTTTGTTTCCTTTGTTTTTCTACTTTTTATTGGTTTATAAGATGCGAGAGGAGTAGCTTTTTCATCAGAATAGTTTTATCTGCAGTAGGGGTGCTTCTGAAAGTTCAGTTTTTCAAGATAGCTAAAAAAACGTCATTTATTCCTACAAAATGAATTCGTTCTGTATGCCTTTGTCTATGGAACTAAAACTTTCTAAGCTGTTTACACATATCTACTGGATAATAAAAAAAAATTAACCGGCTCCCACTGTCACTACTTCGCGGAGATAAATAACAGTAACGATAGACGTTGAAAAAGTAAGATTTGCTCTTATTCAATGGACTGCACATTACATGCGCTACCTTCCGCCAGCCTGAAACTAATTATCCTCGAAATTTAACATCTAGATGTCCTGTAAATTTCATTACTGGCCTACATCGGTTGCAGTGCCAGTACCATTTCAAACATTACCAGAAGGCGCGAACTTCCTATCACCCAACGAGTGTTTGTTCAAACAAATTTTACTGTATAGAAGATAAGTTTTAGAAGATGGAATTCTGCATCGAACCAGACCAGCCAACTGTCTAACTCATTTCCTCGATTTTTAGCAATTTTTCAAAGTTTTTGTGACGTACTACTCGCTTTTCGAGGATTTCCATAAGAGTTGGTAGGTCCCAATAACTTTGAAAAATCGCCAAAAATCGAGGGAAAGAGTTAGAGAGCTGGCGGTGGTCTCACTCGATGCAGAATTCTTTACCCTACAACTTTTCTTCCGTACGAAAAAAACTTTAGGTCAGTTTCAATGGTCAAAAAGTGTGAAAAATCGTAAAACATGTTTTGGATCGAAGAAACTATTTTAGGTACAGGGACATGGGGTATATTCAGAACCAGCGTAAAATTTCCTACAAAGATGGAGCTGAACTTGAGTATTTTCACAACGAAAACCCCCTTTTCGCCCCACTGTGCGGCGTGCGGCGCTTTTTTTTTTTTTTTTTTTTTCCGTTGAAAATGGTTTTCCTTGGTCGGTCACAAAGGATCATTACCGTCAACTCATACAACTTTGTGCACCCCGTTCAACATTGTGCCAATCTCGTTTTTTGAACCTTATGCTCTCTAACGGTAACAAACTTGAAGTTATTTGTTCGAAAAAATTCCCACGAGCAGCGGGATGGTAGAAGAGGATGCCGACGCTTCCACAAGTCTTCCCTGTGGATTTCAGTGCCGGCAAGGTAGCTCTTTCTCTAGTCCACTAAAAGGGAATTGTTCAGTTTGTGCTGGGAGTCTCCTTTGGATGAGTATGCTGCGGATTTCTGAATAGTCTGGTAAGTTCATATTTTCATCCCTATACTGTCAGCTACCAATTACTTGGTGTTATCAGAAGTTTGTTTGTTTCTATGATATGACCAGATATGTTAGAAACGGGAACTTAGGGGTACAACTTTGTGCCACCGTTTTTTTATTATTTCTGCAATAAAATTGATGCTTTCTCGTTGTATTTTTACAGAAAATGGGTGCTCAGAAACGGAGAAAGGTGGCTGGACGAGTTGAAGATTTTTTGGGATATTTTTGTATGAATCGTTAAGATTTTATAATAAAAACGAACAGAAAGTTGCCTTGCATTGATTTTTATATTCACCTTGTTTAAAAAATCGAAAAAACACTAAAAATTCCGAGGGCAAATTTTTTTTGCATTACGTTGCAAAGTCAACATGCTGATTACTGAAAATGATAAACCAAAAGAAAAAAATCGCAATATCAAATTATGACTGTGATTAGTATCTTGATTATCCCCTAGCAAAAAACTGCAGGTATTGATTGCCATACATTTAACAGACGGTTACCTTCCCTTGATATGTGATAAGGCAGTTAATCGAAATATAATTTTCTGGAACTCCACCTATGGGGTCTCGTATGGACCCAAAGAGAAAGCATATCTTCATGGATCGAAGAAACGTCAACAGCCGAATCACACGGTTGCAGAACCCGCGTGATCGCAACTCTTCTTCTGGTCTGTCACTTGCAATGACGTATGCAGTTGTAAAGGGTTGGTCAGGCGAAAACTTACAACACCAGGTGTAACAACTGTTCGCCAGAATATTAGCCATAGAGCTGTAAAAAAGTTGACACTGATACCACTGCGTCAAAACCGCTTAGTGGGGTCATCCGAGTTACCAAGAAGTTGGAATGAACCTGTTTTATTTTATCTGATATGCTGAAAGACCTCGATGAGGGAATATGAAGGGTATTGGATGATTGCAAAAGGCCAAAACACCAGTGTGAAGAGAACTGAATGACTTGATCGGGGAAAGACGCACAGTGTTTCGACAAATTTGTTTCAGGTCAAAAAAATTCAAAATGTACATTTTAAAAAAAAAAAAAAATCCAGCATCCAGAGTGGTAGTTAAAAGTCTCAAATCGATTATATTTACTTGGAATAACCCTCTCTAGGTAACTCTCACCTTTAAGTTACTCTAACTTGAATGCACCAAATAGAAAACTATATACAGTGCGGAACCCCTAAGAACATTATTCTTCTGAAATCTAAAATTCAATTTCTTCTTATCATCTTGGCTTGGACTGAGACGTTTCCCCCGAAGGTTGTAACAAATAATTTTCTCAAGTTTTGAATATCAACTTTGATTTCTATCTCTTCTTATCAGAAAATTGATATTGAAAACAAGTGGTATAAAGTTGTCAGTTTGAAAAAGTATGAGTACCGGCAGTCAAGTCTCTAAACGGGAAGCATTCTTCACAGAATCGATTTGATTTTGAATTTTTAACCCATTCATTCCCCAAACCTCTTTAAGTATTGATTCTCTTCAATTTTCTTCAATTAGCATAATTGGAAACACTGAGTTTTTATTTAAAAATGGTCATGAAACTTAAAAGCTGAGTGAAATACGGTCATTTATACCTTCTTAGTTTCAAAACATCACTTGAAATTAAACATTCCGTTGGTTTTAATAAAATGCTTGCATAATTACCATCCATTAAAGCAAAATCGCCTCATTAATATTTTCAGCTAACTTCATCAATAAAATAGTTCAAAATGATTTTTTTAATAATATGTATCTTGTTCCTATTGGTTTCCGCTATTAGATGGTAATAGAACCGCAATGTGTATTACTTACTAAAGATTTTTGTGGTTTCGGACTTTTTTCCACCAAAACCCCCCCAGGATCGAAATACTGTGCGACGTCACCCCCGCTTTCGCCTGAGGGGAATCTTGGTACCGTCCACCCAAGAGACATAAATGCATCTTCTTCCTATCGGTTTTTAGTTTGGAGTTTCGAGCTGAAATATTGCAGCCGGTGTATTTCAAGACGCAGGATCTGGTTCTTGATCAAACATGAGAAATTATGATACCGAAAGTTGCCCATTCAAGATTAATGGGTCCCTTATGCTACCATTTTATGTTGTTGTATCGTTATCTGTTGTTGTCCCTACCGTACAACACGGTCTCTTTGGATTTAATTGAACCTAGATCTGGCACATATGATTAGGAGTCACCTGCACCTTCGACTTCCAGCAGTTCGTTTTAATAACTCTGCGCTGACTGGAAGAGTACAGTTATGTAGGAGTTCGTATATTTAACTGACTTCCTGGGTGGTCTCTTTGTTTATCCTCCAGACGCTCCAGATCTATAATGAAACGATCACTTATTGAATACTTATTTACTTAATGATGTTCATATATTCTTCCATGCAGACTGGGTGAAATTGCTTAGAACACTTTTCATCTGTTTCTCTTTTTATAGCAATAGGAATGAGTTCTGTAGTACTGTTCTGATTTGTAATAAAATTAGAACCCGAGAGGTGCGGCAACAAGGCGGGGGGGGGGGGGGGGTAGAGAGGCGGCGTCAAATTCGCCAGTACACAGGCACCTACTTGGGAGATCGCACCTACTAACATTTTGCACCTCGATTTATATGCCTCATCAAAAAATAACGATTGATTGATTGCTACTATTCTGGCATACAGACAATTTATGACCGTAGTATTTCCTCGATTTTGATGAAACAAGTGAGAAAGATTACCTAATTGCGTTTGTTTTCTCTCAACACAGTTCTCAACACCGGGTTGGCGGGAATCGTTTAATAAACACCACCCCAGGTAATTTCATGATTTCCATCTTTTAAAGAAAAGTACTTTTTGTGAAACAACATAAAGCTGTGTCACAAACCCCCGCAATTTTGATAAGGAGTTCGCCTCGTCTCATTTTAAAAATTCCGTTTCTCAGGGGAGAAGGCACAGTTTCGACACGTGTCGTTCCCACGTGTTTCCCAAGATCGGGCGAGGTCCCCGGGCCGCAGATAGCAATCGCGAGCTCCCACAACGTCTCGAGAACTTGAAAATAGTCGAGTTCAAGGGGAACAATGGGGTTTCGATTCGGGAGGCAAGAGACACCTACAAATCAATGTTCTGGGGGTTTTCATTATCTTTGTTTATACGACATTTATAGGAACAGCGCTTTCTAATTTAATTTGCGTTTCGGTTAATTAATCATTAATAAACCATTTTAATCGCTATGGTAAAAGAACAAATTTTTGGCTTCCTTAAAATTTGTTGATTTGCGTATACAGAGACGTAGAACCAGAAAAATGACTTAAATTAGCCTAAGAGCTGATTACGATCAATGTTGAGTAAATAAATCTAAACATGTATCTGATAATCTTAAGGTTTGGGGAGACTAGGATTTTTTCTTTTTTCCTGTGACAGAGGATGGTTTTCTATACGGATCGGTTGTCAGAGAAAAGCGTGGTCGAAAATCCTCTTTACATTTGTAACGTTGTTTGGGTTTGGTGCCTGGCTGATAAGAGAAGACTAATCACATGTTCCATGATTGATACTCCCATCCGTTCGCGGTACTTTGTTGGATCTTTTCTCCGCAACTTCACAACTGAATTTTATGAAACCGAAAACCAGAAAAGTGTCAACGATGCCTACCTAACTTCGGGTTCCTACTACGTTTCGATATTAGAGAGTTTTTGGTGACCACTAACGTACCCTTAACGTCACCCTAACGTACCCAAGAGTACGTGACCTTGAGGGGACGTTAGCAACGTCGTACGTTAGAATGGCTCATTTAACGTCACCCGTTTGGGGACCTAAAGGCACACGACACCAGCCTAACCTTCCTGTAAATGTAACCCTACTGCTCACCTCAAAATTACTCGAATACTGCTGGAGTAAATATAATAGTTTTTCTTTTCAAATGCCTCATTACCAACTAATTATGTTGATGTAGAGGGTAGGGTTTTGAACACTCCTCAAACTTAGTTATTTTACGTTTCAAGTCGCGTAGAAACCGAATGTGCCATCTGAAGTCCGCCTCCGCTGTCCAGCTTTACTAGCCTTCAACTCGATCGAAAAGTTCCGTTCTTTTGCGCTCAGGCTCTATTTGGTCGATTAGAGCCTTGTTTCTATTATTATTTCACATATTTTAAATGAGAAAACTGAGTTTTAAGACACTACTTCTTCGCAGTATTGTTCTTAGTTTACCTGAACTCTCAGCTATTTTCTTGTGAACATTGCGTGAAGTGCTGCCTCCACTGATGATTTTGTCAGGTAAAAACCTGTTTCATTGTCATAGAGATAAATACTTTTTCATACTTGTTGATAATTTGCCCAACGGAAAACCCAAAAACATGAAGTTCGTAACGACTAATGACCTATAAGTGCAACTAAACCGCGGTGTTCCACACTTGAGGCTTACTATCCATCCCCTGTTTACGAATTGAAAACTAAAAATGAGAAATTAGCCCGTATTTGTATTGAAACTAACATGAAATTCGAATTCAGGATTGAAAATCGGCGATTCATATCGAAATGAAGAAATTGATTAGTCAACCAGTAGACAACAAGACAGCTGGGGAGAAAATATCGCGTTACCCAACCACCGTTAACGTGACATCAAAATTAAGGCAACCGTTCTCCCGGTTCCATTTGGGTTAGCATCTTCGTTTGCTCCCTCAAGACTACGGTAACGGGTGACGTTAAGTTGAAGTCGCCAAAAACTCTCTATTATTACAAGGTCTCCACTTCATGCAAAAACGTTGAATCATGAATATGTTTTTGAAACAGTATTTTCATATCTAAGAGTACATTTCAACGATTTTCCATGAAGTGGAGAGAATCAGTACAATTTTTTCTACGATAAAATACACATTGAGAAAACCAACTGACAAACATCAAAATACAGATTTACCGACAAGGGCAAAAGAAACCAAAAACATCACTGTGTTATAGTTGATGAAGGGCATTTTCTGTGTATTGCAGGACGAGATTATTGTAGTAAATGGTTTTTGTTGCTGTGAGTTTGGGGAAGGTTTTTAAGGTGATTAAGAAAACCTATTCAGGATACCGTATGCCGCGCATCACGCTTTTACCCCTCGTGTCGGTAGTAGAGGCTCCCTCAAATTTCAAAATCCCAGGATGAAAAGGGGAGATGATCAAGATGGAATCCATCATTTTATTCGACATTTGTTGTCCCAGAAAGGCTCCCTGTTAAGTTTAAATCTCCTAGGGTAAACAGAAAAGAATTTAGCTCACTCAGTCGATCGAAAATAAGCCCCTCAAATATATTCGAATCTTGAGGCTCCCTACCGAATTTCAAATTCATGGAGCGAACAGGAGAGGATATAGCTCTCTTAGCTGATTAGGACACCCAGGGCGCGTTCCACAATAGGGGGCAAATCCCGACTCGGGAGTTATGTAGGTACCTTAAATACGGCTGTGACATAACTGGATTAACTCCGGATTAGTTCGTGGTGGAACGGGCCCTTAATGTCCCAGATATCCTTCCTATCAAATTCTACTTTCCAAGGGTGAAAAGAAGAGAATTAAGCAAACTTAGCTAATTACCGGTACGGAAAATTTCATTCGTCTCTCAATGTCCCAGAGAGGCTCCCTATCAAATCTCAACTTTCTAGGGGGATCAGGAGAGACTTTACCTCATTCAACTGATCAAGAAAGAGCCATCATTTTAATCGTTTCTTAATGTCCCAGAGAGTACCCCTTATCAAATTTCAACTTCCTAGGGTGAACACGGGAGCTCCGTTTCTAGGTAATAACTCCAAATCGCTTATCGGTTGTTCGTTGTTTACTAATTTGTACCTCCAGCACAAAAACACATCCATGCTAAAACGAACTAGACTGATTATACGACAAATATAGTTTTACAATCATTCAAGTTACGTATTACCTACTAATGGTTTACTGACAATAGCTATAGGTGCTAAAATAAAATCTCGAAAAATGCGTTGGTGAATTCTTGATCAACAAACATGTTTACATATATTACACGCTTAGATAGATTATTATTGACTTCCGATCAGGCAAGTTAGTACAGTACGTATCTATCAACTTTGTTGAGGTAGAAAAACTCGCATTATCGGGGAACAGTTAAAGACGTTTCAGTTATGTTTCTTGTTTCAATTCGTCGTATTATGATGTAAGGGTTCAGCGTGAAACGTTTTTTAGAAGAGAAAATTTCTCTAATAAACATCAATTATTCGGTGTAATACCAATGTCCAGTGTTATATTACTAATAGGGGTTTGTCTGTTTTCAGGCGAAGATGGCCATTTGGCTGGTGGTGTGGCTGGGGGCGATGGTGCTGGGGAGCGGGCAGGAGGTGAGCGGCCAGTGCCCCTGGGACCTCCAAGTTGCTGAACTCCAAAGTTCCTGCATTTGCGCCTACAATCTCCTCCATCAGCTGTCGGTCCAGTGTGATATGGTTGACTTTCAGGTAAACCATCAAAGTACAATTTCTGGTCCGTCTATATATACTTTATATTAAGTGTTAGACATAAGAGGAGAAGATGTACGAGTTCGAATTAACTTCTCGATACTCAAAATACGTAGAGAGTAAGGAACATCACACCCGATTAAGTGCTCATCTCTCGACAATAAGTGTACAAAACGCATAGAATTTAATAGAAATCTAGAAATTATCTTCAGGAATAGAATACAAAAAACGATGTTTTTGCTCGAAAGTACAAGATTGTTAGGTGAACTGGTGGAAAAGTCTGGCAAGTTCAGCCAAAGACCCTTAGAAGAACACTGAGGGGAAGACTGAGCAGTCTGCTTAGCAGGGTTGCCAGGTGAAATGGGGAGAAAAACCGGACACTATGATAAGCAGACTAAAAATAGTCTATAAACATAAAACGGTCATAAACCATGCATGCACAGTTATTAATATGCATTTTCGTATTATACATATCATTATTTTATTTTTATTTAGGCTCCTGACAAAGTGGCTTAATGTTTATATTATCTAAACGTTCCAATAAATATCACTTGCCAACTAACTATAACGGGTGGATTCAGATAAGTTTAAAAAATTTTGAGTTAAACAAGTTCAAAAATGTTGTAGAATACCGTAATTTTCTATCTGAATCCTCAATTATATTCGAGATATTCATTTTTAAAGGAGTTTTTCAGAGAAACCACTTCCGTTTTGCATTAAAGCCCTGTTTCTCGACTGCAAATCAACCAAATTTGATTTTCGAGTATTTTTTCGAAATCAGCGCTGAATTTTCTAATAGAATTATTACTTTTGATTGTAAAAAAAAAAAATACCATCTAAATATCATACCACCAGCTGAAACATGAACTCTCACCTGCCTGAAGTAATAATCTTTTGAACGGTTTGATCAACATTGTGATTTCGTTTCAATTTAGTAGGATATATTTTAGCTGAATTTTAAAAAAGTATAGTCTCAGTTGTGGCCGGGGGGGGGGGGGAGAAGTATTATGTATTATTATAATCGTAATCATTTCCAGGTTGATGAATACAGTCGACACAACGTCCCACTAGAGAAGGAGCGTGGTTAAAAACCCCCAAAAACGGTCATTTACGCTCACTTACGCTCTTTCAATGAAAACCGGACATTTAGCTTTCAGAGCGATTTTCGCCCAGACACCTCGATAAAAAACCGGACACCTGGCAACCCTGCTGCTGAGGGATCAGCTGCAACAACTTCGTCAATAAATTCTTTGCGTGTGCATCATCCCAATACCCAATCACCACAATCACCAATGTCTGATCGGAACGAGTGAACATAACTAATTTTGAAATTGATGGTTTCAGACCCTCCTGAGAGGTTTGGATGTTCACTTAAGCTCTTTCAATGAAAAACGGACATTAAGCTTTCAGAGCAATTTTCGCCCGGACACCTGGCCACCCTGCTGCTGAGGGATCAGCTGCAACAACTTGATTCGTCAATAAATTCTTTGCGTGTGCATCATCCCAATACCCAATCACCACCATCACCAATGTCTGATCGGAACGAGTGAACATAACTAATTGTGAAATTGATGGTTTCAGACCCTCCTGAGAGGTTTGGATGTTCACTTACGCTCTTTCAATGAAAAACGGGCATTAAGCTTTCAGAGCAATTTTCGCCCGGACACCTTGCAACCCTGCTGCTGAGGGATCAGCTGCAACAACTTGATTCGTCAACAAATTCTTTGCGTGTGCATCATCCCAATACCCAATCACCAAAACACTTGTTGACTGATTGGAACGAGTGAACATAACTAATCGTGAAATTGATGGTTTCAGACCCTGCTGAGAGGTTTGGATGTTCACTTAAGCTCTTTCAATGAAAAACGGACATTAAGCTTTCAGAGCAATTTTCGCCCGGACACCTGGCCACCCTGCTGCTGAGGGATCAGCTGCAACAACTTGATTCGTCAATAAATTCTTTGCGTGTGCATCATCCCAATACCCAATCACCACAATCACCAATGTCTGATCGGAACGAGTGAACATAACTAATCGTGAAATTGATGGTTTCAGACCCTCCTGAGAGCTTTGGATGTTCACTTACGCTCTTTCAATGAAAAACGGACATTAAGCTTTCAGAGCGATTTTCGCCCGGACACCTGGCAACCCTGCTGCTGAGGGATCAGCTGCAACAACTTGATTCGTCAACAAATTCTTTGCGTGTGCATCATCCCAATACCCAATCACCAAAACACTTGTTGACTGATCGGAACGAGTGAACATAACTAATCGTGAAATTGATGGTTTCAGACCCTGCTGAGAGCTCTGGATAAGTTCGGGCGAGGGAAGAGCATCGACCTGCTGTACGTGAACAACAGCTCCGTCAAGGCTCTGGCGACCGGAGGCTTCAAGAACCTCAAACTCACGAACCTCCAGCTCTCCAGCTGTCGCATAAAAACTATCGCCAACGGAGCTTTCGACGGTCTTCAGGTCAGTAATGATAATGAATATGAAACATTTTTATACATATCCATCCAATGAAATTACGTTTAGTACTCATTTGAACCAAAGGTATAGGGCAGAGTTTTTCAAAATACAAGTTGTTTAAATTTTATTAAATACAATTGCCGCAGAAGATGAAGCTACTGCAATCCACAAATACACAACATGTTATGGAACATTATCACAAATTCGACCAAGGAGATCAGTTTAGGAGCACACAGTACAGAAGCTTGAGTTTCAACATTTTTATGAACAGGTTCAAATATTTCCAGACGAGATCTGGACTTTGGAAGCGAGATAGAAAGTTTTTCATTCCACTTACACAAACCAATTACACCTATCTAAGTATCGGATGACTAAAAAATTCAGTTTTCTAGATTTAAAAAACGTTAGTTCCCTACACAGAGTGGACATGACCGATAAAATTTAGAGACAAAAAAATTTAGATGAAATAAACATATGAAGAGGAGCTGAATGCCGCCAACTGCATATTTTTATCTCAATCCGTTCTCAAGATATGATTTTTTTAAAGGCTTTTTTTTTCAGGAAAACCGTGTTTTTTCCTCTTAAACTTAAATTACTCCACTTTAAATAATTTAATTATAACTTTTGACCATTTTTGGAATCAGCGTTAAATTTTCTGTAAAGATGGTGCACTTTGATTCTTGAAAAATCCTCTCTAGAGGATCATAACAGCAGCTCAAACGTAGACAAGTAAAAAAAAAAAAAAAAAAAAAAAAATCTGGAAATCTTCAAAACGTTACAACTTTTCCAAAAAATATCCAGGAAACTAAGAAATCTCATGAAAACTGCTTCATTTAATACTATTTCCAACAGTAGTTAATTTTACTTTTACTCTGCTATTCACGGGAGAAATTTTGGTTTCAATGTTAAAAAAAGTGGTTTTTTTTCATTAAATCAAGGTTTTTTTTTTTTTTTTTTACATGACCCTCTTTGAAACTACTAGATTGGGGTCGGGTTCTGAATCGAGTGTCAGATCTCCAACTACGTTATTAACGAGTTTTTCACTTTATTTAACTAGTTTTTCCCCAAAAACACGTACGATTGAGCATAACAAACAACTAAAACTTTATGGGAATAGTTGTAAAACTCGGTTATAACAAAGTTGGAGAGATCTGCAAGTGTTAGCATTCGATTCAGCGCGAAAAAATACGTAGAAAACGACCCCAAACTCGTAGATTTATAAAGATTCAAGAGGATTCAATGCTTCAAGAAAACCCTCGATTCCTTTGAAAAATCCACATTTTTTAACATTAAAACAAACTCTTGAATAGCAAAGTAAAAGTAAAATTGACTATACCGTCAATAGTATTAAATGAAGCAGTTTTCATGAGATTTCCCAGTTTCCTGGATTATTTTTGGAAGAGTTTTAACGTTTTAAAGATTTTTTTGTTTTAAAGAAATTTTACTGTTTTCAATTTCTCTATTTTCGAGCTCTTGTTATGGTCTCTAGATAGAAATATTTAAGAATCTAAGCGCATCATGCTTATAGAAAATTTAACGCTGATTCTGAAATTGTGGTCAAAAGATGGAAATTAAATCAACTAAAGTGGAGAAATGTGGTTAAGAGGAAAAAACACGGTTTTCCTGGAAAAAAAGAGAGGAATAACCTTTAAAAAATCATATTTCGAGAACGGTTTGAGATAAAAGTATGCGGTTGACGGCATTGTGTTCCACTTTATATTGTAGTTTCATTTTATTTTATTTTTATTTATTCATTTTTTCTGTCAGATTTGGTCCTTTTCACCCTGTATAACCACCGTAAATTAAAAGTTAGATTTGTTAGGTACCATTCGTAGTGTGAAGACATTTCATTTATTTATTTTTATTATTTATTATTATTTTTTCCCCCATTATTTCACTGGTTTTTATTGAATTAAACAAGGAGCGGTGTTTCGGGAAAAATTAAATCAGGAAAAATTTGTCAAATGATTCTCGAAGGGACGGAAAATACCCCGTACACTCAACAAATGACATTAAACCACCGGGCTTGTCCTGGATATTTGCTCTTTAACTACAAGTCTAAATGAAAAATAATTCAAAGAATACCTATACCTATCTATGTATTACAGCTGCAATGTTGAAAAAATAATCTGAAACGATTATTAAAATTTCCCATTGCGGTTGATTGTGTTGTGAATTCAAGTTTTATGTAGTAGTATAAATTTTAGTTCATTCATTTAAAGTTTTCAATCTGAAGCATATTCATCATCATAAAACTGGACAATTATATTTATATGGAGTAATAGGAATCCAATTTCAATCAGTTGGTAATTAAGACCAATTAAGACAGAGGTTTTATGCGGTTCTCATAGCGAATGAGTAAGTTTCAATGTTTTTTAAACAGTAAACTTTTTCGTATAATTCGATTTCACTTAAAACATTAATATTTTTGTAAAATGTCTCATATATATATTGAAATTCCTTTCTGTGATTTAGAAGACTTTATCCACTCACACTGCATGACAATCTAACGGTACATTTTAACAGA
This sequence comes from Adelphocoris suturalis, assembly GCA_030762985.1. NCBI lineage: Eukaryota > Metazoa > Arthropoda > Insecta > Hemiptera > Miridae > Adelphocoris > Adelphocoris suturalis. Next base: position 113,949,014 of record CM061042.1, read on the forward strand.
TGAATTATGTAAAAGATAATGATTAAAATCTTGAATGGTTTTCGTACCGCAATGTGAAAGGTAGGAAACCGTTTTTAAAATACTGAAATGAAAAAGTTCCTGTCATGCAACATGTTCTTATGAGCGAATTTTCGTTGATTATCGTATTTGGTCGTGTTACTTTGTTTTGAAATTTAAGCACTTTGAGTGCAAAGAAAATGTTAACCACCGATTTTATGGCAAATAAACCCGTTCAAAATTTTATTCTAAGATTCAAAACAGATTTTGGATGCTAAGCAATTTTCCAGTATTTTTAATAGTTTTGTCAGCAAATATTAATGACATTTTAGTACACTTTTCACCATCGTTTTATGAATGAATTTTTAATGTTCTAGTTCATTGTTGACAAAGTTTTTCTGACTAAATTTCTGCTAAAAAAAATTGAACGATTTTTAGCCATTTTTCGTGATTTTTTTAGCACATTTTTTGAAATTGTACCAATTTAATATGCTCAAAAAGTGTTGGCCAACGAGCTCATCCTTTAGTTTAGAAAGTTTGATTTTTTCGTGCAAGAATAGAATTTTTATCTCAATCCGAAGGAGAGTTATCGTCTGTAATGAGACACACGCATATATACAGGATGAACACTCATGAGGTGGCACGAACGAGTAGCGTCGATTCTGGAGCTAATTTCCGACAAAAAGTGTCCCTAGACTTTTAACATGTTTAATGTTTTAGGGCTGGGGGTCGTTCTGTGAATTCCGACACGCAAATCTGCAACGTGTTTTTCTGATGATTTCCGCTTACAACCGAGTCGTTGCTAGGGAAATGGTACTTCGTCGTTTTTCATCCCACAAAATTCGTTGACCATTCGTTCGAAAGCTCTCGATTTATCCAACCATATTATGTTAACTACTGCGAAGTGCGTGGCCAACAAGCTGAGTTATGAGCATGGTTATTTGAATAATTGTGTACACTCAGGTGATCATTCTCAATAATTGATATTGTGAACATGATTGCAACCGCTTGTTAACATTAAACATGATTTAATGTTTTTCCCTCTCAAGGGAGAAATTATTTTTAGAGGCTTTGTTTCCGAGTTATTCACGATTTAATATTTTTTCGTGTTTTCGATATTACACCACTGAAATGGCCATATCTTCCCTCATTTACAATATAATCTTAAAAATAGATACATCGTTAGGAAGAACGGTAAATTTCCTACCTTCCTAATGTATTTGAAGTCTTGTTACTACAGGGCACGTAAGCGAAAAAATGAACTGAACACGAGAATTTCTCACTTTTTGAAAATTATTTTTCAAGGTGCATTAAGTTTTTTTTTAATTGTAAAAAACCGTACGCGTTGCTGGAAAAACTTGCCCCAAATCACAGCTTTTCAACGATATAATCGATTGGGGGGGGGGGGGGGGGGGGGGGAGAAAAGTATAGTTGTATGTTTAAAAATGCGGTTTTTTCTATGAAATCGGGGGTTTTTGTGGAAAATGAACCACTAATAAAATATAAGTTTGGGGTCGGTTTCTACGTTTTTTTCACGCTGAATCGAATGATAACACTCGCAGATCTCTCCAATTCCATTACAACCGAGTTTTATACTTAAACAAACAAGCTTTAGTTCATTTGTTAAGCTCAATTTTATGTGACTTTTAAGAGTAAAACTTGTTAGTTCAAGTGTAAAACACGGTTGTAACAGAGTAGGAGTGATCGCGAGTGATACCATTCGATTCAGCGTGAAAACGAAAACCCTCGATTTCAGAGAAAAAACCACCTTTTTAAACATATAAACATACTTTTCTCCCACAATTAACAAAGTAAAATAAAAATCGGTTATATCGTTGGAAAGCTAGGACTTGCCGCAAGTTTTTGGAAGGTAGGAAATTTACCGTTCTTCCTAACGATGTATCTATTTTTAAGATTACATTGTAAATTAGGGGAGATATGGCCATTTTAGTGATGTAGGATCGAAAACACGAAATAAAATCTTAAATCTTAACTTTAATTAATTAACTTAAATCTAAAAAAATCTTAACCCGGAAACAAAGCCTCTATTAAAAAAAAATTTAGGTGGCACTTTTTGTCGGAAATGAGCTCTAGAATCGACTCTACTCGTTTGTGCCACCTTAAGAGTGTTCACCCTGTATACAAGCGTTAAACTCTAGGATTGGTTTCAGAATGACTCAAAACGGATTTCAATAAAGGAATTTTTCGAAAAAAATTTTGGAGCCATAGCAATCGCTTAATTTAAAAAAAAAAAATTCGCTTAAAAAAAAAACTAGGTTTTGGACTGCGTTGTAGTGCTTTAAAGTCTTTCGATGTTTTATTCAACAATTTACTATAACCATACGTATAAAATAGGCACTAAACAAAAAGATAAATGTGAAATACGGAAATACATCATTGAATTTATTTTTTTGAATGATAATTATATCAATTATAATATATCATGAATGATAATTATATCGTGAATTTATTTTTCAGGGCACGTTGAAGAATTTATATCTTCAAGACAACGAGCTAGAAGAAGTGCCGGCCGACGCTTTGAAAGGGCTGAAAAATCTAACGACGCTCGATTTATCGAAAAACAAATTCACGAGGTACCATCCCATTATTCCTAACTCCCTAAACGATTAATATTTGACACTGAAATAGAAGGAATATGAAGGAACGATTCTGCCATCCCCTATCGCTTTTTCTAAGATCCGTGTAATGACAAGCATTAGTCATTAGTCAACATTAATGAATTCCAAAAACTAGCTTTTTCTTATTTTCAACTCCAAACAAAATCAGGTTGATACATGAACGAACGCACAAAAAGTGTTCAGGTTTCAAAAATTAGCCAAAAGCAACGACGAATGAATACAAAATTACAAGAAAGGAGAATATCGCTTCAACAAATTTGTACTGTCATAAATTTGACCAATTAAAATTTTCGGAGGTGAAATTCTTTAAGAAAAATTAAAATAAAATTGTCTACAAAAAATCTTGAAATGGATGCTTATTGCAAGATGAAGTTTAAAACATATTCGCTGGAAGAGTTAGAACTTTAAATTGAAAATCAACTCAAATAACAATTTTCTCACAAAAGAAGCTGCATTATTAATATGCTTAATTCAAGCTTTATTTAGTTATTTTTATCATCCTCATCTTTGAGTTGCATAATTATTGTTGGTACTTGAAGTCAGTAGTGAAAAACCCAACCAACCAACCACCACGAAACGAATCACTCGCGACGAAGTTGAGGAAAACCCTTTCAAAACGGAAGTTAGAGAAAAACGTTATCTATTTCCACGAAGAATAAAGAGTTAAAATGTTAAATCAATTTCGAAGATTAGGACATCATCAGAAACAAACAATATCTTCTTTCTTTAATTATATCAACATATTTTATTCAGGCAACAAATTTACGGTTGTCTGCATTGAAACTGAACATTTTTGAGTCATTTTCATGTGGATTTGTCTTGATTTAATTTTTCGTGGGCGAGGGAAAGGGAGCTCCGTCCTCCAGCCCGAGCATATTTTCTTGACGCTCGTGCTCTGCTGACTTTTGCCAACCTAATAATGGTTTTCTTGACCCTCCCAGTCGTAAAGATACTGCCTTTAGAACGGACATCTGAATCTTTACTTCGACAGCATGCTACCTCAGGTTGTGGCTTCTCCCACTTGTCTTTAAGGACTGTAATTAATATTTTAGTGAATGTCTGGAACTCTCGAGCCACTACTCCCTCGCATGATGTAGTGGCTTGTTACGCAGTTCTCATAGCGAATGTGTAAATTTCATTGTTTTCAAACAGTAACCTTTTTCGTATATTCGATTTCACTTAAAACACTAATACTTTTGCTATTAAACTTACTTTTATAACACCAATAACTTTTTATTGTTTGTTACTGATGATGACCTAACCGTCGAAATCGATTCAACATTGTAACTCTTTATTTTTCGTAGAAATAGACAACGTTTTTCACTAACTTCCGTTTTAAAGCAAGCACCGAATAAAATCATTAACAAGTTGTATTATTGTTATGCGTAGAATATCGGATCACTCCTTCTCAACGTTGGGAGCTTTGACGACTCTCAAATTGTCAGATAACAACTTGACAATCGGAAGGCAGGCCTTTGCTGGGCTGGAGGGCAGCCTTAAAAACCTCAATCTCAAGGCGACACGTCAGAAGAAAGTGCCAGAAGCTGTGCGTGGCCTCAGAACTTTGGCCTTCCTCGACTTGGCTCAGAATGCACTCAGAGAACTACCAGGTGAAACAACAAACTGACAACTATCAGCATAAATTTTAATTTTAAAAATATTTTCAGGAAATTAATACATGAGGACTTGGCGAATTTTCAAGTCCTTCAGGAGATTCGGATCCAACCTACCTATCAAGCACGTAGATTGAGATTCAAGTTTAATACTTCAAAGCGATTTCACATAGCCTTCTGAAGCCCCGAGTAAACATTGATGATGGATATTGAAAGTGTTTTCCAGCTATATCTTCCACAAACGATTTGCATTCATGACCACAGAGCCTAAGTGTGACGTCACAGTTCATTGTGCAGGTAGCATACTGCTGGCTTACAATACGTAATAAACAGTCGGCTGATCGCTCAATAGCTGTTTCCCATTACATACATTTGTGTTTTTCTAATCTTCAACTTATTTAGCGTCTGTCTCTTTTACACGCCCTGCGGTGACATAGAATCTCTTTATTTACGACCCATACGTTTCAGGGACAAACGGCCTGTTTGACGGGCTCCACTCTCTGACGGCCCTCAACCTGGAGAGGAACGTGATCCAGGCAGTCGGAGAAGACGCTTTCAGAGGCATCAGTGACACTCTGAGTTCTCTCAGCCTCCTCAACAACCTCCTCACCGAGTTCCCCACTTCAGCTCTTCGCCCTCTTTCTGAACTCAGGGTAACTAAATAGTAGTAGCACAAACTGATGCTATGATTTACAATCACAATGTCGTTATCATACTAGACATTTTGGACGTATTCATGTAGCTAAAAATCCAAGGAAAATGTGTACAATGATAAAGGTAAATTATAGATAGCAATGATAAAATTGCTAAATTCCCACCCACACAATGCTACTCTTTTGACGACACAGTATTGCATTAAACGCAACAAACGCTACAACTCTGATGAGATAATTCAACTCTTTCCCATGATTGAGGACTTCTTTATGAGCCTGTGCAATAATTCAAGGACATGCAATTCTCATGAAATTGTTAAGTAAATGGTTTTCTGTATCTAACGCTGTTGAAATAATATAATTTTCAGGTGTTGGACATAGGATTCAACCTTCTGACTGAGCTCCCATTGGATGCCTTCCTAGGCAACCCGTCTCTTACTCTACTAGCCTTGGATGGAAACCCTCTTTCTACAGTTCCTGGTCCTGCCATTGCTCATTTAAATTCAACTCTGAGAGGTCTATCTCTTGGTGGGAGGTTCCTTCATTGCGATTGTCGATTAAGGTAAGGTATTTTTGAATTGAACAGTTATCAAAATATATCAATACGTTAGAAAACGAATCTTCACTACCTAGCACTTGACAACCTTAATGTCATACCATTGAGCCTTGAGCTCATACTGCGAGGAAGACGTTCCCTACTTGGTTTTTTAACCAAGGGAGATGTGGTCATAAAATATAATAAGTATAGATATGATTATCACAAGCTTCAATAATATAACAACAAATTGATGTAAATTCCAGGTGGATATCACAATGGATACGAAGGGGCGATCTTCAAGTCACTTCAAGGGAAAGGAATCCTCAGTTCTGCGGTTCACCACCTCGCTTCCTTGATGTCAATTTTTATAACATTGAGCCAGAAGGTAATGATACATTTCATCGCCTACTTTATGAACAATTCATTCCCCTGGTGATTATGTCAAAAAATGTTACATAAACTTGGTACCTACGCCTTATTATGAAATTATTAAATGAGGAATAGCGACGAGTTAAGTACATATTTTTAAACGGAAGCACATTCCTTATTAAGAATTTCAACTTCAACCACGATTTCCTAAGATAAGTAGTTTACTTTGATTTTCCCAAGTTCAAAACACTAATCAAGCCGGAGAGGGCTTTTCTGGTCTAATATCATTACCTAGTTAACATTATTACTTGAAGAAACTTTGTGACAAAGAAAAATAACTAGGTACCTAGGTACTTATTTGGAAGTAGTAGATGTAAGTACCTTTCAACCATTTTTCAACCAATTTCGGTCAAAATTTAGTTTTACTTCTAATCTGTTTAAGTAGTTCACCTCTGGCATCACATACATACCAGTTTTTTTTTAATATATAATACTCTTACTTATTTTCTGAGGCGGAGAGAAATCTGCCCTGTTGAAACTCGTGCTGATTGAGTGGCAAATTCTACTTCTTGACTCCCTGACTAGTATTTATCCTAACTTTCAAAAATGATGATTTGAAAGAGGAGGAAGATTCACCCCAGAATGTGAAGCCCCATAGAGTGAGTAGGGAGACACCCCAGAGCGCTAGGTCCCATAAAGTGAGAAGGAAAAGATACCCCGAAGCACAATGTCCCGTGAAGTATCAGGGAATATGTAGAGGATAAGATAGAGGTTTACAGAAGAATAAAGAATATAGAGATATAGAGAATATAAAAGAATATAGAAATTTGCTATGTGAATTATGTTTGCGCCAGCTCGATTGGCACTTTTATACTCTACTACATGTCCTCATGGAGGAAGAAGTGGCTGTTATGAGAAGAACAGGACAGGCAGTGATAACCTGACCTCCTTGAGTAACGGCCGTCTCGAAATCACGTATTCCCGAGCTGACCCGACTTTCTATACTTTATCTGGCAAATCTATACATAAATATCTGTACATATACAGATTATGTTGGTGCACAACATGCCCCCACTCCTTCAAAGACAAAAACAGTCTAATGGTCGTCACATAATTATCGTTTTACATGAAGAGTTATTACCACTGGTAACAAAAAATAAATCACCATTCACGTATATTCTTAGGGTATCACGCACCAACATTGAAAGAATCTGCACTCGACCTGACTGTGACAAAGGATTTCTCCTTATGTTGTGCAAAAGATAAGAAGTGTTTAAATTTTGTTTACCCAATAGAAATTAGAAACTGGCAATTTTAACTGGTAACGCGAAACTCATTATGTTATTCTGATTGTTCTAGATTTATAGCTATAGTATCAAAGTAGCAAAAGATAAAAAAATGCTCATAAATATTGTAACCTGGACCTTTTTACATCATATAATCATTTTTCTCTAAAAGAAATATGCAATTTTTTAAAATTATACATCTATTTACATGAATATTTATGAAAACTCTGTGTATTTATGCATTTAATAATAAATATATTTTATTTTTATTCCAGAACTGGTTTGCACAAACACAAAACCAGGTGTTGCTACACCAGTGATCGATGACGCACTAGATAACGTTGAGGACATTGATTCTCAGCCATCGGGGGTGAGTCATAGCGCTGAGGTAAGTTCAATGATGGATAAATCCAATTACATCTAGCTTAAGGTAATTAGAAAGGAAAATCAGTTTCTTTTCTGTGGTTTAATTCTCACCTTTACTCTGTCATATGTAAACAACAACTGCTTTTTAAAATATATCAAGGCAATGATTCGGAAATTTCACGTGCTAGGTGCCACCTGAAATAGGAATTGGAGTGGGTTACGTCGAACCAGCAACGTCGTCAGTCGGAACAACCACATCTACCTCGACTACTATGACTACAACGCCACCGACAACAGTGACAACACCTTCGACCTCAATGAGTTCGACATCTATCACCCCTACTACAACGTCGACGTCAAAGAAAACCCCTTCCACGACTGTTCGACGCGGCAACGTGGTGATGTCACGGAGCACACCCTGGCCTCAGCAGCACAGCAGACCACCTCTCGTCCTTGGCCACCAACATCCAAGGTGAATTATAACTCAAACTTTAATGGAATTATAATTAACGATTCAAAATAATAATGTGTGACTGAGAAAGCATTTGGATCTAAGGGTAGTCCTCTGCATATTAAGACCTCACTGGCACACCACTTAATTCCTAATTTGATGTTATTCAGATCCCCCCAAGATGTGATTGTAAGGTCGGCCCATCGCCAGGATAGTTCTGTCATCATTCAGTGGGATTCAGAAACTGCAAACATCCTCGGGTTCAGAGTTGTCTACAGGCTCTTCGGGGACAAGAGTTTCAAGCAAGGACCACCCCTCGAAGCTTCTGAGAGAGAGTTTAAGATTAAAAATGTGCCAGCCCAGGTATGTTCAACTTTTGACATGGATTGGATAATATACTGAAATGTATTTATGTACTAAGTAGAATGATTACTTAAATACCCTGCGTCAAAAGTACAAACTTATATTAAATTTATTGAAGCAACGAACACCTTGGAAAATTTTAAAAAGAACGAACACTTTTTTGAAAACAGAGTAGATAGATGAAGGCAAGTCTAAAAGTTCTAGTCAAGCATAGTATGAGCGAATTTTCTTAAATTACCTATCGTAGTATATGTAAAATTGTATCGAGATTTGAGCAATTTGAGCGCAAATATTTATTAAACCAATTTATTAAACCAATTTTATTTAAATAAAAAAAATATCAAATTAAATAAAATGTCGGCAATTCAAAGAGGATGTTTTAGATTTTTTGTTTGCCTTTTTTAAAGTTTTCAGCAAATATTACTTAACGAAATTTAAGAACGTTTTTCAGCATAATTGTCACACAAAAATTGTATTGTTCCAAGTTAATCGTTGATTATTTTGTTTTGACTAAAATTCTACTAAAAATTATAAATCTAACGATTTTTGGCCGTTTTCAGACATTTTTACTTTTTTTTTTAACTACATTTTTGAAATTTGACCAATTTAATGTGCTCAAAAAATTCTGGCCAACGAACTCACCCTTTCTTTTGAAAAACTTGATTTTTTGTCGGAAGAACGGTATTTTTATCTCAATCCTAAGGAGATAGGTAAAATATATCGTCTGGGATGATATATTTATATGTAAATGAAAAAGCGAAAACTTCAGAAATCGTCTCAGAATGTCTCAAAACGAATTTCAATGAAAAAAGTTTTCAAACATTTCTACTTTACAATTTTTTGAGTCAATAGCTTCATTTTTTACGAAAATTCGCTAAAACTAGTTTTATTATGTTAGTAAGTGGCTTACCTAAGATTTACGATCAATTCCTGATTTCCGGAAAAATGTATGCCTAATGGATTCATTGTGAAATTTTAGAAGAAACGATGGATTCTAGCGGAATGCCTATTAGAGTCTACTTAGGAGAAACTTAGGGATGTACTCCTAATATGTGATGACTACCAACTTTTTAGAAAACTACTCACTTTTTTTACTTTTTAGATTTTTCTCTACCAACTGATTCGTGTTTTAACCTTCTGTAGTGTTACCACGAAATAATTTTCCTGGTCTACTTTTCTGTTCGACAATTCCATGAAAAGCAATATTATACCTATCCAAAAATTCATTTTCATCATTTTGCTTATAAAAATGCATAAAAAGAAGAAAACAAACTATAAAAAAGTGCGAGCACTTGTAGGGTGAATTCACTAATTTGATGTCAACATGATGAATGTAGAGTAATGACTCGATTATTCTATATTTCAGGAATGCATTGTGGTTTGTGTGGTGTCCCTGGAAGAGATCAACGTCCAACCAGATAACGTGCCATATGCCCAGTGCAGAGAAGTGAGGACGGTGAATTCGCCAACCAATAACATGGACAAGATCACAATCGCTGCCTCGGCCGCCATCTGTGGCACAGTTGTGATTGCCGTCATAATTTTCGTTGCGACTTCGAGAAGACGGTCGAGAAAACTGCACACACTTGATGGCGGGCATTCCGGCAAAATGGGACTGCCAGTAGGAGGTGAGGAAAATTCTTTGTAATAATATTAAGCTTGAAGAGCAATCTGGTTTCAAAATTGGAAGTCATAGTAGCTTAAATTTTGTCCACAACTGAAAGCTTTACAAACACTACGATTCTCAATACATGAGGACAGCTGAAACAGACATTTACTCAACAGACGGTTGCAAGCTGCTGATGTCATCAGTTCCTATGTATTATTAATAATATTTAGGTTTTATTTATGTTATTTGCTTCCATACTATCGAAGGTATTCACGTATTCGTATGAATGTATGCATTGAAAATTTTTTCTCTGAAATCAAAATCGTCACTAATTTTTTGTGTTTCATACCTTTCTGAAAAAGTGTGGTTCGATGTCTGTCCGCCTGGAGTCAGTCTGCAGTCAATACTTGTGCCATGTAAATAGTACATATTTATTGTCCGAATTGGTGCTATTGAGAATGGTGTCAGGTGGATGCCGTCTACACGGACCTCTCTAAGGCTTTTGACAAGCTCTCTGTTCCCTTCTTGCTGGCGTGGTTGGAGGAACACAGTACTGGGAGATTGTTGCTCCAGTGGATATCATTATATCTAACCGACAGAAAGCAGATTGTTTGCATTGAGAAATTCACCTCCCAGCCTTTCGATGTTCTTTCTGGAATCCTCAGGAGTCGCACATCGGACCGATTCTGTTAATACTGTTCATGGACGCTCTCCCTCGCCACTTACACGATGTTAATTTCCTAATGTACGCTGATGACGTGAAGGTCTTTCGTCGTATTCGGGACCACGCAGATGCTCAGGTTCTCCAGCTGACAGTTAAATACTTCAGTTCCTTTTGCTCTGACAATTTTTTGACAATTAATCTAGACAAATGCTGCGCTATTTCTTTTTCTCGAACTCGAGGCCTGATCGTGGATTACCTGTATTGTATTGATGGAATCGTTCTCGAACGAGTCGAGAGAGTGAGGGATCTGGGAGTATTGATTGAGTCGAATTTCACCTACTCAAGCCACACGTCTAACATGGTTCCGAAAGCTTTCAAACAGCTTGGATTTTTAATGAGAACAACTCGCAGTTTTTGTAGCCTATCACCTTGAAGCTGCTTTATTGTACCATCGTTCGCAGTCACATTGAATTTGCCTCTGTTATCTGGAATCCATCCTATTCTACATACATTGATGCCATCAAGAGAGTCCAACATAAATTCCTCAAGGTTGCCTACCGTAAATGCAACTTCATCAATGAGTTTTCCGATGACGGTATGAGAAAAATTCTGGGGTTGGACTACTTGGAGCAGCGAAGTTTGGACCTCGACGTGATAACCATCATGAAGATTGTTAAGTCCGTATATAATTCCCAAGCTTCCTGGAGTGGGTGAATATAGGAGTATCTCCTGGACCTAAAAGAAACCTTGCAACTTTCCACCCTGAGTTCCACAGAACTAACTATGAAGTTACATCTACTGCATGCATGCAGAGAGCAGCCAATTCTGTAGCCTCAACTGTCGGATTCAATCGATGTGGCCAAAAGAAAATTGAGAGAGCTGTTTGGGAACCGACTTGACGCTTGATGTCCCAGTAGTTTCTGTGTGGACGTTCATTTTCGTTTTCATCATTACTTGAATCACTTAAAATTGATTTTTCTTTTCTTTTCTTCCTATTATATAATGTACCTTCTATACACCTTGTATTATCTGTATTCAATCTCCGAAGGCTGAATGGCTTATGTTTCTATTTTGTTTCAAAGTAAAGGGATAATTAATCCCGTTAATTGTACATAAATATAAATAAATTCTATGACATTTTCAGGGTTTGTACGGATCAGTCACTAGAAGGTCCCCTAAGCATTCATCACTGTCAGATGTGAGCATGTACAAACCTGAATTTGCAGTAACACATATTTCTCAGAATCTAAACGCTCATATTCGCTCAAAAATTGCAGTTAGAGGTTGAAGTACACAAAGTGATTTCCCATGATAACAATCACACTTCATCACAATTGGATCAACTATGACTACTGCCCAAGCGGAAACGTAAAATTCTAACTCGGAAACAAAACGTCAAAACTATTTGGCCAAATATGACAAAAGCTTTAGAGAATGGAATTGTGCGGATTAGTCCCTTAAAGGTTTTAGGGCCACCGGACAAATTTATGGCTTCATATGCCCCAGAGCATACCTGATTGTAAAACGGCCAAGCTGTGATCCATTTGGTATTTCAGCCTGCGGCCGAATATCCTCACCCTAGGATGTATTATGCCATTCACTCAGTTGAACCAAAACAAAAATGGAAGAAATTTTAGTATATTTATCTAAGTTCCCTTCCATGTTACAGGTCTGCCAGTAGCTTGCTGCCCAGCTTCAAGCCCTGGGCCACTCTCATCCCTCGCCACACTGAACGCATTCACAAGCCATAAAGACTGGGATCAAGTGTCAGTTTACTCCAACCGGTCCCTGTCCCGGCCACGGCAAAACTACCACGTGGACAGGCAAGGTATGTACAACGAGGATCTCACGGACTTCAGGCGGAAGCTCTACTTGAGCCTTCACAACGCCTGAATGTCTTTCAATCAGCCCTTCTCGTATACCAAAAGCTAAAGACAACGACATACCCAGAGTAGTAGGTAATACACAAGGGGTAGAACACGTTGACGAAATCTTTATTAAATATCAAGTTGACACAGCAAATCATCGACGTAACGAAATGAATGAGCTAGGTCAGCTTCAAATGATATCATACATGTAAAGCTTCTTCTTTCAACATTCCGCTATGGCATTGTTCTTAGAAGAATTGATACAAAGAAATCCGCATCTCTCTCCAAAAAATGGGAATCATGCCACCGAATGTTTATCAGGAATTCAACAAGACCACCCCAAATAGTAGTAATAATTTTTAGATAAAATGTACCGATTATTGTGCCTCATTTAAAATACATGGGAGAGTATCAAGATCAGCTCTAGCTGAAAGTGGAGACCCTTTAAGAACTTAAAAATATCCAATTATTGAAACTGTTTTGTAGACGTAATTATGTTCATTTTTATTTTTTGTGGGTCCTATACCTGATCTCAATGAGTTTGTTGGTTTCACTTGAGAGGCACCCCAAGACCTCAGTGTATGCGAGTTTTCAGAAATTATCCAACGCATTAATTACCCTTGGAATGGCGTTTTTCATGTAAAAAAAAGTCCTGTTTATATATGCCTCATTCACTAAAAGTTGCGGGTTCGGAAAGGTTAAGATAGGTGAACACAATTTCCAATGGGCAGGGAGTCCCAATTTTTTGGAGGATGAGATCACATTATGAAGAGCAAACAAGCTCTTGTCAGCAAAAGTTAGTGAGAGGTTTTATCACGAAACTGTTTATAATTTTCCCAGAACCGAACACAGATTTTTTTAAATTAAATACTAGTTTTTAGTTCTCCCTATCAATAACGTATATATAATGTACATACAACTTTTATAGAAATACTTACTGCAGTGAAGTACTTACAGCTGGTGAATGTAACTTTGAACTTGTTTTTGTAGGGTTACTGTGACGAAACTATGTGGCGACATCTAACAAATAACATTCCCGCTTCTAAAATCTGCTATTGAAAGCTCCATGTTATTCTTAAATCTCCAGACTCGGCTAGATGCATGTACCTAATTAATTTATCTCCAATTTTCTCAAACGTTTGTACGTGACTAACCTTGGAAGGAGGCAATGGAAACATGTGTAAATTATTAAATAAATTTATTTTTTCAGAAAACTAACTCTCTTTTCTGGTTATTTTATTTATTTATAAAGCTATCAACCTACCTAACCTACCTACCTTTGTTCTCTTCTTTGTGGTTGGATAATAGCATTTACCAGGCAATTTCACAAGATTCACTTTATATTTACTAACATGAATTGAAAAATGTTAATAATTTTTACTGAAATTCGGATTCATTCAATTCATGGGGAACTTGCTAATAACTCAAATTGACTTGGTAAATGTATTGTCTGACGCATTCAATTTACGCAAGCCATTCATTTATAGGTAAATAAATGGTTTAAGGACATTCGACTAATAAGCGTTATTCACTGTGCATGGATTTTAAATATTACCTACTCTTCCCTTAACCTGAGGGTTTTCAAGGATTTCTTAATGACATTCTACTTGGTGCCTACCAGTGGTGTAGCATAACACAAATCTTGCGTTTGTTTGAACACCCCAACAAAATGAGTCTTTGCTAAATTAATTAACTTTTATATGTATTGGAAATGATTAAGGAATACGTGTACGTCCCTTCTTTCAACGACAATCACTACACCGCTGGTACAACCTACATAATTTTCACAAATACTTTCTATAAAATCCTTTCAAATACATTTTGCATAGTGAAAGGGAGAACTGAAAACAGTATTGTTCTGCATAGTTTCTGATCAATGAAATACTCGGAAACGTACCTAAAATGGACTAATCCACGCTGACGTTTTTGGCCACTTTACTCATATACATTGTCAATTAAAAAGAGCAAGGTCCAATTAAAAGAGTACAATAATTATAGGGTGCATTTTGACTTCCACTACTCAGAAAGAAAAAAAAAACAGGTAAAGATATTTTTTGAAGAGTTTTCTAGAAATTCCATTAACCAAAAATTAAATTTTAATCGACTTTAACGGTAACTAAATGAAATCAGTTACCAAACGAAATCATGAATTCCAACTAAGGATTTTGAATTCGTATAGGTGCCAACATAAGGGAATTGATGATTAATACGCTTACGAAGAGTCCTGCCAGACTTTTTAGCGTGAGCCATTTAAAAATTGAATCATTGAAAACTAACAAATTTCGTATTAAGCAGACACATGCATCAACCAGAACCATACCAAGAGTTCTCGACGTTAGAAGAACGCATTTACGGCGGTTTTCCCCAGACCAGTGTCATTACTTGCAGTAAGACGAAATTTTCATACACCATTCCTCACTGCCTTGTTGAACAAAATCCCTTGCCTCAAATTCAATAAATAAATTGCAATAATTAAAACAAAGTTATTATGTCTCTTTATGACCATACAAGTCAATGTTAGATACCTAGCTCCGAACATTTGAAAGTTGGATCACACAAATAATTAGTAAAATTATGTATAAACGATAGGATAGGTATCGCTGACATAAAAATTATTAAAAAAGGATAAAAATAAAACACGTGATTATCCCCCGCATTATCACTATCAATAAGTTTATTACCAACTGAGCAATAAAAAGGTTACAGAATGTTTGAAACGCAGCAGTAGCATTAGATTGATCCCCTAATATCTGGTAAGCCACTATCTAGACTAAAAACCAGATCAATACTTCTTTTTTAGTATTCTAAGGTTAGGTAAGGGAATACGTATTATCTGCGGAACAAATAGTCAAGTTGTGTAAGTACCTTGGTACCTAACTTATTCAGATTACCAGCCAGCGCGCGTATTCAAGGGCGAACGGAGTGGGTCCAATAAGGAATGGAAATCAATAAGTGTCATTAATGTTTGAAACAGGGTCTATGAACCGAGGAGCTTGCATGACAGACGAGATACGTTACACCGGGAACGGGATGGCGATGACTCACAAACCAAAGGCAAGGTCTGTGGCAGACGGGCAGAGCCAGCACTCTTTCTCCAACCACTCAGCACGCTATCTTGGCTCCGTACCGTTCACATCTACTCTCGTCACCACACGACCAGGTACCTTGGCTTTCGTCCTCGAGGTCTCGGTCTTCATTCCCTTCTTCTTGGAGGCTGTCTCCATCTATTATGAGTCTCTTCATAGCTCTCAATGGAGATGTTGACATGGTTAAGATTTTAGACCTCGCATCTTCAGAACTAACTCCAATCTATTTTTCGATATTCAACGCCTAATAACTTCTGTCTGAACCTGCATTCTTCTGCTACTCACCTGAGGTACTCGTAATTGACGAGCCGTTCTTCGTATTGAATCATATCATTCCTAACACTGGATCTTTTAGCATTTTATTCTGCATTTATATTTCAATAACTGGTTTCTACAATCCCTATTCCTGTGGTCTTGATTTTGTTTCCTTCTTTTTGGAGATTGTCTGAACTGCAAGGTTTTAATGAATGTTTCTTCAGAACTACCAACCACTCTTCAGATATCCAAAACCTTCTTCCATAACTACTTTTCGTAACCAGGTATAGTAAGTTATTTTAATTCACTCAACAGCTACCTATCTCTCTCGCTTACCAAATCCTTCCTAACAATAGTGATACGTAAACGTTTCGATTTACTACTCTGTTGAACATACTTCATCACTTGGTACCAATTACCCAGATCTGAACCTTCATTTCTTGTTCTTGGAAACCGATCTCACTAATATCCACACGTTCAAATCAAGATATTTCTACGAAAGTCTTGTAGAACTTGTCTTTTATAGACAGCAGGGGCTGATACTGGTCAACTTACTTAAAAAATCCACCACTCTTCCTTGCCACCTAGTTGAGGGTAGATAGTGACACTGTTTTGATTCTAATGAAAAGAGATAGGAGGTATAAAAATATTGAAGAACATTGAATTAAAGCATCAATCAATTCTTGATAAGCTGCTGCAACTCCCCTAACATAATTAATTAAGGTATAACCCTCCTTTTGCTTTCTTTGAACGTGCTATAGTGACAACGTGCTTTAAGGGTATTAATCCTTAATAAATCCTTGATCTCAAAGAGTAAGAAGATTTTCATTCAACTAGTTAAATGAATTACTTAATTTTGCACGATCAGTTGGATCCTAGTTTTGGATATAAAAAACCATCTCATCAGCCAGATTGGGTTCAATGGTTCCACTCACTAGGGACGCATAAAGTAGAGAGAATGACACTTTCAGAACCTAAACACTGAAGAGAAAAGTATCTACTGTACAAAAATTTCAATTTAAAAAAAAGTTCCAGTTATGCAGCATGATCGTATGAGCGAATTTTCGTAAATTATCGTATAGTATAATGTTAAATTGTTTTGAAATTTGAGCTTTTCGAGTGCAAGGAAATTGTTAATTATTAATTTTAAGGCAAAAAACGTATTCTAAATAATGATCTACTATTCAGAGGTTTGCATTTTTAGCTTTTTTGGAGTGATTGATTTTTTTAGCGAATTTTAATGAAATTCAAGTACACTTTTCAGCGTAATTTTCTATTTGAATTGTTGAATGTTCTATTTTATAATTAATAAACGTCATTTGAGTAATATTCTGCCAATAACTAAAATTTACCGATTTTTAGCCATTTTTAGTGATGTTTTGAGGACATTTTTTTGAATTTTGACCAATTTGATGTGCTCAAAAAGTGCTGGCCAACGAACTCATCCTTTCGTTTGGAAAGCTTGATTTTTGGCGCTAGAACGGAATTTTTATCTCAATCCCAAGGAGAGTTATCGTCTGGAATTACACATACATAAATATAATACATTAATATATACACATGAAAAAGTGTTAAACTCTAGGAATCGTTTCAGAATGCCTCAAAACGGATTTCAACGAAGAAATTTTTCAAAAATTTTGATTTTAAAATTCTCCGGGCCATTGCGATAGCTTCATTTCCTACGAAAATTCGCTTTAAAAAAAACTGAGTGTAATTACCACTCATTTGACAAATAAGTAAAGTTGTAGTACAAAAAATAACTAAGTACTAATTGAGACGTTATCAAAAGCAGCTAATTTAAAAATACATAGCCCCTCAACATTTCATTTCAACGAAAACTTCGGAAGCCACAGAGTTCAACAGTGTTGGGGAAGTTCTTCACCGTGAAAATAATTAAACCCAAACTAGGGAATTTTATTTGACCAATTCTCAAGATCCCCAACAAGGTCTTTACTGATCCCACAGAGTTCTTTACTGAGGAATGCGGATAGCTGTACACGAATTAAACACACTCAGTCGTAGTGAAAAACTCTTTACCGATTTCAAGAGCCGAAACGTAGCTATACAACTATTTTGGAGCTTCATTTGATTTTGTAGTAAGTGTACGAGTTCCCCCAACTATTCGGATTTGAGATTTTGCCAACAACTAACAACCAAACAAGTGATAGCTAAATTAAAATTAGGCCATCTAGATTTTTGTTATCTTAAATCTTGGATTCAGGTAATCCATTTTTTTCTTTTTTTTTTTTTTTTCAAAGATTAATTCTTTCATTATGACATTTTATTTATTTTCTTTGTAGGCATATTAACGTACTTGTGGCAAACTTCTGTTAAAACATATTTCTACATCGTCATTCAGGTTCGTTAAAGGATCGTGAAAACATGCTTTTGATGTTTGGTGCAGGATTTAAAATTAATTTACGTAGTATTAATTTCAAAATGTTACACCACAAGCATTCAGACATATATATGGATTACGATAACATGACTCTGATGTTCGGCCTTACCAACTGCTTACTAAAATTTCTTTTAACAACTTTTTCTTTTTTTACGACAACGACATAACATAATAAAAGTAGAGATTTACGGTACAGTTCTGATTCATGTAGAAGACATTTTTTTAAAGATCTCAATTTTTATAAGAATTATGAAGGGCAGACAATATACTATACCTTTTTCATTCTCTCTCCCTTCAAACGTTGAGATGTTACAAACATCACTTATGTCTCACGTTTGCATGATGTGATAATTAAGGACAGTGTGTGCCAAAATAAGGTGCCTGGTACTCTCCATTATCACCAAGCTCGTTCAAGAATGCTCTATTGTAAGTCTACTAACATTTTTCTGTCACTGATAAATTCCTACAGTCACAACTACAAGCCCTCGATGCTAACCTCTTCAGAAGATATATCAATCATCATAAATTTCGGTGGCAATATTTTCGATACGGAACCGTTTGATAAAAATTAAGATTTACATTTATACTAATTGAAGAAATTCGGGTTGATGTTAAAAGAAAAATATCTCTACTACGATAGTCAATGTAGGGGATGTTATGTTATTTTAACCACACAAACAAACTTCTTTGGTAAGCCACTCAGAACCTGAGGTATTGTTTGAAATGTTTGAAATGCTGCAGTTACTTTTCGCTCTTAGCTCTTTTAAAATTAAATTAGTACACTGAAATCGGAAAAGAAAACGGGTTTATTTACGAATCGTAACTACGTACCCAAATGTTGACACGACGATTGCAGCGTGAACCAGCCTCAGATAACAGCAATCGAAGTAGGTATGTATCTGTTTTATTTTAAGGTCAAAGCATCAATCTAAGCATTGCTCTATAACGTGTACAACTTGTTTTCCAGAACTGAGACAATCTAGACAATCACTGGCGATGTCCGAGAGAATGAGTAGAGTGGGAGCAAGCTACCCAGCCCAGGCCCAGCAGCCGACACAGCAGAGGCGCAGATCAAGGAACCAGAGGGACCACATGCGGCCGAGCAGTCGCTACTCGACAGCAGGTTCAACGCATACACTCAACTACTGCGGGGACACAAGCGATAATTGGACGGATCACGATATGGAAATTTACATGGCGAGAAACCCAACAGCCAGAAATGGCCTCGTACCCCTGTGAGACAGATGCAGCGAAACAGCTGTGAAAGTCGGGTTGGTCAGCGGAATAAGACCAACGTGACGACTCAACGATTTGGACTATTTTCCTTGGCTACCTCACCAGCGAAGGTCAAGGGATGTAGTACCGTGAACTGAAATGTTCGTATCTCAGAAAAACGACAATGTAGGAAATCAGGTACTCAAGTCTTGTACTAATCTTGTGATTTAGTAATAACAATTGCTGGAATACGCTGGTGTTTATACTAGGTGTCGTACCTGCGAGGTTGAATCATGCTCCATATCAGTAAATTCAGCCTTCATCGACAGAAGATTTAGAGAATAAGTAGGTAGAGAGAAATAATTTTAATTGTTCCTTCAAGCAATGCGTAGGACGGAAAATAAAAATTGTAACATACCGAAAAATCGCCAAGTAGGTAGATCTTATAAGGAGCGATCAACGAAAAAACATAATTAACTTCTGTATATGACAATAGTTTCAAAATAGTCTTCCTCAATATGTATAGCGATACGAGAAAAGTATAATTTATTCTTTATTTTCACTTATGCAGCAATCAAGTGTTGACTAGTCTATGAATTCATCAGTATCCTCCTAATGTTTAGAAAGCAGAACGGAACTAAATTTCACTTTAAATTAACTAGGTTACTTATTAATGATTGTGATGAGTTTGTTTTTCACTTAATACACCAAGCTTGTTGAATAATGTAAATACCTAAACGTACCTAGGCCATATTCAAGAACTTTGTGGTCTAAATCCATAAGAACGGTAACATTTGTTGACTGTACCAACATGTATTATAACTTATGGGTAATTAAGCAAGGCCCCAGTATCTCGTGTAGTATATTTAACTTGATCAAGCGCCGATCGTGACTCTCATGGCCTTTGGATATAGTAGAGGCCATAGGAAACTATGGCAAACAATCTAGGTACTCCAAAGGTTCGAGTTTCGAGGAATGTCCATCGGACGCTCTGAAGAACTTGAAAAACGGCTAAGCGCTGCCATTGGTTTGGCTTAGGACACGTTCAAAAAGGTCGACCTAGCCTAGGCAACTTTCTGGTTTGACATTGAAGGAAATTCCGAAATACTTTCTTGAACGGGTCCTCAATAGCTTCTGATTGTAGATAATAACCAAGCCAATGCGCAGCTAAGTCTTCAAGTGGAAAATTTTAGTATGTAAAGAAAGAAGAGTGTGGAAGGGTTAGCCAACAAAGAACTTTATTTTCATTGTGTATTATAGTATTATTTATTTGTCAAATAAAAGTTATTTACCGATTTAATTGTGAGCTTCATTACTACCTACATAAATCCTTGGTCCTTGTAAGAATACTCAAATACGTATTATTTGATAGAAATTTAGGTACTACTGCTTGCTGTTTCGTCAGTAGATAGTTCACTACTGATGTAGAAGCAGATTCAATCATCTACCATAAATGAATCGCCATATTCATCTAGATAATAATATCCTACAGGTAGTCTTACAGGTGAGAGATGTGTTCTACCACGATCGTTCGTTACAATCTAATTAACGAAATCAATGTAGACCTCCCCGTGAAACGTTTCATCCTAATTTTGTTCGCCACGGGATTTGGTAAGTTATCGAACGTAACATTAAAATCAGATGCTTCATTATACTGTTACAACTTGTAATAGGTATGTCAAGGGTTGAATCATTCAGCAAATAATCATACAGAAAGTACAATTGTTCATGCAAAGTTAGCTCTTATAAAGAATTCATGCAAAATAAAACTTGAAATGAAAGTTGGCAGAATCTACATGGATGATTTTATCAACCAAATAGATATCGAGCACTAGGTAAAGTAAGTATTTATGATAGTATAATTATTAGATAACTCACCCAGGTATGAGTAGGGAGGTAGCCCATCTGAAGCGAAGCTCCTGGCAGAATTCATGCCAGAGATGAGTAGCAGCTTTGGCACCACCTAACATCTGAAGAGCATGCGCCATCATCACTGAGAGTCTCCACACCAGGCTGTCCACGTTACAAGTTTTCATCCGCTGCTGCAATTTTCACAGAACAGCTGTTAGTGCGAATAGTTTGTATTCTGAAGAGTACTTATATTGTTATAATTAGTAATGTAAGATCACAATCCACGAGTGAGATTAGAAATATGATTCTAAAGGTAACTGATATCAATGTTCAACTAGGAACTGACGTCAACTGAATATTGTTTAGTTAAATCATGGAAACCCAGTTCAGTACCACTGACGATCATGGATCGTCTAGGTTCGAAATAATACAACAGTGAACATTCTGCTTATTCTGTGGAATCAAGCTACTAATTTTGATTTTCTATCGTCGTATAATTCCGTGATCTTAGTTATTCTATGTAGGATTGTTCTACGTAGGAGGTGTCAGTCCATGATCCTGGAAGTAAATGATATTGGCGATAGTGAAGTAAGGACTGATACCTTGAGTTGATTGCCTACATACCTACCTGCATTACTCTACATTAATTGAAGCACAGCTTCAACTAACATATTATGAACTCATAAACTCATAAAATTAATTTTATTAACCCCTGTTTAAACTAAAAAATAACACATTAACTATGGAAAACAACCCACAGATATAGAGAGCTTTGTATCTACTCAAATTGACTCACCTGAGTGGAACTTTTTTCTGCTTCACCTTCGCTCGGGTATGGAAATTTCTGCAAAAAAATATACATAGGTATACGATATTTTATAAAATTCATTTAAAACTTATTTTTTTCGATTAGACGTGATTTTTACGGATGTATGCTTATTACATAACAAAACATCCGTTGGGAAGAATCACACAATTTGCTTATTTTTTATATTTTACGGAGAGTTAAGAAAAGAAAAAAAGAAAACTCCAAATCATTACACAAAGATTTATTATATCTGTATGTAACAGCTCTTTTGGAAAGATCAATGGTCTACATAAGTCAGGCATCAAGCGTGAATAGACAGTTTCAACATTCAAGAAAACCGAATAAGATCGAGTCGAATCAGCATGTTGCGGATCACTTTCGCGTTGGCAATTTGTTTCACTTAGGGGGAATTCTGAGTTTGAGAACTAAGTTTGAGTGGGCCCCTACGGCTGGGTGCACAGGGTGATGATCCCCGGAGAGGATTCCCCATTTGGGCCAACTTCTCTACTTCATACGGACCAATCATGTGAACCACACTTTTCCTTTGGTTGAGACAGACTGCTAAGGCCACCAGGACCTTCCAAATTTTGGAAAGGCTGCCGGAACAGTTCTTTGGTAAGATGCCCTTCTCCCTAATGTATATTTTTCGTGGAGGTTCCCCACGAGATTACCGGTGTCGTGTCCCCTGTCCCCTGTCCACTGTCTGTCCCCGTCAAACCACTGAGGATTTACTCAAGGAAATCCTCACCCAGCCAAAGTGTATCAATAAGGATTCATGCACTCAGCATGATTCATTGACATGATTTGAGGGAGCACTAAGTGGGCTCCCAAATGCAAGCTCAACGGAATTCATAAACGAAAATGGCGTTGAGTTGAGGTTCACCCTCAGCTCACAATGGTGCAATATCATGAGTGAGGCAGGAGGTCACTTGAGTGCTTCGGCTGACAACTTTCATTATTATTCGTGTAGGTAGTAGTAATATAGAAGACCATAAGTTTTTATTTTGTTTGGAGTTTTTGAAAAATTCGTTGAATTTCGAAGATTTGATGAATGGTTTTACAATGGACGAATTGTGCAGAGAATATAGTAATCATGTAGAAGAATAACGACACATGAGAGTGGGTAACTATACGGTAGGTTGGCTAACCCACAGGAATGTTGTAACGATCAACAACGAAATATTTCGCAGATTATTATAATTCGGGAAAGAAACAGTATTGGACAACTATCCTGAAGGAGCCCAAAATAATTCAAGAGGACTACACATTAACTCCCACAGCTCAAAGTACTACTCACTCTTCGTTTTTATGTGATCTATACGTACCAAGTGTGTATTGCATGCATGTTTTTCCGATTAATCTTGGTTTGTGGGATGAGTTAGTGGTAGGTACCTTCAATTCATGAAGATAAGGCTATCAACGAGTAGGTATGTCAAGAAAACAGGTGCATAAAGAAAAAAAATCATGATTGCTAGATGCACTCCTGAAACCAAACCTCAAGTCTTCTTTTTGCCCAACTGACTCATTATACCTACCTATTTCACTTCTTATTTTCAACGACATCTCTCTTCTCTGCCGAATCTTTACCTTCGGATTTTCTCACTTCTTTTCCGTCAGTACTATACACACAAATTCTCTGCACAACAAGGAACAAGGATAGCAGCAAAAAGGCAAAAACAAAGAAAATAATAACCTATCAGAACTGTTATCATTGTTATCGGAGTGCACTGTCAAACTCGGGTCAATGCTCTTCACTTTGTATGCTCATACCCCTGTGTTCCAGAGTGAGCTATATGTCATTATCGGGTGAGTTGACAGCTTGCTAGAAAGAAACACGAAAATGTGCAAGTAGTTGTACATACAGAGAGCAGGGCTTGCATCAAAGCACTGTTGAATCCTGTTACAACCTCTAAAATGCTAAAAGAGGCTAAAGATAAACTGACAAAATTAGGCACGCAACTTAACATCAACGTGTATGTTAATTGGGTGCAAGGTCATGAGGGACACATAGAAAACGAAGAGGTAGATCGCCTTGTCAGGCTGGGGTCATCCAGAGATTATCATGGACGAGCCTCAGAGCTAGGCATCACGTAATGCGTGCAAAGCCAAGCCAACACCTGGGATATCAAAGATCAAACAGAGTTTCTCCAGCTGCGATAAAAATCGCTCAGACTGGATTATATCACAGCCAAGAACACAAATAAGAAAAATAATTGAGGCCCTCACAGGGCACTTGAGCTGTAGGAGGAGCCTATTTTTTCTCATGTCTAAGGCACCTTCTCGACTTTGCGAATGTGGAAATGGAGAAGACACAGCTAAACACTTTTTGAGTGACTGCCATAGATTCTGGAGATCTAGGCAAGAAGCCCTATGGCATTATATTATCGAAAGGGCCTCACTTAGATACCTAGATTGGAAAAAGATGAAGAATTTTGTTGTACTAAGCAAAAATGTAGGGACATAGCGCAGCCGTAGAATCCCCAAAATAACAAGGGGCCCAGTTTTAGGGAAATATAAGCCATCAAGCCTGGGACTTCTTTTTACGGAAGCCTTTCTAAGTCAGTCAGTCAGACTCGGGTAATCTGAGTGCGCCCCCAACAGTCCTATGAAAACTATGAAAAACAGCACCCAACCATGAATCCAACCAGTGGATTTTTTTTTTTCTTAATTTGGGTGAGTATGGAAGTATTGGTACATTAAGGCTTTGCCTATGAATTTCGTCCTTAAGTCCATCTGGAGCGTGAACAGTTATTTGTACACTGATCCGAGTGGTCTCATTCGATTGAGTGAACTACCTAAATCGAACGCTTAAATAATTCAACCACTAAATTTCCCCCTTTGGGGTTGATCAAAAGTAATGCCGAGATTACAGACACATCCCCTGCTGATGGATGATTTTTGAGCTATATTTCATTGAGTTTTTGTAACGATACAACTAACAGAAAAACGTGAGAAACTCTAACGAATGAAAATCTTAATAAAATTGGTTTTACCGATTCTGCCTCAGAGTTGTCAGGGAACAAGTAGTATATGATGGGCATGAGGGTTTTATTGGGGATAGGCCCTTCACGGCCATGCTTCCGTGAATGAGACGACAACATTCCAGTTAGACTTGGAATTCGCGACTCTGTTAGAAGACTGAATGGCTGCAACATGTCTCCCGCACCTGAAAATAACAAGAAATTTTGAAAATTAGTAAGAAAAATGTACTTTTACTATTTTCAAATGCAAGTAGATGTTATCCTGAAAAGTTAGGAACCAACCACTCCTATGATAAGTAGTTTTCTTTCTATGATTTGTCAATGTTCCATGACCAGTGACGCCACACAAGGCAGGGGGCTCACCCTAGTGGGAGGGGTGCTTTGACATCACCAGTGCACGAAACTTTGAAAAATTAGAGGAACAAAATTACTCATCGAAGGAGAGTGTAGGTTGAGTCAAACATCATGGAATAGGATCAATTTTCATTTAAAATTCGATAATCATTAGAAACGCTTACATACGAGTCTGCAACACATTGGGACATTTTATGTCTTTAGCTGCAGACTCGATGTGTTGCAGACTCGTATGCAAGCTCTAAGAGACACTCAGCTGATCCGGACCCTGGGCATCGTCAAGTAAATGTCCTAAAGAAGCTACATACGAAATTACAGCTTCCTAGACTGTAAAGCATAGAAATTAGCTTTAAGAGCCACTCATCTGATCGGGACCCTGGGTATCGTCAAGTAAATGTCATAAAGAGGCTACATACAAAATTACAACTTCCTAGAGTGTAAAGCATATAAATTAGCTTTAAAAGCCACTCATCTGATCCGGACCCTGGGCATCGTCAAGTAAATGTCCTAAAGAGGCAACATATGAAATTACAGCTTCCTTGAGTGTAAAGTATAGAAATGACCTATTAAAATGATTTAACCAGCTCTTCACAAATCAAATTGTTCTCGCAATATTCGGACCACTTGCTATGAATCAAATCATCGATACACCAGCTCAATGAAATCATTAGAAATTAACAAGCGGTTGCAATCATGTTCACAATATCAATTATTGAGAATGATCACCTGTGTGTAAACAATTATTCATATAGCCATGCTCATAACTCAGCTTGTTGGCCACGCACTTTGCCTGGTTGGATAAATCGAGAGCTTTCGAACGAATGGTCAACGAATTTTGTGAGGTGAAAAACGACGAAGTACCATTTCCCTAGCAACGACTCGGTTGTAAGCGGAAATCATCAGAAAACCAACCGTAACGTTTTTTTTAACGCTTTTTGTTGAAGCTATTTGTTGAAGCTATTTTCGTTTATGTGCCAAAGTAAAGACATAAAATGTCAAAACATAAATTGAATGTATTGGTAACGCTCATTATTCAATTTTACGCAAAAGATGTACCAACCCAAATAGGTACCTAGTACCGCGTTCAAAAGAATTCTCGAACCTCGTTTACAAACATTATTTTACCCGAAGTCGGTTGAGAAATACTTTGTATTAATGTAGGTAGTTCTTATAACCTGCCATTTTTATACAGAGGAGAAACTATAATTTTATATAAAACACTACTTAACTATACTTGCTATAACATTTGATATCCAAGAGAAACTATATACCAACGTTAGCGAAGCCTTCTCATCATGCAGGATCTGGAACTCAATTTTGGCCACCAAAATTCAAATGTCCAGTTCATTTTTACGTTTCAGGGCTTTCTGTGGAATTGTGGTTGCAGCATCTGTTCGTCTCTCTATCTGTCAGAAGCAATTCTTCGACTCATGCAAAACCACAGTTCTCATCTAATAAATAACAGCCCGATTTAGATGAAATTTTCAGCGAGAATAAGGTTTAGCCGAGTGGACGAAGATCAGAGTATGAGGTCAGAAGGATGTGTAATTGAAGGATGGTCTCAAGCTGATGGCTCAAGTATTTTATCGCAATAGGATCAACAATGGCTGTTGCTAATCAAAATTCGGAACACAAACAAAACGCCTAAACTATTTGGCAACTTATAGTGAAGTTATTAAGATTAAGCAGGTTGGCTGCTAGAATTTCACCAACTGATTTCATCTCGAAGCGACTGTTAGCAGTATCACTGAAGACAGTGCATTCAGTAGTGATCAATATAGAAGAATAACCATTGAAAAGTAATATAGGTACTCTTATAACGAGAATATCAAGACTAATTTAATTTATTGAGACAAGCTCCAAACATCATGATAGCACAACAACCACCACTCCCCGTACATACCTGGGGGTAGGAGGAAGGAGAAGACAGTATTGTTCCAGTAATAATCGTGTTATACATTTAATTGAATAATAACATTAACCATAGGCAACAATTTCATACCATCATTTTGACACCAACTTATTGTGCATGTTCATGTAGCAATGAATGAGGACACTACTACCTACCCACCTAACTTATAAGATGTATTTTATGGGTAGAAATAGGTATAGGATGTACAATTAGGAAAACGTTCGGCATAAAATGAATGAGGTGCGTGCACTTACTTTTGTTAGTTGAAAGTAGATTTTAAATATCGTGAGAATTTTCACACTAACCGCACTCTCATCAGTAATTATATTTTTCATAATTTATCGAAGTTTCAAATAAATACAGTGACAGGGGGATCCTACTCAGGTAAGAGAGGTGCTGTGACGCAGTAATTCATGTGAAACTTTGAAAAATCTTTGGATAAGATCTAGCCTTGTTTAAAAAATATTCTAATTTCCAACCCATGCGCACACCCTATTAATGGAATTGCCTTTCACTCAACAACTATTTACTTTCAACTTGAAAAAAAGTCGGAAATTTACTCCAGCCAATCATGATTAGATCGATCGATCAATTAGATCAATAGATAGGTACAACAGCTTTTTTCGTTCACAAGTATGACAAGTGCCTACGCCTGAATTTAGCATGCTTTCTGGAACATTTACATTGCTTTCTTATACGGATGTAGTTTCATTAACATGTAAATACACTTGCGAACATGTTGGCGACGTTTATCATTCATAATAATTATAAAAAGCATGAGAATCAGAGAACCAAAAATGTGGATGATGTCACTATTAGGTAAGTACTCATACAGCGTTTTTATGCAGACGAGCCTGAGAAGTTCCTTGGACCTCATCACCAATGTAGCCTAAGCGGCTGGTGATCTTCAAATCTTCACTTCTCATCGGATCATGATGTAAAAACATGCTAAGAAACTTTTCAAGGTCAGATAACTAAGTGTGACCTTAAGTGACATGGGTACGTATGAGTTTTGCTCATGCCTAGAAACTGCTTAGAACCGAAGAGATTGCTGGAAATGGTCTAGGGCCTTACCCGCACAACCCCTGAATGTTTCATCACAATCAGTTGCTCATTAAAAGAGTAGGTAGGAGAAGGAGGTGGCAAGAATTTGGTGAAGAAGAGACTACTATGGGTCAATTTCGAAAATCAAATTCATCAAAAAGGGATGGTTCATGAAGAACCCTCATACGGATGGTTCATGAAGAACCCTCATACAATCTCGAAAACCAAAATGCTAAGAAGCTCCCTTACGGGAATTGATGAAAGCCAAGTTAGGGCAGGTCGATATTGAAACTCGATTTTCAAAGACTTCAGCCCTTTGTAAATCGAATCATTTTCCCGCGCATGCGCATTGCGACCCGTCGAACTCAAGTTTCGGGGATTCGATGATTCGACGTAGAATAACAGCGATGAAACCATGAAAATCGTAGGAGATTCAGCCAGGCCTGATCCTTACAACCCTTAAAGTGCCACCAAAATTGGACGGTAAGTATCACTAAGTTATAGCATCGCAAGAAGTTTTGGGCTGGCAGACATCCACGTGGAACCTTGTTTAGAAAGCTGTAAAACAAAAATGCGAGTAAACTTGTTTTTCTCTCTTTCTTCTAAAATTATCACCAGTTGACCCGGAAGCAAATGCCATATCAGTAGGAAATATCCAGTTATTTCGAGTACCTACATAGAAAAACTAGAATTTCTGGTCTACAAAATATTTCGATATCAATATCATCACAAATATTATAGGGGTAGATAACTAACCCGAATCTCTTGACGTCATGTCACCCAATAATTCCTCAGCACTTTGATTAGATGAAGCATGTAACACGAATTCCGTGAGGTAGTCAGTTAAGAGGCACAAGGGATTATCAGTAGTAGAGACGCTCACTGCCCATATGGGAGCATCAAGAGGTTCAAAATCGGAGTAAGTCTCAGAATCTACGACGACCGATTCCAAAATTTCAGGCCAATACGTGTGAAGAGTCAAGCGGTTAATCGGCTCACATCTGGAACCTAAAAAGCACAGTTATTCCGTTAGATTACAAATGAGTGACATACAAATTAAAAAAACTCGGCCCTTCGGGCCGCACTTGTCAGTTCCTTAAAGCCGTCAGCTTAAATTATTGAAAACATGCATGTCACATGCATGAGATCTGGCTAAACGCTGGTCTGCTCAATGCCAATTTCCTGAATGCTGTTTTTCTGAGTGGTTTCAAAGTGGTGAATGCTTTGGTATAAATCCAAGAATTACTAAGCAATTACAGTTAATAGGTACTATTATTACATCACTAGGCTACCATCAGGTAGCTACAATAATTATTTTAGAGAGAAAAACAAGACATAAATTACCATTCTGTTTACGAAGCATTATTAGCATAAATATGAAGACGAACAATCAACCAAATGTTTTATGAATAGGTATACAGCATTACCTTTCACCCGTTCGGAAAATTTGAATTGAATTTATCAGCGAATAATTATAAATAACAGTAAACTACCATTGGTATTAAATTCAAACGTTTACTGGCTGACGATGAAGAGGTCCTACTTATTCTATTCATGCGGAGTCTAGTAGTTTCGCCCGACCAACACAAAATTGTGTTACCAAATCGCGTTACACGGGATGTTTTTCAAGCTTTTCACGTACGAATCATTGTTGAAGAGTGTAACTTGCTCATTTTCCAACCCACAAAAATCGTTCACCGTTCGTAGGAAAGCTCTAAATTTATTGACCATCACACCACATCTCATACTACCAACTTACCACACCTTCAATTCCTTCTGATAACTACTGGTAGAGTTGTTCCGAAAAGAGAATGGCTAATGATTGACCACCGAACCCATCAAGACAGACTCCGTGTTCCGAATCACGTCAACAATGATTGCGCAGCCCCAAAAAACACGCCCTGCCGTTCCGTTTCCTGTTATCGGCGCCCATCTCGCCACACCGATGACTTCACGGATTTCTCCGACCCTTCGACACTTCTTAAGGTAAACTTAAACATGGCGGATGAATCTTCCATTATCGACCTACGTTTGGAGTTGTGATGAGACGGGCCATGTGGTAAGATAACGCAAATGAGAGCGTTTAACAACAGTATTGTTTTTTGTTTACAAACAGTATTTTTTGTCATGGTTTGAGTCAAAATATATAAAATATGTAGGTAGCCCTCTGTTGAGAAGGTACCTGTAGCGAATAATGTTGGTGTAAAACGCTTCATGGTAGACCATTGTGGAACATTATGTATTTTGTATGCATAGTATCACAGAAAAGCAAATTATCTACCTAAAATCTAGCTAGTTATTCCTAAAAATCAAGAACTCTGAAAATAGGATGATATCCTAGAACACGTTTCGTGATCACCAATAGAGACGTACCTATCCGAAATGTGCTTCAAAAAATCGTTAAATTCGTATAGTTGAACAGTAGGTAGGTACCTAGTTTAATATACCTATCATTGTTTAGTTATACATGGACCAATTCCATAAATTTCATTTTATAAATTAAAGCTCAACACTTTGCTTGAAAAAAGAAATTAGGTACATAGGAAGGCAAGGTACTAAAAACTCTTTAAAAAAACTAAAAGATCACTGTTTAAATAAAAGAGCGGGAAGAGATAAATGTGCGGGATGTGGGAGGCCGAGGGGAGAGGGAACTACCACCCTCTGTGACATCATCGTTGTGAGGGGAAGTGCCTCAACTGGCTTTAACTGGTGTGGCGAAAGTGGCGTCGTGATCGTGATTCGGAAAGCACCCAGACTGGTGCCAGGAGAATGCCCCCTCCTTTACCGCCATTGTCCCGTCTCCCTCTCACCTCACCGATTTAGCGAATTTAGTAGAAAAAATGCAGTAGAATAATATTTATCAAGAGCATGGGAAGAACAACATTTAGGCTGAACAGCCGGGAGAGCGTGCTTCAGATAATGATTGGTGAAGGCGGGGCAGACGCTGGTGAGGAGGTCATAGAGGGTTGCATTCCTGGCACCAGTCTGTCTTTGATGGGCTCAGTGGTCAATTAGGCATTCTCATTTCGGAACAACTCAACCTACATAACTGCAAAAATAACAAACATAGTTTCAAATCAATAGTACATGCAACCATTCTAAATTGTGGGAAGATGACTTCGCCATACCTAATGGGTTTTTTCAGTAAGATTTACTAGAAATGTTAAACTGGGGGAATTGGGCTTCGCCCCCTTGTAAGAGTGGAAGGGTGGAGCCCCTTGCGAGGCTTAAGGCAGCGAGTTATTATTTATATTGCCATTATCCTATTTATATTCTGCAGAGGTAACCTAAATGAAAACCTTAAATGCATGCTAACCATTACCAAAATATCAACACACACATTGATACCAACCTGCACTACACTACTATTGAATGACAACAAGTTCCAGTCATGCAGCATGATCGTATGAGCGCATTTTTGTTAATTATTGTACTATATCATGTTCAATTGTATTGAAAATTAAGGACTTTAAGTAAAAAGGAATTGTTAACTACCTATTTTATGTTATTAAAAAACTCGTTCTAAATAATATTTGGTGATTCAATAAAGATTTTGGAGTTCTGTATAAATGTTTTAATGTTCTACTTTAGTTGAAAAAATCTTTTTGAGTAATACTGTGCTTGAATATATAAAATTAACCGCATGTGTGCGTATGTGTCCAAATATAAAGTTAACAATTTTTATCCTTTTTAGTTATTGTTTTACCACATTTTGTGGAATTTGACCAATTTAACGTGCTTTTTGGAGCCATAGCAATAGCTTAATTTTCTACGAAAATTCGCTAAAAGGATTTAACGGTATCGGTTTATAATATGTTGAACTGTATTGAAATTTGAAAACTTTGAGTGCCAAGAAAGTAATAATTATCAATTTTAAGGCAAAAAACTTGTTCTGAATAATATTCTACAATTAAACTTATTTTTTTATTATTTTTTTCTAAGTTAATGGGTGAAGGTGCCCCTTCCACCTCTCAGGGGTTTTGTAAAAAAAAAAAATGCGTGTTTCTGTGCGATAAAAAATCCATTGTGCCTCAAAAACTACTGCCATGTAGAAAATTTTGGAAACAGCTATTATTTTAAAATTTTTGGAGCCTTTGCAATAGTTTATTTTCTACAAAATTCGCTATAAGACACTAAGAAGTAATCTTTGCTCTTACCCTCACATAATATCGTTTCCTACAGCAAACCACAAGCACAGTGCTATCGTCAATGAATTTCGAATTGAGTTTTCTTCTATTTTCGAATAAGAACGAGTCAAGAGGCCAACTCATAAAATTAAATCAAATTTTACTTACATCGAACAAGACAAACTACTGATATGAAAATCGTAAGATATAATGATTGAAAAGACTTACGGATTTAGAAGGCTGAAATAGAGTAGATATACCTACCAAAAGGAAGTGTGCAAAGCTCAGGAGTGATTTCAGGAAATTCCGGATCAATGGATGGAGGACGAGCCGCGAATGTGAATATGGACCAATCTGGTAGGTGATAAGAAAATCTGGCAGCTACGGTGACAGGCTCAACTCCAAGGCCGCTGCTCCCAACTTTAGATTTGAACACACTAAGAAGCCCAGTGAGATATTTACACTGAGGAGGAACCTGGACAAAAATAATTACACAAAACATGAATTACACATTACAATCAATATTCCAGTCAACGAATGCCAACTAATGGAGTATTTTGAACTTCTCGTATTAACTTTCTCATATACCAAAAAAGACGAGACATTCACGAACAATCAAGTTGGGACACAAGACTCTAGACACTGACTTGCATCAAGTAGTCAATCCCTTAGTAAGAATTTAGATTAGTTGGTCAGGGTCTAGAGTCTCGTGTCTCAAATTGAATGTTCGCGAACGTCTCATCCAAAAAAGCTTTTCCAAAACGAGAGATGTTTTCGTTACGTGGAAACGCTTTTCAGAACGGGAAGAACTGTGCTTTACTTGTTTCGGAATAATCACTTTTGTTATTACGAGAAAACGACACGACCTTTCTCCGAGATGGGTGTATAGCTTAATGATCCCAACCGGCACACAGTGGGACGAATCTAGCAGTTCAAAAGTCGAAAAATTAATGTTTGTTTTGGCAAGCCGGAAATTGTTCACCTGTTAGTTGTGATCTCAGAGAGAGCAAAACAGGTAATTATAAGTGGGGAAGTGAACCTTGAGCCGTATGAGTAAACAAGTTATGTCATACAGCCTATGAATGTCTCGTCTTAGTCGTTTAGTAAATCGTTACCTGAAAAAAACTTCTAGCACTCCGTGAAAGTGGTTTTAACAAAATATTCGTTATGCAGATAATAGAAGGAGGTGTGTAGACCATTTTCATGAAAGAAAAAAATTATTGTAGTATTTCATTATTTTTTCAATTTGTCTACGAACTCATATTTTATTTACAGAAACGTTGATGCAATCATCTCTTTCTGGACTGCCCTTTACACGGAACCTCAAGTTTTTATCGTACTCTATTGGTTATTATCAACGTATTTCAACAAAATTTTGGTTTCGGAACCCTCCGGAAGTGGTGTGACAGAATTTTGAAATGTTTCAGGTAGGAAAATCATCACGCGGCACAAATTTTTGGTGGAGAAATTGAGAATACAGGGTGGCCAGGGGGCAAAATGTTTTTTCTTTTCCGACCACCACGGAGGGGGGGGGGGGATGCTTTCGTTGGAGCTTTTTCAGATTAGAGTTTATGTTCACGTGCCTCTAACTATGCCCAAGGCAAAAAGTACGATTACTGTACTCTATATAAAACGTATTATATAGTAAGCAGGCCAAATTTAGACAGGATAGGCAGGCAGTTGATGTAGTTGTTTAGTATTTTGAACAGCAAGACGAGATCTGAACAGGTACAACATCTTGCCAGGATGTCAAGGTGGCATTCGGCACAAAGAGACTCGTAGTAGACGTCAGATGAAGGGATACCGAACTTGAATGCAATATAATGCAGGAACTTATTTTGCACCAGCTAATGCAGGTGCTTATGGGTTGTATAAGAAGATGACCTGATGGTAGAGGCGTGTTCCAAGATCCGCAGACCAAGATAGTCGACGCCGTAATAATTGAAAATTATCTGTTTTTTTCCCCAGAAAACCGACCGACCCGCTTGACCCGCCACTGCTTCAATAGCACACATAGAGTTCAATTATTCGTCGCACAAAACCCCCAGGGGTTGGAAGGATGGCGAATAGTCACATACAAATACAGCTACCACTACTTTCACACACATATTTTCATTAATGCAAACTACAATCTGTTTAAGGTTACGATTAAGTTTAATTCCATTTTCATTTAACTTAAGCATCAGTTTTTCAAAATATTTTTTGCTATCTAAAACACTATGTACCTACGCATCTTGCGGACCATCACTCAGAAAATGTTATCAATGGGTACTTCAGACTTATCTATAATTAATCGCTCAGTTCGTGCAACCCTTTGGCTCATGACAAGTAGGCACACGTTCAGGGAGAGGGCCGTACGTGCTGGCCAATTACAAGAATTACACCATTAGATATGCTCAGTTTATGTTCAATCCATGAAATTCCAACAATGGATTGGTATCGAATTCAAGTTTCTAATAATTTGAATTTATAGGGCTATAATATTCTTACAACGCAAAGTACATTATTATGTGTATGAAATATTATTTAAGAAAGATAATTTACCTTTCTCAAGTGAACCATATCAAATTCCGATCGTACTCCTCTTCCTTCACATAAGCCTATGTAGAAGTGCTGCCACAGTTCCAGTGATCTCACGAACACTGGAAGCTCACTGGGAAAGGAGAAAAAATTATGTAGTATACAAATTGTAGTAAGTAACATCAGCCAAATACTTACTATAATATCTTCATATCTAACTTTACGACCTGGGCTGAGGTTTCAAGACCCAGTAATTCAAGTTTTGGCACCAAAGATATAGTAACCAGTTTAAAATTTATCATATGAAAACTTAGGATTTGTAACGATTCCTTTAAAAATTACAAACAGGTAGTTCCAACTCGAAGTGAAGTAACCTTTGGCTGGCGGTTACCCCTAGACGAAAATGATGTAATGGCGTACGTAACCACTAGTCTGAATATTGAAAAGGACAGCAATAACGCTTTTAATATTTCAGTTAATTATACCACGGGTATCGCTCATTGATAAACTCGATAGTCACATTGAAATTGTGAATGGCGGCTAAAATTAATTATAGAGACATCAAAATATTTCTCGGTAAGTAGACTTAATCATAAAAACTGAAAATGTGGTAGGTACATGTATACAAAAAGTTTTGTAATGTATATACATCAAAAAATGCGAATTTTGTATTAATTTGAGAATGATCCAACCTACTATGTGATTCTGTTTGTTGGGTATATGAAAAATTTGTTGTCTCTCACCATGAAGTGTTGTTGACTGCAATGCACAGAGACGAGAGAAGAACTTTGAGCTTACTTTCCTGCGTTATGGGGCCTTTCAATGGAGTTAGGACGAGAAATTCACGCAAGCCATACCACCTGAAAAACAATGACCAGTGAAGAACCAATTAAAATATTTGGCTTTATGGGAACACAGTTTCGACAGATAGGACTAAAAGGGATATATGGAAGCGGTCTCAGGAAGGTGAGTCAAGAGATCGCACTACCTATCACAAGCCCTTATTGAGAGCAAACCGATTGGAGCCGATGATGGCCGACCACTTCCTATTCCCCTTTTCATAGCCAACAACGTCAATTTCACAGTTATATCTAGTCAAGTCTTATTGGAATTATTCAGATTTTGGGGGAAGATGATTAGAGATGTCCAGAGAAGGTTAGGAATGGTATGGGTCAAGCCATAGGTTCAAGACGTCTCTAATCATCTTTTCCCACTGTCTAACAAATTCAAAAAGACATTTACCATCCCCGAACTACAGGCCTAACCTCCACCGGCACTGGTGCGAGAGTATAAAAATGCCCGGTTATTAGAACCAGTTACAGGCTTGTAACTGCTAGCAAAGAACGCGTTATCGAATAATAACGTTTAAGACCATCACTAACCACCATGTTCCTTAGATCCTTCGACCACGGTGGACCTTGTTAGTTTGGACCCCAGTCACTTGCATCTAGTGTCTAACAAAATTCAGATAGTCTGTTCGAAAAGAAGCTGGTTGTTGGAAGAAAAAATGTTGTTTCCACCGTCCACAGCAAGGAAGACTGCAATTAGGAATTTTCATATTTCTTATTTACTCAATTAAAGGATCTGAGTGAGAGCTTTGCAAAAAGGCGCCATGTGATGGATATCTGCCTAGAGAAACGGCTCTTGAAAATCATTTGAGTGATTACGTCATGGTCTGCACCCACCTGGAGGAAACCCTCGGCTCCCTTACCTAACTACGTCAAGCGTGAACTTTCTAACCGTTTATTGGCCAAACTAAACGATCTTTTGAGTCGAACATTGATGCTAAAGAGTTTTCAAGTGCGCTGAATACAAATCTGTGGTCAAAAGTGGGTGTGATTCCAGCAGATAAAAATTCCCCATTAGCACGTCTGCAACTCACAAGTCATTACTGTTCAAAACAAGGTCATTAACTGAAAGAGATTTTCAGGTGGATGAAAAACAGTCTTCACGAACGCCCCAAATGAGTCTAAGCAAATTCCAACCAGCGATTTGTCATTTACAGGCATTACTCTCTAAGCAACTACATTGCTATTGTAGAAAAATAAAAGAATAATAACGAAATTCACAATAAATTAAAGACGTTATTTACCTACTTGAAATTAATTTTTTAGTACATGTCACACAGTTTACACACACTGCCACTTAAGCAATGTTACGAGTACATATACCACAAGGTAGTTTACCTACATTGGTTTGCTTATTAGAAGGCATGTACATATGGGTTTTGGATCTGATACTGGTAAGGATAGGACAGACCCTCACTATTGCGTTAATAACTGAGATGACCGAAACATATTTCACAAAAAATCAAGAAATGAGGGAAATCCCGGAAAAGTGTCAAAAAAAACATAAACATAGTAATTAACAATAAACAGTGATACTGGTTTCCATTTTATTTCACTAGGTACCTAGTTCAGAAATTAGATGTAGTGAGATTTCCTATTTTCGGTGGTACTGGCACTGGTTCCTCTACGACATAGTGGATGATAAAAGCTAGGTTGCCAAGTTTATGACATTTAATTTTTTTAACATATGTATCTACCTATCTAGCTCTATATTTGATTAATTCTTCAAGTTTACCTAGCAAGAACATGCGGTCGTGTTTCTTCTCCGTTCCTCAGTAGTTCTAAGGCGGGGAAATCGTTGTCAGACGACATGGTTTCTTCCAGGGCTTCTGGTAAATTCCCCTTTCCTTCTTCAATAGGAATATTTTCAATACCAGGGAACGAGGCATAATGATGCGTGAAGGTGAACTCAAAATCTGTAATATATTATGAAGTTGAGAGCTGATAAATGGTCTGCAAACATCAATGACAGAAATCTGCATGCGAGTAATAGATAGGTAAACAATCACTCAACCAGTAACATGTGCTACAT
The DNA here is from genome assembly GCA_030762985.1 of Adelphocoris suturalis. Classification (NCBI taxonomy): domain Eukaryota; kingdom Metazoa; phylum Arthropoda; class Insecta; order Hemiptera; family Miridae; genus Adelphocoris; species Adelphocoris suturalis. The sequence continues at coordinate 113,986,861 of CM061042.1, forward strand.
TCAACGCAAAACTCTCGTGTTTGACGATAGAGTTTATAGTCATGAACCTTACTAAGCCTTCATTTGATAGAATAGGTTCGAAATTAAAATGAATCGGGGCACATATCTAATTCACTATATTGATAATATCACAACAATAATGTTACAGAAACCCAATGAAGGACTAAGTACATACTGATGGAACCAACGGAGCGAGCTTACCAGCGAATGACAAGTCCTCAGATCGAGAATGCCATGTAGCTGAAGATATTTTGAGTTTAGGGGGGTAGACGTTTCTGGTGAATAATTTCCATTCCTGAATAATTTCCTCTATTCTTGCAATAAACACCTCCCATTCGGATGCTGTGGTGAAATCAACATGATACAAATCCCCATCATCAACGTCTTCGGTAGACATGATTAATATAAACCGAAATCCCTAAGGAGGACGAATACTCAGTAAATAAATTAGACAATAGGTATTTTAAAAATGTACCCGAAAACAAAGAATACTTATATATAGGTAAATATATCGCCCGGATTGACACTTGTGACTTGGCCGATAATGGACTGTCTACATGGAAGACCAATGAAGTATCCATTCAAAAACTTCTCCTTCTTCTCAATCCATTATACTAAGCCCAGGAATAACCACCAAGGTGTTGAAATTTGCGAGGCGGTTTTCTGCTTTTAGTTTATTACTTCTATTATTATTTAATGAACATTTGTAACCGAACAAGATAAAGAATTTTTTTTAATCCCCTTAAAATTTCAAAAATTGGATTAAAATATGCTATCCATCCGCGCTACGCTGGGATGGATGAAAGACGTTTCCTTGGTGCTTCAGTGCGTTGAAGTCACGAATTTTTAGTTCATTTACTATGCTCAATTTCACGTGCTTTTAAGTGTAAAACTTGATAGTTAAAGTGTAAAACTCTGTTATAACGGAGGTTGGGAGATCTGTAAATGTTACCATTGGATTCAGTGAAAAAAAAAAAAAAAAAAAAAAAAAAAAAACATAGAAACTGGCCCCAAATTAAAATTTTTTTAGACGGTAATTTTTCACAAAAACCGTCAATTTCATAGTAAATGCCATGTTTTTCAACATACGAGGGACGTCCGGAAAAAAAGGGGACAATAAATTGTCGTAGGGGGTGATGGGAATTTTTTTTTTCAAAGTTGGCATACCTGCGTGTAGGGGAACTCCTAACGGTCACAATGAGCGCTCGCCTGTCTCAGTTCGTTCAAAAATGTGGCAGGAGCCCGTTGCGTCAACCTCTGCAGGTGTCGTTCGCTCCACATACCGCAGGTGCGAGATTCGGGCAGTGATCAAGTTCCTCACTTTGTGCCGAAATTCAGCTGCCGAAATCCATCATCAGCTAATGGAAACCTATGGACCTGATGTGATGACACGTTCGAAGGTTTTCAAGTTGGTTAAGGAGTTTAAAGAAGGTCGCACAGACACGCACGATGAAGAAAGAAGTGGGAGGCCATTTGTCGTTTCAGAAGAACTTGTGTAGCAAGTCAATGAAAAAATTCGCAGCGATCGTCGTGTGACCCTCGACTCCCTTCATGAAATGTTCCCACATATCTCACGGATCGTTATGGGTGAAATCGTTTCTGAAAAACTTGACTACAGGAAGTTGTGTGCCAGATGGGTGCCAAAATTTTTGACTCCAGAACATCGCCAACGACGTGTTGTGGCTGCAAACGAATTTCTGCAGCAGTATGCATCGGAGGGAGAAGCGTTCCTGGACTCTATAGTGACTGGGGACGAGACTTGGGTATGCCACTATACCCTGAGTCCAAACGACAGTCCCTACAGTGGTGCCATACCCACTGCCCCAGTGCCAAAAAATTCAAGGTGCAATTTTCGGAACGCAAAATCATGGCATCTGTGTTCTGGGACAGGAAGGGAGTGTTATTGGTTGATTTCATGGTCAGAGGGACCACCATCAACGCCAATGCCTATTGTGAAACCTTAACAAAATTGAAAAAAATTAAGGACAAAAGGAGGGGAATGCTGACTCGAGGCGTGAGCCTCATTCAAGACAACGCCAGGCCCCACACCGCGCGTGTGACCCAGGACCTCCTTGTGAGATTTGGATGGAATGTCATTAACCACCCACCATATTTTCCTGACCTGGCGCCCTCGGATTTTCATCTGTTCACAAAACTGAAGGAGTTCCTGGGTGGAAAACGGTTTTCCAGAGACGAGGAGGTCAAGGAGACTGTGGAGAAGTGGCTGTTGGAGGTGGAGCGGAGCGTCTATGACGAAGGCATGAAAAAGCTCGTGCCTAGGATGCAGAAGTGTGTGGAACTTGCCAGGGACTAAGTTGAAAAATAAAGGATTAAATTTTGAACATATCCTGAAAATTTCATTAAAATATATGCATCTTTCTAATTTTAACAGCATTTGTCCCCTTTTTTTCCGGACGTCCCTCGTACCAACATAATTTTCTCCTCTAATTACGAAATGAAATAAGAATTGATTATACCGTTGGAAATTTGAAATTCTAAGGTTGTTTTCCTGAAGATGGGGATTCAAAAGCACTACAGTAAAAAAGTCAATAAGCGGATTCAAAACAGTGAAATTTTGGCAACTTCTCAAAATTATGACTTTGACCTCATTTTTTAGCTATTGGAGCTACTCAAAAATTCTTGTTTTGGCATCAAAAAGATGAGATGTTAGGTATTTGACAGTTTATAAAAATCAGTGTTCAAACTAAACATTTTAAACTAAATTACCTATCAGTTCCTTTTTTAGCTAATGCAGTGTTTAGCATTTTATGGGTAGGAATGACGCCAATCTTCATTTGGGGTAGGTACATAATGGAGAAAGGAAATCGTACCAATTTATTTATAGAGGTCTTATCAGTGGCTAATCCACACAATCCCAGAAAAAATGCATCAAAACTGGATGGAATTTTGTATGTTTATATCTGGGGTTCACCACAGATTGCTACAGAACGAATATGATCAAAAACAACTGAAGGGAAAAAACCGTGGACATTTTCCGAAAATAGCGTTTGGGTGGTTCATTTAGCTGCCGCTAGGCAGGTACGTATGTGTTTTAAGATGATAACTCCAAGCCAAAGACATTGTAATAGTAAAACTAGACCCACTCGTAGCGCTAGTGTCGTGTTGCAAATTGAACGGTCTGTATTCGGCCATATTGGGGGCAACAATCGTTTATGTGCAATGAAGATTGTATTATTATAGTTTATCTACTCATGAAATTTCTTTGATAATGCACAATGGTTAAAGTGTGTGCGGCATTTAACTGCATAAATCGCAAAACTGAAGACTGCACACTCTCATTTCACAAGTAAGTATAGATTTTCACGATTTCCTAAAGATTATTTTGGTCTGTTGGAGGCCTCTTGATGTAGTAACGCAGTACCTATTGTAGTTGGTAATAATTTTGTTTTTACTAACTTATCAATATGCATGAGCTACAAAGTTTCTAATTAATCTAAACTTGGTTTTGTTCTTTCCTCAGATTTCCTTTAAACAAGAAATTGAGAGAATTGTATGAAATTGTTTTTTGTATTGACATTGTATTGTACTATTGTATTGTATTGTATTGTATTGACAGAATTTTATGAAATTGTATGTAAAATGAAAATAATATAATAACATAGAAAGTGCCATGATGTAGTTATTCATTTACTTATTCAATTGTTCAGCTCCTCTGATCATACTCCTTGCCCCATCCAGGTGAACCCATGGTGTTTGTAAAACTGTGTCTTATGTACAAGATATTGTCTCAATATTGAAATGCAGAGCGATTCTTCTGTTAATTTGGAAGAATGGTTTTGAGATAATTGCTTTTGAATAATGGAAGGATCTTTCACTTTAAAATACCTAACTAACTTATGCCCTACCTATTATAAGTACGGTATGAAAAGTACAATATCGCCACTACGCAAAACTACATCAAATCATATTGGTAAGTAATGCATACATTATACGGACGTCCCTATGAATGGATTTTATATATATTTGGTGAGAGTTAAAATAAGAGAAAAAACAAATATATCATGACTTCCCCCCCAATTAACTCCCTCCACTGACAGCAAATTCAAATAATAAAAAATAATAAAACTTCCAGTATGAAATTTGAAGCTCCCGACATATTTTTATAACCTAGACCGAATTTATAATCGAATTTAAAAAATGATCTCAAAAATCTGACTTGAATAGTTAAAACATCATGATTTATTAGGTACTATTACCTCCTTCAATCTTCCTCGTCCATAATGAAATTTGAAACTTTTAATAGGTACACCTTCCAAAACTAGACAAAATTCTTAGTTGAACAAAAAAGAATCACAAACATCTGACAATATTAGTTGAAACATCATGATATTTTACTGTTACCCCCTCCATTCACCCTTTTTCATAATCAAATTTGAAATACCTGATATAAGATCCAAAACTAGACCAAATTCATAGTTGAACAAAAAAAGAATCACAAAAATCTGACGATATTAGTTAAAACATCATGATATTTTACTGTTACCACCCCCTCCATTCACCCTTTTTCATAATCAAATTTGAAATACCTGATATACGATCCAAAACTAGAACAAATTCATAGTTGAACAAAAAATAATCACGAAAATCGGACGAGAATTGTGGCCTAAATAAGTTTGTAAATCGTCATTTATGGTTAGATATTCCAAAGACAAGCAGCTCCCACAGTTTGTCTCTGTTGAAAATGTTGCATAAAATTCATTTAAAAACTGTGTTGTCATCATAATAATTGACGTTTTTAATGATTTTAGACTAGTTTTCATCAAGATAATACAAAATATGTTTTCTATGAACACTTATACACAAACTAGCTATCCTCACAATTCAAAAAGCGCGCGTGAAGTTGCCCCCATCATGTCCGCCAATGCTCTCTTCAATTTGCAGCAGGCGGCGTCTGAGATCCACGTACAGTTGTAGGGCCTTGCTCCAAGCTCATCCCTATGTAGAAGATCCATCATGAATAGTATCCATGATGAAACCTGTCGATTGCTGCCATTCTCAATCACCACCATCTGACTTGCTATTTGTGTTGAACCTAACCTCAACCGGTGACCGTCACTTTTGTTTGGTCATTGGTGCAGAGGGCTACTAAAGTTTTGTCATTCTCATTCTCTGTATCTCGTCCGATTCTTTAGTTGTCTTTTAGTTACTATTATATTTCGAATTTACGATGAGTACTGCCCGCTACGATAGAGCCATCACTGTATTCTCACCGGATGGTCATCTACTCCAGGTGGAATATGCACAGGAAGCAGTGCGCAAAGGATCGACTGCAGTAAGTTAGCTTTCAGTTGCAAGTTGATTGGAATATTCTACTTTGTAAGTCGAAACATTTTGGTACATAATCTGTGTGTGACGTCTGATGTCCTCATCTTCAACAATGCTGTCATAACTGGTGGACTACTGTACACAACTTGAATCAGTAGTGGGCTATACAGTTACTTACCTAAATATTGGTTAAGGGTACGTTGGTTCCTAATACTGAGTAATGCCTAGCAATTCTAGAACTCTCTTTATTTGGTTTTCCTGAAATAGAAACTTGAAACAGTACGTAGGTGTTTCTACTTATCTACCAGTGTTTAAAGCATCGACCGGTCTAAGATGGAATTTTATCTAGGTACCTGCCTCTTTACAATAGAAAAGTGCTGCTTCTTTAAACTTTTTCCCCCCTCAACTTGAGCAAATACCTACTTAATTTCTTTTCAAGACCGGTACATACAATTTTATAACTCGTACCAAAAGATTACAAAATTATTTTTCTTGCCTCATTGCAATGAACGCCAACGGCAATGCATCTCCGCGGACTAATATGAAGATCATGTACAACATTTGCGTCTCGTCACCGCGGAACTCAAGTGTAGGGATTTCCCACTGAATAGTCTCGATAGTATCAATTTGTCCTCCTAAAGCCGGTTTCACATGGAGCGGTATGAGCGTAACAACCGGAAAGACGGAAGGCCAGAACACCCAGTGGAGGGGGCGGAGGAATGCGGCAGGGTGTTCACATGAAGCGGCACCTCGCTAAACGGAATCATATCCTTCCTACGGAAACCCTCTCTGATCTGAAACCTCTATTTGCGGTTATCAACATTCCTGTCCAATGAGCTTGCGCAACGCTCGACGGAACGCGACTACGGTATACAAATTTCTACCACCGACCGCCCATTCCGGCAACATGGCAGCCACCACCATCCTCAACTGTTGTCCCAACAGCCAATCACATTGTGTTCCGTCTTTCCGTCTCCGGACATAACGCTCCATATGTAATCGGCTTTTTTTTTTTTTTTTTTTTCCTTGTACATACAACTCCCGAAATACACTTTTAATACGTCATTCTGACCTGCATGTCCAACTAATCTGCATTTTTACCAAGGGATTGACTACTTGATGTTATTTATTTTTGAGATGCGAGCATCCAGATCACCAAACTATACACATCATTCTGAACTACGTGTCCAGCTAATCTGAATGTTTACTAATGGATTGACTGGATCTTTTTCAATTTTGGCGCTCAGAAGGCCGGTTGATTTTAAAATGAGCAAATCGATGTGTTGGTAGGCTGAATCGATACTATCGAGAAAGACTATTGGATGGTAGAAAAGAGTGGGGATCCCTACATTTGAGTTCCGTGGAGACGCAAGTCATGTACATCCGGCCAGAATGAGATACATCCGTTTGTGGCAAATGCCCGAATCAGCTGTTTTATTTCAATTCCGACATGCATTTTGGCTGAGAATAAAAGAGAAATTAATATATATTATACAATATATTTATTAATACATGCAACGCTCTGATATTTCCGGTTTAGTATTGTTATTAGCAAAATTAATTCAAGTTTTCAATGAAGTAGCTTGGATAGAAGCCCTACTAATTGAGGTTCATATGGGACTAAAGTAATAATTCGGTGTCCTTTTTGAATATAAATGGGTCATTCTCCCATTTTGCTCGAAATCAGAGTTCTCGTATCCATTTAAAAAAATTTAGTTTAAAATAATTATTTTTCCCGTTAATAATATCTACTTAGGCTTCTGATCATGCTCAAGAAAACTTAGTTCATGGGAATTTGTTATCCAGGAGATAGGTATGTGTTAACTTGTATCTCGGGAGCGACCTGTTTTCCCAGGAACTGCAAAAGATATCGATGTCATTCTTTTTTCCTCATATAGATTAACATTTGTTCTACAAGCTGTGTTTTTTTTTCCAAGGGCAAAAAATATGGTACTTTCCTGTTATCTGGTACCTGCGAAGAAATTCTTTCCTGTTATTTGGTACCTACGTTTATTAATCAAACAAAAACAACAAACATTGATTACTCAAATTAATCAAACAATAACAACAAACAATGATTACATCTGAGTTTCGGGTGACCAGAAGTCACAAATTACTTCTAACAGTAACAACTAATAATCAAATAATCAACGTACGTGGCAAGTCAAAAATCTTCATTCCAAGCAACTAATAATCAAAATATCTGATGTTTACTATAAAAAACTCGGTACAAATAACAGGAAAGAATTTTTTCGCAGGTACCAGATAACAGGAAAGAATTTTTTCGCAGGTACCAGATAACAGGAAAGTACCAAAAATATTTTTGGTGAGGCAGAGAAAAGAAAAGCTTTTTTAAATAACGTTCTACCGCATCTCTCTTCTTTTTTGAATTTTGTGGAATTATACCATAAAACAGCTGACTCAATGGACTCTAACCTTTAATAAAAAATAGTATTTCAATGTCAACGGTTCTCTTGAATTCGAGATCTAGTATAAGAAGATTGAATTCATTTGTCATTTAAACTAGCTTTATCAGCTATCTTTACAGGCATCGAATAGCTACGTTCAAGTACAGACCTATGACCTAAGAAAAAATTGTATTCACCAACGCCCATATTTCGTTGAATACATTGGTTCTCGTCTGATTCACCAATGTTGAGTAACATCGGGCTTGGTTGGTACTTGAATGGGTGACCGTCTGGGAGTGCCGCAATTTCGGCATTTTTTTAAATATTTTTTGTCTCATCATTCAATTTTTCATCAAGCCACCTCAAGTTTACTTAATCAGGCCTCGTGGAATAGTTCGTTTCGAGTGCCTTCCCTGCTTTATCAAATCGTCGATTCCACGATTTGAGTGGGTACCTACCACAAATTCTACTACCAACCTACTCAATTTGTTATTGAACTGATAACAATCGTATTATCTAACCACAAACCTGCTCGTTGTCTGAATCTTGTTGGCAGTTACAGCTTAGTTGTACGAAATGTTCATGCAGATGCCTACAAAGAACAGGTTCCTCCCTACTTTAAAATCAGATAAGTATCGACAACTGCATTCACCCCCAAGTAGGTGAACATAATCAATGGAATTCGGTTTAATAGTACAATTAGGTATATTTATCATAGGTTTAACTTTAAATGAGAAAACGTATTTGATGGCAGTCAGAGGGAGAACCAATACTATATTCTTAAAACTGTGGTCACCTTTGTGTCAGGTTATGATGACTACGGGTAGGACGGGATTCCAACGAAAGCATTTTCCCGCCAACGCTTAGATAGGCCTCTTTCCTGTACACGCGTAGTTCTACGCGTTGACCCGAAAATTCGCGCATGCGCAGTTGGTATTTCAGTATTTTTGGGTACACGGTTGAAAATTATGGGAAGAACAAAAACTCTCTAATGGGTCACTTATACGCGTAAACGTAGTTTCAAGAAAAATGCATAACAAAAAGCCTTAGCAGTGGCTGTGTTGCAACTTGCCTCATCCTTCTTCACGTTTTTATCTATCAGTTCCATTAGTAGGGTTTGTTATTCTGTGATCTATTCTAACTTTCGTCTACTTCCATATCTTCCATATGATTGTAACCTTTATTTGTGGTTATATTGGTTGACATCTTGGTTAGAGTCATGCTATGTACTCGCTACCTTTTCGCAATAACTTTTTCGCGATCCGCGCTCTCTTTACAGTACTATTTTTTTGGTTTATTATTTCCAATAATAAGCCTATGTGATCGTGTAGCAAAAAATTTTTATAACCCCCCCTCAAACTTTGTCACTTTACGTTTCAAGGTACGTAGAATCCAAATTTGAAATGTCCGTCCGCCGTCCGGGCCATAAAAGGCCTAAGAATTGACTTAAAAAACCCGTTCTTTCGCACATAGACTCCATTTGGGGTCTAGTTGGGCCTAACGTTTAACCATCCCGATCGCTTTACTCGCATAGATGCTATGGGCCAAAAACGGGCGAAAAAGTGTCTTTTTCTACGCGCGCACGCCTGGCACGCTTGGCAGGGGGTCACGGTGGGTGGCGAGGGGGGGGTGAGCGGGGGGGTGGAGTGAGAGGAGGCGCCGGCGCCGCGGCACCTTGTGGTGGGTACGGCGCCGGCGTTCCTTCGAGGCATGAATATATGTTTTTTTCAAGGTCATATTTGTGTGTTAATACCAAAGCTTTTCCTATGCATATTTAATAACATATCCTCTCGACTTTTCGTACGTACTTAGATAATGATATTATTAAGGCAATAACTATTTGAATAGATAGGAGCTCAAATCGAGAAATATAAACATGCGTATATAATTATAGAAGTATAGGTTGTGGCAACTCGAAATAGGACACGCCGAGGAGTCTGGACGGGCCTTATGACGTACGCTAGCCAACTAAAACTATTATCATACTCAATTGAAAAAATAATAAACTTTTGTGAAATAATTTGCAGCGTTTTTTTTTTTTTTTTTTTTTTTAATATACTTTCTATGGTGCGAACCCTCAACAAATAAAAAACGATTTTTTTGTTACCAAATCGGACTTATGGACGCCCTTAACACAATGTCAATGCCCTCCCTACATTATTACCTCACACACAGAGATTTCAGTTACATAGTCGTGATTGTTTGGAAGGAAATTAAATCACTTAGTTATCAATTTGTCATTTAATTTTAAACGAGTGGGTGTGTGTGGCGGGACTCGTAATTTCATGTAATGAGCACGATGTTAGCAGCACGTATGCGTGTGACTGGGAAACAGCGTTGAAATTCCATAATTATTTATACTCATTAGACAAGTCTCTGAGAATGAATGCGCATTTCTTCCGATTTTCCGTCTATAGCCACGAAAACACAGTTGCCTTGCCATAATAAAAGAATAAATTTATTTTTTGAAGAATGAGCGTTGGTTTTATGCGCTTCCAAATAGCTTCAAAATAAATAGGTTGCTGGGATCCTGGTGTAAAGTTTGAAACCCAACGTTCTGGCATAGTTAATAATTAACAAGATAATAATAGAAACACATTTTCTGGAAAAACAGGGAGAAATATGAACAACATTAAAGCCAAAAGGATTATAATCGTTCTTTTGTTTTTGGCATGTACCTACTTCTTTTTCGAACATATTAAAAGTATATCAACTTGTTTTTTGTTCGACTTGGGTGGTTTTACATTTTCACAGAGGATACCGTTCTGTTAGTAATATGTATGTGTTGGTTTTAAATCTATCAAGGTAGCTCATAAATGTGTTTCACAAGTTGAAACACAATAGTGGCTGAACGCTCCTGGTGAGAGCTGCATTCCCTAAACCTTAAAATCCCGGGCTCTCATGGAGGGCATTCTTTTAGTTATCTAGCCTCTCTGTGTAAACCTTAGGAACTGATTTTCTCTTATCCTCTTCACATATCCATAATCGAATGATTTTCCCTGTTTAGGAGAAGTTTGATTTTTGTGTACATTCAGTTTCCATGAAGCTGCATGTTTTTCGAATACAATGTTCCAGTTATTGACATTTGTATGTGTAGAAGAAGTTACAGGTCGACCAGAGATGGTTTGCGTTTCGAGGGAGCCCACTATGTTGAATTCTATGCTGAAGCAACCTTTAGGTGACAGCCTTGATTGGTAACATTAGCTGCCAATCCGAATTCGAGCCGAGTGACTAATTTGATTTTTTGGATAATTTGACTGCTGTCATAAATAATACTGCCTATATGAATAGTACCTATTAATTTTTCATGTCGTAATTGATTCCCTTTACGTCTCTTCAGTACAAACCAGTACAAACGCTCAGTACATACAGCTCTTACTATTGCTCTTTAGGTTGATCCCCTACTAAACAATACTAAATGGAAATCGAGCACATTGCCACAGCTGACAACCTATACGCGATAGTTGTTTACGTCTCTACGGCCTCATTTAGTGTGCGGCCAAAGCCCTGACCGATGACATCTAAAAGACCACGTCTGGGGGCAAAGTACAAGCAGACAAACAGACGGAGTTTCATTCTTATAAATAACTAGCCGCTCCGGCTCGCTACGCTCGCCTCCACGTCCAGCTGGGGGGCAAGCCCCCCCGACCCCCCATTAGATTGCTCGCTTCGCTCGCAAAGAGTGGCATGTAGGAAATGTTGCTCGCTTCGCTCGCAAACGGTAGATCTCTAAGGGTAGGTTCAACTTCTGTAGGGGATGCTGCTCGCTTCGCTCGCTTGAGGAAGTTATACTGCCCACCCAAGTTGGCAGACGTTTTTTTCTGTTGGAAATTCTTACAAACAAATTAAATCTTATAAAACTACGTGGAACCACAAAAAAGTTTATTTGGGGATGTTGCTCGCTTCGCTCGCAAGGTATACCTGTATATGTGTAGGGGAAAACCCGTATTTATTCCGTTGAAATGAGTCATAGAGTCCCTTCAAGACGTAAGTGCGTAGGCCTGGCTCCGCAACATTGTGAAACACCTGAGTCATCGAACCCCAAACACGTCTTCCTAGAGCCTTCTCGCGTCCACGGCACATATAATTTCTCATTTTAATAGCTTCGTCTCGCTTCCCCTCGCAATTCGACCGACTTCATCTGTTTTTTATGAACAACACCCCAACTACAAGGCTTTCTTCATCGCTCGGTGCTTTGTTGTCAAGCTCGGGAGATCGTTTACAATGTCACTGTCGACTTTTGAAAAAACCTGAACTGTAAGGTGAATATTTGTCACTTGAAGAGTGTAGTAACAGGAATTTTTACAAGAACAGTGTTGGGTCGTTAGTGAAGGCTGAAGGATGCCCTATGGGGAGAAAATAGCCACTGATCAATGAAGTCTTCATTCATGCAAAACTCGCGAGTTATTTGGTTCGAAAGGAGTTGCCAACCATCAGTAAAGTACAGAAAGCACTGAAGGAGGATGGAGTTGTGGACTGTTTAAAAAGTACGTGTACCTCCCAAATCGAATTAGGTAAGATTTGTGATTTTCAAATGGAAGACCTGCCTCCCTTACAAATCTGCAATGCAAGTCACTAGTTGAGCGGGCTAAACTCAGTGCTTTGGATGCTAGATATTTTGGCACCATCACGAGATTTTGCTAGGAAGGAAAAACATTGTTTATTTAGGCAAGGCGTACGTCAATGAGGCGCACATTTTCAATGTCTTGGCAGTCCCCGAATCACAGGGAGCGGTTGAACCGAATAGAAAGTCTCATCATTGGCCTTAGAGGGAAAGAGGTGGGGTTCGTGCCCAACAGTATTGAGTTTCGAATATTTAAGATTAGGTACATACGTGTGATTGTCTCAGTACAATGAATTATGAAAACTTGTTTGTTTCTAAAATTTTGTAAGAAATGAATTATTTTTGTATCAGCTGTGTTTAAATTTAAAATTTTCTACTTCCCTGTGAAAAACAGCATGAATAACTTTGAATTTGAAATATAGTCATGAAGTAGGTAGGTACATTAGGAATACGGTATTAAGGTAAGTAGGTTAAAGGTGCTGAACAAAAAACATAAAGAAATAGCAATTTACATATTTTTTCATTTAAAAGGTGATGAAGTAAGAACGCAATTTACACATTATTTCATTCAAAAAAATTACAAAAAATCAGTTACGATCTACTTCGTTGATAAACGAAAAGTTTAAAGGGCTATGGAACTAAGGGAAATACAGACACATTTGTTCATTAACCTATTATATCTTCAATAATTTATTATTATTATTTTTTATTTTTTAATTCTTTTTTTTAGGTTGGAGTTCGTGGAAATGATTGCGTCGTTCTTGGAGTTGAAAAGAAATCTGTAGCGAAATTACAGGAAGAGCGGACAGTACGAAAAATCTGCCTCCTAGATGAACATATCGTCATAGCTTTTGCTGGTGAGCATTTTCTCATATTTTTTGGTCTGAGAGGGTTCAAATTAAGCTTGCCAGTGTTTTCAACTTAATAGGGTTTACTTATTAAACGTCAACTGAGTGCAATGTTAACCCTTTCTTCCACTTTTATGTGTAAGCATTGACCTGTAGAGGCAGTTTTAAATTCCCAACTTGAACTGGAGTGAGAGAGGCCTGTTTGATGAAGGCCTACCATCAATAGTAATTTAGCGATCATACTCGTCTGTCTAATATAGAATTAATAAACGTTTGAGTAGTAATTTGCAGCGTTTTAAAATTATTTCTCAATGGATGTAATAAGTTTTTTGAAATTTATTTAATAAACTGAATTGAAGTTCAATTTCAAGTAATGCTAAGCATAGCATACCAATCAGAACATTTGTGCCTGATTCTTAGTTGCCTTAATTCACCTAACCGAAAAAAAAAAAAAAAAAAAAAAATTAAGAACAAAGAATGGCCTTCAGTTGCACAGTACAATATCTTTGAAGTTGGGAAATGAATGTAAACATGCAGCTTTCGTGGTCGGTAGGCATTGAGCATGACCTCCCATACCCAATGAGTCAACTTGTGTTTAACGTTGTTAAACTTGTCGATTTGTGCACATGTTTAATTTTGTGAACTGTTTGTTCTATAAGTGAATCAGGCTTGATTTTATTATGAATAACCGATCCATTCACTTAATTTGCGTGCTTCCATGTTACAGGTTTAACAGCAGATGCTAGAATACTCATCAACCGGGCACAGACCGAGTGCCAATCTTACAAGCTGACAGTCGAAGACCCTGTCACTGTCGAGTATATAAGCAACTACATCGCCAAACTGAAACAACGTTACACGCAGAGTAATGGCAGGCGTCCCTTTGGAATTTCCTGTCTGATTGGTGGGTTTGACATGGATGGAACGCCCCATCTATGGCAGACTGAGCCCTCTGGAATTTGCTACGAGTGGAAAGCTAATGCAACGGGTCGGGGGGCCAAGACTGTCAAGGAATTCCTGGAGAAAAACTATGATAATGAAGACCTGTCTCAGGAGGACAATGTCGTAAAACTCGCTGTCAAAGCTTTGCTGGAAGTCGTTCAGTCTGGCAGAAAGAACCTAGAGATTGCTGTCATGCGTAAAAACCAGCCTCTGAAGGCAAGTACCTGTCCAAATGATTACTATCCACCTCTCTTGCTTAATCACAAATTTAAGGTTTTTTTCTTTTTTCGTTCTGTCCTTTCTTTAACATTGATATCATCCCTCCTAACATCTCCATTTTCACAAGTTTCTCCATTTTCCACCAATTAATCTCAAAATCAGTTTTTGGTAAAATTTTATTGATAGTGCATACGAATCTAGGTACCCAGAAACAGAGCTAACCCGTGGGGCAGCAAACCCGTGAGATATACTCAAATCAAAGGTTATCTACGAAGCGTAACTGAATTACGACTCAGGGTTAAGACAGCTGCCTGCCCCTGGGATTAAACCAGCTGTTATTATGGCCGTTGTTGGTATATGATATGAAATTTTCATATACCAATTTAAAATATATAAAATGCATCGTATTCAGTTCAATGGCACATTAAACACTCATGTTTCCACTAATGGTGGCGAAATGGTGTGTTCAAAAGCAAAAACCCTTTGCAACGGACAAGTACCTTCCTTCCTCCTCTTACAACCAAAAATGCCTCCTAGCTGTAACTAATTTGACAGCTGACACAGTAATTGTAAGATGTCGGATCAAGCACTAGCAAACGTAAGTCTTTGTTTGACTTGCGTTTGACCTGATTTGAATATTAAACTTGTAACAGATTAAGAGTGCCTGGTGCTGGAGGTCCAGGACCGAAATCTGCACAATAAATAACAGAGGAGAGGTGTGACAGCCCCTTTCCCAACTGTCGCATAAATGTGCTGCGTTCAGGGAATATCCTCCCATTCAAACTCGGCAGGTCAAGAACACGAGAAGAAGCGGCGTTCAACCAAACGCTGCGTGAAAGGTAGATGTGCTCTCTCGGAAATGTCGGGTACTGTTACACTTCCCCCTGGAACACAAAGCTGAATAGCTTCCTTTGTAAAGGTACTACTGAGATAGTTTTATTGGCGGAGAACTTATGCTCCTTATTAAATAGCTGCATTGGCGATTGGGAATAAAATGTGAAAATAAAACAGAATGTATTTTAATGAATATTCTGGAATTGTCATTTGAAACATTCATCGGGCTACCTGAGATTAGAACAATCAGGAAGGATAACTTGCCCAACTTTGGAGACTTATAACATAGGTAGTAAAAATACTATGTTAGAAATATAAGTATGCCCTCTTTGGGGACTTTGAATAGTGGGAACTTATGCCCTGTAATATAGAAATGGGAACTTTTGCCCTTGAATACAGAATTGGGAATTTTACCCATGGAAATATATAGAAATAATACAACTAGAAGTAAGATAAAGGTAGAGGCGCCTAGAATCATCATCAATTAGGTGAAAAAGGAAAATTTAAGTCCTAATTGACTAATGTAATAATTTGTATGAAAAGGATAAATAGGATTCCTTCTGGAATCCCTGGGCATAATGTTTCTTGTGACACATTTAGCCCTAAAAAATAGTGGATCGGATCTCTAGGTAATGACCGTTGGCAATCCTAACCATGCTCTGAGTAGAGCTCTCTCAGGTTTTAGAAGTGCATGAGCAGCGGGACGGCGCTGAAACGGGCCGATGCAAAACTGGGGCGTTCGCGGCCCTCTCCCCTCCTTCTTATCCTATCAGGTGAATTTGTAGATCGTGATTCGCAGTTACTTCTTCACCATGGGATCCCGCAAGGAGTGCTGTCCTGCTCCTTGTGCATTTCTAAATATTGAGAGAACTCTACCATGTAACAGGGTACCTGGTGCTGGGGGTCCAGGGCCGAAATCCGCTCAATAAATGACAGAGGAGCGTTGTGACAGCCCCTTGCATAAATGTGTTGCGTTTAGGGAATATCCTTCTGATCAAACGGGTGAGGCTAAATCGAGAATGAGAGAAGAAGCGGCGTTCAACCAAATGCTGAGCGAAAGTTGAAATGCTGTTTTTGGGGGCTAACTGCGTTCTATTTACGCCGTATTCTCAACAACGCAGGTATAACCCCTGACCCTCGTTCTAGATATGCCCTAAGAGCATATTTTTATTCGTGCTACATCTAATGATTGTGTAAGGCCTGTTCTGAGGTATGTCTTGTCTAAAATGGCAGGTAACATGGCTAAAGCAAAACTGTACAGATTTATGACAGAATCGGTATTATTTCCCATTTTCTCTATATTGTATTTCGAAAATACTTTTATGTACATCAGCAATGTGCACATGCATTTATTTACTCTCCTTTCTTATTGAAATGTGTTTAATCTTTCAGATGCTTGATTTGGAAACCATTGATAAGGTGGTTACTCAGGTGGAAAAAGAAAAGGAGGAGGAAGCAGAAAAGAAGAAACAGAAAAAATAATTTTTCATTGCGTTAAATGTTTAAGTAATTTTCTTGTTCCCCTCTTCATTTATCGATTGTTTAACTAATAATTACTATTTTCTTTTCAAACTGCTTAATTTACTTTTCCGTGTATTGTTTGATACATCAGCATCCCTCTAGTATAGGTAACATATTAAAATAAGCTGGTATGGGAGATTTTCAATGTATAGCACACAATTAAACTGCTAAAATGGCCGAAAACGGAGGGGCTAGCTGATTCACTATTAAATTTAATATTTGAGCGCCAAGGGGTATTTGAGCACTAAAGGACCACCTTTAGAACAAATCTAATAAATAGAACGGTGAATTACGCCTTGCCTTGACTCCAGAGGGTATACTTGTAGCGATGAAAACATATGTAGTAAGAGATCGTTAGAAGGGATGCCAGCAGATAAGGGTGGAAATGGGAAGATGGAGAATTACAACGACCGACGATGACGATCGCTTCCCTTATAAAGATTCAAATAATCCATTTTGGCTGGTGGTGGCCTGGGGGTTTTCAACAAATCGTGGCTTTTAGAAAGCGGAGGTACGTGTATAGGTTTTTAATAAAGGAACTGGACTGGCAGGCAGTGGTCGACCCAGAGGTAGGGAGAGGGTGGTGGACAGTATTCTTGATTATTCCTGTTGTGGAGAATTAATGAAGGGTCTTAACAGCTTGCTGCAAACTACGATTATCCAGTCAAACCTCTTTTACTGTGGGATTGGTATTACAGGAAAGGGTGGGGGTATTAGAGATAATTTGTTTCACCCATTGTGATTTCCGCATACATAGGTACTTCTGAGGTTTGAAATGTTCCAACCACAAAGTTAACCAGGAATTGGAGGAGCTGTTCATCTACCACTAGACAGATACGAATTCTTGATAGCCCAGAAAATTTCAAGTACCTACGGAAGTAACAAATAAGCTTCTATTATTTCAAGGTTATATCATTTTAGGCTCAAGTGTTGGAAGGGCCCTAGAAAGTTGTACTTATGGAGCCTTTCTCTCTGGAATATTTAGAAATGAAATGACGGACTACGTCCTGGTCAGCTGAACGAGCCAAATTCTCTCGTTTCCACCCTAGAAATTTTACAGGGAATCTCAGTCTCTCTGGAACATCAAGAGACGAAAGAAATGACAGGCTCCAGCCTAATTGAGTGAGCTAGATAGGTCCCTACACTGCCTTATGCATAACAGAAAGTTGAAATTTAATACGGTTTCTATAGAACACCAACGGACGAATAAAATGACAGGCTCCAGCCTAATCAGCTGAGTGAGCTAGATACTGTTTTGTTCACCATAGAAAGTTAAAATTTAATGTACAGCCTCTCTGGGATATCTACAGATGAATAAAATGACGGACTCCGTCCTGATCAGTAAATCTCCTGTTCACCCTAAAAAGTACCTATGTCATTTATGATGACATTAGACGTATCCATGTATCAGTGGGTAACGCAGTTCCACTATATTCTTTATTAAACTCCCCTCAAAGACAGAGAAGGCAAACCATTGAATAAGAAAACGATAAAACTGAATTACCTAGCAAGTGGGGAGGACGCCTGGGTTTATCCGACATCTGCCCTAAGGAGTGAGGGATTGAACCAATAAAATGAGCACCGAAGGATGCCGGGTGATACCACAAAGCACTCCTGCTGTGATGCCCTACTCGAATAACATGGCACCCCCCCTCGCCCGTCATGACATAGATGTTATTTGTCACTAATTCAAGCTCGGATATTCCTTGCCACAGATTATTCATACCTTACTTATCAATTGAAAAGATTGTTTTTACAAGAACACATGATAGATAACCTCAATGCGGATTTTTTAAATGAATTATATAAATTTCCCTGAAATCTATCCAAGCATCTGAAGAATCTATCTTATCTGAAGAAAAGCTTCAGCAAACGTATTCACCTCGACATAAAATAATAAACCCACAACAGTGTCCGACATAATCAAGATGACAACAAACCACCACCCCACACACTAACAAGGAACGTCAACAACCATGTCAACCATCTTCATTGAGGAGGCTGGACCCCGAGCTATGTACCCCGCCAGTAGCGCTACTAGCGACCTGATGGTCAACCAGTTCCTCTGTTATCACCGCTATTTACCTGTCGTCATGGAAGAAGACTTCTGAGAAGAAGATGATTTCTTTGACTAGTTTTCAAGGCCCTACAACTGTACGTGGATCTCAGATGGCGCCGAATGCAAATTGAAGAGAGCATTGGCGGACATATTGGGGTCAACTTCACGCGCCCTTTTTGAATTGAAAGGCTAGCTAGTTCGTGTATAAGTGTTCGTGGGAAAACATATTTTGTATTATCTTGATGAAAACTAGTCTAAAATCATTAAAAACGTCAATTATTATGATGACAACACAGTTTGTAAATGAATTTTATGCAATATTTTCAACAGAGACAAACTGTGGGAGCTGCTTGTCTTTAGAATATCTAACAAAATATGACGATTAACAAACTTATTTAGGCCACAATTCTCGTCCGATTTTCGTGATTCTTCTTTTGTTCAACTATGAATTTGGTCTAGTTTTGGATCTTATATCAGGAATTTGAAATGTGATTATGAAAAAGGGTGAATGGACGGTGGTGTAACAGTAAAATATCATGACGTTTTAACTAATATCGTCAGATTTGCATGATTCTTTTTTTGTTCAACTAAGAATTTTGTCTTAGTTTTGGAAGGTATATTAGGAGTTTCAAATTTCATTATGGACGAGGAAGATTGGAGGAGGGAATCATGATGTTTTAAACTATTCAAGTCAGATTTTCGAGATCATTTTTTAAATTCGATTATAAATTAGGTCTAAGTTATAAAAATATGTCAGGAGCTTCAAATTGCATGCTGGAAGTTTTATTATTTGAATTTGCTGTCGGTGGAGGGAGTTAATTGAGGAGGGGGGGGGGGGAGGGTTCGAGAAGTCATGATATATTTGTTTCTTCTCTTATTTTAACTCTCACCAAATATATATAAAATCCATTCATAGGGACGTCCGAGTAATGTATGCATTACTTACCAATATGATTTCATGTAGTTTTGCGTAGTGGCGATATTGTACTTTTCATACCGTACTTATAATAGTTAGGGCATAAATTAGTTAGGTATTTTAAAGTGAAAGATCCTTCCATTATTCAAAAGCAATTATCTCAGAACCATTCTTCCAAAGTAACAGAAGAATCGCTCTGCATTTCAATATTCAGACAATATCTTGTACATAAGACACAGTTTTACAAACACCATGGGTTCACCTGGATGGGGCAAGGAGTATGATCAGAGGAGCTGAACAATTGAATAAATGAATAGGTAACTACTTAATGGCACTTTCTATGTTATTATCTTTAGGAAATCGTGAAAATCTATACTTACTTGTGAAATGAGAGTGTGCAGTCTTCAGTTTTGCGATTTATGCAGTTAAATGCAGCACACACTTTAACCATTGTGCATTATCAAAGAAATTTCATGAGTAGATGAACTATAATACAATCTTCATTGCACATAAATAAACGATGTTGCCCCCAATATGACCGACTACAGATTTACTTGCTTCTCCGTGCAGCACACATCGAGGGATCCCCCACTCCTTTTTTCTGACATCGAATACTCTCGATACTATCGATCCAGCCTCCCAACACATCGATGCAGTCAGAATCGAGGGATCCCCCACTCCTTTTTTCTGCCATCGAATACTCTCGAAACTATCAATCCAGCCAAAATTGAAAAAAGTTCCAGTCAGGCAGCATGATTGTATGAACGAATTTTCTCAAATTACCTATTGTATTGTGATATGTTAAATTGTATCGGAATTTGAGTACAAAGAGATTGTTTAAACCAGCAACAAACTGAATAAAATTCGGCGATTCAAAAAATATTTTTTGCAGTTTCTATAGATTTTTCAGCAAATATTAATTAAATTTAAGTACGTTTTCAGCATAATTTTGTGCAACCATTTTCTTATGTCCTAGATGATCGTTGGCAATTTCGTTTTGACTAAAAACTCTGCTAACATTTTTAGAAAATAAAGTTGGGCATGTAGATCAGAATGATGTGTATTGTTTGGTGGTCTGGATGCTCGCAAGCTCGCATCTCAAGAAGACATAACATCAAGTAGTCACTCCCTTAGTAAAAATGCAGATTAGTTGGGCATGTAGATCAGAATGACGTTTTAGAAGTACATTTCGGGAGTTTTTCTCCATTGAAAGAATAAACTCTTTATCAGTGGTTTCACATGTATCCAAGAGGAAGCGCTAGTGGGTTGGTCTTAAGCAGCTCGGGATCCAGCCTCCTCTCATCTTCATTGGTCAACATTGTCAACATCAACAATCGGAACCGGCTCGTGGTTGCTCCGTTTGTATTGTAATTTGTACTTCTGTCCTTTTTATCGTATTAACGTTGATTCGTTGTGTAATCCTTAGTTTTCATAAGACTTTTCTGAGGTTAGGCATCCATTTTTTCATCACTTTTCCTGCTCATTCCTAGAACACGTGCTGGTCTTGAACATCCGCTCCGATGGCAGCATCTCAAGGTAGGAAACTAAAAAAGATCCTTTTAGTGTTTTCTTCTTACTTTATTCACGATTTGTGCTGTAGTTTACCTGTATAGCCATATAATAGCCGATATTTATGACACTACGCTGTGCGGTTAGTTAGTTGAGTGATCTCACTTGGGCACAGTATTACATAAGAAAATAGCTCTACACAAAATTGATTGCATGGTTAGCTATTTGAGGTATCATGATCTAGTCTCTATACAGGCAATGCAATATTAGTTAAAAAGTGTATGGTGAGACTACCGGCCACCCACATGGCGCTTCTAGTCAACAGATTTCTTTGGGTACGTCCAAATCGCGAAGGCTGGATGCCAACAGTTATCCTTGCTCTACCGTGTAGGAACAAGCAGTCGCTAAATTAATGGGGCATGGGGCTGGCCGCCTGGTAACAATCGACTAATGTTTTTGGTTGGTATTTCCAGAAGCAAATGTATAGGATACTAGTCTCCTATGATTGGAACCAGTAAAGTACTTAATTTGGGTATTTACCTGTTAGTTGGAGGCCGCCAATATTTTTAATAAAATAAGTATAGATTAGTTGGACAAAATAGACGACATGATGGTATAGTTTGGTGGTCTGGATGCTCGCATTTTCTGATCAAAAGTTGTACTTTTTTTTTTTTTGTTATTCAACGCTTAGTTTTTGAGTAAGTAATTTAATTTTCAAGATTTTTTGTAACCCCAATGCTTTTGTAACCAAGTTTTAATCATTAACTCGAGAATTGGAGTTCATTTGATATGATGAAATTTTGTGTTGTTTTTAGGAGTGAAACTAGTTAGCAAAACTGTCAAATTAGGTCATAACGGGGTTCGGGAATCTGCAAGTTACCATTCGATTCAGCGTAAAAATTACGTAGAAACCGACCGTAAACTCGTATTTTCATCGAAGGGCATTTTCATGAAAACCCTCGATTTTTTTGAAATGAACAATGTGTTTCAACATTGAAACAACCTTTCTCCCCTAATTAGAGAAGTAAAATTTAAAAAGTTGCAGTCATGCAGCATGATCGTATGAGCGAATTTTTGTAGCTCGTACTATACCTATTATATTATTAGTTTTTTTAAATTGAGGATTTTGAGTGAAAATAAATGGTCAACTACCAATTTTATAGTAAAAAAAAGAAAGATAAACTCGTTCTAAATAATACTCTGCGATTCAAATAAAATATTGACTCCTCTGTTATTCATTAAGTACTCAGATTTCGGCCCTGGACGCCCAGCATCAGTTACCCTTAATCCGTGGTAATGTGAACCATACACACGCGAGTTACTAACTAGTTGCTTTGACTCATTCTCTGTGTAATCAAATAGGAGGCCGCAAAGTGGGGCAAAACGGCCTTTCTGTGGGACATCGCTAAAAAAAAGTTTTCCCCTACGGGTTCGGGACGCTTATATTCTGAAAATATCATAGACTGAAGTATCTGGAGACGAAGTTTCAATTTTTGACATTTTATGTCTTTGCTATGGCACATAAACTAAAAAAAAACGTCACGGAAAATTGCTCACGAAAATATTTTGATGATTTCCACTTACAACCGAGTCGTTGCTAGGGAAATGGTACTTCGTCGTTTTTCATCCCACAAAATTCGTTGACCATTCGTTCGAAAGCTCTCGATTTACCCAACCATATTATGTTAACTACTGCGAAGTGCGTGCCAACAAGCTGAGTTATGAGCTACAGTCATAGATTTCCTCAAATGGACACTGCGAACGCCCCAAACGCGTTTCCAACCATTTCTTACCGGTTTGATGGTCACTGCGAACAAACCTATTTATTAAAGACTATTATTAAAATCTCAGCTTCCACTGCATTACAAGAAAATAACTAATAGGTATAAGAGCCTTAACTAAATTCACGCGTTATATTATTTATTTCAATTATTTATCGGAGCTCCGGATTAGATTGTTATTTTTAATTATAATAAATTTTTGTTTTCTCTCGTATTTCTTCTAAACATCTTTTTATTATTTTGATCCACGCTCACACTTTTCATAACTTGAGGTTTAGCTCAAACATTTTGGTAGCAGAGCGTGGTTAAAATACATACTATTCTTTCATTATTGTGTCTCTAGCAAATTACATTACTTTGATTCGGCTGCCAATTTCCGCTTGTATTCACAAGGTCGGTTAATCCGTTCCAGTTCCGTAGTACAAGGTTTTTAAATCTGTAAATATTCTTTGTCGAAAGTGTCTGTAGGTACTTGTTCTATTTATTATTGTTTATCATTTGTGTTAATTTCGTGTTTCTTCGTACTATAAGTGTAATTTATTAGCTGTTCTACATATTCTATTTTTCATATTGATACTCGACCTTTTCTCAACCATTTAAATAATCTCTATATTGCTTGTCATTGTCGGTACATATTCGTGGTTTTCAGTTTTTATTTTAGCCACTATTCATAATAGTGATCCTTTCATATTTTTTTATCGGAATATTAATTTGCACAGCGCGGCGTTCATATTATACCGCTTTGAAGATTTGATTTATTGTGCGGTACATTGCCTATTCTAGTACCTTGTTTTATTGCATCGTATTAGGCATATAAATCTTAAAGATTAATCGGAACAAATTTCAGTGCGAATTTATTGTTAAATTTGGAACCATTTTCATCTATCCTCTACCTTTCCTTGTCCAAATTATTTGAGAGCTGTTTGATCCCAAACTCTTTTCCCGTTTCATCATGGAAGAATTCGATGCAAAAGTGAAATCTCTTAGACGGAAACTCCACTCATTGGGAAAGGAAGTGGAGGCTATTGTGGATGCCGGTAAGATCATTGCGACCGATCCTTCGAAAGCTTTAATTTTTAAAGGCATGTTTCGAGCATTGGAGAGGTATTATTCAAAATTTGAGTCGACATGGGGAGAACTTAATGACATTCATGATGAAGCCGGTAAATCCGATTTCCCTACTTCAATTGATAAACGACTCCAATCGAATGTTAGGGAATATTACTACCAATCAAACACCATATACGAAAACATGATCGATACTACTCGTTCAGGTGAAATGGTTAAAAACGAATCGCATATTGAAACTCAAGCTCCTCGTATTCCGGGAATTAGTTTACCAAAATTTGATGGAAATTTGGCCTCAATATAGAGATACATTTTCGTCTCTCGTTCATAGTTCCAATTCACTTACTACGATGGAGAAATTTCATTATTTGGCAACTTCACTATCTGATTCTGCTTTATCCGTTATTCAGGGTATCAAACTCGAAGAAACCAATTACGAAATGGCCTGGAAGGCAGTCACCGATGCGTATAATAACAAACGAGTTCTCGCATCTTTTTATTTGAACAATATTTTGGAATTTAGCTCATCGAAAGGGAAACCTAATGTCGAATCTCTTAAATTATTCCAAAGTAGAATTTGTGACAACATATCCGCTTTCCAGCTATTAGGTATCGAAAGGGAGTCCGAATTTATCCTTTTTCATTTAGCAATCAGACACCTAGATCCACGAACGCGCGAAAGTTTTGAAATGAGCCATAAAAACGTGGAATTTCCCACACATAGCGATTTGAAAAAATTTGTGCGGGAAAGATGCTTAGCACTACAATTGATTGAAGGAAATCATAATACATCGTCATGTTCAAATTCGCCTTCTACTGCACAACCTAATACTAGTTATGAGAAAAGGAATAAAACTTATAATAAATCTATAACTAAACCAAGTTTGGGCGTTTTTAAAAATTCATCAAAATCTAAATCATCCACAGTTTCAACACCACCAACTCCTCCTACGTGCGTGTTGTGTTCCAATGGGGACACACCTACTTTTAGGTTGTCCAAAATTCTATAGGATCACTCCCGAGGCTCGTCTACAAAGTCTCAAAGATTTTAAAGGGTGCCGTAACTGCTTAAGCTACGGACACAAAACACTGGATTGCACTTCCAAATGGAACTGTCGGTTCTGTGATCGGAGACATCATGCTATGCTCCACCTCGAATCCTCCTCATCGTCGGCACCTGTCCGGTCTGGTAATTCCATTGCGTCATCACATCTTCAGAATTCTCTTCTAACTTCTGTTTCTCTAAAATCTACTTATGATAGAGAAGTTGACGTAATATTGGGTACTGTCTGGGCCGAATTCAAGGATGCTCGAGGGATGTTTCAACCTTTTCGAGTTGTCATAGACTCTTGAAGCCATTATTCGTTTATTACTGAAAGATGCCTAAACAAACTTGGTTTATCCTACACTCATTGTCCTCGCAAAATTTCGGGAATCGGACAATACTGATAATTCATATGTTTACATTGTTATTTTATGTCACCACTGAATTCATTACTGGTTTAGTTACCAAACGTTTCAGTTTCATTCCAGCAGCTCCGTGTGCTTAGGGCTAAAGTCATATTGGAACAGTGGAACGACTAATATAAATGGAACCACACCAGTCTAGGAACATAATCGTTCAGGACACTGTTGCATATTTCGTGGAACATCTCACCTCTAGTAATCATAGTGAAAATCCCCTATTAAACTACGGCAATCAAACTATGATACAATGATGATGTAGTTGTTATTATTTAATTCTCCTTTCAAGAAAAACGGGTTTATCATTACTCTTGACACGTATAGATGAACTAGTGATGCGTGTTTTTTTTAATTTTATGTAATCAATTTTTTGTCAGTAGGTGCCTGATTGGATTCTTAAAAAAGAAATCTCTGGCCTAGTGGCTTATATTCCCCCATTCTACTGTTGCTCCATATCTCGAAATTTTTGCTCAGTCTTATCTCAGGGTCGTAAACACACTAAAATACAAGGAACAAATTAAAGAAACAAGTAGATGCAAAATATTCAGAACAGAAAAACTGAACTCTTTTATTCAAAACTAGGTAAACAACGTAGCTAAGATGTTTGTAATGAGATGCCCTAGCAACCCACAACATTATCCCTCCCCTCCTTAGGGTTCGTACAGGGTACCAGCTTGTCCGCATGGGCGACAATCCATTTTCGTCCCCTCGCTCCTTTGGGTGCTCGTATTCGGAAGATAACATCGGATATAGCTTTGACAATTTCGAACGGGCCCATCCACGAAGACTGAAACTTCGGGGAGGATCCCACTTTACGTCGAGGCCGAAAATACAACACAAGGTCCCCTACCTGATACCGAGGCTTCTCAGCTCGCACATCATAATGTCTTTTTACGGCATCTGTAGCTTGCACAATCCGCTTTCGTGCCAGTTCATGCACTTGGATCATTGCTCCTTTAGCATCTGTGCATAGGCTGTCTGAGGGGATCTCTTCCCGGGGTAGGTCCCATTAGTTGGTGCATGGAAAGAGTCAGCTCGCGTCCCATAACCGATTTAGCTGGTGAATATCATGTAATCGAGTGTTCCATTGCCAGATATGCTAAAAGGACACATGGGACTCTCAGATCCCAGTCGCGTTGGTTGTTATCCACTACCTTAGCCAATGCTGCCCACAATGTGCGATTGAACCGCTCCACCAAGCCTGAGCTCTGTGGATGAAGTGGTTTTGCGCGGGTCTTGTGCATGTTCAAGCCTTTCGATTGTACGCTGGCCCAAGGCCTCTTCCTTAGATCTCTAGAACTTATCATAGTTGAACAAGAAGTGTTCAGCTGTTTCTACCCCCATTCAACAATTTAGAAAGTGGAGAGGGTGCCTTGAACAAGAGAAATAGGTTCCCCTTAATGCTAAAATGGCAAGTCTTAACACTTACATTAGACCATACCTTTCTACATTTGTCATTTGTTCAGAAGACGGCAATAGTGTATCCATCCAACGAGAAGAGCTCAGATGTATCCAAGCGTGGGCTGTAAATAGCCACACCTGTCCGTATCATGTAGGTATTTTATCTAATGTCAATTCCAGTTCCTTCCAATCAGGGAGGGAGAGAGGTTGTATCGTTCTTGGTTTGGAACCGGTTCCAAGCCGTTCCACGGACCAGTTTTTGCCGGAACTTCACACCTCTAATGATTACACATGTTTACATTTACACTCATGTTGACGATCTCTTTTCCCTTTAAATGTCCCTTAGGAAGAGCCAATGGATGAACGTGGAGCAATCTGGATATTCTCATTCGATAAATTGAAATTTAAAACAATTTCATTAACGAACGAGATCCTAATTTTTTCAACCCTTCAATTTTACGCTTTAGAGTTGATCAGATGTGATGACGAAATTCAGAAACAAATTAGGGCCCATTTGCGATTGGTCTAGAAGTTTGGGCGAATATCGCACCGTCATTATAAGTCCTAGGTAATAGGTAGTTATTACACAGGAATCGCACAATTAAGTAGTAAAGTTTTGCTTTCATAAGATAAGATCCATAGAATTATTAAAATAATTTTTGTTATAATTGTTTGTGTGAAGATTATACTACGCTGCCGTATTTTTTATTTCATTATCTCGACTTCCGTTACATAATTCGCCTGGGGCTCAGTATAACAGTTTTCTCTTGACGTCAAACCAGTTATTCAATCTTGGTTATACCTTAGTGCTTGATCTGTTTTTCTAATACTGGCCCTGCACAAAATGAGTAAGCACCATTAGTTACTTAGTTCCTTAGTCCGTTAAATTCTCGCAGAAATTAACAACCACTACGAATACTGCAATCAACAACACTACTCACAAAAACTCTCTGAATTTCTTATTTTGTATATGTAGGCTGTTCCAGGATAAGATTATCAATTTTCCTATCCCCCTGATGAAAACTGATTCTTTTAAGCATTACCGTGAGCGAAAAATCAAAGGTAAACGTTTTTAAAGTTTGGGGAAATCTTAGTTTTTTCTAGTATCTTCAAGTCGAATTTTATCTGCATGTTTTGCCCCGATTGTAAACCTGAAAATCGCCTTGAAAGCTTTCCAACGGTATAATCAAAAACAATTTTTTTTTACCTTTTAATTTCCTTTTCATGTACCTAATTACTCTTAATTGAGTGGTAACGCTTTCAGGTTTCCCGAACTCTAATATAATAACCGGTTAGTGTTTCACAATGACGAAATGAGAATTTCGGGGGATCGTCCAACGCATGAA
Source organism: Adelphocoris suturalis (assembly GCA_030762985.1). Classification (NCBI taxonomy): domain Eukaryota; kingdom Metazoa; phylum Arthropoda; class Insecta; order Hemiptera; family Miridae; genus Adelphocoris; species Adelphocoris suturalis. The sequence continues at coordinate 114,015,027 of CM061042.1, forward strand.
CGGAGCAGTGTTATTATTATTCCAATAATTATACAGATCTTAATTATTATTATTATATTTTATCAGATTCGTGGAGTAATATCATAGAAATGAGCGTCAAGAGCTCTTTCAGCTGATTGGGGTGGTTCAGCAAGTTAAAATCCTATCCTACATGTCTCACACAGGTCCCTTTTCAAATTTCTGCTTGTTAGGATAAATAGCGTAGAAATTAGCGTTGAGGTCACTCTGCTGATTGTTGTGGTTTGGCAAGGTAAAATCCTGTCCTACATGGCTCATAGAGACTTCGTTCCAAACTTCAATTGCATATAATAATAGCATAGAAGTGGATTTTATGAATCACGAAATCAGCTCACGCTGCTGATTATCAATGACAATTTTCGCAACCACTTTTTTGGTTGACTAGCTGATCATTTTGCGATACATCTCGTCAAATTCGGTCCTGCTGTTCTCGAGTTAAAGCGCTTTTACGAGGATACACATACCTAAACGGACAAAATGAATACAATAGCGCTTTTTTTAAATTGAAAATCCGCTAAAAATTATTTTGATTATGCACCGTTGGGAAGCTGAAGTTCCCAGGCAACTTTTAGGTTCACTGTTTAGGCATAACATGCAGATCAAATTTGGCTTATTAACATCCGAAAAACGCTGCAAATAATCACAAAATGGTTTATAACTTCTGTATTAGATAGCCCTTCATATATAGATTACTTGTCTATAAGCTACATTAACTACATTACAAACTACATTATTTTCTAAAAGATAAAATGTATTCAGAATAATATTCGTCAAAGTATAACTGAACTACAAGGTTGTTGAACGTGATACACCTTGGGGAAGTGAAAATGCTATGCCAGGAAATGAGCATAGCAGTCTTGATGGAGGTTGTTTATTAAGATTCTTGAACAGAGATTGTGCTACTGCAAACAGCTTTGGTGGTAAATAATTATAGATAGCTTAGCAGAATTTTAACCACTTGGCTTTCAAGGCCAATGGGTCTCTCTTTTCCTATAGTATTTCACTGAGCACCGACCTCAAGCCCAAAGAACTATTATCTTCACGGGCGTTACGAGAACCGAAAGTGAGAGGACACTTCCCGAGGTAGGTCCGTCTGACTCCCGGAGGCCCTCTGTCCGAGTTAATTTCAAAACAGCGTTGTCCTATCTGACTCCTGCGAAAACGAATGAGGAACACCGATGTTTATATGCGATACCGCAATACACGGAAGTAGATTGGTTCTCTTCCCAAGTCTCGATACGAAATTTTCGAAAAATTAGGCCAGATCGACATTGTCAGAATTGTCGGTGAAAATGTTCTCCCTGAAGACAAGTATGAGAGGATTATATTTTTTTCCTGCTTCAAAAACCTTCAGTGCCTTCAGCCTTCATTAGTGCACCACCATGTTCTCCTGGTGACAGTCCTAAGACTCGTGTGGGGAATCAGGCGGGCTCTTTTTTCAGTTGTGCACCTCCATAGGTTCCTATTGTACTATTTATTACCAAATGCAGTAATGTATGTCACTTCACTGACTTTGTGAAGGTACGAGCAGCAGTTTCGATATGAAGGACTTCGTTCGTCCCGACAAGCCTAGCGCCTGCACATGGACCCGGGACGCAGCTGCAGCTGGTGTAGTGTCGCCACACACAAAGCGTCAAACGCTGGATGTCGACGTCCGTGAGATCATCATGCCAAACATCTTGACAGCCATCGGAAACACACCGCTGGTTCGTTTGAACCGAATACCCCAATCCGAAGGCATCAACTGCCAAATGTTCGCCAAATGCGAGTTCCTCAACCCAGGTGGCAGTGTCAAAGATCGTATTGGTTACCGAATGGTGAGATTCTAGAATCCTTACATTGTTGTTATGTACCTTATACAAATCTTATGGTTGGTAATATTTTACAAAAATTTGGTAACTACCTAATTTCTTTCAATTATTTATGAATCAAAGTATTAGAAAAAAGAATAAACAATATATTAACAGCCATCAAAATTTGTTGATTTACGTTTCATGTTACCGACGTTTATTTAAAAATATATCGTTCCATAAAAGGTGGAAAATGTCTGTTACCTGCAGACGTAAAAACTATTATCTTCAAATCGCATAATGGCTAGTGTAAAGAGTCCTGAAATTAATTAGGCAATTGCCTAATTAACCTTCACAGCAAACTGCGGCAATCGACACTGTTGATAGATATGAGGGATATTCAAGGTCCAAATCGAATAATCGAATTCATTTAAAACAAAAGGCTAAGTTGCTCCCTTGCCGGAATTAGTGATCTTAGCCGAATCAGTGCACATTTCCTCCTAACCAGGTTATAAATAATAAAATATAAAATTATTCGAAAAACAATAAATGTGAAACTCAATTACCTGTGAACTTGAAACTCAATAATTTGTACGACTATTAATGCGTCAGTGGATCTGAATAGTGAGAATGGCAATCGTGTTTTATTGATAAGGATGTTTCACTAAGCAGCCGGTAGGATCATAGATAGATAGATAGAACGTACCTTTATTTGTATGGAGGCCACTGGGGCCCTTGTATATATGTACAATCATTTACAAGTGTGGTGGGCAGGAAAATTAAAACTAACAAGTTATAGCTACTTATCAATGATTCGATGTAGAAGCTCGACTTTCTATGGCTTCAGCCTGCCTTAATCGAATCGAACTTGTCAAAGCTCAAGTTTCGACGATTTGATGTTTGGACGTCAAAACTACTGGACCATGAATACCCCTATAGGGACATACACCTATACGTACATTTGAGCTCTTGGTACTTAGTATTCAGGAGCTTCCTCTTACTCAGTTACTAAAGCTCGAGATCGATACCATGAATACCTGCAGTAGACACCTACTGCCTGGTAGATATAGGTTGCATCTCGATTATAAAAGGTCTAGTCATGCAGCATGACCATATGAGAAAATTTGCGTTGATATATATATATATTTTTTTTTTAAAGCATTAAATAATAATATTTGATGCTATTTTATATATTTTTTCGATTATAATTTGTTTATAACAAGAATACGTTATGTTGAAGTATGTATATTCATATGAACGGGAAGGCCTCACCTTTAGAGTTAGAAGATTTCCTCCAGCAAATACAAACAGGGCAGGGGCCCTAGAACGCTAGTAGCATTGCCCCATTGATTGGCCAGCGACAGGCGTTAAATATGGTATCGCTTGGTACTAGAGTCCCCCATCTTGTCTACCAGCCATGTCCCAATTATATCTACTAAATCCTTAGCATCCTTTCCCCAAGTGCCCAACGACTCCACAACAAAAGCAACAAAGTCGTTCATTAGTTTGATGGCTGCACGCTTTGCATGTTTTTGTTTGGCCAAAAACCCCTCTGCATGACCCGGGACGCCATAGAAGGGCACATAGCTAGGTGCCAGTGAGTCTGCACACGTTTCGTCCCAAACGAGGTTTTTCCCTCTGGCCCAGGGCGTTGGTGAAGCACCGTCTGGCCGTTTTCCATCCTCACGCAAGAGGCCTGACGGCTCCAATTGTGCAGGGGTGCCTGCTGAAGCAAAAGGTTGCTGCAGTAAGTGTTCAGCTCTGTGTGACAAGAGAATCTGTCCGCACTCCGGTTGCAAATAACCCATGCCAACCAAACGAGTTGACAGGAGCTGAACAGTCGTAAAAGTGTGGCCAACAGAGCTTGACTCCCAGGCGGAGACTGGGGCTAACCCACAATGCCTCATTGTGTAAAAATGCGCCAACATATCCGTGTGCAGTACCTTCATTTTCTTGGTAATTTCGCTAAAAAGACATAGTAAATCAGTTTTTTTTTTTAAGGAAAATTTGGCTCAGTCGAACATATAGACAAGTGGTCTGTTGGGAGGTCAAGAAAATGAATTGTTAACAACCCTAAATCCACCCCCTTAGTGGATTAGTTGGACTGGGAGATCATGATCTGTGATAAAATCGAGTCGAATTATTTGAGTGGAGGACACGGGAGCTCCTGGGCGTCATGTCTCCATTATCAAGAAGATAAAGATTTTTTATTTTACATGGTTTTTGCAGATCGTGATAGCCAACCCTTGAGAAACACGAGACAGATACTAAGCGGTGAGCTCTTTCTACAGTCCCTCCCTCATGTCACTTGACCTCCTTTCACAGTGACTTATCATCATGACCTGACATCTGCCATCCTTCATGTTATTTGTGTTTTTGTTGGACTCATTGTGAAAGAAGCATTAAACGAGTTATTCGATTTACATAATGTATATGAAGTAGTTAATTTCAACGAACTTGATGATGTGTTCCTAGCTTATCCAAATAAATAGTAGGTATGAAATATCTCTGGTTTTCTTAGCTCTACTCATTTGATGAGACACAGAAGCTGGTACCTAAGTAGAACATGGATTTACAAAGAACTTCTGTACTTTTTATCTGAACAATCGAGGATTATTCCTGAAAACAGTTGCTTCAAAGTAGGATAGGAACGCTTTCGAGTCCTTCATGTCAACTACTTCATACATAATTATGTAAATTGATGAATTCGTTCAATTTTCTCCCATAACGAGTAGAACAATATCGCAAGATAACCATAATAATACAATAATAATTGAGACTAATACTTGACTATTTTTCTTGTTGATACACAAAAGAGGCCGAGGTGAACTCTTTATCAGCTCTCACGTTCATGGTGTTGGAGGTCAAGCCACGTGTTACTTCACGTAGTCGATCACTTCCATTTTCCACTAGTACATTTTTGTCGAAATTACAACTATCCAACCAACGCCTTCGATTCCACCGTCAACTACTTCATATATAATTATGTAAATTGTTGAATTCGTTTAATTCTTCTTCCATTACTAGTTGACCAATGATGACAATAATAACACAATCGTAATAATTAAGGCTTTTTTTGAAAAGTAGATTATTATTTTAAAAACTTTTTCCGCCATAAAATTAATAAACAATTCATTTGCACTCTAAGTGCTCAAATTTCAAAACCAATAATTATAAATATAGGTAATACGATAATTATATTTATGGAAATTACAACAACCAACGCCTTCGAGTCCATCGTCAACTACTGCATATATAATTATGTAAATTGTTGAAATCGTTCAATTCTTCTTCCATTACGAGTTGAGCAATTTCACAATGATAACAATAATAACACAATCGTAATAATTGAGGCTTTTTTTGAATAACAGATTATTATTTAGAAACTTTTTCCGCCATAAAATTAATAAACAATATTTATTTGCACTATAAGTGCTCAAATTTCAAAACCAATTATTGAAAATATAATACGATAATTAACAAAAATTCGCTCATATGATCATGCTGCATGTCTGGAACTTTTACTTTTTTTCATGATTCTCACGTAGAACTTGAGTGGTTTAGTAAGTTTAGAAAAAGTTGGGATTTTTGAAGGTCTCTCTCAAGAGATAAACCGCAGACTGCCATTACATTCCTAGTCTAACAAACTAATGTTCCAAGCCGATTTCCTTGTAGCTACAACAAATTTTTTGCTATAATTTTTCCTTATTGCCAAATAATTTGCTCACGTATAGAAAGCAGTTGAGTTTATTGTGATTATTTGTGTTAATTAGGTTGTAGATGCGGAAGAAGCAGGACTTCTGAAACCTGGCATGACTATCATAGAACCTACGTCCGGAAACACTGGGATTGGTAATGATTATTTTCTTCTCATAAACGAATTGAATTAATTTTTAGAAACTTTTACTGGACATAAGATAACGAAGACCCCCCTCCCTCCTTAACCTCCTTTTTGAATGGGTTAGAAGAAAATTTCAAATGGTAAACATCTTATTTTTTCTTAGATCTTATGGCATTTTAGATAGAGAAGATGTGATCCATCATGATAGCATCCATGTAAAATGAATATAAGTAAGGAAAGTAGTGTGAAGCCTCGCACCAGATTTTTTTTTTTGTAGTAACACACAGAAAAAGTTTGGTTGAAACCAAACCAGGTCCAGGTCCTCTTCTACCGTTAGGTGTTGAGGTTTTTGCGAAAAGATTTCCAATCTTTCCGGTCTTGAGCATTTTTGGACCCTGCCAGCCCAGTGCATCGACTGTGGTTCAATGAAACGCGAATATTGTCAGCTCAAGTGGCTGTTTGACCCCCCCCCCCCCCCCCCCCCCCCGGTCTGGATATTTTACATCTGGCTTCCAGACATCCAGAGGAGAGTCTCGCGGGAGCACATCGAAAGGCACAACTAGCGCATCCTTCTGGCAATCCGGGCTACTAGTCAGCTGATCGGGTGCCTGATATGTGTATTCGCCGGCTTCCCGCTTACACTTGAATCTCGTTGCTTTTTAGTGAATCTGGGAGAAATCGTGAGTTAGGTGTCGAAATGGATCCAATACGAGTAATTTCGTTAAGCGGTTGGCAACCATCTCAAAATAGGTTTAGGTACAGGTAACATCAGAGATTGAATTAGTGTTTAGCGTTTGAAGAAGTACCTAGGTACCTAGTTTCAATAGGTAGGGTAATACTCGTACCTAGCTTGCATAGGTAGGTTGGTACCTACCTAATAAGTGTTGAGTTTTCATACATCTTGATGTCACATTTTTCGCAGCTCTCCTCGCTGACACTCATGTCAAGCATCTAGGGCAGATCTCTTTTTGCCTCCATGCTATCAGTATTTTGCTCTTTGCGGAACAAAAAGTGGAAGCTTTGTGTTTGCGACGATTCTTGTACAATTTCTACATATTCTTATATAATAATATGTATTGCGGATGAATGTATTGCCTTTTTGCTTTTTGTTGCTGTGCGAAGAAATCAAATTATTACTATAATTTTGTGACTACCAGATATTATTTTCTTCTTCTTTTCAAATCTTCAATAGACTGGTTTTAGTTTCTTCATTGAGTTGTACCTGTTTGCAACCTGTGATGTGTTTGCTGATCAGTTGGTCGCTGAGTGATGTGATATTCACACTGTAGTTCACCTCTGAGCCCTGAAGAAGATAATAAATTTGCTCTTTTAGTTCTCAGTTAAGTTTTAGTCATGTAGCATGGCTGGAAAAGCTCACTTATAAGGATTTTGTTAGGTAATGCGCTTTTTGTTAGGAACCTATACCTATGTAAGTTTTCCGAGAGTTAATGATAAGGAATTCATCCGTCTCTGTGTGCTTGCTAGGATCTCAGGTTGTGATTGGGATAGTTTTTAACCAACCCGCCTTAACCAGAAATCTAAAGCACAGTGTTATCACCAATGATATGCGATCAGCTGTCTAGTACTGTAAGTTGCCCAGAATGCCACAAGAAAGCGCTAGTTGTGCCTTTCGGTGTGCTCCCGCGAGACTCTCCTGACATCCAGTGCCATCAAGGCCGAATCAAGACACTGAATTGGCCCTGATCAAGACGTTTGATGACGATTCACTCTGCTATTCAGGTGCTCCCATTTGAGAGAGGATTGTATGGTGGTGTTCTTATTATATCTTTCCTCGTGACCCCCACCACACTTTACACAATAATATACAACAATTATACAATATACACTTTATTGTTATGTTGGGGTGTTCCTAGTTTGGTCAGTTTATCTTTGGCCTCTTTTAGCATGTGCTTTCTGTGGTTCCTAATATTTTTGGTGATGTTGGTAAATTGTAGGTCTTGCAATGGCTGCTGCTGCTAAAGGTTACAAGTGCCTCATAGTTATGCCCCTCAAGATGTCTGATGAAAAAGTTAACACTCTCAAAGTCCTGGGTGCAGAAATTATTAGGACGCCAACGGAAGCTGCATTCGACTCTCCTGAAGGTAAGTTTAAGAGTATATATATGCATCTAGTCATCAGCAATAAATGTAATATTTCATTATCAGTATTTCGTCACTACATTTTAAATTCCCTATCAATAAAATCCTATACGAAATTGCCAGTTTGTTCAAGTGCACCTTTCTGGCACCTAACCTGAGTGTTGCTGTGTACACTTTGTGAATATATGTACCTTCCTTATTTATTCATATACATTGAAAACACTTGGCGAACTTTTAATTTTGTTTTGTAGGACTGATTGTGGTTGCTCAGAAACTTCAGAAAGAAATTCCCAACTCTATCATTCTCGATCAATACAGAAACCCAGGAAATCCGTTGGCCCATTACGATACTCTCGGTGAGGAAATCTACAAACAGACAGGAGGAAAAGTTGATCTCGTTGTTTTGGGAGCTGGCACCGGTGGAACAATCACTGGCGTTGCAAGGTTATATTTTTCAATATCCATATCCACAAGTTCACTCGATCAATTCACTTCGTAAGTTCAATTAGCGAGGAACATGAATAGTGAATCGACACGGGCTTTTTGCTTTCCATGTCTCACCAACAACCAGTCGTTGCTAGGGGAATATGACTTCCTCGGTTCCTCAAAAATCTGTTACCTCACGTTGCGCAGCTCTTGATTTATCACATGATCTCTAGGACAAAAATTTCCGTTTTTTGTCTGCTAACGCCATTAAATAATCTTTTGAGATTTTAGACCTATTTTTATTCTACGTTTATGGTAGTTTTATTACTATTTATCCCACGGTGGTAAAGTAGCCTTTAGCTTGCTGGCTAGATTGACGATTGTGGCAATTTGTAACTGAGCAAACTTTGAGGCTGAAGCATGTCATTTGTTTTCTAATTTTCCCACGACAAAGTATTATTCTTATTTTTCAATAACTTGGAAAATTGAGTAAACGAGCAGAAATGTGGTCTATCAAATGCTTATAGGTATTTATGAAATGCTTATAATTTATTCCTTTATGTCCTTGGGTCTAAGAGGAAGGCTCACCGAATCCAATAGTATTTTGAAATTTTATTCCATTGCTTGAATAGTGGAAGTATCAAGTACCAATAAAATGATTTTGAATCGATCTGTTGATATTTAATTTACAGATGCTTGAAAGAAAAGCTACCCAACATCCAAGTCGTGGGAGTTGATCCATATGGATCAATTTTAGCAGAGCCTGCATCACTTAACGAGACAGATGTTAAAACGTATGACGTTGAGGGGATCGGTTATGATTTTGTTCCAACTGTTTTGGATAGATCAATGGTTGACAAATGGATTAAGGTAAGTGATCAGAAAGCACTTGACAGTTGAAATGTACGAAATATAAAAACAACTGGAGATATGTATTGAGGCATTTTCGGTTTTCTTGTATTATTACTATGCTATAAGTTATTTATAGTTTTCATTATCGTTTAATCACACTAATTTGAAATTCCCGATTCTTGAGAAAATTTGTTTACCGCTAACACGAAAAAAAATCGTGGCATGGATATGTCTATTTGATTTTTAATACATATTTCAAATGACAGATGCGAAATGAACCATGACAGGTGACAAAATACAGGCTACATATGCGAAATTACCCATGACAGGTGATAAATATCCATGTCAAAATGTATCAATTAAGTTAGCTCAGTCGACTGATCAGGAAATACCCAATCAATTCTATCGTCTCTTAGCCCTTTCGCGACGGTCGCACAGATGTCCTCCTTAACGCCTAACGACGTATTAATACGTCGGCCATCAAGTGCTCCGTCGCCTGCTGACGTATTTTGACGTTTTCGAATTTCCCTCCATTCTATGCCATCCGTTGAGAGCCATTGTAACTAACATTTACGTCTAGTATCTATAGAATGCGCTGAGATCAAAGACGTTGTTGAGAGTTTATATTCTGATCAAAATAGCGGGAAAAACGTTGACTTGGTCACTGTTTTGTTTTTTGCCCGCATACCTGTTTCCATACTTGTAAGTACATTCTTTTCCGTTTTTATTCCTGACAATGGACCACCGCAGGTGAACGGATGAAGAAATTCTTAAAGAAATAATAACCGGGAGTAACAGTGAGTGAGGGAGTGATGTGATTGACGTTGAAATGGAAGCTCGTTCAACAAACTTTTTGGATCAACTCAAAAACGATAGTTTTGACGATTTTCTCGATGATGGTGATCATGATACTTGGGAAATTTCAAATTCTAATATTCTTGATCTAGTTCCGTAAAGCGAAGGTGGTTTACCGCGAGTGGATGGCCAATTATTCAGGCACAGGGGGTTGGAGGGCTCCGAAGCAGCCAGGCCAGGCACGTTGCAGTGGCTGAACGACGCCCCTCGCGAAGGGGTTAGTTACCCAGGGAGTCTCGCTATCAAACTTCAACTTCCTAGGATGAACAGGAGACAATTTAGCCTATACAGTTGATTAGGAAAGACCCAATAATGACAATATTTTCTTAGTGTCCCAGAGAGTCTCCCTATCAAATCTCAACTTCCTAGGATGAACAGGAGACAATTTAGCTCACTCAGCTAAGTAGGAATCAGCCAATCAATTCAATCGTCTCTTAATTTCAGCTTCAGAGATTAAATACGATAGAAATCATCAGCATTAGGAGCCCATCAGCTGTGATCAGAGGTCTATGCATCGTCTAGTACCTACTGCTTTCAAGTACACCCCACCCCCCCTACTCATTGAGGCCTACTACTCCTTACTATAAATACCTGCCATGTACCTAGTACCTTCTTTTCACATTATTAGTTCATTATGGTTACTTAGCAACATTAGTTTATAACATTGCGTAATAAATCAGCTTTCCTTGACACTGCAATGGAATCATGGGCTGGTGTGATAAAATGAGCATTAAAAAAAGTGGCGACTGATTTTCCTGCTATGAAAACTAGTGGGGAAATAAACTTCGCTAGTAACACGTTGGCTGTACGTGAAAATCACTAGAAAAGAAAAAACGTTGCAATTTTCTATACTAATTTTCGTACTCATGCAGGCCAGCCAATAGACATATCCATGTCAAAAGACAAATGGCTTTCAATAAGAAGAAGACTGATTGACGATTGTGGCAATTTGCAACCGAGCAAACTTTGAGGCTGAAGCATGTCATTTGTTTTATAATTTTAACATCACAAAGTATTATTCTTATTTTTCAATAACGTAGAAAATTAAGTAAACGAGCAGAAATGTGGTTTGTCAAATGCTTATAGGTATTTATGAAATGCTTGTAATTTATTCCTTTATAATCTGGGTTCTAAATGGATGGCCCACCGAATCCAATAGTATTTTGAGATTTTATTCTATTGCATGAACAGTGGAAGTATCAAGTACCAATAAAATATTTTCAGTCGATCTGTTGACATTTAATTTACAGATGCTTTCAATCTAGAAGGCAGTTTTGCATATACTTAGGAACCGTTCTTTAAGGCTTCTTCAATTGTTATTTTTTGGCGTTATTACAGATTGGAGATAATGAGGGACTGCTATTTGCCCGAAGGCTTGTCAGGGATGAAGGTATTTATTTAAATGCTATCAATTTACTCATAAGTGAACCTACTGCTAAGAAAAAATTTTTATAGATCCAGTTACAGAACCGATTTTATTAATAGTCCAGAAATCTTGGTTCTACGTTTCCAACCATTTCTCTGTTTTAACTTCAGTGTCTACTTGTTTTCATATCCACTACTCAAGACGATTAATGATTCATTTATTGGTTTACCTTGACCAAGTGAGTCAAAAGAAGTCACTTGAGGGGCTTACACTTTGTCTATACTCCTGCTTCGATAAGAGCTTGGCAATGTGTTGGTCGGGGAACAGACCCCATCGGCATGCGTTAATTTTAGATTAAAACCCTCTTTCTCTCAAGTTAATGAATTTCAGTTGCTTTGGAATTATCTTATTACATTCCGTGTGAGGATTAAGAATGATGTGAAAAGACCCTAAACACGGAGTAAAAATCTCAATAACATTTGTTCCAAAAGACGAAACCCCTATAATAATGGCTCATTTCATGGTATCTATGCACTTATGGTCATTCGCTTCAAACATTTTTATAGAATGTGAGAACAAGGTAAAGTAGTTAGGATTTGACCCAGAAAATCGTATATTTTCCTAGAAAACCTCCTGTTATTTATATTGTCTTGAAGGAAACCTGGAGCTCAGGTGAACACCATTGCCGCTTCTTATGGTCAGGCCAGGTGAACATTGAGTGCTCCTATCGTGGCAGAACTAGAATTAAACCTTAAGTCGTGGGAGAGTCGTAGAGACACCAATTTTCAATGATTGAGTCTTACTCATCCTGACGTCTACGAATCTAATTTAAACATGAACCTGAAGATAATGTAGAGGTTTCATCAGCGAATACAGAAATACCCTGCGAATTAGGCGTGGTCATTTAAGAACAACTGGAAACATCAAGGTCTCAGAACGCAACCCTGCTTAACTCCACTTGGAACACTGACCTCCCCAGATTCCGACCCTTTGAAGCTTTTTCTTAGTATATGATTAGAAGGTATTGCCAGGAAGGATCCACTCATATAAATATCAGATTCTGGGTTTGATGAGTGCTCCAAAATGAATTTACAAAAGCAAATTGTAAAAAAATCCCTGCTACATTTTTTCTTATTCCAATATAGTAGCTCAACTGTTTTCGTTTCAAAATAGTTGTGGTATTTTACTAATGTGCTCTTTCTTTATAGGTATGCTGTGTGGTGGGAGTAGTGGTTCCGTTCTTGCTGGTGCTTTGAAAGCCTGTGCAGGTCTGGATGCTTCCAAACGTTGCGTCCTCGTCCTCCCAGATGGCCTTCGCAACTACATGACCAAGTTCGTCAGCGACACCTGGATGAGTTCTCGCAATCATCCTCTCCCTTCATGATAGTCCTCGTACCTGTGAATATTTCTATCAACTCCATCTTTCGCATTTCAAGTTGGAATAACCACGCACGAACCCGAAAAATCATCCTGTTCATTTATTGCCCTCACATGTCATGCAGTGATGGTAGTGACCATTTCCAGAACATTCTCATTTCATTACGGCTGTATCAATTTATTACTTTGGCTGCCTGCTGCCTATTGTAACGTTTTCAACAATTAGCCGGATGCATGGGGGCATGGGGGTGTTCTTTAAGGATTTTCTTATATGTACAATATGGAATTTGTATTTATGCAATCAAGAGTATCTAAAGAATCTCATGTTTGAGACGGATGCTCAATTGATTTTAAAAAAGGAGATTCTTTTATACCTGTATATACTTGAAGTTACTTGCTAGGTTCTCCAGAAAGATAAGATTAGGTTTCAATGTTTTATTGTAACAGGTCTAACTTTTCTACGTGTTTTAGCCGGAGAGGGAATTTCGTGTGACTGCGAATCTCAATATTTGTATTAGTTGTTTTGATTTTGCAATCTTCATCACCATGAATGTACCTGTACCTAGTAACGTATCTACAACGTCACGGACGTTTAGCAGTTTCCATGTTTGATTTGTGACATGATGGTGTCTATTACTCATACTAATATTTATGTATCTTTATCCTTGAACCGCTATCAACCACTTGTTATTTTGTAACCATAGTTTTTACATGTCTCTTGTTGAAATCGGGATTTTACATGTTGTTTAGTTTTGAAATTGTATTATATTGTTATCATTAAGATGTTCCCAGTTCTTAATGTTTCCTATCACATAGGTTGTAGATACATTCTGAGGTTGTTATAGGTTATGAAATATACCACCTGTTATTCGGCAAAACGGCTCTTTTCAATCAATACACCAACAATTTAGCAAATGCGTAAAAATTTATAGGTTTTATGGATTTTCAAATGTTATAAGATTCTTTGAATTAGCTGATTCAATTTTGACATGGATACATACATAACTCTCTGAGGGATCACAAAACTTCAAATTTTTCTGGTAGCAATTACCTACTCATCATTGAGAGGGTTTATATGGGTAGGTGAAACTCTTTATGAGCTACAGTGGTCCTTTGTCAGAATACACGTATCTGGCATAGCGTGTTTCTTGGATTTTGAAAAGTGAAGAATCTCTGAATCCTTACTACATAAGGAAGAAATGTGTACGACCCCGTATTATTACTTTTACTATTGTTGCAACGAATGAGACCACCATCAGGTCTGAAGGTGTGATGATTGAGTTTTTGCGATTTTTCAAGTACTGATAAACGTATTTCTTGTCAGTTTTTTGGCAACTTATTTTTATCGGTATATTCCCAAAAAACAAGTTTTTCGGTACCTAGTTGAAAAATTGCAAAAAATCAATTATCACATTCCAGAGCTGGTGGTGGTCTCATTCGACGCAGAAGTATTCCAAGTAATTGCACAATTGTTTTCAGGTCGCCAAGTGGTGTAATTTGTACAAAAATGTTCAAAAAACTAGAAAAATCAGTTAAAAAAACACGTTGGTGGCAGTTTTTAGGCAAAAGAACGTTAGGGAGGCAGTTCAGACCCAACATGTGGTGGTATAGGCGTGTTCAGCGTTAAATTTCCATCAAGAATATCACTTTTGATTAAACATAAATTATCCTGGAATTTAAGTGATTTTTTCAAAAATGCAGGTTGCCGTACCTCAAAAATTGGACGTCTACGTGAAAAAAAAAGGCTTCGGTTTCTGACTCAGCACCCTCGAAAACCCCCAGGACTAGTACCAGTTTCGTGAGGGCACGACTTTGATTTTTTGTTGGGCAGCGTAACCTTAGTTCAACGTTCTCCCACCCTGAACAAATTAATTGCACTTCACCAATCTTGGTTAGATGTGTCTCACCTGTATGCGCCTGGAACTCTTTCACCAAATCCCTCAAATAGTATCTATCAGTGTCTTTTCATCCCACACTAAACACATATAAAACATTCAAATTAGAGATACAATACATATCATATGAACCATACATGAATTATAGGACGTTAAAAAATTAATCCTACTTTAAACAAATTTATTTAATATTATTAGGTGTATATGTTACAGTCAATGACTGGCTTCTATAGTTGGCTGTTTTAGTCTAATCATTTTATACAATGCTTACTTTTACACTGACATATTAGGTTTTTGAAAAACAATTTTGAACAGGTTGAGGCTTTTAAGTACTTGGGACTCCCATCTGAGACAGAAAGGCAAAATGCAGCATGAGCTTGGTAGCTGGATAGCATGTGCTGTGAGACTTTGAAATTTAATTAATGAAAGCTTACTTAGTCAGAAGACCCGAAGCAAAAAGGCTAGTTTGGCTGTCTACAGTGCGGTTTATCGTTTATATACCAATATATTTATAAGGGTTGGGTTTTAACCAAGAACTTCCTCAGCCAAGTATGCAAGCAATGGAGATACCTAAGAAAACAAAACTTAATTTTCTCTTCCTTTTCGAGGATTATTTTCTCACGCCCTATTTAGTTGTTATTTTCTCACGCCCTATTTAGTTGTCTAATCTCATTCAATTTGGGGGCTAGTTAGTTAGGAGAAGACAATTCGAGCATTCCATATCAATTTCAAGATGATCGTAACAATAGTAGTTCCTGCGCATGTGTGAATGTGAAATTCTTGGAATAAGCTTAATTTGAACAGTTTTTATCCGATTGTGATGAAATTGTCAGGGAATGTGCGGGCTAGGCTATAAATGGTCCCATACCAATTCCGCTCCACCAAACCTGAGCTCTGTGGATGAAGTGGTGTTGCGTGGGTCTTGTGAATGTTCAAGCCTTTTGATTGTACGCTGGCATATTCCTAGATCTCTAGAACCTATCATAGTTGCACAAGAACTGTTCAGCTGTTTCTTCTCCCATTCAACATTTAGAAAGTGGAGAAGTTACCTTGAATATGAGAAATAGTTTCCCCTTAATGCTAAAATGGAAAGTGAGGACCTTAACACGTACACTACACCATACCTTTCTACATTTGTCATTTGTTCAGAAATCAGTAGTTTATCCATCCAGAGAGAAGCGGGTCTTGTGAATGTTCAAGCCTTTCGATTGTACATTGGCCTATTCCTAGATCTCTAGAACCTATCATAGTTGCACAATAACTGTTCAGCCGTTTCTTCTCCCATTCAACATTTAGAAAGTGGAGAAGTTACCTTGAATATGAGAAATAGTTTCCCCTTAATGCTAAACGTGGGTCTTGTGAATGTTCAAGCCTTTTGATTGTACGCTGGCATATTCCTAGATCTCTAGAACCTATCATAGTTGCACAAGAACTGTTCAGCTGTTTCTTCTCCCATTCAACATTTAGAAAGTGGAGAAGTTACCTTGAATATGAGAAATAGGTTCCCCTTAAAATTAAAATGGCAAGTGAGGACCTTAACGCGTACACTACACCATACCTTTCTACATTTGTCATTTGTTCAGAAATCAGTAGTGTATCCATCCGGAGAAAAGCGCTCAGATGTATCCAAGCCTGGGCTGTAAATAGCCACGCCTGTCCTTTTCATGTAGGTATTTTGTCTAATGTCAATTCCAGTTCCTTCCAATTAGGGAGGGAGGGAGGTTGTATCGTTCCAAGCCGGATCACCAAGGGTTTCATGTTCCACGGACCAGTTTTTGTCGGAACTTCACACCTCTAATGATTACACATGTTAACGTTCACACTCATGTTGGCGATCTCTTTTCCTTTCAAATGTTTAGGAAGAGCGAATGGATGAACGTAGAGCAATCTGGATATTCTTATTCGATTAATTTGAAAAAAAAAAAAATTGTCATTAACTAACGAGATCCTAATTTTTTCAACCCTTCAATTAGGGCCCATTTGTGATTGGTCTAGAAGTTTGGGTGAATATCACACGTCATTATAAGTCCCAGGTAATAGGACGAGGAGTCCCAGGTACATAGGAATCGCACGATTAAGTAGTAAAGTTTTGCTTTCATAAGATAAGCATTATTAAAATAATTTTTTTAATTATTGGTTGCGTGAAGATTATACTAAGTGGCCGTATTTTTTACTTCATTATTTCGACTTCTGTTACATGATTGATTCGCCTGGGTCTCAGTATAATAAGAGTTTTCTCGACGTCAAACCAGTTATTCAATCTTGGTTATACCTTAGTGCTTGATCTGGTTTTCTAATACTGGCCCTGCACAAAATGAGTAAGCACCAGTAGTTACTTAGTCCGTTAAATTCTCGCAGTAAGCAACAATCACTAAGAATACTGCAATCAATAACACTACTCACAAAAACTGTTTCTGAATTTCTTAATTTGTATACGTAGGCTGTTCCAGGATAAGATAATCAATTTTCCTATCCCTCTGATGAAAACTGATTCTTTTAAGCATTACTACTGGTGGGCGTGAAATCAAAGGTAAAAGTTTTTAAAGTTTGGGGAAATCTTAGTTTTTCTAATATCTTCAAGTCGAATTTTATCTGCATGTTTTGCCCCGATTGTGAACCTGAAAATCGTCTTAAAACCTTTCCAACGGTATAATCAAATTAGTTTTTTACTTTCCTTTTTACCTAACACGCTTTATCGAGTGGTAACGCTTTCAGGTTTCCCCAAATCGATAATAACCGGGTTTCACAGCTAAACACAAACTCATATCAGATCGAAATTGTCAGAATTCTCGGTGGAAATGTTCTCCGTGAAGACAAGTAAGAAGGAATAATAATATTTTCCTGCCTCACAAACCTTCAGTGCATTGTTTGATGTGATTCTTTGATACTTCGTATTTGGACGGGACTTTTGACTTTTGCTTACCTCAATTTACACGGCTGTTCGTTGTGTACTGGTACAGTAACGGATTTTACATCCCACTCCTTTGCAAATATGTTTTACCTTATCTGACGACATGTTGTTCCGCATTGGATGATTAGGATAAGAAAATTTTAACCGCACCACCATGTTCTGGTGAGTCCTAAGTCTCGTGTCGGGAGTCAGGCGGGCTCTTTTTTCAGTTGTGCGCCTCCATAGGTTTCTATTGTATTATTATTTATTACCAAATGCAGTAATGTATGTCACTCCACTGACTTTGTGAAGGTACGAGCAGCAGTTTCGATATGAAGGACTTTGTTCGTCCCGACAAACCTATTGCCTGCACATGGACCCGGAGCGCTGCTGCAGCTGGTGTAGTGTCGCCACACACAAAGCGTCAAACGCTTGATGTCGACGTCCGTGAGATCATCATGCCAAACATCTTGACAGCCATCGGAAACACACCGCTGGTTCGTTTGAACCGAATACCCCAATCCGAAGGCATCAACTGCCAAATGTTCGCCAAATGCGAGTTCCTCAACCCAGGTGGCAGTGTCAAAGATCGTATTGGTTACCGAATGGTGAGATTCTAGAATCCTTACATTGTTGTTATACATTACTTCCATCTTCTTATACATATCTTATGGTTGGTAATATTTTACAAAAAATAGGTATTCTTTCAATTATTTATTTATGAATCGAAGTATTGGAAAAAAGAAGAAACAATACAGGTATTAACACCACATGACCAAACCAGCGGAGCTGCGCATCCATTACTCGTTGGCTCACGGAGGTGACATTTAGGTTATTCCTAATAGTCTGATTCCGAACTCTATTCCTTCTTGTTTTTCCCTCAACTCGGCGCAAGTACCGCATCTCCGCTGCCTGGAGCCTACTGGAGTGCTTGTTGGTGATGGTCCACGATTCTGCGCTGTACGTGAGAGTGGGGATGTAGACAGACTTGTACACAGCGATCTTTGTCTTCCTCGAAACTTCCCTCTTACCAATAAAGCTTCTACCCATGGCATGGTAAAGACGCGTAGAAGCCGCCACCCTGCTGCCAATCTCCTGGTCGAGCGTTCCATCCTGGCTAATCGTGGCTCCCAGGTATCTAAAACTTTCCACCTGCTCCAGAGGTTGCCCCTGAAGCATGATGGAATGTGCTATCTGTTTCCGGGATATAACCATGGTTTTCGTTTTGGCCACGCTGATAGTCATGTTTCTTCTCATCATTTCTTCGTTCCAAACGTCCAGATTCCATTGCAGGTTTCCTGGCGTTTTAGCTATCAGAGCAACATCATCCGCAAAGGCCAATTCGGAGAGGTTCACCTGTCTCATCCGCCAGTTCCCCACAGTGAACTTCTTTGTGATTGCCTTGCACTCCTTTATCACGTCGTCCATGAGGATGATGAACAGGTAAGGCGAAAGAATGTCTCCCTGGCGCACTCCAGCAGTTGTCAGGAACTCCTCCGATGTAGCCCCGCAAGTTCGGACCTTATTCCGGCATGTTTTATAGAAGCTTTGGATGGCTTCTATGAGGCTGGCTTCCAATAGGTATTAACAACCGTCAAAATTTGTTGATTTACGTTTCATGTTACCGAAGTTTATTTAATAATATAGGTATCGTTACACATAAAAGTTGTAAAAAGTCCGTTGCTTTCAACTCAAACTGCAGACCTAAAAACAATTATCTTCAAATCACATAATAACTAGTGTGAAGTCCTGAAATTAATTAGGCAATTAGGTATAATTTTTAGAAGAAAGGGCTTTTTAGGATTTTGATAGATTTGCTGAATAACTACCTATGTATTTAGTTCCGGAAAACAATTAATGTGAAACTCAACTACCTGTGAACTTGAAACTCGATAGGTAATTTGTTCGACTTTATTGATGCGTCAGTCGATGTGAATAGCGAGAATGGCAATGGTGTTTTATTGATAAGGATGTTTCACTAAGTAGCTGTGGACAGTCTTGAGTCTCCTAAGCTCGTTGGACAATGCAAAAACTGTCAAGGTTTTGCGCATACAAAGAATTATTGTGTCTTTGAGACAAAATGTGTCAAATGTGGTAAAAACCATGCGACAAATTATTGCCCTAAGCCCGTTTCAATACATCCAAAATGTGTCAATTACAACTCAAACGAACATCCCGCAAGTTACAGAGGATGCATAGTAGCGACCGAGGCCCAAAAGAAGTATAAGGAGAACTCTTGAAATCACCATGCATCGGAAAGTACAAAATTCACTGTTAAGACGCTGTCACAAGTTCTTCGGGAAAAAAAATTCAATGAGAAGGGGGAAAACTTGAAAACATATCCGGAAGTCCTCAAAAACGTCCAAACGCTTCAGCAAAAACCTACACTGAGTGTGAAACATGCTGACCGATAACTGTTATTCTTGATCGTCTAAACCAAATTGATCAACGACTCACTGAATTCAATGGAAGAATTGGAGCACTGGAAAGTAAACTCCAATCCAAATCGAAGAAATAACCATGAAATATCTCAACATTATGTCATGGAATGCAAATGGGCTCATATCTAGGAAAAGTGAGCTCCAATTAGTGCTTGAGATAAATAAAATCGACATTTGTCTTGTGTCAGAAACACATTTTACTAAAGAATCTTATTGTAAAATAAGGGGCTACAAATGCTACCATACACTTCACCAAAGCAATTCTGCTCAAGGAGGAAGTGCTGTTTTCATAAAAGAAAATCTCTCCCATCACGAATTCACTAAGATTAAAACAGAAATGTTCCAGGTTAGTACAATAGAGGTAAAAATGCAGTCATTCTCAACCATAGTAGCGAGCATCTATATACCAAAACACAATGTCAAAGAAGAAGATTTTGCTGATGCGTTTTAGCACCTGGGAAATCGGTTTGTCATCGGAGGGGACTTCAACGCCAAGAACACATAATGGGGCTCCCAAATTACCTCTACACGAGGAAGAGAACTGTACCAGAACACATCCAATCATAACTGTGAACCACATTCAACAGGCAAACCAACATATTGGCCAACAGACAGAAAGAAACTTCCTGACCTCAATGAGTTCTTCATTACCAAAAACACATCAGCAAACTATCTGTTAGTAGAAGAATGCTTTGACTTAAGTTCAGATCACTCACCCATTATTTTTACGCTTAGTGACTGGATCATCCAAGCTCAACAAAATCCGACACTTACTAACAACAAAACAGACTGGATCAACTTCAGAATTGAAATAAACCAAGAAATTGATCTCAACGATTCTCTAGACACCCCAGAAGAAATAGACAGTGAACTAGCAAAACTCGTTTGTAGTTTACAAACAGTAGTCAGCCGCAACACACCAATTGTAAAAAAGCGACACAAAGGCTTGAACTATCCAAGGGAAATGATGGAAGCTATTATGAGAAAACGCAAAGCAAGAAAAAAATGGCAAGAAACGCGAAGCCAAGTGCACAAAGCTGCCTGGTATAAAGCTGCAAATAAGCTGAGACAGATGGTCAAGGAGATGAATGATGCAACCATGGACTAGGTAGAGTAGGCCCCTTAATAACGAACTAACAGGTAGGTGGACAAGGAGGATTCAAGAAATAGCAGATGTCTTGGCAAATCATCTGGCTGATATTTTCACAACAAACCCTGGAGTGCCTAACGAAGAACCTCTTAAGTGGTCCAGCCGTCGGAACCAGATATTTCCATTCCATTTGTCACTGTCAAAGAAGTGCAAAGACCGGGATATGACTTGATCACTGGTTTAATCCTGAAATATCTTTCCCAAAAGACCATAGTCAAGTTAACAAAAATCATAAATAGTGCCATTAAATTTCGTTACGTCCCTCAGTTATGGAAAATAGCAGAAGTAATCATGATTTCCAAGCCTGGCAAACCCGCAAATGAGTTAAAATCCTACAGGCCTATTTCACTCCTACCTGTGCTTTCAAAACTACTTGAAAAACTCCTTCATAAGAGACTACTAGTGGTTGTAGAGGAACGACAACTTATTCCAAAGCACCAATTTGGGTTCAGAAAACAGCATTCCACCATAGACCAAATCCACAGAATTACAAGTCTCATTGAAAAAGCATTCGAAGAGAAAAAAGTGTGCTCTGCAGACTTTCTGGAGTTATCAAATTCAGGGAAATATACTGGCTTATGGGAAGACGCTCAAAACTGTCTACCACTATAAGGTCATATTGTTCAAGCAAGTCCTCAAACATGTCTGGACATATGGTGCTCAACTGTGGGGGTGCACTGCACAAAGTAACCGCAACATTATTCAGTGCTTTCAGAATAATGTTCTGCGTACCTGCGTTGACGCATACAGATACTTCAGAAACGACAGCTTACACTATTAGTTGAAGGTTGAATCTGTCAATGGGGTTATCCGCAAACAAGCCGTCAATCACTTTTTGAGGCTCAGAGATCATGTTAACGAGGATGTCGTCCAGCTCCTTGACACCGACGATCTACTTAGAAGACTTAAAAGAACTAAACCGCATAAAGTAAGTGAAATAAAATGAACGTCAAGACTAGTGACTTAATTATCAGAACAATAAGTCTAAAGTGAAGTATATTAGATCTTAAGAACATGTATAATAATGTATTACATGAATATTGCTTATAAGTTGTTATTACTTGGCGCAATAAAACTTGTCAAAAAAAAAAAAAAAAAAAAAAAAAAGCATGTGCAATACCTTCATTTTCTTGGGAATTTCGCTAAAAAGACATTGTAAATCAGTTCTTTTAGGGAAATTTGGCTCAGTCGGACATATAGAAGTGGTCTGTTGGGAGGTCTGGAAAATAAATTGTTAATAACCTTAAATCCACCCCCTTAATGGATTAGTTGGACTGGTAGATCAATATCTGTGATAAAATAGAGTCGTATTATTTGAATGGAGGACACGGGAGCGTCATGTCTCCATTATCAATAAGATAAATGGTTTTTATTTCCCATGGTTTCCGCTGATCGTGATAGCTAACCATTGGGAAACACGAGACAGATGCTAAGCGGTGAGCTCTTTCCACAGTACCTCCCTCATATCCCGTGACCCCCTTTCACAGTGTCCTGAATCATGACCTGACATCTGCCATCGTTCATGTTATTTGTGTTTTTGTTGGGCTTGTGTGAAAGAAGCATTAAACGAGTTATTCGATTTACATAATGTATATGAAATAGTTCATTTCAACGAACTTGAAGATGTGTTCCTCCTAGCGAACTTGAAGATGTGTTCCTCCTAGCTTATCCACATTAATAATAGGTATGCTATTTCTCTGGTTTTCTTAGCTCTACTCATTTGATGAAATACAGAAGCTGGTACCTAAGTAGAACTTGGATTTACAGAGAACTTGTGTACTTTTTATCTGAATAATCGAGGATTAACTACTTCATGTATAATTATGTAAATATTGTTGAATTCGTTTAATTCTTCTTCCATTACGAGTTGAGCAATATGCCAAGATAACAATAATAACACAATCGCAATAATTGAGGCTTTTTTGAAAAGCAGATAATTATTTAGAAACTTTTTCCGCCGTTAAATTAATAAACAATTCATTTGCACTCTAAGTGCTCAAATTTCAAATCCAATTATTCAAAATATAATACAATAATTATATTTATAGAAATTACAACTATCCAACCGACGCCTTCGAGTCCATCGTCAACTACTTCATATACAGGGTGAGTCTCTCGCAAATGCAAAACAAAATTTGGGTAAAACTACATCAAAAATGGAGTAAAATGCCGCCAACTGCATATTTTTATCTCAATCCGTTCTCGAGATATGATTTTTTAAAGGTTTTTTCAGGAAAACCGTGTTTTTTTCCTTTTAAACTCAACTTTCTTCACTTTACTTCATTTAATTTTAATTTTTGACCACATTTTCGGAATCAGCACTAAATTTACTATAAGAATAGTGTACTTGGGTTTTTGAAAAGTACCATCCAAAGGCCCTCACATCAGCTCAAACATTGACGATTTTGAAAAAATAATATTTCTGAAAATCTTTAAAACTTTACTACTCTTTTAAAAAGAATCCTAAAAACTGGCAAATCTCATGAAAACTGCTTCATCTAATATGCTTTCCAACGGTATTATCAATTTTACTTTTATTTTGTTATTTAGGGGAGAAAATAATATTTTAATGTTAAAAAATGTGGGTTTTTCAATGAAATTGTTAGTTTTCTCGAAAGATGACCCTCCATGAACCAACGAGTATGGGGTCGGTTTCTATGTATTTTTTCTCGCTGGATCGAATGGAAACTCTTGCAGATCTCTCAACTACGTTATAATCGAGTTTTACACTTTAATTAACTAGT
The DNA here is from genome assembly GCA_030762985.1 of Adelphocoris suturalis. Lineage (NCBI taxonomy): Eukaryota > Metazoa > Arthropoda > Insecta > Hemiptera > Miridae > Adelphocoris > Adelphocoris suturalis. The sequence goes on from CM061042.1 coordinate 114,038,771, forward strand.
TTTACCCCATAACACGCATACATTTAATCGTAACAAACAAACTAAACATTTGCGATTTTAAGTGTAAAACTCGGTTATAACGGAGTTGGAGAGATCTACAAATGTTACCACTCGATACAGCGTGAAAAAATACATAGAAACCGACCCCATACTCGTAGCTTCATGGAGGGTCATCTTTCGAGAAAACCAACGATTTCATTGAAAAACCCTCATTTTTTAACATTAAAACATCATTTTCTCTACTAAATAACAAAATAAAAGTAAACTTGATTATACCGTTGGAAAGCATATTAGATGAAGCAGTTTTCATGAGATTTGCCAGTTTCTAGGATTCTTTTTAAAAAAGTAGTAAAGTTTTAAAGATTATCAGAAATATTATTTATTCAAAATCGTCAATGTTTGAGCTGTTGTGAGGGCCTTTGGATGGTACTTTTCAACAACCCAAGTACACTATTCTTATAGTAAATTTAGTGCTGATTCCGAAAATGTGGTCAAAACTTAAAATTAAATGAAGTAAAGTGAAGAAAAATGAGTTTAAAAGGAAAAAAACACGGTTTTCCTGAAAAAACCTTTAAAAAATCATATCTCGAGAACGGATTGAGATAAAAATATGCAGTTGGCGGCATTTTACTCCATTTTTGATGTAGTTTTACCCAATTTTTTTTTTGCATTTGCGAGAGACTCACCCTGTATAATTATGTAAATTGTTGAATTCATTTAATTACCCATGGGGCCATTACCCCAAATTGGCCTCAAATTGATTTTTTCTTCCTCTAATTTTTCCTTATTGACAAATAATTTGCTCACGTATAGAAAGCAGTTCAGTTTATTGTGATTATTTGTGTTAATTAGGTTGTAGATGCGGAAGAAGCAGGACTTCTGAAACCTGGCATGACTATCATAGAACCTACGGCCGGAAACACTGGGATCGGTAGGTACCTAATGATTTTTTTTCTCATGAAAAAATTGAATGAAATTTTAGAAACGTTTACTGGACATGCGATAACGAAGACACCCCCCCCCCCCCCCCCCCTCAACTTCCTTATTGAATGGGTTAGAAGAAAATTTAAAACGGAAACCATCTTATTTTTTTCTGAGATCTAATGGCATTTTCGCTCAACTGCGCACGCGCGAAACGTGCGCGGTGCGTGCACACAGCCTTTTTAATTTTAAAAGGGAACCCCCATTTTATTTAAGATTCAAATTCCAGTTGAAATTTCGTGAAAAAATGACACATCAATCGATTTTTTTGAGTACGCAAAACTTACTTGTAGTGGATTTATGTATGTCTTACTGGGAGTTGGTATTCCCAGTGGAATATCTCTAGCTACGTTGGACATGTGATTGTACGAGTTTGACCTCTGAAAGGGGTCTTGTGAGAGGTACAAAAAAGTACTGTTGTTGTCTCGTATGTCCCTGTGTTTGGAAGGATATGGTGTGTGTAAGCCACGGGGTAATGTATCTTCGGATAGGTCTGTGCGATGCCGATCTTTTGGAGTTTCTCCGATTTGAGAATGGAAATTCCCGGGCTTTAGATGCATGCTCTCCCGTTCATACATAACGGGTGTCTGAAAATACAGAAAAGTACTTTTTGGTTCATGGCTGAACTGATCTGGCAAGTCTTGAAAAAGACTGCTATCTTGTGTGTACCCGGTCGCCAAGGACGGGCGTATCTCCTCTCGTGAATTAAACTCACAAGGGACCCTTTTTGTAGGGGTTTGATATTGCTGGGCTGTGTAGCTTACATCTGCTGGAGATGTGTACGATTGTGCCGCAGAATATGCTCGATCCTTCTGTGTTTCAAGAAGGTGAGATGGGACAATATTTGTTGAGTGCTCGGCGTGTGAATCACGCAGCTTTTGATCGGTGAATAAGACCGGATTCTGCCCATTAGCGTAGGCTGCGCTGCGCCTGGCAAATGAAGAGAACAAGGCTCTCAAGCCAGTTGAAAACGAGATTCACGAAACGAGATTACCCTGCCTTCCAGACTACCAGAATTCAGAGTAGATCGAGCTATACACTTCGTATTGCTCTCACTCTAGTCTCATATAAAGCCGAGACGCTAAACAAGCATTCCTATATGGACGACGCTGTTTAGTTCCAGAAAGTCTTGCCACCCGGGTTCGTAGATTTATTTGCGAACTGCCCGATCTACTCTGAATTCTGTTAGTCTGGAAGGTGGAGTAATCTCGTGTCGTGAATCTCGTTTTCAACTGGTTTGAGAGCCTTGTCCTCAATCAATCCCAATGGAGTTTCAATAGCAGTAGGCTGGAAGGCAGAGTTTCGTCAAGAGTCGGAAGGTAGCTTCAAGATCAGGGCCTTAGGACCTCCGAAATCGTACAATATGAGTCCAAATTTTAGTTTTTTTTAAAAATATTTTTTCCATTACATCTTTTCGGACGTTTAAATAGTGAAATTGTATTTATTTATTAATTTTTTTTGTGTGTGTAAATTACGAATAAAATACTCGCAACCCGCTCTAAGAAAGCCTTTGATTAATTAAGAGATAAAATATTTTGTTATGACATGGAGTAAACCTAATTTTGATCAAAAACTTGATTCTCGCACTCAAAGAACTCCAACCGTGGGGCATTTCAATAAAAAACGGAAGTTAAAGAAGAACGTTGTCCGAAAATAAAGAGTTACTACAATGTTTGATCGATTTTGACGGTTAGCGTTATTGTTTGTTACTGATGATGACCTATCCGTCAAAATCAATCAAACATTGTAACTTTATTTCCTTGGAATTAGAATACGTTCTTCTTTAATTTCCGTTTTATATTGAAAGGGGTTTCTACTACTTCGTTGAAAGCGATTCAACTCGCTCCACATTCATATAGTGGAGAGGGTAGTACCTTAGACTTAAGAAACAGAGTTCTCTTAAAGCAGAAATGCCCTGCGAGAACCCTGATAACTTGTCTCATTTGTATTCTAGGTTGTGATATATCTATATCCAGTCTGCACGATTTTTCACATAGCCGAATATGTAAATCTATATAAATCCTAGAGTCTCCATACCTCTTTCCTCCATATCTCTGCTAGATCTTTCATGGCCCAGGTAAATGGCTTTAATCTTGCACACATTTCTTTTAATGCCTCGTGCTGGGATTGGTCCTTGATAATCCCAAGACGATCCCAGCCTAGCTAGTGATCTACCCCCTTGGTTGTCCCTCATGACCCGGTACCCAGTTAATATACCTACACTTCATTGTTATGTTGGGGTGTTCCTAGTTTGGTCAGTTTATCTTTAGCCACTTTCAGCATGTGCTTTCTGAGGTCCCTAATATTTTTGGTGATATTGGTAAATCGTAGGTCTTGCAATGGCTGCTGCTGCTAAAGGTTACAAATGCCTCATAGTTATGCCCCTCAAGATGTCTGATGAAAAAGTTAACACTCTCAAAGTCCTGGGTGCAGAAATTATTAGGACGCCAACGGAAGCTGCATTCGACTCTCCTGAAGGTAAGTTTAAGAGTATATATATGCATCTAGTCATCAATAAATGTATAGGTACTACATTTAGTGTAGTATTTCGTCACTACATTTTAGATTGCCTATCAGTAAAATCCTATACGAAACTTCCAGTTTGTTCAAGTGCACCTTTCTGGCACCTAACCTGAGTGTTGCAGTGTGCACTTTGGGAATATAGGTACCTTCCTTTATCTTTGGTTAAGACGTAACTATTCTATACCTACTTATTTTGTTGTATACATTGCAAAAACTTGGCGAACTTTTAATTTTGTTGTAGGACTGAATGTGGTTGCTCAGAAACTTCAGAGAGAAATTCGCAACTCCATCATTCTCGATCAATACAGACACCCGGGAAATCCGTTGGCCCATTACGATACTCTCGGAGAGGAAATCTACAAACAGACAGGAGGAAAAGTTGATCTCGTTGTTTTGGGAGCTGGCACCGGTGGAACAATCACTGGCGTTGCAAGGTGATATTTTTCAATATCCATATCCACAAGTTCACTCAATCAATTCACTTCGTAAGTTCAATTAGCGTGGGACATGAATAGGAAATCGACACGGGCTTTTTGCTTTCCATGTCCAACCAACAACCAGTCGTTGCTAGGGGAATATGACTTCCCCGGTTCCTCAAAAATCTGTTACTTCACGTTGGACAGCTCTTGATTTATCACATGATCTCCAGGAGCGAATATTTCCCTTTCTTGTATGCCAACTCCATTAAATAATCTTTTGTGATTTTAGATTTATTTTTATTCTACGTTGTTGGTAATTTCATTACTGTTTATCTCACACGGTGGTAAAGTAGCCTTTAGCTTGCCGGCTAGATTGACGATTGTGGCGATTCACAACTGAGAAAACTTTGAGGCTGAAGCATGTCATTTGTTTTATAATTTTATTATTCTTATTTTTCAATAACTTGGAAAACTGAGTAATCAAGCAGAAATATGGTCTATCAAATGCTTATAGGTATTTATGAAAAGCTTATAATTTATTCCTTTATTACCTTGGGTCTAAAAGGAAGGCCCACCGAATTCAATAGTATTTAGTGATTTTATTCCATTGCTTGAATAGTGGAAGTAGCAAGTACCAATAAAATGATTTTTAATCGATCTGTTGATATTTAATTTACAGATGCTTGAAAGAAAAGCTACCCAACATCCAAGTCGTGGGAGTTGATCCATATGGATCAATTTTAGCAGAGCCTGCATCACTTAATGAGACAGATGTTAAAACGTATGATGTTGAGGGGCTCGGTTATGATTTTGTTTCAACTGTTTTGGATAGATCAGTTGTAGACAAATGGATTAAGGTAAGTGATCAGAAAGCATTTGACAGTTGAAATGTACGAAATATAAAAACAGCTAGAGATATGTATTGAGGCATTTTCGGTTTTCTTGTATTATTACTATGCTATAAGTTATTTATAGTTTTCATTATCATTTAATCACACTAAATTGAAATAATTCCCGATTCTTGAGAAAATTTGTTTACCGCTACTAACACGAAAAAAATCGTGGCATGGATAATATGTCTATTTGATTTTCAATACATATTTCAAATGGCAGATGCGAAATGAATCATGACAGGTGATAAGTATCCATGTCATAATTTCTCAATTAAATTAGCTTAGTCAGCTGATCAGAAAAGACCTAATCAATTGCAATCGTATCTTAGTGTCCCAGAGAGTCAGTCTCCCTATCAAATCTCAACTTTCTAGGGGTAACAGGAGAGAATTTAGCTCACTCAGCTGAGTAGCAATGAGCCAACCATTTCAGCCGTCGATTGAGCACGATAGAAATCATCAGCATTAAGAGCCCATCAGCTGATCAGAGGTCTATGCAGCGTCTGGTACCTACCTACTGCTTTCAAGTACCAACTACACAATAGTATACCTACCATGTACCTAGTGCCTTCTTTTCATATTATTAGTTCATTATGGTTACTTAGCAATATTAGTTTATAACTTTGCGTAATAAATCAGCTTTCCTTGACACTACAATGGCTTAGGGATCATGAGATGTTGTGATAAAATGAGAGCATTCCAAAAAGTGGCGAACGATTTTCCTGCTATGAAAACTAAGGGAGTTAAACTTCGCAAGTAACGCATTGGTTGTACGTGAAAATCAATAGAAAAAGAAAAAAAACCGTTGAATTTTTCTATACTAATTTTCGTACTCATGTTCGCCAGCCAATAGACATATCCATGTCAAAAGACAAATGGCTTTCAATAGAAGAAGGCTGATTGACGATTGTCGCAATTTGCAACAGAGCAAACTTTGAGGCTGAAGCATGTAATTTGTTTTATAATTTTCCCATGACAAAGTATTATTCTTATTTTTCAATAACGTGGAAAATTAAGTAAACGAGCAGAAATGTGGTCTATCAAATGCTTATAGGTATTTATGAAATGCTTATAATTTATTCCTTTATAATCTTGGGTCTTAAAGGAAGGCCTGCCGAATCCAATCGTATTTTGAGATTTTATTCCATTGCTTGAACAGTGGAAGTATCAAGTACCAATAAAATATTTTCAGTCGATCTGTTGACATTTAATTTACAGATGCTTTCAATCTAGAAGGGAGTTTTGCATACTTAGGAACCGTTCTTTAAGGTTTCTTCAAATTCTTATTTTTTTGGCGTTATTACAGATTGGTGATAATGAGGGACTGCTATTTGCCCGAAGGCTTGTCAGGGATGAAGGTATTTATTTAACTGCTATAAATTTACTCATAAGCGAACCTACTGCTAAGAAAATATTTGTATAGATCCAGTTCCAGAATCGATTTTATTAATAGTCCAGAAATCTTGGTTCTACTTTTCCAACCATTTCTCTTTAATTGGTTTACCTTGACCAAGTGAGTAAAAAGAAGTCACTTGAGGGGCTTACACTGTGTCTGTACTCCTGCTTCGATGAGAGCTTGGCAATGTGCTGGTCGGGGAACAGACCCAATCGGCATGCGTTAATTTTAGATTAAAACCCTGTCTCTCAAGTTAATGGATTTCAGTTGCTTTGGAATCATCTAATTATATAAGAATGATGTGAAAAGACTCTAAACACGGAGTAAAAATCTCAATAACATTTTGTCCAGAAGACTAAACCAAAACCCATAATGGCTCATTTTATAGGATCTATGCTCTTATAGTCATTCGCTTCAAAATTTTATGTAGAATGTGACAGCAACAAGGAAAAGTAATTAGGATTTGACCCAGAAAATGGTATATTTTCCTAGAGGAACCTCCTGTTATTTATATTGTCTTAAAGGAAACCTGGAGCTCAGGTAAACACCATTGCCGCTTCTTAGGGTCAGACCAGGTGAACAATGACTGCTCCTATCGTGGCAGAACTAGAATCAAACCTTAAGTCGTGGGAAAGTTGTAGGGACATCAATTTTCAATTATTGCGTCTTACTCTTCCTGACGCCTACGAATCTCATTTAAACATGAATCCGAAGATAATGTAGAGGTTCCATCAGCGAATACAGAAATACCCTGCGAATTAGGCGTGGCCATTAGGCGTGGCCATTTAAGAACAACAGGAAACAGCCCCACAACCCTCTCGGCACGTCAGTTTCTATGGTAGTATGCGAATATATATTGAAAGAGAAAGGTACTCGTAGGTAGGAAAATGTTTGGAAGGTACTTACAAGAAATCCGCATTAGGGTGATTCGTCAAGGGTCTCTCACGGTTTTAGGGTCGGTAAACTTCTTTCACGTCCTCCAGTAATACGACGAACACATCTGGCTCGTCCTTCCTCATCATTCTCCAACAGTTACTGAAGCAGCTCGTGAGTTGTCCCTCTCATTTTTTCAAAATCTTTATCTTCGTGTCGAGCCACGAGCGTTCAACTGCTTGAGTCTGCTCTTCAGTTTGCGGGTCCACGTAGTTTTGTTGGTGGATAACGGTCTGTTCCAGTGTAGTGTGCTATGCTTGGAGAATCAACAGGTCGAATGATGAAAGCCAAGTTGATTTACGTTTTGGTGTGCCACCCACTTGACAGAATTAATTTAAGATCCCTTTTGGCATTCTCGTTCTATGATGAGAACTAATGTGGCTAGTTCGGTTGAGACTTTGCCGATATAAGTGACGGACAAGATGAGTTAAGGAATCATAATGGAACGTTTGACTTTGTTCTTGCGATAAGAAATTACAGTTGTCCATGATGAAACTCAACTTCGCGATTAAGGTACAAAACAAACACGTTGAATACCGCCGAGGGGCGCATTGCAAGTAGTGTGGGGCGCGTACTAATAAAGAAACGAGACAGTGGGACATACTAATACAGCACCTTAACAGCAAGGTCCCAGAACGCTACCCTGCTTAACTCCACTTGGAATACTGACCTCCCCAGATTCCGACCCTTTGAAGCTTTTTCTTAGTATATGATTCCAAGGTATTGCTAGGAAAGATCCACTCATATAAATATCAGATTCTGGGTTTGATGAGTGCTCCAAAAAGGATTTACAAGATTTACTGCTACATTTTTTTTTCTTATTCCAATATAGTAGCTCAACTGTGTTTTCGTTTCAAAATAGTTGTGGTATTTTACTAATGTGCTCTTTCTTTATAGGTATGCTGTGTGGTGGGAGTAGTGGTTCCGTTCTTGCTGGCGCATTGAAAGCCTGTGCAGGTCTAGATGCTTCCAAACGTTGCGTCCTCGTCCTCCCAGATGGCCTTCGCAACTACATGACAAAGTTCGTCAGCGACGCCTGGATGAGTTCTCGCAATCATCCTCTCCCTTCATGATAGTCCTCGTACCTGTGAATATTTTTTTCTACTCCATCTTTCGCATTTCAAGCTGGATTAACCACGCACGAATCCGAAAAATCAACCCGTTTATTCATTTTCCTCACTTGTCATGCAGTGATAGTAGTAACCATTTCCAGAACATCCTCATTTCATTACGGTTGTATCAATTTATTGCTTTGTCTGCCTGTTTTAACGTTTACAACAATTAGCCAGATGCATGGGGGTGTTCTCTGATTTTCTTATATGTACACTATGGAATTTGTATTTATGCAATCAAGATATCTAAAGGATCTCATACTTGAGACGGATGCTCAATTGATTTTAAAAAATGAGATTCTTTTATACCTATATATACTTGAAGTTATTTGCTACGTTCTCCAAAAAGATAAGATCAGTTGTTGGTTTTTTGACTCGGTCGATGTTCAGATTTATTTGGGTTGAATGACCACACCAGTCTTGGAAGTTTTGTTTGTTTATGTTTTCATTTGCGATATTTCGGCGCCGTGATGGCCGCCCTCATCAGGCATAGTATAAAACCTATCAGCAAAGATAAAAATTGGCATCACATTTTTTTTATATTATAATTATATTTATAGGAACTAATATTATCTACATTTAACTAACCTAGCTGGGGAATAACATGATTTGGAGCGTAAGATAATTTATATGTGGTAGGTACTTACAATAATACTTTTTCGTGCTATCATCACCCAGGGCCGTCTTTATGGAAAACTGGTTTTTACATCTGTATTGGTGGGAGGAGGGAACTTGTACTAGTATGTTTTGGTGGGATGAAGTGTCTGGGAAATTTTTTGGGAGCAAAAGCACTTCAAAACTTGTCAACTGTGATGCACTTGAAAACTTGTCACGGAAGTAATGCTGTCAAGGAAGGTTGTTTTCTACATGGACTGTTTTCTCATGGTTGCTCTGGGTGGTGGTGACACTTGTACATAGTGGTTGTGGTTGAAAGTTTTCTTCTGTTTTTTCGCTTAAAAGGTGGGATGGTGAGACTATGAATAAATTTGTCAAATTGAATAAGTAGACAGAATATTTGTTTTTGTGAAAGAATGAAGGTGATCGTATTTTTGCAAACTAGGAGGGTATGTATTATATAAATCAAAACTTAGGAAAACTAGGTACTTATTAACATTGTAAAATAGTATGGTAACTTTTTTAATTGTTTCTATTGATTAAACTATGGTAAACTCTGGCTAATTTGTTGACATCTGATCTATAGTTTATTGCAGTGTCACGGTTTTTTACCACAAAAGCCATTTCTTTAATATTGCGTTTTTTGTATTGATTTTCATAAGTGCAGACACTCCAATTGTTTAGTTGTGGTACATGTTGTGTTTCAGCTACGTGTTTGGTGAGGGCAGTTTTTGGTTCTGTGGAGTGAATGACCGTTTGAGGATCTCTTAGAGCTTTGTTGATGTCAGTCTTGTGACCAGACATGCGGTTTGAGCCTAGCTGTGTGGTTTGACCATAATATGCGAGTCTACATGAGGCTTGACACGGAATTTTGTACACTAGGTTGCTGCGGTCGTTTTTTTAGACTTTATCTTTTAGTTTTGAAAAATATTTCGTATTGTTGGTTTGGTTTCTATAGGCTATCTTGATATTGGGGTTGTGGGATTTGAGACTTCTGCTAATTTGGTTGGAGAGAGGGCCAGCAAAAGTGAGTGATCCAAACTGTATTGGGTGAGTGGAACCAGTGGTGTCTGTAGCTTGAGATCTTGTGTTATGCGTAGGTGGGGAATGGGGCGAATGTATCTGGTTTTGGTTTGGCGAGTTTTTTTGCTGAATTTATCTATGGCTCTATGTATGATTTTCTTGATAAGTTTGAGTGGGTAACCGTTGGCGGTCAAAATTATTTTGGTCTTTTCAATATGTTTATTGTGGAATTGGGGGTGAGATAGGAAAAGTCTTCTTTGAATTAGGTTGTTTACACAATTCATTTTGTAATGGTGGGGTTGATAAGATTGGAAATGTATGATGCGGCCAGAGTATGTTTCTTTTGTGTAGTAGTCTGTAATGATTTTATTATGGTCTTTGATCAATCTAATATCTAAAAAAGGGCAGGGAGTTGTCAATTTCTTCTTCTTTTGTAAATTCAATACCGTTGCATGTATTGTTGAATTTAGAGAATAATCTATCAATGGCTGCCTCTCTTATCAATATCGCAGAATCGTCAACATATTTTCTTATCCATATTATGTCCTTCGCAAACTTTTGGGTTACTTTATCAAAAATATAATCTAGTACTAAGTCTGCAATAATTGGGCTTACAGGGGACCCCATGGGAACTCCTGCTGTCTGATGATAATATTTTCCTTCAAATACACAATAGTTACTGTCTAGAACAAAGTCAACCATCTCTAAGAATTTTGAATAGTGGAGTTTTGGATTATTTGATTTGATTTGAGGCCAATGGTTTTTTATGGTGGTGATTGCTAAATTAATGGGAATGGTTGTGAAGAGTGATTTGGCATCCAATGATATAATTTTGTACCCATTAGGAACTGTTAGGCTTTTTAGGGATGTTAAGACCTCAAATGAGTTCTTTACATTGAATTTAGTTTTGTCAACATATGGTTTGAGTAGATCAGCTAGGTATTTGGAGATATTATAATTTGGGCTACCTAAAGCACTGGTTATAGGACGAAGTTGAATAGGGTTTAACGATTTATGTATTTTGGGTAGAGCATACATCCTGGGAGCTGTGCAACTCCATGATTTCATTTTTTTTTTCGTTGAACCTGAGTTATTACTTTATCTTCAAAGAGGGATTCAATAATTTGATTTGCTGTTTTTTCATGAGAGCGAGTTGGATCCCTCATGAGAGGTTGGTAAGTGTTAGTATCATGTAGCATGTTTGTGAGAGTGTGGTTATAATCTGATTTTTTCATTATGACTGTGATAGCTCCTTTATCTGCCCTTAAAACTAACAACGAAGGATTGTTCCTGAGAAATTGTGTGGTTTGAATTCTATCATTTTTGCTGATAAGAGAGTTGATCGGGAGGTGGTGCCTAGGCTTATTGTTTTTTGCATTAGTGATCAGGTTTACTATATCACAACGAACATTTTCTTGATGGGTTTCTTCTAGTTCTAGATTGTCTATTATGGATTCCACGTCTGCTATGAAATCTATAACAGGAACTGTGTTGGAAGGTTCACAGAATTTCGAGCCCAAACGAAGAATTTTTTGTACCTGCTGTGGATCTGTTAAATTGACTAACCATTTCTTCGTTAAATGATCTGCTTTATCATGAAGTATTTTTTCTTCATGGTTCAAATTTTGTAGGGGTATGCTTTCTTTATGGGTAATTAGTTTTTTAAGTTTATTTTGTTGGTAATGCTTAATTTTCTTAGAGTAAGTTTCACAAACAGTTTTTGCATATTCTATGATCTTTTGAAAAAACTCGTGATCATGTATGGTTTGAGTGACTGTTCGTTTGATTGCGTCAATTTCTATCTGTAGATGGTGAGATTTCCACCAGTTCATCTTTATTTCTGCATTTAAGATGGTTGAATTGTTATTTTGAACTAAATTATCAAGAATTTTGTTGTGTGGACAGTTCGGATACAATGCTAAACTTTTGATTCTGTCTGTGGTATTTGAAATATGTCTGGTGTAACATTATGGTGTTTACATTGAACAAGAAATGTGTTATGGTTAGCTACTTTGCTAGATTTCTTCATCAGTCCTATGAGGTGGTTTATCTTTGACTTCATGTGATGTCCGTATCTTGCAGTGATGTCTTGGATCAGGGCCATTGTAGGTCATCCCCTAGTATTAATACTTTGTTGTTGGTTTTTTGACTCGGTCGATGTTCAGATTTATTTGGGTTGAATGACCACACCAGTCTTGGAAGTTTTGTTTGTTTATGTTTTCATTTGCGATATTTCGGCGCCGTGATGGCCGCCCTCATCAGGCATAGTATAAAACCTATCAGCAAAGATAAAAATTGGCATCACATTTTTTTTTTTTTTTTTATATTGTAATTATATTTATAGGAACTAATATTATCTACATTTAACTAAAATAGCTGGGGAATAACATGATTTGGAGCGTAAGATAATTTATATGTGGTAGGTACTTACAATAATACTTTTTCGTGCTATCATCACCCAGGGCCGTCTTTATGGAAAACTGGTTTTTACATCTGTATTGGTGGGAGGAGGGAACTTGTACTAGTATGTTTTGGTGGGATGAAGTGTCTGGGAAATTTTTTGGGAGCAAAAGCACTTCAAAACTTGTCAACTGTGATGCACTTGAAAACTTGTCACGGAAGTAATGCTGTCAAGGAAGTGTGTTAACAACCTACTTCAAAGAAGACTTTTCCTATCTCACCCCCAATTCCACAATAAACATATTGAAGAGACCAAAATAATTTTGACAGCCAATGGTTACCCACTCAAACTTATCAAGAAAATCATACATAGAGCCATAGATAAAGTCAACAAAAAAACTCGCCTAACCAAAACCAGATACATTCGCCCCATTCCCCACCTACGCATAACACAAGATCTCAAGCTACAGACACCACTGGTTCCACTCACCCAATACAGTTTGGATCACTCACTTTTGCTGGCCCTCTCTCCAACCAAATTAGCAGAAGTCTCAAATCCCACAACCCCAATATCAAGATAGCCTATAGAAACCAAACCAACAATACGAAATATTTTTCAAAACTAAAAGAAGTCTAAAAAAACGACCGCAGCAACCTAGTGTACAAAATTCCGTGTCAAGCCTCATGTAGACTCGCATATTATGGTCAAACCACACAGCTAGGCTCAAACCGCATGTCTGGTCACAAGACTGACATCAACAAAGCTCTAAGAGATCCTCAAACGGTCATTCACTCCACAGAACCAAAAACTGCCCTCACCAAACACGTAGCTGAAACACAACATGTACCACAACTAAACAATTGGAGTGTCTGCACTTATGAAAATCAATACAAAAAACGCAATATTAAAGAAATGGCTTTTGTGGTAAAAAACCGTGACACTGCAATAAACTATAGATCAGATGTCAACAAATTAGCCAGAGTTTACCATAGTTTAATCAATAGAAACAATTAAAAAAGTTACCATACTATTTTACAATGTTAATAAGTACCTACCTAGTTTTCCTAAGTTTTGATTTATATAATACATACCCTCCTAGTTTGCAAAAATACGATCACCTTCATTCTTTCACAAAAAACAAATATTCTGCCTACTTATTCAATCTGACAAATTTATTCATAGTCTCACCATCCCACCTTTTAAGCGAAAAAACAGAAGAAAACTTTCAACCACAACCACTATGTACAAGTGTCACCACCACCCAGAGCAACCATGAGAAAACAGTCCATGTAGAAAACAACCTTCCTTGACAGCATTACTTCCGTGACAAGTTTTCAAGTGCATCACAGTTGACAAGTTTTGAAGTGCTTTTGCTCCCAAAAAATTTCCCAGACACTTCATCCCACCAAAACATACTAGTACAAGTTCCCTCCTCCCACCAATACAGATGTAAAAACCAGTTTTCCATAAAGACGGCCCTGGGTGATGATAGCACGAAAAAGTATTATTGTAAGTACCTACCACATATAAATTATCTTACGCTCCAAATCATGTTATTCCCCAGCTAGGTTAGTTAAATGTAGATAATATTAGTTCCTATAAATATAATTATAATATAAAAAAAATGTGATGCCAATTTTTATCTTTGCTGATAGGTTTTATACTATGCCTGATGAGGGCGGCCATCACGGCGCCGAAATATCGCAAATGAAAACATAAACAAACAAAACTTCCAAGACTGGTGTGGTCATTCAACCCAAATAGATAAGATCAGTTTTTAATGCAGAATATTTATTGTAACAGATCTACCTGTTCTACGTATTTTAGCCAGAGAGGGATTGAATCTCAATATTAATATTAGTTGTTTTGATTTTGCAATCTTCAACACCATGAATGTACCTGTACCTCGTAACGTATCTACAACGTCACGGAGGTTTGGCAGTTTCCATGTTTGACCTTGTGGCATGATGGTGCCTATTACTCATAATATGTATCTGTATCCTTTAACCGCTATCGTTTACACGTCTTTTGTTAAACTCGGGATTTTATATGTTGCTCAGTTTTGAAATTGTATTATATTGTTATCATTAAGATGTTCCCAGTTCTTAATATTTCCTATCACACATACATTGTGAGGTTGTTATAGGTTATGAAATATACCACCTGTTATTCTGCAAAATGGCTCTTTTCAATCAATACATCAACATTTTAGAAAATTCGTAAAAACTGAAAGGTTTTATGGATTTTCAAATGTTATGAGGTTCTTTGAATCGGCTGATTCAATTTTAACAAGTAACTCTCAGAGGGATCACAAAACTTCAAATTTTATTCATTTTTGGTAACCATTAGGGCGACGGCTGCAGTGTTCCAGTGCGGACCATTAGGTGAAAGCAATGATGCCTGAACTTTCCAGTTCACTTTTCCTCGCAGCGATAAGAGTAGCCGCGATGTTCCGATCGCCTACGAGCTTGTTAGTCTCAGTGTTCCCGTACCTCGATAATGTCGCCACTAAGTTTCAGCAGGAGGAAGAATAACAAATAGAGTCGGAGGTCCGACTTGACGAATCATTGCAAAAATGTCGGATACCTTCTGCCCCCAAAATGCGGGGGATCCTCGCTCGATCTGGAAGGAAAAGACAGTATCCGCTGTCATGAATATCAAATGATTTTATTAGGTCTTCAGACGAACAAAATTCTGCAGTGGGACTTTGTTGCTTTCCTTTTAATTTTTTCAAACAAAGAAGTATTATAGCACTTATTTTCATACCCCTCAGTTTTGTAGCACAATAAAAGAATTTGCTAAGTTCTGAAGCGCATCAGAGGTCATATCTTGATAATTCGGAATTTTCTAGCTTCTGATAGCTGATATGGTCGGGTTTCAGCCGTAACTGTCCGCCATGCCGTGAAACTCACGCTTCCGCATGTATATCCAAAAATAAAGGTAAGGGAGTAAACCCATTCCCAGGTGTAAACACTAAGGAATCAGGGTTAGGATTAGATATTAACAAAGTTTATTTAACTGGAATGTTGACTGGTCTCGGATCATCCTCCTCAAAATCAGACTCATCATCTGCATAATTTGCCTAGTTTTCATTAGCTAATCCTTTTCACCAGACTTATTCAGATGCCACAGAACTGGAAATCTATCTGGATCTATGTATACAACCACTCCTGTAAATGCAGTACAGTTATTTAATACTTCTGAGGCTAGAGCTATTGCATGAGGTCTGATTGGTTGTTCCTTTACAACTGACCCGTACTGTTTCTTTTTCTTGAGAGCTATCAGAATAACGACAAACACTAAAGCTTGCGATTTTAATTCGAGTATACCTATTATATATGCCTAGACAAAAGTAGCAGTTTATTAATTAAAGGAGTATTCGCGATCTCAATTATTGTTATCCGTTTCTTAATATGGGAACATTCAGGTTACTCGGAAGATCAAGGCCTGAATCGTAACGCGCCGCTAGGGGAACACTCGGGAGACCTGGGAACATTCGGACCAACTTCCTAGGGGAACACTGGGGTGCCTTTTCGAGCCTCCGGGAACATCGAGGTGGTCTCCCAACCAGGGCCTCGATGTTCCGAGTAACCTGAATGTTCCCATATTGAGAAACAGATAACAATAACTGAGATTGCGAATAGTCCTTTAATTACTCGGCATTGTGTTTTTTGGATTTTGAAAAGTGAAGAATCTCTGAATCTTACAACATAAGGAAGAAATGTGTACGACCCTGTACATATACACCGCTGAATAAAGTCCCGTTTGTAGTCTCAATTTCAGTGGTGAAGAATTCACTGATAAAGTTGTAGGGGTTTCGAATTAACAACACAAATATAAATATAAAATAAATAAAAAACAATTTATTTATTGTTCAACGAAGACAATCACACGAAGTTGTAAAAGACGTCTAGAACCTTATGACTAAAAATAGCTTCATCACATGTTGTATTGCAATTGGTAAGGGGAAGAGGAAGATGGGTAACAGCCTTGGTGAAATGAAAAGCAAGTAACGGAGGAGGTTTCACCTCCAGATCTTCACTTTCTTGTCTTCACCGCCGGTGATGACTACGCCACCATCATCAGAAGCACAAATGCACAGTACAGCTCCTATAAAAAACGAATTATTTCAGGAGTAAGTTTTAAATGACGGGACATCGATGCCAGATGAATGGAAGCCAGCTTCTGTGCATGTGTAAACTTGCAACACTGTGCTTAGCACAATTTATTTGCCGACATTTTCGAGCATTGGGTAATTGTAGTTTAGATCTCTATGAATCGTTCCAGGATCAAATGTAACATATTGGGTATGATTTAACGTTACGTTGAGGTTTTTAGGGCATATAAATTTATATTTTTATATTATTATTTTCATAATTTCTTAAACGTTGGTTCAGTATTTTGGTATGTAGTGGGCTATGCTGGATAGTCAGCAGTAGGTATAAATCGAAATTGGGAACAGGGTTCACACATACAAACTACAAGGTTTCATGGGGTAACATTGTGGGATATGTGTATTCACTTTCAACACTCAGAATCGGAATACCCCTATGTCGCGCTACAATTCTCCCGTCATCAGACATTCTCCTCCTCTATCCACATTTCCTTGACACATCTTGTCCAAGATCATCCCCAGGACCAGTACGTGAGGGCACGAATTTGATTTTTTTTGGTTGGGCAGGCAGTGTAACCATAGTTCAACGTTCTCCCACCCTCAACAAATTAATTGCACTTCACAAATCTTACCTGTATGCGCCTGGAACTCTTTCACCAAATTCACGTTCACCAAATCCCACAAATAGACGTTACCCTGAGCTCCTCCAACTAGTAGTGTCTTTCCATCCCACACTAAACACCTATAAAACAATCAAATTAGAGAAACCAATAAGAATACAATACATATCATACTAACCATACATGAATTTTAGGACGTTTAAAAATTAATCCGACTTTAAACAAATTTATTTAATTTTATTAGGTGTATATGTTATAGTCAATGATTGGCTTCTATAGATTGGCTGTTTCAGTCTAGTCATTTTATATAATGCAGCTGTTTTACACTGACAATAACATATTAGGTTGTTGAAAAACAATTTGGAACAGATGGAGGCTTTTAAGTACTTGGGACTCCCATCTGAGACAGAACGGCAAAATGCATCATGAGCTTGATAGCTGGATAGCATGTGCTGGGAGACTTTTAAATTTAATTAATAAAAGCTTACTTATCCAGAAGATGAGCCATATTATGAACCCATATATTTATAAGGGTTGGGTTCTAAACAAGACCTTCCGCAGTCAAGTAAACAAGCAATGGAGATGAGATACCTAAGAAAATGAAACTTATTGGAGAAAACATCTGATCATGGATATGTCTGTTTTCGCAGTAAGGCAGAAATGAAGTAATCTGCATAGAGCGATAGATGATTTAAGTCGGGAACGAAGTACACTGTAGTCACAAAAGATCAGTTAGTTCACTGTTCACTCAGCTGATCAGGAAAGAGCTCATAATTTCAATCGGCTCTTTGTCCCAAAGAGTCTCTCAATAAGTTTTCAACTTCCAAGGATGAACAGGAGATAATTTATCTAACTCAGCTGATCAGGAAAGAGCCCGTAGTTTCAATCATCTCTTAATGTTTTAGAAAGTCTCCCTATCAATTTTCAACTTCCTAGGGTGAACTGGAGAGAATTTAGCTAACCAAACGGATCATGAAATAGCCCATCATTTCAAACTCTTTCTAACACGATATTGAATTAATTTAATTTTTGGTTGGCAAAACTTCGAAATTTTGAATTTGGAATCACGACTTGGAGAATGGAAAGATGAGAACGGAGGGGAGAGAGTGAGAGAGAAGGTAAGATGTAAAATAAAACAAAAACTTTATTTTTTTTTATTTTTTTTTTTTTTACATATTTCCTGATTATTTTATTGTTTTATGTTACTGTTTGTTTGTTTTCCTTTTTATTTGTTTACAGTTTATTTTACTCACTTTTGATTATTCAAGTTTTGTTATTACTATGATTCTGTCTAGTTTTTGTTTTCAGTCATGCTTGCTCATTGATTTTTTATATTTTTATCTATTTTGTTTCTTATTCCTTCTCTCGGCTTATTGTAAAATTCGGAAAGTGGAAAGAGTGTAGTTCGCCAAGAGGAGCACTCTGAAAAAAATAAATTTGACATACAATAAAAAAAATAAAAAAAAAATAATAAATAAAAAATAACACGATATTGTTTACTGATCTCAGCATTTCGTTTCTCACTCTCAATCCTTCACCATGATTTACTGTAGATTAGCATAGAAATTAACTATAGGAGCCACTCAGCTGATCCCGGTCATATTCTGATTAAAGGAGGCTACATGTCAAACTTCTAGTCTCTACCACCACGGGAACGGCGCCAAATAACTTCTTTTTTTTATCACCCAAATTTTGGAATGACCCCCAGCTATAGACATCCCAACCATAGACGGGGTTGGAAACTGAACCATTTCAAATTGAAACCCAAGATTGAATTTTTCATGTGAAACCCTTCCAAAATCGTATCAAAAGAGAACAGCAGCAATAGTTTGGCCACGTGAAACGCATAACAGAGGAGACGGATGCCATGAAGGTCTACTGCACTCGAGTTGATGCATTGGATCAATGACTCGTAGAAGATAATGTCTGTTCCAAAGAGAAAATCTTATCCGAGGCCTGCCGGCTTGCAGCCGATAGGACGGCTTGGAAGTCCTGCAAATCTTCGACACCACAAAGTAGAAGAAGAGGACAAGACCAAGAAGAAGAATAAAATTTTATTAGGTTTTCGAAAAAAATATACTTATTAACATGAATTAAGTGGAATTTAATTTGCCAGAGACAGTTGACCTATCCAGTATTTCAGTCGCTTTTGAAGCATCATCAATAATCTCCATTTTTTCTCACCTCTAAGGCAGGGTCCTTGCTTTTTATTATTAGGGATCAGAGCACTCATGTAAAGACGTGGAAACCACTGCACAGTTTTAGAGAGAATAATAGTTCAGGAACCCCAAGAATTTTATTGAAAAACAAAAAAAAAATGATTTGATTTGATTTAGCTGGAAGCCTGATGGCGCCCCTTCAGTCGTACAATGGTAAAGTCACCACTGAAATTGGCACTGCTTGGAGCGCGTTAATTCGTTTCATAACTAACCATTCATCAAGGCCCAATTCCACTCTAAAACTATTTAACGGAGATTAGAAAAACCATAATTTTGATGTAAACTTAGTAAAGTAAGCGGAAATCATCAGAAATGCTTGCATACGAGTCTGCAACACATTGGGACATTTTCATGTGTGTTTTCTTATTATTTCCTTATCATTAGGGAAAAAACTGGATTCTAGAGCCACTCAGCTGATCTGTAATCGGTCAGTTGTGTTCAGAAGTCCCTCAAGGGGCTACATACCAAATCTCAGATTCGTGGGATCATTAGGGAAAAAACTGGATTCTAGAGCCACTCAGCTGATCTGTAATCGGTCAGTTGTGTTCAGAAGTCCCTCAAGGGGCTACATACCAAATCTCAGATTCGTGGGATCATTAGGGAAAAAACTGGATTCTAGAGCCACTCAGCTGATCTGGGATCGGTCAGTTGCGTTCAGAAGTCCCTCAAGGGGCTACATACCAAATCTCAGAATCGTGGGATCATTAGGGAAAAAACTGGATTCAAGAGCCACTCAGCTGATGTGGGATCGGTCAGTTGTGTTCAGAAGTCCCTCAAGGGGCTACATACCAAATCTCAGTATCGTGGGATCATTAGGGAAAAAACTGGTTTCTAGAGCCACTCAGCTGATCTGGGATCGGTCAGTTGTGTTCAGAAGTCCCTCAAGGGCCCACATACCAAATCTCAGAATCGTGGGATCATTAGGGAAAAAACTGGATTCTAGAGCCACTCAGCTGATCTTGGATCGGTCAGTTGTGTTCAGAAGTCCCTCAAGGGGCTACATACCAAATCTCAGAATCGTGGGATCATTAGGGAAAAAACTGGTTTCTAGAGCCACTCAGCTGATCTGGGATAAGTCAGTTGCGTTCAGAAGTCCCTCAAGGGGCTACATACCGAATCTCAGAATCGTGGGATCATTAGGGAAAAAACTGGATTCTAGAGCCACTCAGCTGATCTGGGATCGGTCAGTTGTGTTCAGAAGTCCCTCAAGGGCCCACATAAGAAATCTCAGAATCGTGGGATCATTAGGGAAAAAACTGGATTCTAGAGCCACTCAGCTGATCTTCGATCGGTCAGTTGTGTTCAGAAGTCCCTCAAGGGGCTACATACCGAATCTCAGAATCGTGGGATCATTAGGGAAAAAACTGGATTCTAGAGCCACTCAGCTGATCTTGGATCGGTCAGTTGTGTTCAGAAGTCCCTCAAGGGGCTACATACCAAATCTCAGAATCATGGGATCATTAGGGAAAAAACTGGTTTCTAGAGCCACTCAGCTGATCTTGGATCGGTCAGTTGTGTTCAGAAGTCCCTCAAGGGGCTACATACCAAATCTCAGAATCGTGGGATCATTAGGGAAAAAACTGGATTCAAGAGCCACTCAGCTGATGTGGGATCGGTCAGTTGTGTTCAGAAGTCCCTCAAGGGGCTACATACCAAATCTCAGAATCGTGGGATCATTAGGGAAAAAACTGGTTTCTAGAGCCACTCAGCTGATCTGGGATCGGTCAGTTGTGTTCAGAAGTCCCTCAAGGGCCCACATACCAAATCTCAGAATCGTGGGATCATTAGGGAAAAAACTGGATTCTAGAGCCACTCAGCTGATCTTGGATCGGTCAGTTGTGTTCAGAAGTCCCTCAAGGGCCCACATACCAAATCTCAGAATCGTGGGATCATTAGGGGAAAAAATGGATTCTAGAGCCACTCAGCTGATCTTGGATCGGTCAGTTGTGTTCAGAAGTCCCTCAAGGGGCTACATACCAAATCTCAGAATCGTGGGATCATTAGGGAAAAAACTGGTTTCTAGAGCCACTCAGCTGACTTGGGATCGGTCAGTTGTGTTCAGAAGTCCCTCAAGGGCCCACATACCAAATCTCAGAATCGTGGGATCATTAGGTAAAAACGTCATTTCTGATGGTCATAATCATCGTTGTGGCCACTTGGGACAATTTTCGTGAGCAATTTTCGTGAGCAATTTTCGTGAGCAATTATTTTCCGCGATGGAGGAGATTTTTTACTTATAGGTGTATAGAAACTAGCAGCCGCAAGTATCTCATCAATGAAACTAACATCGGAGGACACGACCATCTTCCTGATATGGTCCAGCTTCCTTAATACAACTTAGACTAGATAAATATATAACCACTGTTCAAAAAAAAAAAAAAATAAATAAATAAAATAAAATAATAATAATAATAAATAAATAATAAAATAAACGGTATAATTTGGTGATGAGGGATAGAATAAGTTGGGTGCCTTGCGTTTAAAGAAAATTACAGAAAACGCAATACTTTCGGGGATGGAAATCTTATGAATGAATGCATTTGGGTAAAGTAAAAAAACGCTGCAAATTATTTCACAAAAGTTTATAATTTTTTCAATTGAGTTTGATCGTAGTTTTAGTTGGCTTGCGTACGTCATAAGGCCCGTCCAGACTCCTCGACGTGTCCTATTTCGAGTTGTCAAAACTGCTACGTCCCTGGTGATGTGCCACTATGCCCCTACAAGGCGCCGCACCTCCTAACCCTCCCCCCTCATGACCATCTGCCAATGTTTTCATCATTCTACTAAGCGTGCCAGGCGTGTGCGCGTACGTCAGTCTAACACTCAAAACCTCGAAAAAGACACTTTTTCACCTATTTTTGGCTCATAGCACCCATGGGTGTGGAGCGATCAAGCTGGCGAGAAGTTAGGACCAACTAGACCCCAAGTGGAGTCTATGTGCGAAAGAACGGATTTTTCAAGTCAATTCTAAGGCCTTTTATGGCCTGGACGGCGGACGGACATTGCAAATTTGGATTCTATGCACTTTGAAACGTAAAATGACAAAGTTTGAGGGGGGGGGTTATAAAAAATTTTTGCTATACGATCACATAGGCTTATTATTGAAAAAAATAAACCAATAGGAAAATGTATCTGTACTGCATGTGTTTGGGGACAGTAGAAATATCTAAAAACTGATGAGAAAAAAATGAAGCATACAATATATATATATATATATATATATATATATATATATATATATATATATATATATATATATATATATATATACATATATACAATTCTTCTCTAATTTGAGCGTCGAAGATTACAATCAGTTAATCATAATCACTCACTCTCATCCTCCCTACGACAGGTAAATGAAGTGGTCTTTATCTGCTTCATATTTTTCCCAAGCTGATAGAAGAATGTTGAACTGAATAGAAACTGATAAGCAACAGATGACCTGCCTCAACGTTTTCAATTATTTCCCCAAACGGTGCCCTTTATCCCCAAACGCATTGCGTCCGTGGCCCCCTCGCTTTCTCCTTTCCCCAAACTCATTACTCTCAATAAGTAAATCTGGCCTGCTTACAATTCCTACCTAATCCGCTGATGGAGTTAATGCCTAAACCACCTGAAGCCTTTATGTTATTTCTGAACCAGTATAAATCTGAAAGTTGAAACTTACTTTAGTTTTTGCACAAGGCACTTAGAGAACACGATAGTGCCAGTGCATAGATCAAACACTTTGAGGGTCCTGTCATCGGAACACGTCACCAGCCGCGTACCGTCTGGCGAGAAGTCTATCCCATTCACGGATTCTTTGTGACCTGGAATACACTCATTACCTTGAGAAAAACGGCTAAGACATTCAGTAATTCCAATCTTTTTTGCATGCCAACAAGTCTAGTATTCATCTACTCATACGGACAATAGTTAAATTAGATAGAAACTTAATAAATACAATCCTATGTGAGGCTCAACAGGAAAGCGTATCATACCTGGAAGATTTTTGACGATCGAAAACGATTTGAGCGACCACAAGAAGACATCCCCTTCGGCCGTTCCCGTTGCAAGAAGGGTGTAAAGCCTAAAATAAGTGTTAACAATGCTTTAAAACTCCAAACTAGCACTTAGATAAAATGAAACATAGTACAAAGTGCCCTTAAAATCACAAATTATGATAAAGTAAACGAAGTATGTTTCACGTTTGATTTTCTTCATGGGTTTTTAGGCAGGTAGGCCTAATACCACAGTACTTGTTTTACTAAATCTAAAATCTGCAGTGGAAATATATATTTTTTTTGTACGTTTAAAGTCGAGAGATACGGGGCTCACCTATTGGTAGCTAATGCCGTGATCCTTGCGTCATGGTCCAGTTGAGCAATAAGATCCGATGCAGGCTTGATGGCTCTGAAATCACAGCATTACAAATGTATCAGGATAAACGATAGGATAAATGCTATAGAAAAGAGATGTGGTACCTTTGACTAATACTGGTTTTCAATCTTCAATCCAGACGTGCATTTATGTTTAAATGTAATACGGACTTTCCAAAAACATGTACCTACACATACCTATTCGGAAATAAACAGATACAGGAGAAAAAGTTACCATATTTGTAACGATACCTAAACAGCTGATGTGATTACAATGGAAATTCCTTTTCAAAATATTGATTTCATATTATAATTTACAATTCATGATACTTACCTATTACCAGCGGTTAGGTTGTACCTATGAACTTCATTTTCTTGCAGTAAAAGTCTATCCATAAATAATAATGAAACTATAAGCATAATTTATTTAAATGTTCATTTTTGTTTAATTCAACTTTCTACCGGTTGCCGTCGATGAATTTTTAGCGAATTTTTGTTAAAAAATGCAAATATTGCATTGGCCCCAAAAATGTTAAAACCAAAATTTTCGATAATTTCCTAAATTGAAATATGGTTTGAGGCATTCCGAATGGAATCCTAGGGTTTAACGGTTTTTCATATGTATATACAAAATCTTGTTTGAATCGTTTGATGTATAATACATGTATAATACAATATACATGTATGTGGTGTGCCATTCCAGACGATAACTCTTCTTAGGATTGAGATAAAAATTCAGTTCTTGTGAAAAAATTCAAGCTTTCCAAATGAAAAGATGAGTTCGTTGGCCAACACTTTTTGAGCACATTACACTGCTCAAATTTCAAAAAATGTTCTAAAAAAGAAAAATTACTAAAAATTGTTAAACGTATGGTTTTTAACGTCATTTTAGGCAAAAAAAAAATTTATCAACAATAAACTAGAACATTAAAAAATCTACTACTGTACTTGAATTTCATTAATATTTGCTGAAGAATCGAAAAAAATGGAATAAAGAAATGATAAAAATTCAAAATTTTGTTTGATTCATTTGATATTATTTAGAACAAGTTCTTTTTGCTTTGGTAGTTATCAATGTCTTCACCGAAATTGGTTACATTTCAATACAATATAACATAATAAAATACGATAATTTACTAAAATTCGCTCATACGATCATGCTTCATTCGTTTAAATTTAATTGTTATTTTGCTATTCCATTTTTCATGTCTCAGGGTCGTGATACAACGGATGAGGATGTGCCTGAAATTTCGGCATCACTTCCAGTCAATCCTAACACATTATTCAATGGCTGAATTTTTTTACGAATTACTACCCCAAAAACGTTCGAAATAAAATGCTAGTTTTTCCATTCGATTTTGGTTGATTTTTTACTCTATTAAATCGAATCGCTTGGTATACACCCTGTATACTATTCGAGAATATAGCAGGAGGAGAAAACGAATTACGTGGTGTGTGAAATACAAAATTTACACACGAGTCCGATTTATCATTACTTGAAACATACCGTATTGAGAAGCGGGTCGTGCCGGAGCGGGAGCATCTACAAATTTTCAGAAAACATAGTTACCTACTGTTATCGACGATAGGGATTTAATTATGTCAAAACACCTAGGCACCTACCTACATCATACAAAAAAAAAAAAAACCCCATTCCATTGTTGAGGAAACTCCTATTATATTCCATACAATAAAATAAGATAAACAAATATATAAAATGTCGTTCATACAATTTGGAAACAAACCTTAAAGTATGAGCACTGACACAAAGAATTAGCACACTTATGTTCAGTCTGAAGAGACGCTTATTAGATGACAATCTAATCTTTGTATAGGAAAATATGGAATGGATGGTTGAGCGTTCCATCATCTTCCTATTTTACCAAACGCATAATGCATGATGATGAGCAATTTCTTATGTGCCCGGCTTGTGATCTCGTCACAAGCGATTCCTGTAGTTTTGGCTGTTTCTCCAGACCACTCCCTCCTTACATTTCTAACAGCCTTCGACTAGCGCTACTAATAAATACAATACTACATACTACCTTGCCAACTAGATTTTTTTCCGATCTAGAAAGGAAATCAGCTGGAAAAAGTTGATGAATTCTATAGGCCAAGCGCAGAAGACGCACACAAGAGGGCCCTGTCGGGAGAATGCTTAAAAATTATTTTCGCACTCATGGCGAAAAAGCCCCAAAACCTGATTTTCCATCATGTGAAACACTTCCTCCCTCCACGCTTTGCAAAATTTTTCAAAAACGCCAGTGAATGTCCAATTCGGCATGGTTAAGTCAATAATTGTTGTGATACCTACGAAAGGAAAGTTACTTGTTTATTTGTTATTGATTAAGACTCAACTACCGTCATAACATTGTTCTCTTTATTTTTATGGACATCGACTACGTTCATCATTGACATCGGTTTCCACATCTTCGTCGTGAATGATTTAGTTTGTTTTATTTCGATTTAGTTCGAGTTTGTTCAGTCGACTGATGTGATTTCCGAGCTATGTGTACCCAATGTTTTCCTACCACTAGTGTTAAAACTGCCTAAGGTTAACATGCAACTTGAAAAATCAAGGAAATTGGTTAATCTGGAAATGTCAAGGAATTTCAGTAGAACGAACGAAAATCTCGGAGTTTTGTCTAACTTGAAGAATTTGATAAGTTTCCACTCCCTAAGTATACGCAGGTAGTCATTCCCGACTAAATACTTGAGTATTGCATGCCTTCGGAACCCAAGAAGACCAATATGAAGCGGGAGCTAGGGGAGAGTGGGGTAATACCGCCACGTCGGGAAGTACCGCCACCCCATATAATATTTAACAACCTGAGTGACAAATCTCGTAGCCAAATATCGTCATCTTCAGATCAGCTGTAATTTTGGGAAAGTTGGTTTGGGGTCATTAGTTTGTTTTTATCAAAGATAAGCGAGTTTATAGTTTTTGAAGCTTGGCGTTCTAGTTTTACTGTTGTCGGTAAGTAACAGTTTTTCATACGATAATGTAAATTGTTGAGCATGACGACGTAGAAAAATCATTTAGCTTTAATTTCAACCAAGTACTTCATGTTTTTTTTTAACGCAAACTGTAGTTGTTAATTATTTTTTATCTCGAAAAGTTTACTGGGGCAATATCGCAACACCGAATTCTGGGTAATTCCGCCATGCCGGTATAGCCCCAATGCTCCAATTATCAGTAATGTTGGATTT
This sequence comes from Adelphocoris suturalis, assembly GCA_030762985.1. Classification (NCBI taxonomy): domain Eukaryota; kingdom Metazoa; phylum Arthropoda; class Insecta; order Hemiptera; family Miridae; genus Adelphocoris; species Adelphocoris suturalis. The sequence continues at coordinate 114,065,588 of CM061042.1, forward strand.
TTTTCAAAGTTTTTTGTGGTAATAATCACCTATTTCTATTGATTCTGAGTAATTAAAATATAAATTAATATTTAAAATACGAATTATATTGTGATAGCTTATCTCCATAAGCACCTCTATATTTACCTAATCGTGACTAAATAGGTGTTTACCTACCTATCTACTGAATAATTGTACAGTAGGTATCTACCTAATTGCCTTCCTAAATTAACATAATCGTTATAAGATTCCACTCTTCTTGCTGCCGTTTTGATTTTGACAATGGACGATCGTCGTGAATTTTGCTGCGACCTGAAGAAGAGCACAAAATTAAACCTTTTTGTTCCAATTTTACTATTGTGATGTAGAAATTGTTTCTCAACCTTTAGTGAATCATTTTCTTGTCATCTAAGTTCCCAATATGGTGAGAAGCTACCCAGGAAGAGTTTTTGAAATTCAATAAATGGTTGTTCCTATGTTCTGATAAGACTGTTCATTTCCTCCTTGTTTTAATATGGCGGCATTTCCCCAGCTAGCTGGGCTGAGTGCAAACCTGGGCTGTAACAGACTAATACGCTTAAGGTGGCGGTGTTACCCCATTTTCCCCTACTATGTAGGAAACGTATTTCTTTAAAAAAAAAAAAGACCCTTTTGCCTAGTCTGTGATCATATTTTTGTTGTTGTTTGTGAATTTATGAGAATAGAAATTAACTTAAACTTTCTTTTTCTTAATAATAGCCACAACACATTTTTGTCTTTGGTCTGTTTCGTAGGATTACTCGGAAAATATGTGAAATGTCACTATTTTCGTTGGGTCATTTGACAGCCTCTTACACAATGACGTAATGCCAACTATAGGTACGATGCCTACCTAAGTAATTTTTCTTGTTTCTTTGATTAAATATTTATGTTTTTTAGTTTAATTAAGTAACAATTATGTTATTAACTAAAAAACACTATTGCCAGCCAAACGGAATAGAAGCAAAACAAAAGTGTGTTTGTTTACATCGTAAAAGTAGGTACCTACATCAAATTCATTTGTTTCATTGTTGCTAAATTGTCTCAATCCACACACAGTTGTTTTATATTAAAAAAACATTCTTGCTATCCTGGATGAATAGATTTTTGGAAAACCTATGAGGAATCAGATACTTCACCACCAACAAAACTCGGGATCACGTACATCGTACAACAAATGGTAGCCCTCTATTACGCCCATCTGTCGCTTGTATGGCAGCGATCGATGTGTGTATGGCCTATACGTCCATGTTTTAATAAATAAGGAAGATTTCTGACCACCCAACTTCATATACTACTACTTTTATTTTATACTATGTGACAGAGTTCCTGTCATAGAGTTCCCGTCGGGATCTCAGAGAATGCGCTGTCGTCGCTCCGTTGGTGAACAACGGGCGTCGCACGCCTTTTCTCGTGTTTTTGAGAAGCTGAGTTTGGCATTGGATGGGTGATCAAGGTCCCTGGAAATCCAATCTTCCTGAACATAGCACATTACGTGCTATTAGTAAGATCCTATTGGGTACTGTCACACTCTCCTCGGTAGAGCGAGCGTGGTTTGGATTATGCACGGCTGACGCCTAGTAGTCCAATCCACTATTTTTGGGGCGTTAATGTTTCAGAAGAAACATGGCCCGGGGTTCCAGAAGGAATTCCCATTATCACCCTTTGGTATATAAATAATTTCATTGGTCTTTGACTTATAATTTCTCTTTTATTCCCCTTCTTATAATTTCAATTTCATACCTATGGTATACCTGGCCTTTGCCATTTTTATTATTATTCTTTATACCCGGGCTTGGTTCCCAATTATTCAAGGGCCCAATTATTCAATTTCCAGGGCTAATACCCAATTTAAGTCCCCAATGTTGGGAATATTAATTTATATCTCTTTTATTTTCCTTAAGGTATAAGTCTCCATAGTTGAGCCACCGTTTATTCCCGATGTTCCAATCTTTGATTGGGGGATAATTACCTAATGAATACTTCATATGAAGATTCATTGATAATCCATCCTGTTTCAATTTCTCTTTTCCCATCCTCAATCGCCAATGCAGCTATTTTTTAATGAGCATCAGTTCTCAGCTCGTAACTATTCCACCTGGTTTACATACTTGCTCTTCAATCAAGTATGTCTTTCAGTGGGGGAGTGTGACAGAGTTCCCGTCGGGATCTCAGAGAATGCGCTGTCGTCGCTCCGTTGGTGAACAACGGGCGTCGCACGCCTTTTCTCGTGTTTTTGAGAAGCTGAGTTTGGCATTGGATGGGTGATCAAGGTCCCTGGAAACGAATCTACTCCGAACATAGCTCATTAATGCTATTAGTAGGAGTGGCATCTCTCTGATGGGATACTGTCATTCTCCTCTACCTCTTTATCGAGGATTTAGGACCCCATTGCACCTCTGGGGGGCTACCTAGATCCCTGACATGGTGGACAGAGCGTCTCTCTATCCATTACAACTATCGAACTCACGTTAGTGGCTTTCGTAGTCTCCAGACCCGAACACAGCAATCCCAAGAGCCAGTGAGGAGGAGGGAAGGTGCTATCCAAGCCAAACAGGATACGGCGTCTTCATGACCTCTCACCGATTCCACGATGCGACCACACTCCACATCATAGACGATCCTAGGGAACCATAGAGGACAAATCATGAGAGTTCAGAAGAAATTAACCAAGTATTTAAAAGGTAATTTTGACTTTCAAACTTGGACTAAATCATGAGTTGACCTTTCTTGAACAAAACGTTTGAAATGTGGAATTATCGATGTAAACGAATATTTACAGCGGCGTTTAAGTTAAAATGGAAACAAGTATAAGATCATTTTACGCTGTTTTTCTCGAGACAATGTTCATGATTATAATACAAAATTGGTACTAACAGTGTAGAGTCCATTGAGGCAGCAAGTACAGTGGCTCCCTCGTGAAGCATCATAACAGCTGTGAGTGGCAACGAAGAGAGGGAAACAGAACGCTCTCTGGTGGCTGAGACAGTATTGTGGATCTTGAGCATGCAGTCATAGCTGACAGACGCTACCAACCTTCCATCAGGGGAAAGGCAGAGCGAGGTTACAGCAGATTTATGGCAAGGTAGCTCTGCTGATACAGCTAGATTTTCAATACCCCGCCAAGTCACTGAAAAATACGCAGAACAAAACCTTTATCATTTAAAGCTTCAAGTTTGGGATATTTTGTATAGAGACTTGAGACGAACAGCATACTAAGGTACAAAAACAGTTTACAACTTTAGAATAGTATTAATATCTTAGTAGGTATAGTGATTAGTACTAATGAGGGGGAAAAAAAGTTTATAGAACAATAAGTAGCCGAAGTATCGCATCCTTCAAAGAGAGCAACCTCCTGAAGACTATGGATACCAGAATGGTGGTGGGTTATAAATCAACACAAGCGAAGAATTCTCTGGCTCCAGAGACTACATCTGAATGTGTGATGACTTCCCAACACATCTCTGACGTGGAACCTTCTGACAATGACTACAATCCCGAACGCCCCCAACACAGCAGGAGGTTGCCTGGATGGCTTTTGGATTATGAAATTAGCATGATGGCTGCTTTTTCTGTTGACAATATTCTTGATACCGCTCCTAAGTTTTCAAAGCTGTTAATTCTGGTTGGGGATCCTCAATCGATGACGTGCTCAGTTCACTTCTTAGGAATGGAACCTGGGATCTTGTTACTCCACCAGCAAAGTGATTAATTCAAGATGGGTTTTCAGAGAGAAGACTTTCAACTGTAAAAATCGAGATTGGTTGCCAGGGAATTTCTTTAGGGGAAGAAATATAAAGAAGAAATCTACTCACCGGTAGCACGTATGATCGCTATTCGAACTCTCCTTTCTCTGATAGTACATGAAGAGTTACATTTTTGCCAATTTGATGTGAACCCCCTCTCTTGGACTTGACTGTGATGATGGAGTTGTATGCAAGCTGAAGAAATCCCTGTTTGGCTTGAAAGAAGCCCCAAAATGCTGGTATAGTAGACTAAGTTCTTGAGAACTCTGAACTTCCAGAAATCGTCTGCTGACCCATGTCTATATATAAGACTAAATGGTACTTGATTATTTTTGTCAATGACATGATCCTGATTTCAAATCTCTCCGAGAACTTCAAACAACCAAGAATTGTCTCATGAGTGAGTTTGAGATGAAGAATCTTTCAGACAGTTCCAAGAAATCCATGCAATTCCTTGGAATATCTATCAATCAAACAAGCAAAGCTCACATAGACTTGTGTTCAGTCAGCAAGAAATTAAAAAAACAAAAAAAAAAAAAAAAAAAAACACGAAATACGCAATTTTTTGTGGAATTTGACAACGATCTTCTTCACTTTCGTTTTTTTTTTTTTTTTTTGAAGTGGCTACTTTGTCGCCTGTGACTTAGTTCGTTTTAGTTTGTAGTGAGAACTAATTGACAAAATACTTCAAAAATTTGGAATGTCAGAATCTAAACCTGCTAATTTACCAATTCAACAGAAGCTTTGCCAAACGAAAGGTGATCTTGATGGTGATCAATATAACAACCAATTGGAGGACTAATGTATACCTTATGCTCGGTACTCGTCCTGATCTAGGATTCTCTGTATCGTATTTCAGTATGCTACAAAACAGCTACAATAAGAAGCACTGGAATTATCTCAAGAATGTCCTACGATATTCACATGGCACCAAAGACCTTAGTTGGGTATATACAAGGCTGTATATGCTGTTTCACTAGTTGGTTTTGCCGATGCTGACTATACGAATGATATAGAAAGTTGTCGTAGCATCACTGGCTACTGTTTCAAAATCTTTGGAAACTGTCATTTGGAGATCAGAAAGACAACAGTTGGTTGCCACCTCTACATGTGTCGCTGAGTATATTGCCCTAGCAACAGCAGCTACAGAGTGTCTGTTTCTCACACGATTTCTGGAGGAACTTACGTCACAAACTGTGACACCTGTGACAATTTACGAAGACAATCAGTGAAAAATTAAGACGGCTTCGACTCCAGAGACAAATCCAAGCACCTTGACGTCCGTCACCATTTAATAAAGGACCTTTCGAAGAAACTAGATTACATCTTGAGTATATTCCCACTTCACACCAAGCAGATATGCTCACCAAGGGTTTGCCCCATTCACAGTTTTGTGAACTTCGTAAGCGCCTCGGGTTAGTGCCTGTGTCACTACAACACCCAGGTGTTTTGTGTATTCCGATATCTGTTACTTCATAAATTATAAGTTCCGTTTCTTCTTCCAATATCTTGATGGTTTTACCATTGTTTCTTTTCAATCAACAAATTCAGTGCGGCCGTCCCGGATCCGGGATGGCAGCTACTCGCCAGCCATGCGTCTGTCCTGGATCTGAGCCACCTTCTATTGTTTAGAACCACCTTATTCAGAGCCCCTGGCTAGAATCTAAAGAATATAGAATCTGCTTTCGCTCCTGGTAGGTAGACGTACCTTGCTTATTACGAGTCAACAATAGCAAAACGTTTGGCTGTTAGGCTTTATAGGTAGGTACTTACCGTAATTTTTTTCCCTATCACGGCGAACTCCCCTTGGCTGAGTAAAAATAACTCTGTAAGTTGTTTACACCCCTTGAGAATCGTTCACAACACCAAAAAAGGAGGGGGGGGGGGGGTCACTATTTTGTGACAGTTTTTCAAGAATAACTCGCGTAAAAACAGATCCTTCGCTACTACAAGATCATCACCCCTGCCCACGAACCTTTTGGAACAGGTTTTCATTAAAAATGATTAAGTGATTTCACAGTACCTACCTGCTTAATTATGTACCTACTGTTTACTTCTATAATACGAGTAGCATAAAGATAAGTAAGTTTAATTGCCTATTGATATTTGCCTCATTCCCTAATAATTGGGGAAAGGTTGAATTTTGTTTGGGAAAGGTTGAATTTGACTTGAAATGCTATATAATCGTCACAAGACGCGAAAAGGTTAATCTTTGCATCAACCTCAACATTCTGCTCCCGGAAATTAAATGCAACTTCGAAAGTGTTCGATTTAAAAACATAACTTACCATTTACAGATGATAAAGAAGGAGGCGGCCCCGTCATTCTTCTGGGATGAGGATGGGTAAATATTTGCTTGGGCACTTGTCCGAATTCCATAATCTGAACTTCTTTGGCGTGCCTTTCATTCCAATCTTTAATCCCCTCCAAGTCGACAGAACCCTCATAGCAGAGGTAATAGAACACTGAAGAATCAGATAAAAGGTGAGTGCAATCCAAGTAGACAGGCCGTCCTATCATAATATTCCATCATAAATTCAATATTAGTTTTCAAAGGAGAATAAATCAATCTTACCATTATTGGCTTTAGCGGCTTCTTCACCCCTCTGCTTGTATCCAAATATCAGATCTATCCAGTTGTGGAGGTTTGCTGACACCTGCGGAGATTCTAAACCTTCACGTAGCTTCTTGACAAAGTCACACCTATCTGACAATACACAAAATTTTGTTTATTATACACTTATATGTGTTTCACTAGCAGAGAACCATTGAAATATCTTCTCAACTAGTTGAAACCAATAAGTTGAATCCAAACAATTGTCATCATTTTTGCATGGTTTAAAAAATGAACTTTCCCACTCGAGTGCTATGACCGAAAATAGGCTTTTTGCGAGCCAACTTTCTTATTTTGAATTAGAACCCCTTTTTTAAGATTCGGAATCAACTCGAAATTTTACAAAACAATTACTCGAATAGTTTATAAACTGTTCAATGCACAATGCCTCAAGATTTTATTTATTTCTCTTACTACTTTTCATTGAAAGTACTCGCAAAAGTCAGCTCAGAACACATTATATCTTATTTATCCATGTTTAGGGAAACTTTAAGGGGGTCTTTCTCATTCTCTCAGGTAAAGGCACGAGTTCGAATTCTAACGAGGTATCAAATATTTTTTGGTTGAACAGTAGGACCAAACTTTAATGCGCAATCCCTCTTGAGCAAGACTGTTATCATCTCATTCCCTGAAGTAATACACTTCCTCACTCACTGAGTCAAGACACACTGTGAAAATGACCTCGCTCCACTAAAGCCGGTTTCACATGGAGCGGTATGAGCGTAACAACCGGAAACACGGAAGGCCGGAAAACCCAGGGGAGGGGGCGGCGGAATGCGGCAGGGTGTTCACATGAAGCGGCACCTCGCTAAACGGAATCATATCCTTCCTACTGAAACCCTCTCTGATCTGAAACCTCTATTTGCGGTTATCAACATTCCTGTCCAATGAGCTTGCGCAACGCTCGACGGAACACGGCAACGGTATACAAATTTCTACCGCCGACCGCCAACCGCCCATTCCGGCAACATGGCAGCCACCATCCTCAACTGTTGTCCCAACAGCCAATCACATTGCGTTCCGTCTTTCCGTCTCCGGACATACCGCTCCATGTGAAATCGGCTTAAGACTTCTTCGAGCAAGCAGCAGCTAAGTCCTCAGCCCATAGTTTCACCCGCCATTCGTCTGATCCAAATTCAGCCAAGAGAGGGCCTGAGAATTCAGCGAGATTCCCAATTGAGACAGATGATATTGGACTCCGCGGAAATGGTATGTTCAAGGAAAACTCCCACAGTCAATAAGGTATGATTAAATTGGCCTCACTAGCCGAGTGCATAAGACACTTTCTCATTCCCTCAGGGAAAAACATCATTCCGGATTATGTCGAGGTATATAATTTTTGGGATGTTATATAGGTACATTGGTCTTATTATGTCACGATCCACGGACATGTGGACAGTGCACAGGGTCTACCGCTCCATGATTCTTTGGGTTCCCATAGCTCCATGATTCTGAATCCATGGCAGTATTTGTTACTATTCAAACATATATGTATACAGCATTTTCGTTTTATTTCGTTATAATTGACAATGCACTGATGAAATAATATACCTTCTGCCCAAGGAGGAAGAGTAACATCATTGACCTTGGTGCCATCATGCCGATAACCAAATTGAATCCCTTTGGAGTTTCCAAGAAAGTCCCCTTCAGATTCCGTATCATAAAATTCAGGGACAAGCTCTTTGAAATCAGACATGTTAGTTTGCACATTTCGCCACACATCTGCAACACTTAAGTTGGGGAAAAAAATAGATCAGCATTTCTAAATTTTCTCAAGCAATATATGAACGAGGAATACCCTAAATTACAAAATGTTAAGACATCACAACACAGAAATTGAAAGTGTGGAACATAATTCACACATGTAACGCAAACTTGTCAAGAAAGGAATCATAGTAATCTAATCCTGAAATTGTGTTATGGAAATTCCACTTACGTCCTTATGTTATGGAACTTCCTAATAGAATCTTATTAATGCCATTGACTCATTTAACAATTTTTTCTCAAATTAATAAGATTAGTCATCATTACTTAACTACTGACATCTGCCAAAATGGTCGTTTAAAGCCGCGTATGCACTTGTTACAAACGACCAATTTGTTCCTACATAATTAGCAGCCAAACCTTTCGACGAACAAGACAGCGTAACATCACAGCTTTCCCCAAAGCGTTTTTCCTACTCAGCGTTATACTCCCGGGCACAAATTTTCCTTCCACGCATGGTTAAAAATGTGTGGTTGGTTTGCAGCCATCCTTGAGAGGGACTTTGTCCCAAAAATAAACTAATTTGCCATCCTGCTGTAGGATTTTGTCAAGATAAAAAAAAAAATAAATAAATTAATTAAAGCTAGAAATCAAATAATGATAAAATAAATACATAAAATGAATGCTAATTAATTGAAATGGGGCTGATATTTGAGCGAAAATTTGGTCATAAATTGGAGCACTGACAATTGACCTGATTTCTGTTTTCGAATCAATCGTCAGATCCACTTCTGACCTTCAATATTTCTTGCTCCAGTCTGCAGTTGGTCACTTCCATAGTTGGAACTGTACAGCCGATAATTACGAGCTGAGATGATAAAGATAGCTGAATATGATGTGATTCGGCTAGGGAGTCCAGTGCCAAAGATCATGAGAGGTGTTGGGTTCCCTCGGAGAGTCCAACTTCGGACGCCCCCCTCCACACTAGCTTTACCCCGTTCCAAATATTTCTTTGGTGCAACACTGCAAAATGGCCAATGAAGCGATCAGCTCTGTTCCGTTATTCCAAACCCCATTCCTTTGAAGTCTTACCCAAACATGGGATATGATCGGTTCAGAAGAACGGAACTGACCTTTGTTACAAGTGCACTCGCAGCTTAAGAAAAGTAATATTGTTCTTAATTTACTGAATACATTAAACGATGACACGAGATGAATATAGAAAGTTTCTACTGGGATTTCGTTTTTTTCTTCCAAAAATATGCAGACATTTTTAGATTGATAATCGATTCATCAATTACCTTAGCCACATGTATTCGAGAAGTCGATTACGAAAGATTATTAACGTACGGTAACTTCCTAATACAATAAAAACAGAAGTTGAGGCAGAACGTTTTCTAATTCCACGAAAGTAAAGAGTTAAAATGTTAGAACGATTTCGATGGTTAAGTAATCATCAGTAACAATAACTTAGTTTTATTCATTCCATATTTTTTCTTGTTTTCAAAAGCTCTAAATTGAAATCGAATCTTAAAAAAAAAAAAAAAAAATGCAACATGTTGTTATTTTGATCATTACCCAGATTAATTCCATAACAATTTATCAGAAACTATGATAAATTGTGACCTCCTTATTGTGATGTTTTAAACAAGAGAAACATCAGCCATACCTACTCATTTAAACTAAATACAAGTCGGGAAAATAAATTGATATCTTGCGCTATATTTAATATTTGGTATGAACCCAATATGAATACTTAGAACTAATCAGTTGGGTACCTGTTGAACATTCTATCTGGGTGGTCGAATCTCCCATTTTGAAGGCACAGCATGTAATGCGGATACTTTCGGACAAGATAGAACAAGATGAACCCAGGAGCAGAATAATGCGAGCCGTAAAGGAATTGAGGAGGTGGCATTTCATCGTACCGCTCCTGTAAATGATAATGAGCATAACAAAGGAGTCAATTTGTTAACATACAGTTGAACATTCAAACTTTACTTCACTGATTTGGCAATATCGACAAAGAGTCCACTGGAAAGCAGTTAGGCTGTAAACTGAGGGCAATTGATTGAATACCTAGTGTTTTTTTCTTCGCTAACCACACTTTCACATCATCAACAAAATCCTTCACATTTTGGGGTAAAGATACGTTCATTGGTATAAAGCGTGGACAACATACCTTTAAACAGCAATTGTTGTAGAATTAACTTTATTACACTACAAGTTTTAAAATATCTAAAAGCCTCGTACCAGGCGTTTTTCCAAGTGTGGAACTTGATACATAAAAACTTAGTTGTAATAGAGCGAATTTTTCAAACATAATAGGTACAGGTCTCTGAATTCGCCAATAAGCTTTCAGAAAACTGGATTAGAAGACTGAAAATCTGAATTCGGAAAACTACACTAACCTTCAGTTTTTGGAATCTCTCCAGATTGAGAGCTCCTATGGGTTTGGAGAGATCCCTGAAGGTCCTGGGGTTGTTGAGATCAAGCTGCGGCGAGGTGTAGTCTGAAATTACCCATGGAAAGACTGGGTATTGAGTCAAGTCGTTAAAAGTTCTATCGGCTTGGCTGAAAATATGAAAGCCCAACGTTAACAACAAACTTAACAGATAGGTAAGCAAAACTTTTAACCCCCCCCCCCTTCTCTCTCTCTCTCTCTCTCGCCAAGGTTTCTTGCAAATCTAAGAAAAAATAAAAATAAAATAATAATAATAACTATACGTAAACCGCATGTGACCAGCGTAGATAATATTGAGTTTTAGAAAAACCAGTTTTTTCGAAATTACCCCCTCTATTTGCTTCCTTCCGTCATCAAACTGCTCATCTAAACTAAAATTGGGGTCGAACAAAAAATAATCACGAAATTCGGTTAAGAACACAAGAACAATACTGGGCCGCCTTCACAAAATCATCAGTCACACAGACATATGGTTTTTTATTTTTTCTCTCGTGCTCCCTCCCCCCTTCTTTGTGGAACTAATTATGTAGAATGAACTTTCGATAGCTTGTGCAAATCATTACAAAACTAAACCACGAATTAGGTGACTCGAGACCAGTGATGTGCTAAAATTAGTTCAACTAACAACTTCGACTAAAATAGTTAGTTGACCAGCAACTACAACTAATAAACTATAGTAATAAATTAAATTATGATTTAAATAAATAAATAAAAATTTAAATTATGGACAAATACATTTAATAACACGTCAACACGTTACAAGTCCTTCTGTATTTAACACGAGCTGGCCCGCCAACTGAAAATTAATGATGTAAAATAAATCACCTACCTACGCTTCACAAGTCCGTTTATAGGTGAAAAAGTTATAATAAACTCGATTTTGAATTTTATCAGCTGATACTTAGTTTATAAGGCAATTTTCACTATGTTTTACCAGTTGCTGCAATTCACTACAGATTTTGGTTTATTATTTCCAATAATAAGCCTATGTGATCGTATAGCAAAAAATTTTTATAACTCCCCCTCAAACTTTGTCACTTTACGTTTCAAGGTGCGTAGAATCCAAATTTGAAATGTCCGTCCGCCGTCCGGGCCATAAAAGGCCTTAGAATTGACTTAAAAAATCTGTTCTTTCGCACATAGACTCCACTTGGGGTCTAGTTGGTCCTAACTTCTCAACAGCTCGATCGCTCTACACCCATGGGTGCTATGAGCCAAAAATAGGTGAAAAAGTGTCTTTTTTTTGTATATTTCAAGTTGTATAGAAATTGGAGATTTATGAGTGAAAAGAAAATGTTACCTATTAATTTTACGGAAAAAAAAGTATTCTAAGTGATACTTTTTTATTCAAAAAGAGATTTTGGATTTAGGCTATTTTTTGCAATTTTATAGATTTTTTAAAACAAAATTTAATGAAGTTCAAGTTTTTAGCATAATTTCGTACATAAATTGTTGAATGTTCTATTTCATAGTTGATAAACTTTATTTGAATAATCTTATGCTAAAAAATATCAATTTAACGATTCTTAGCCATTTTCAGTGATTTTGTCAGCACATTTTTTGAAATTCGACCAATTAAATGATATCAATATACAGTATAGGTAACACTTTTATGTGTTGGAAAGATGACTTGGTAATAAATTGTTATGTTTATCAACTATATTAAAAAGCGTAAAATTGTGAGATTCCGCTGCTGTAATGGATTGAACCCATTTGTGAGGTCCGAAGCTCCGAGTTCCGATACTAAATATACTATAAGCGGCGTTTAATAATTATGGCCAGAGATCTACGTAGAAGGGCTGTCTAATACATAAATAATAAACCTTTGTGTAATAATTTGCAGCGTTTTTTTTTTTTTTTTTTTCAGTCAATGTTTTTTGTATTTTTCAGCCAAATAGCCAAAGTTTGATTCAGTACCTAGTTTCGGAGAAAGCTTCAAACATATTTTTATTTTTTTTTTAAATTTGACTTTTAGAATTTACGTTTTTTGAAACATAAACCAACAACTTTTGGGGGAGGGGTTAAATGAATTGTTTTCTTGATCAATTACGAAGGTACATTACTGAAAATAATAAACCAAAGTCGTCAACATATACAGGCAAATGTATATTCAGTCAGTTATATATGTAAAATCAAAAGATATAGAATAAGAAGGGTAAAGTGGGTAATAGGCACCTGTTGAGATATAAAAGATAATCGTAGTTGGAAATCGCTCCATTCTGCCACTGCAATGTCATGATTTCTTGCTCCGGTTCACTCAGTTTCAAGCAGGGCTGGTCGAGAAGGCACTGGCAAAGGGTATCACGATCTAATTTGGTTTTCAGCGATAAGTACAAATGCGTGTCTTTGTAACTGATTTCTAGGCCCTAAAACCAAAATAAACCAATCATGAATTATAAATGCCTGAGATGCGTACGGCGATGTAGAGTCATATGAAACAAGGAACAAACGAGAGGATTGAGATAAAAATATGCGGTTGGTGGCTCTTTACTACATTTTTGAAGCAGACTAACACAAAACAACTTCGTCACTTATCCTATTAATTATGAATTAGAAACGAATCCTATTATCCTATGAATTAGAAACGAAATCGAGTAGGGTAAAGTGGGGTAATAAGATCCACTGGGTAATGGTATCCCACAGAATTTCGAGAAATCTGAAGGCTTCTTTAGCGATCCAGCTGAATCTGAACTTTGTTTGGAATTAGAGGAACTAATTTTATAAACAATGTCACAGCTGGTTAAACAAATGCCGAACATATAGCGTTTCTTCGTTTTGAAGGTGTTTTCTCATTATTTTTGTTATCTCTTCTAAACGAAGTAAATCTCTCACTTTTTCGAATTTCAATATTTTATTCTATAACACGTTAGAATTGCTCTCTATTTTTCGAATCGTTTTTAGATTTTCAAAATCCCTTCAGAAATAAGGTGTCAGTCTCTGTTTTACCAAAGTGTAAACGAGAGGGGTATTGAGATCCTCGGTTTCGGGGAAATGGGATTTCCTTTTTTCAGTGGATCCATTGATGGAATTGCAATGGATGTCAGCAGCGAGCGCAGTATTTGTGTACAGAAGGAAGACCAACTGTGGAAACCTCCAAACTTCATGAAACAATAAATTTCTCGAGTTATACCACATTGTTTCCAAGAATAGTATGATATCAAAAGAAGTTTTGGTTACTATTAGTTCGTATGAGGTTGAGTTCCAATTTTAATACGTTCAAATCTTGCTTGTGTTTGGATGTATATTCTTATAATGAAGATGTAAAAAGGATAAAATTGAGGATAGGCATCTTCCTATAAAGTATCTATATGAAATAAATACAGTCGAGCCAAGCTTAACTGTGTTATTCATGAAGATACCTTAGTAATTCCAAGGAATTCTTCAGTTGATTTTTCAACATTCGGTTGTATGGTATAATTATTTATTAGGCACCTAGTTTAAGCCTAGGAGTGAATGTTTCGCCATTTGTTCACTAAAAAAAATAATAAACTAGTTGAGTATTGCTCGTTTTGAAGCCATTAGCACATGCAGTTCAGTCGATCCGATTACAATACTGAGGGGATCCCATTACCCTGCGAGCGGGGGAATGGTATCCAAAACTCATTTTTGCTTTAGAGAGGCTTAGAGATTACTTGGTTCTATCCTATAAAAACAAGTCAGAATTATGAAAATTCAATAAATTTGTGGTAAAATGAGACCAATTTGAAATCTGTAAGACCATTTTGAATAATACTATTGGATGACAAAGTTAAGGGTATCCCATTCCCCCATTTTACCCTACATTATAAGAGACAACCAGTTTTTTAAACTTCGCGAGGAACCTGGTAAGTGGACCAACTAGTTAAGAATTACGTTAACTATCCGTACCTACGAGTCACAGTGTAAAAAAATAAACAACAAGGTTGTTTGATATTTACTTACAACATGTTGTAAAAGGAATCGACGTTTCGTGATGTGCTTGATATCGGAAAGACTAATTTTCAGAATGTGATACTGAAAAAGAAAAGAACATGAACAAAATCTGCATTAGTTATCAATTATAAGAATTGTTGACAACCAAGTGAGTTCTGGTAACCTTGATAACCTAATTTGTCTGCTACATTCTAAGCGGAACTTGCCAGACTAACTTTAGGGCATCCACCACATTTTTCCATCCCCCCACTAACCCCAATGAACCTTCCCCTTTCCAACCCAATGATGTAAAACACATTGCTTCACCGTGGAGTAATCAGGTTAGAAGCGCTTTTGTCTTCTGAGTAACATTCAGATTTGGTTCCAAATGAGCATTGTATGTTTAAAAACATAAATAGGTAGTTTCATTAAGAAAAGTGGTAGAGGTTACACGACGTCATGGTCAGCACATTTTTTATTAATGCTTTTGAGTTGGTGGGAGGGTTGAAATAGCAGCATAGTGCAGTATAGTGTGTCCTTCAAATCCAGCATGTCACAAAATTTCTGGTCTGTGACGCTTTGTTCTGTAGGGAGCTTTCAATTTATATAGAAGCGTAACGTAATCATTTAAGGCAGACAAAATGGGTTTCAATAAAATAGAAACTTTTCAAGACGTATGTAGACGTAGATGTATAGGAAAACTCTCAGGGTGGGGTTATTGCGGGCCCCAAGCACGGAAGCCTGGTGGCTTATTGTACTTTTCTGAGTTTTGCGTTTAATCAAAGAGATTCAGCCCTCTGGTGAGGGATGTGAGTGCTTCGATTAATAGTTTGCTTCGAATAGACATCATTGGGGTTTGTGCCCCAAAGAGTTCAAATCTGCGATAGGTGAGTGCAGGGCACTCAAGGGTTATGTGGGATACTGTTTCATCTGCCTCCTCGCATAGTCTGCACAGGGTCGAGTTTTGTGTGACCCCTATGCGGTGAAGGTGGAAACATAAGGGGTACAAAGCCGGTTATAAGGCCGACTATTGTTTTAACCCTGGAATGTCCCGGCTAAATTTCCAACACTTAACTCCCCGGTGGGGTGTGTCAAACCCCAACTTTGAAAAATGTTAGAAAACTCAAAAGTAAGTTACACTTGAATCAAATTTTATTTTTATTCTGTTATCAAGAGTGTAAAGAAACATGAAGTAGGTACCTAGGCTCATGAAGAAAGAAGTAGGTAATAGTAAGGCAAACCTCACGCTCTGAAGAAAAAAATAATAGCAGAAAGGTACCTCATTGTAACAAAATTTCAATATAAAATTAGCACATTTTCATTTAAAAACAAAAATAAATAAATAAATAAAATCTACAAAACAATTTTCTGAGATTAGTTTGATACCACTTACAAAACCCAAGAACTAGAATGAAAAGGTAGCATACAATTGGCACGAAGCTCAACATTCTCAACACTTTGAAGATCTATGATGTTCACAGACGGAACATCGAACTAGTTTCTCAAAAACTGTCACTTTTGACGCTTCTTCATCGGAGGCAACTTCTTGTAACTCGACATTATCTCCTGTGTTTGAATTTTCTCCGCCAAAATATACATCTTCTTCCTCTAACTGTTCCAAAATGGATCTAATGTCTTCAGGATAAAACTTGCGTTTTTCGGTCATTTCTAACGATGAGTCAATAACAAAACTGTGGGAACGCCCACAAAAATAACACTTGCTATAGAGAAAATCACTAGCGGTTAACTCCCCGGTGGGGTTTGTCAAACCCCAGGCACAAGAAAGTACTACACTACACAGAAGTCTTGAACGTAATAAACTGGAAAAAGGCTGAAGCCTTTAGGGAAGAAGTGGGGGGGGGGGGGGGTGATATAGAATGGGCTGAGAAGAGCCACACGTGCGGGATTCAACATGATAAACTGATTTTAAATCGCGATTGGGGTTTGACAAACCCCAAGGGGCATTCCAAGGTTAAGTTCCCTACGGTTTTTCCTGAGAATCTTCTTGTGGTCTGTTGGTCAACCCACATGTTGAAGCGTAACGTAATCATTTAAGGCAGAAGAAATGGATTTCAATAAAATAGAAACTTTTAAAGATGTATGTTTAATAGCTTCTAGAGTTTATAATGCCACTGCTAAAATGCCATTTCATACAAACTCTAAAAAATCCGTCACTTTTCCTACTCAGGGTTAAAATACCTAGCCTACATTACAACACAGCACTGACATCTTTACAAGAAGCACAAAACTAGGATAGGTTAATGGAACTTACTGGTTCGATTTTATTGAAGGGTTGGTAATAAAGAGTGGTGGTGGAGAGAACGATGCGGCCATGGTTCATCACAAGTGGAGTGACTTTGAGTCCAGTTGTCTCCATGACGATCTTCTCGTCCAGGTCATGAAGCCACAGCGGGTCAAATTTCACGAGGTTTTGACGGGAACATTCAATGGCTGCAACCTGAGAACATTGACAATCAATGAAAAGCGCCAGAACCCCCTAATATAGTTAAGCCATAAAATACAGTCAGATATTTTTTGAGTTAGGACATTTGCCCTGGTAAATTCATGCACATTAATACTACTACATTATTCTTTCATCATACTCAAAGGAAGATACCTGCCTACTTACTTGTACTGAAGGATTCAAAAGGGGGTTCTTACTTGCAATGTACGAGTTACTGTGGTGGATTCATTCAGTGTAATGCTACATGATTCTTTCATTGTACTTAGAAAGTTTGTAGTGTAACAATTACAGGGGATAACAAACGGTTTCATTGTAAGAATCATAAAGGAATATTTTCGTATACTGTAAGAATTGAAGCGAGAGATAATTTTTCTGATGGATTTATTCACATTAATTCTACGTATCCTTTCGACGTATTCAGAGAGACAAACTTAGTTATTTATATATTCATTTACATTGAACAGGTGTACCAAATTTCATAGAGATAAAACAGAAACTGTCAGTTGACGATAAATTAATCATACGGAAAAGAAATACATAACAATTAGTCGGTGATGGAATAACAAATTACAGCAAGATTACAGCACATATAATTAATGAAAAATACAGTAACGAAGAGAAAATTATTTGAAGAAAAAACCATTGGGTATTCACGCGAAACAAAGGTAAAGGAGGAGCGTAAATAGTTAAGAAATATATTTCCTAATTGTAATTATAGGGGTTGTAGAAAAATCGATATCGGGACGTGATTGAAGGAGTAGATTTGCCCGCCGCGGAAGTCTGTTTATTGGGCCATTATAAAGGTAGGTAATTCGTAGGAGAAAAATCTCCAGCAAAGATCTGTTGAATTTAACTTTTAATGGGGGAAGGGCTGTGCAAATCGCCTCGCACCAACTTGCTGGGGAAAATCACGTCGGGCTTGGAATTGTTCGAGGATTGATTCGACTTCCTAGGAGTAACAAGAGAGAATTTAGCTGACTAAGCCGATTAGGAATGAGCCAATCATTTCAATCGTCTCTGTCCCAGAGAGTATCCCTATCAAATTTCGACTTCCTAGGAGTAACAAGAGAGAATTTAGCTGACTAAGCCGATTAGGAATGAGCCAATCATTTCAATCGTCTCTGTCCCAGAGAGTATCCCTATCAAATTTCGACTTCCTGGGGGTAACAAGAAAGAATTTAGCTGACTCAGCCGATTAGGAATGAGCTAATCAATTCAATCGTCTCTTAGTGTCCCAGAGAGTATCCCTATCAAATTTCAACCTCCTAGGGATAATAGGAGAGAATTCAGCTCGCTCATCTGAGTGGGAATGAGCCGATCATTTCAATCGTCTTTTAGTGTCCCAGAGAGCTTCCCTATCAAATTTCGACTTCCTAGGGGTAACAAGAGAGAATTTAGCTGACTCAGCTGATTAGGAATGAGCTAATCATTTCAATCGTCTCTTAGTGTCCCAGAGAGCTTCCCTATCAAATTTCGACTTTCTAGGGGTAACAAGAGAGAATTTAGCTGAATCAGCTGATTAGGAAGGAGCCAATAATTGCAGTCAACTCTCAGTGTCCCAGAGGGTATCCCTATCAAATTTCGACTTCCTAGGGGTAACAGGAGAGAATTTAGCTTACTCAGCTGATTAGGAATGAGCCAATCATTTCAATCGTCTCTTAGTGTCCCAGAGAGTATCCCTATCAAATTTCGACTTCCTGGGGGTAACAAGAAAGAATTTAGCTGACTCAGCTAATTATGAAAGAGCTAATCATTTCAATCGTCTCTTAGTGTCCCAGAGAGTCTCCCTATCAAATTTCAACTTCCTAGGGGTAACAAGAGAGAATTTAGCTGACTAAGCCGATTAGGAATGAGCCAATCATTTCAATCGTCTCTGTCCCAGAGAGTATCCCTATCAAATTTCGACTTCCTGGGGGTAACAAGAAAGAATTTAGCTGAATCATCTAATTATGAAAGAGCCAATTATTTGTTTAAACAGCCATGCAATTTGGGAACTCCCCAATAAAATGTTCAATGATTTCTGATTTCATTCTTGCTGCATAGTTACCGAATTGGTTTATTGGTATTGCGTTAACAGATGATCCCCTCCCCTAGCCCATCGACATATCCATATCAAAAGTCAAAAATGAAAATGTATATGAACATGTACAAATTGTACGAATTTCTGTTTGTTTTTTGCAATTGATCAATCAATTTTGCACACATTCTTTTCATTTATACTGTACTTGGTTGAATTCTCTCAACGTTCACTAAATGAAACCCAAGGTACGATTATCTTTCAATGAAGGGAAAGTCCGTCTATCTTATAGTCACACGGGTTCCTAGTGCTAGTAAAGGATATATAACAGCATTTATAGATGTTCAAGAACATACAATTTCTCCTAAACCATTTCAGAAAATTCTCAAATGCATTTTGTAGACTGAACCTGTGCTCAATCGACCGGGCTGAAACGTCTTTTCTTGCTTCCACCCATTGGTTTGCAGTAGTTTTAATTTTGCCTCTTTTGCCATTGATAAAACCAACCGTTTGTGGCCTAAAAATCTTCCTTTCCCTTGTTTCTGCCGAGTTGCGATAATATTAAGCAGGACAATATCAGAGAAAAATCAAATGTTACAATGTAAGTGTGATTCGGTTCGGGCTAGTTTGAAAACATTAAACGGGTGATAACCATATCCGAGTTTACATGAAGCAGGCCCACTATCTAAAAGTCACGTTAAGATTAGGATTAGGCTATCCCTGCTTGTACTTCACTACTTCGTCTCCTCTGTGCTAAGGTCTGACGCTGAATAATATTTCTCGAAATAGGTACAGCATAATCTATTTCACTCTGGTATACAAGGCTCTACAATATTATAATAATTATTTAAAAAAAACAAGGAGAACACTAATGTAACACAAAAACTGGTAAGACAGGTAATGTTATAAGCTAATGCAAACCATTTTATTCTGATCAGCAGCTGGTAAAGTAGAGGCCCTGTAGAGTTGGCTCACCAAAGGCAAACAGTCTTTGATATGCGCGTAATTCAGCGAGAATAGAAACGTGCGCTTCACCTTCAACAAGATGTGCAGATGGCAAAATGTATTTTTTTAAATATTAAATGAACAAGGTAACATCTGAGGATTTAGAAAGCTAACAAGCTACTTACATTTTTGAATTTGTAAGGGGCGAGCACATTGCCTTCGAATATTTCAGCATGTTGATTACATACGACCTTAAGGACGTTGGTGTTTGATTCATTCCTGAAAATTGTAACACAAAAAATAAACATTTTACATTTTTTCTGTTTATTTTATTATAATATGTCTGAATCGACCATGTGCATCACAGTAGCACATGATGAGTTTGGAATCCTCTGTGTTTGTTTCACAATAGCTGCAGGTATCAGCTGTTGGTATCTCAATTTTCTTCAAGTAATTATAGAAATATATAAGTAATTGTGTGTTTAAGTAAATCATTAAAAGTGGCAAAAACGGCTCGAAAACTTTTAAATTATATTTTTAGCAGAATATTTGAGGACCTCAAAAGATATGCTCAACAACATTGTTGACATACCTACAACCGAATGAGCTGTGCAAATTTCGAAGGGCTTTCAGTTATGGTGAAAAAAAGGTAGAAAGAGGTTGGGAAAGTGAAACATGAACGTGGGCATGTTAACATTGGGAGGTGGAGGACTAACCCCGTGCGACTTTTTCCTGTGGGGATATGTTAAGGCTGAGATATTAAAAAGTCGAATTCGAACCTAGAAGAAGCAATAGAGGACATGATCGCTGCAATTCCACAGAATATGCTAATATGAGTGTACGAAAACTTCTTTGAACGCCTAAACATGTGTATTGCTCGCCGAAGCCGCCACTTGAGCAATATAATTTGTAACACTTGATTTTTAAGAAATGGCTTTACGTACAGTTTTTAATAATAAATTGGTTTTTCATCTATCTCCATGAAATCAGGGAGTCCATTATGCCCCACCCTGTAGTTCGAATTTTTTCTCTCTACTTGTGTATCCTTATAGTTCATCAATTCATTAAGTTTTTCTATTGACCTCCTGTGGTAAGCCATCTTACAAAATCTGATGGGTTGTAAAATATAAAACAAAACCTTCAGTTTCCCACTTATTTCGAAATAATCACAAAGCTTTTCGCTCAGAATCTGAAGGTAAACTGAAGGTTTTGTTTTATATTTTACAACCCATCAGATTTCGTATCCTTATAGTTTTTTTTTTTATGAGTTGCACACAAATACGTATTCATAAATTTTTAAACGTTGTATTGCTATATTGTAGGCTTTTTACATTAATAATAAACTAAACTTAAATATAAGCTTTGTTCCAACAAGGTTATGGGGTTGAGAGCTCAGTGTTCCAACAGATCTTAGAGCGCCCCCAGAGCTGCTCCAGGGGTCCTCCAAGCAGCCTCACACTTTTGACGGGGTCTCATCGAGAGCATTTTAAAATAACCTGCTACCCTTGGGTAAATTACAATCTTCGTAACCTTCTCTAAACTGTTTTCACCTTCTCTACAACGCACGCGGATGATTATCTGCGTTACGTCAATCTTCAACTACCGTTAACGCGTTTTGAACTCTCGGGTGAGCTCCGAAGTGTTCCAACAAACACGAAAGTGGGCGACCTTGGAGCTAACCCCACGGCAACTCTGGAGGAGCCCCGGGGGTTGCTCTCGAAGCGTTGTTGGAACAAAGCTATAGTCTTGCAGGAGCAAACAATTGGAGACTACCTTCCAAATTTAAGCCAAAATTGTGGCATGTAGCGCGGAAAAGACAGACACATACACACAGAGACCAAAGTAGGCTGTGTCAAAGTTGCGACTTCATTCGTCAATTATTTCTTTACCTAATGTATGAGGAAATACAATAAGTATCCTTGAGTTTACGTTTGAATTCTTAATCTGTTTCCCAATCTGACTAGATTAAACGAACACGAGTAAGCAAATAAAAATATTTAAGTAGGTACCTAAATATTCATAAATTTCGAACAGAAGGTACGTGGGTGATTCGGTAAATTCAATATTAATAATGTTGATAAATGGTAATGATAATTAAATCTATAAAAATGGTAAATTAGAAGCATTTATGAAATATGAATTACCCAGCTTGAAAATCCGGAACGTATCCTTGAACGATTGTGAGGTAACCAGGTCTATGTGGTGTAGTGGTTCTGTAAATATAGAATAAAATGTGGAAAAATAATCAAGTGTAGGCACAATTTAAATTATTTTTCAGCTTAAACCCATCATCAGCGCTAAAGAACATTATTGGGCCATAAATTTCTTGATTTTGTCAGCAATCTAAAAAGTGAAAGAGAGTGAGAAATCAGAAAATAAGGAACTTACCACAATGGTAAGTTACTTAGCAGAAGAGTTGAACGAGAGAGATGGACGTTGAACTGAACCACAGAATGGAATGGTATACAGGTTTAGTTTAAGATCATATAATAGACAACTATATAAAATGTTTAAATAAATAGAAATAAAATAATAAACAAATAAATAACAATAAACGGTTTAGCTGGTCAAAATGTGCTGATTTAGGTTCAAGAAGAGAAAACGTTGAACTGAACCACAGAATGGAATGGTAGATAGGTTTAGTTTAAGATCATATAATAGACACCTACTTACAAAATGTTTAAATACATAAAAATAAACGAATACACATAATTGAAGAACCATCAACAGAACTTCATTCGTTAATTATTATAATCGGACCTCAAAATTCAACATGTGTTTGGCAATGTTTACTATTCAAAAAATTACGTTTCGAATGAGTAACAACTTTTTATTGCGGTGTTGAGTTTAATAAACCTTGTTGATAGTTTTGTTACCTACTGCGAACTCTGTATAACATTAAGTGGTTATCGGGCCCAGAACACGCAAACAGAGGAACAAGACACCGCGAGGAAGTAATCAGAAATGGAAGCGGAAGTAAGCAAGATTGACCGTCTTGAAGGAACAGGTGACTGGCCATGCTGGAAGTTCCAGATGCAGATAATCCTGGATGCACACGAATACGCTGATATCATTTCTGGTGAGTGTCCTAAACCTCAAAGAACTCCACGTGCTGGCGAAACGGAAGCTGAAACTGAAGCGAGGTTCAAAACTGAATTAAAAATTTGGAAGATAAAAGATGCCAAGTGCAAAAAGGCCCTTATATCAACTGTCGGTAAGGCACCATTGCTACATCTCATGAGCTGTGAAAGCGCTAAAGATATGTGGGATAAACTGCACACTGTGTATGAACAAAAAGGAGTGACAAGTTTACATATTGTTCAAAAGAAATTTTTCGAATACAAAATGGATCCCTCAGACGATATTTTTACTCATGTAAGCAAACTCGAACAACTCGGACAGCAGCTGAAACTTTTAGGAGCTCCAGTAGATGAGTCGTTTATGATGACGAAAGTCCTCATGACGCTGCCCCCAACATACAGTCATTTTCACAGTGCCTGGGATTCAGAACAGAATCAAACCATGGAGAAGCTTGTAGCAAGATTGCTAACAGAAGAAACACGGTTATCAGAGAAAAACGAAACCGGTGAGAGAGTAGCCTTGCTGAAAAAGAAAGAAAATTTAAATCATCAGAGGAAAAATGGAAAGCCAGGGATGAGTCAAACTGGAAGATCACCTTCAAAAGGAACATATGAAGAAGGAAGACCATCATCGAGAGGACCATGTTTTTTTTGCAATAAGCCCGGACATTGGAAGAAGGATTGTATCCACTGGAAAAAGAAACAGGAAAAGGAAAACCGGAGGAGCCATGCGAACGTTGCCTGCTATAGTGAAATTATTCTTGCTGCTGATGGAACGGTAGACGAAAACTGGTACATCGACTCTGGTGCCAGTGACCATATGTCAGGTATGAAAAATTGGTTTACGAATTTCAGATCCTTGCCAGAACAGATTCCTGTGAAGATGGGAAACGGAGACTGCATGTATGCTACTGGAAGAGGGGACATTAAAATCCTAGCATACGTAGATCATGGATGGCAGGACAGATATTTTGAGAACGTCCTTTACATACCAGACCTAAAGATGAATCTGTACTCTACTGGATGTGCAATGAGAGAAAGTGCGTTTTTACTAAAAATAATCAAACAATTCTAGAAGGCACTCGATACCAGAGGTTGTATAGGTTGAATGTAAAAGTTATTACTACAAATGATTGCAAGCCTATAAGTTTAGTAAATAACAAAGCTGAGACGTTCAAGATTTGGCACGAGCGGTTATGTCACCAAAATGAAAGAAGAGTCAGAAAGTATCTAAGTACTAATGAAATAAATTTTACAGGTGAAGACAATTTCTTCTGTGACGCATGTGTTGTAGGCAAGTATATTTTCTTAAACATAAGAACCAAGTAAGAGAAAAGCTGGATTTATTTCTCAGAAAATTCAAAAATCAAAGGGGTTATCAGATTAAAACATTTAGATCGGATAATGGACTAGAATTTTGCAATGATGAAGTGCAAACACTTCTGGACAAGGAAGGAATTAGTCACCAACGAACTGTAGTGTTCACACCTAAACAAAATGGGTCTGCTGAACGAGAAATTAGGCCTTTGGTTGAAGCAGCAAGAACAATGCTGCACAGCAAATCTTTGAATTTGAGATTATGGGCCGAAGCAGTGAATACTGCAGCATTTATCCTAAATCAAACTTATCTCTTAAAGGGAAAATCCTCTTCCGAATTGTGGACAAACCAGAAACCCAAATTCAAAGATTTTAGGGTTGGGTCACAAGTTTTTGTTCATGTGCCTAAAGAGAAAAGGCGGAAACTAGACGCAAAAAGTAAGAAAGGCATTTTTGTTGGCTATGACGATTTTGTAAAAGGATATAAAGTGTATTTTCCTGATATGGATAGAGTTGAAATAAGTAGAGATGTTATATTTAGGGAAATTACATCATGTTCTAAAATTAGAGAAAAATATGAAAACAAGGAATGCATAGTAGTTTTAGATTTCCCAAAGGTAGAAAAACAAGATTTAGGTGGTGAAATTATTCCAGAAAATTCAAAAAGTAACCATAAGACAACAAATGATGTCTTAGATGCAAGGAATCCTCAGGAAGTAGACGTAGGAGTTATGACTGAAACAAGTTCTCAGATTGTCGAGGAAGTTTCAGATCAACAGGTTTTCTCTATAGAACCTGAACTGGAAGATCTACCTACGACTGCATCACAAGAACCGAGGTATAACCTTCGAGACGGATCACAGTTGAAACCTCCTAGTTTTGATTGTTGTTCTGCTACAGTCAACGTATATCCACCAGAACCAACTACCTATAAAGAGGCTATAGAAAGCGAAGATTCTGAAAAATGGCTTGAAGCAATGAAGAGCGAAATGGAATCATTGAATGAGAATAAAACCTGGAAATTAGTTGAGCCAATACCAGGGAGAAAACTAGTGGACTGTAGATGGGTTTTCAGGGTGAAACGCAAAAAAGATGGTGAAATAGAGAGGTGGAAAGCCCGGTTAGTAGCCAGGGGTTTTAGTCAAGAACACGGACTGGATTACAACGAGACCTATAGTCCTGTGGTTCGCTTTGATTCTATCAGAACAATTTTATCGATAGCTGCTGTTGAAAATTTGATACTGAAACTGTTTGACGTGAAAACGGCATTCTTGTATGGAGACTTAAAGGAGGACATTTTCATGAAACAGCCTGAAGGCTTCGATAATGGTTCTGGGAAAGTTTGTAAATTGATGAAAAGCTTGTATGGGTTAAAACAAGCTCCTCGGTGCTGGAGTGAAAAATTAGTGTCACGTCTGAAAAGTATGAAGTTTATTGAAAATGAAGGCGACCCTTGTGTATTTACGAGAAAGACGAATGAAGGGAAGATTATATTAGCCATCTATGTGGACGATGGACTTCTAGCAGCAACAAATATCAAACTCATAGATTCTTTTCTTGAAAACCTAAAAATGGAATTCGAAATAACGGTCATGGAAGCTGATTATTACCTTGGACTTGAAATTTAAAAAAAAGAAGATGGCTCAATTTTTATATCCCAAGAAACATATGCAAAAAGATTATTAACAAAGTTCAATATGGAACAGGCTGTTCCAGTGGCAAGTCCTATTGAAAAGAATGAAGACTCAACTTGGAATAGTTTGAAATTGGTAAAGGCTCCTTTTAGAGAGGCAATAGGCAGTTTAATGTACTTAGCAATTGGCAGTAGGCCGGATATCTGTTTTGCTATCAATATGTTGAGCCAGCATTGCCAAAACCCCAACCAGTCACACTGGAACGCAGTCAAACGCATACTTCGATATGTGAAAGGAACCTTGAGCTATGGTATCTGGTACAAAAACCAACTACAAGGAGAACTGGTAGGATACAGTGATGCTGACTATTCAGGATGTAAGGAAACTAGAAAATCCACTACTGGCTATGTTTTCTTACTCGGAACAGGAGCTATTTCTTGGTGTTCCAGGAAGCAGAGATCTGTTAGCATGTCAACGACAGAATCTGAGTATGTGGCATCTTCGGAGGCTGTTAAGGAACTTGTATGGTTAAAGAGGCTTCTGAATGGCTTAGGATATGCATGTTCGTATCCAAAACTGTTTTTGGACAATATGAGTGCCATTAAGCTGATACGAAATCCCGAGTTCCATAAACGCACAAAGCACATTGATATACGATATCACTTTGTGAGAGAAAAATATACCGAAGGCTTTTTCGATCTCGAGTATGTTCCTAGCAAGCAGCAATTGGCGGACATTCTTACAAAGGCGTTGCCGAAGAACACACTTGTGAATTTGAGGAAGAGCCTGGGAGTTCAGTTGAAGGGGGAGTGAAGAACCATCAACAGAACTTCATTCGTTAGTTATTATAATCGGACCTCAAAATTCAACATGTGTTTGGCAATGTTTACTATTCAAAAAATTACGTTTCGAATGAGTAACAACTTTTTATTGCGGTGTTGAGTTTAATAAACCTTGTTGATAGTTTTGTTACCTACTGC
Source organism: Adelphocoris suturalis (assembly GCA_030762985.1). NCBI lineage: Eukaryota > Metazoa > Arthropoda > Insecta > Hemiptera > Miridae > Adelphocoris > Adelphocoris suturalis. The sequence goes on from CM061042.1 coordinate 114,092,441, forward strand.
GAACTCTGTATAACATTAAGTATAATTAACAAATAAATAACAATGAACAGTTTCGCTGGTCAAAATGTGCTGATATAGGTTCTATAGAGGTGATTCAATTTAGCCAACTCCAAACACAGATAACCTTGAATTCGTCTGTAAGCTTGAGGGAACTTGGAATGTGCTCACTCATTGGCTTGGTCCTGGTATCTATCGATCTCAGTGCATTCCTTGAGAAGGATCTTGATAATGGCTCGGTGGTGATCTTGTGGGTCAAAGACAATAGACTTTGAACAGACTTTCAGGCGACCGATGATAGAGGGGCATGCAGAACTTCCACTGGCCTCTGAAGCATCCTCGTCAATGACTTGCAAGTGGACACTGAAATCTTCGAAATATACCTCACCGGGTTCCAATAGCAGCAACGAGAACCTGGCAAGAAACGATACTGCATCAAGTGAAACTGTATCCAATCTGGATAAATATATCCTAACAAGAATAATCTATCAATCTGCTAAACGAGATTCAAAGAATTCAGAACAATATTGATTTCAAGTATGTGATATCCACTTTCATAGCTTCAATAATTATTATTCAAAGTCAAGCCATTTTGATGAAAATTTAAAGTAAAGGGCAGGTTAGCTAGCATCCATGTACAATATATAGCATTTCCAAATTGAATTCGACATTTTCCAAATAGAAATGGACATTTTCCAAAAAGGTTTCGACATTTTCCAAATAGAATTGGACGTTTTCCAAAAAGGTTTCGACATTTTCCAAAATGGTTTCGACACTTTCAAAATTCAATTAAGGAACTCTGTGATACTTTATAAATAACGCTTTATTACTAATATTGGTAGGTAGGTCGTGAAAATTTACAAAACAGGTTTCCTGAACTGGAGTTAGAGAACAATTTTTTCTGAATTTGAACTGATTTTCAGTGAAGAGGTCGTCCAGCTGCTGCCGCAGGTAGAAGGAGGAACATGTTCATGACATAATTACTACAGTCGGATGAGGTAATTGTTTGAACGTCCCTTGAAATCACCTCCGCTAACTGATGTTCACCCGTTCCGAACGATGAATTCTCGCGTTGTCCATTACGAAAACGTAGTTGGTGATGGGATCTGGCAGTTTTTCACGAACCTCTTGACAAGAATTCTCCAAAAAACTCGGCGTTAGTGGTACCTGGTGATATTACTTCCGAGACTGCAAGGCAGCGGAAGCTTTGTTTTCACTTTCGAAATGAAAAAAAATTTTTTGCTCCAAAATCAAAATTTCCACTCGCATTTTGCGTTTCAGAGCCTCCTGAACAAATTTGGTTCCGTGTCTGTCTGTCTGTCCGTCCACATTTCCTTGTAACAGCCATAACTTCCACAATTTTGATCCGATTTTAACCAAATTTTCAGGGATCGTGCGGGTTAAGCTCTAGATAGTCCCCTATCAACTTCATCATGATCAAATCAACGGTAGCTTCTGCGCAGGCGCTAACGTGAATTCCTTGTGACGGTAATAACTAGGTCAATGTTGAACTGATTTCGGTCAGATTTTCAGGGGTGATGTAAGTAAGGTCCCTTGAGGACCCATAAGACAATCATCATAATTGCATTAGCGGTACGCTCTGCGCATGCGTGAACGAAATATTCTTGTTACGGTCCTTGCAACAGCCGTAATTTCCACGATTTTGATGCGATTTTCTTCAAATTTTTAGGGATCGTGCGGGTATAGCTCTACATGGTCCCCTATCAGTTCCGTCATGATCGAATCAACGGTTGCCTCTGCGCAGGCGCAAACAAAATTTTCTTGTTTCGGTCTTGTCTTGTTACGGAGTCTTTCTCTTATGGAGGTATTCCCTTCTTCGATATCCGTTGCTGCTTCATGCAATACATCCCCAAGGATGTTTTAATCATGAATTTAGATCAAAATATTAATGAAATCCTGTAAATCAATTAAAAACTCCTTCAGTTTTGATCCGATTTAGACGAAATTTTCAGGGAACATGCGGACTACATCCTGGATGGTCCCATATTAAAATCAAAATTTTCCTTATTAATTTCATTTATTATATGTACCATTCAGCTTCCAATTTCCCACCTTATTAATTCCCTGATGCCAGAACCGGTCGTTTCTAGTTTTCTGGAATTTAATGGTGACGTACTGTGAAGGTCACGAGGAAGCTCATGTGCCATTTCCTTGGCAGTGTATTATTTTATGGTGCACAACATTTTGAGCATTAATTGCGAGGATTAAAGAAACATTACGGCCTCTAACGGTAGGTATAGTCACAACTGCCCAGGTATTGGCCTTCGATCGAGCCTGGCTACGTTTCATATGTAAATTGAAACCAGATTCATCTATTAATATAAATTTTTCCCGGTTTCCAGGGATTACCTCATTGAACTGGATCGCAAATTCCTGTCGAAGTCGAATGGTTCTTTATGAATTCATTCAATCAAGCTCAATAGAGGCTTTATTTAGCATTATTCGCAACATTCGGAGACCATTATCTATATAAGACTTGTTCAAAACGATGTTCTGGGCGGTCAGATTTTCTGGAATTTTCACGACCTACCTACCTACATTAGTAATAAGGCGTTATTTATAACGTATCACAGAGTTCCTTGATTGTATTTTGAAAGTGTCGAAACCATTTTAGAAAATGTCTAAACCTATTTGGAAAACGTCCAATTCTTTTTGGAAAATGTCGAATTCAATTTGGATATGCTACCTATATATCCTTCACTTTAAATTTTCATGTGCATATATAATTCAAGCCGCATCTTAACTAGAAAGGTCAAAGATGTTATTTTGGACGATCTGATAGTCATGTGACATACATAACACTATTTTTCAACTACATCCCAGATCTCACCTTGCCAGAAGGATTATACTACCCTACAGTAGAGTTACAGACACCAACAAAGTCGGAAAAGTGCTTCTAATCTAGATGGTATACGTTACTACTGACATTTTAAAACGAAAATACAAATCCTCTCCATTCAGTTCTCAGAGAGCATCAGTCTAGTTTGGAAGTTGGCTCGTGCAGTTAAATATATATAGGTATATTTAATATACCATAGAACACATTTTATGTATATTGGTTATTAAATATTGTATATTTTATAATTATTATATATTTTGGTTATATGTATTTTTATGGTAAATTTATAATTAAATATTCGTAGTTTCACCAAAATGTTAATTTTTTTCGTTGCTGATCCTTCTATAGCCAGTAATATTTATTGGCCGTAGGATGCCCGGTTAGTTTATGATAAAATGTCGTTCACCATCTAACAACTCTTCCTGGAGCAGACTTCACAGTTGTTAAACTAACTCTACTCTTATTGATCTCATTACCAACTGAAAGTTCCCACACACAAGGCAGGAAAAGGATAGGTGAGACATTTATAGGTACCTACAGCTAATTTTTTTTAAATAAATTTATTTGGCATTGGTTTGCACCATACAGCCATAAATAGAAATAAAATGTGAGGATTACAGTCTGTGGTTGATGTTGGTTAGGAAATCAAAACTAAACAAGAAATTTGGCTGTTTTTAGCCATTTTTATTTATTTTTTGAGTACCTTTTTCGAAATTTGACCAATTTAATGTACCCAGTCAAAACGCATGGCGACTGGGGTGGTTTCCTTCGATTCTTTGGGTAGATACCTATAAATGAAACTTGAAACGAAACGCTTGCATAAGAGTCTGCAACACATTAGGACATTTTATGTCTTTATTAGTTGCAGACTCGTATGCAAGCTCTAAGAGCCACTCAGCTGATCCGGACCCTGGGCATCGGCATCGTCAAGTAAATGTCCTAAAGAGGCTACATACGAAATCACAGCTTCCTGGAGTGTAAAGCATAGAAATTAGCTTTAAGAGCCACTAATCTAATCCGGACCCTGGGCATTGTCAAGTAAATGTCCTAAAGAGGCTACATACGAAATTACAGCTTCCTAGAGTGTAAAGCATAGAAATTAGCTTTAAGAGCCACTCATCAGATCCGGACCCTGGGCATCGTCAAGTAAATGTCCTAAAGAGGCTACATACGAAATTACAGCTTCCTATAGTGTAAAGCATAGAAATTAGCTTTAAGATCAACTCATCTAATCCGAACCCTGGGCATCGTCAAGTAAATGTCCTAAAGAGGCTACATACGAAATTACAGCTTCCTAGAGTGTAAAGTATAGAAATTACCTATTAAAATTATTTAACCACCGCTTCACAAATCAAACCGTTCTCGCAATATTCGAATCACCTGCTATGAATCAAATCATCGAAACACCAGCTCAATGAAATCATCAGAAATTAACAAGCGGTTGCAATCATGTTCACAATATCATTGAGAATGATCACCTGTGTGTACACAATTATTCATATAACCATGCTCATAACTCAGCTTGTTGGCCACGCACTTCGCAGTAGTTAATATAATATGGTTGGATAAATCGAGTAAATCGAGAGCTTTCGAACGAATTTTCCTAGCAACGACTCGGTTGTAAAAGGAAATTATCAGAATATTTTTGTCATTCGATTTCCATGACGTTTTTCTAGTTTATGTGCCATAGCAAGACATAAAATGTCAATTTTGCGAAAGTGATGGAGTTCATATTAAACGGAGCAGTCATTTCCTTCAAAATATCAGTGAACAGGATTACACGTTCAGTAGCGAATCTTGGGCATAGCAGAACGATGTGTTCTTCTTTTACCAATTTTCTATACCAATTTCGTTGAGATAGTCTTGGCATAGGTGATTGTTCGGCATTCTGCATATGGGTTTGAAAAAGCATTTCGGTTTCCCAAAAATGTTTGCAAACCATGTTTTGCCGGAAATGATGGGGAAACGGGATTTTTATGTATTTCCTGAAGTACAGTTCTGCCGTGCTAAGAACAGATCCCGTATACAACCAAACCCTACTTTTGGGAAAATGCGTCTCTAGGTTTTGAGTCGAAATTTCCTGATATTAGCTCTATTTTGCGTTGTCTCGAGCTCCAAAAGCACTCATTCCAAAGGAAATTTCTCGCTGAATCGCTTGATGTGGCTGGGAAAACATTATTTTGGTCAGAAAATTGCAAAACAAGAACATTGTTCTAGGCAATTTCCTCGTATCCGGCGTACGTACGAGTTTTCGTTTTGCAATAAAACTGATACGTTTTTTCCAATAAAAAATTAGTACCGCTCTACGTGGCGAAAAAAAATTATTTTCTCGTAAATGCAGGATACTAGGAGAAATAATCGTGGTTGCCAACCTCCGAAAACCGTATCTGATTTGACAATAGAAGGGTCATTCTCATTTCATTTGCCGCTTTCATGTCCCCGACGACGAATTCTCACAATTCTTGACCAAAACTAGTGATTTTGGGGAAAAAAAAAGGTAGTATAAGTTGGGAGATCAACGAAGTAATAATTTGACTGCCCAAAATCCCCTTTAATCAATACACAGTGATGACGAATGAAACCTGAAATCCTGGAAACTCATGAGTGTTACTGTCCCCTCCTACCTAACACCTAAGTAGAAGTTAGGTAGTTACGAAACAATGACAATCTAGAACTGGCCAGGGTTACTGGCTGCAGTAAGTTGGTTCCTCTTTATTTAGAGTAAGGATTTACATTTTTAAGATTTTTCCCAACCCGTGAAAAACTAGTTTTTCAGTCAGTCCCCCATATCTCTTCTCAATGGGACCTCAGGAGTGTTATCATTTTTGCGATCAAGAAAGTTGATGAAAAATGGCGGGAAACAGTCAGATGTGAAGGTTATATTGTCCAGTTGAAGATGTGAGACTGTAGGGAGTGCTTGGAGTTGCAGCAGTTTTTACAGCGAAATAAGCCTAAAAACATGTTGAGTATTTTTACTTTCAATCATGAGTGTTACACAAATTATGAGTGTTGTTGGTGCTTAAACAAAATAATCCTATATCAACATCCATACCACTTGGTGACAGGTTTCAAACAGTAGCCATCCCCGAGTTTTGTCACTTCATCATCCTGTGTGACACAATTTTAATCGGAAATTCTCATGAGTGTTACCTCTCAGGAGTGTGACTAATAGGGTAACACTCCTGAGATTTAAGCTCAATTACACTGCCTTCAACATGAATTCCGTGAAATCTGAATATTACGTTTGAACATGATTCTTTTGTACTTACTTGAGCCCCGACAACAATTTTGCCAAATCATCCATTTTACAGAAATCAATTTTTGAAATCTGGTAACACTCATGAGTTGGATATCCTGTTTTTTAATACAAAAAAATATATAAAATACATCAATGAAAAACTCACTGTTCATCTATGGAACACAAATCTGCAATGTACAATGAGTAGTATTTGCTGATTTAACCTCATTTTCGAGCTCTTTCATATTTCACGTCACTGAGGTTCTCAAACGCCCCAAAGCGGCAAATGAAATGAGAATGACCCAGAACACACATTCGTATGATCAAAATACTGGGAAGAAAAATCGTATCTGCCACTGATTCCGAAATCGTATCAGACGACGCGATTCCTAAAATACTAAGAAATAAATTCTTATCTGGACTTTCAAGAGTGTCGCAATTTGTATGTACCTGAATATTAATAAAATAATCGTATCTGACGCCCAGATGCGGGTTTTGCTCTAGAAAAGACCAGTTACGGGATTTTTATTAGTAAATCGAACCAAAACGTAGTTAATGCGATAATTGTAAGCCATTTTTTAGGCATTTCCCTTTCAGATCCGACTTCGAGACTAGCAAAACCGAAAGAAACTAACCCCCAAAAATGCAGATACGGGATCTATTTTTAGTACGGCGGAGTTGTGATAAAAGTCGTTCCATTATAGTTATGTAATTTGGATCTTGTTCAAGTGTTTTTTTTCCCCTAGATAGACGGCTTTTTCTTAACCCACTTATGCCCACATGTGATTTGATCCAAAGAAGTGTTGTTCGTATTCCCCGATTTCTTAAACTGAAGATAATTTGAACAATATCGCTTTCAATTTTTGTTAGATTAGCAAGATTAGCTTAAGAGCAGGATGTGGTGTCGGCCATGTTTTCTGCTCCCATAAGGAATCAACGTTATTTTCCCGACGTCATAAATCCTCGAATCATGCACCAATTTCCATGATTTTTTTAAATCTTCAAGTGAAACCAATCTTTAGCAATCCTTCGAGGCGTTTTTTGAGAAAAATGTCACTAGAAGCTGCAATTCATCAACAAAGTCACTGCTAAGAGGGTTACTCTATTCGAGTGATGATTGCTTTATTGGATGATGATTTATCGCAAATCTGCCCTGACGGATGTCTTCCTTAGATTTCACGCTTCAATTTAAGTGTTCAAACGACAAAATCGGTTGATTTTTCATGAAGTTCTGTGATCGGGAAACTGAATTTGCGATTCGATGGCTTTTCAAACTTCCGAAGCGAGGCGGGCGTCGAGGAAGTTCAGGGGTTTTACGCTAGATGCCACTAACTTCGACCACTCTTCCCGCCTGCGAACTGTGAATCGGGTCCCGTTTCTCCCAAAATCTGAGATCGGGTCACTAGGGCTTTTGACATCCATTTTTTTGACGGAACCTGTCCTTACTTTTTTATAATTTTTTTTCCTAATCGAGCTACCGTGCTGAAATATATATAGATATTTTCAAGGCATCTAGACTACCATTACAAGGTTTGAATGCGCAAGGCGCCGTGTTTAGGTAATGTACCGTAGACTACGTCTAATAAACATATATGAGTTATTTACCTACGTAAAAGGGCTATCTAATACAGAATTTGTTTCAACTGGATTTTCGGATTCTAAACATTTTGAAACCTAAAACAACGAATTTTGAGGGGTGTTTAAACAATTCGAGTTAGCAGTCGTACTTGTAAACAACTCGATGTATGTGTAATTGCCCCGTAATAGAGAATTTCTCAATGTTCCACAGATCGACAGATTCACATTCTGCGAATTTTTACTCTATTTTGTTCACCGTTTTTGGGAAATATTTTCCGGGATTCATATTTATTACATCCTGCAATCGGCATACCTAATTCGAGTTGCACTCTGGACGGATTTTTGTTTTCTTGTTGGCTTCTATGTAATAAATATTTCGTTAGTCCGAGTTGTCATTAATTAGTACGAGTTGAGCTAATCCGATGACCCAGCCCTCTGCAGGTATCCACGAGGCGTTGACCGTATTTGTTGAGACCAAAGCGTTTTTGACAGTTCATAGGTAGGTACAGGTACCTACTATTTATTTGTGTGCCCGTATTCTGAACAATGGGGATTGCAACCCAAGATTGACTGATACGAGAAATCTCACTATGGTCATGAAAAATAAGCTGTTAGAAAAACTAACTCAAGTACCTAAGTAAACATACCCCAAAAGGCATCTACGTAATAAACATGTCATTAGTCCATTAGTGACGACTTGAGCTAATCCGATAAGGGTGTGCAGCACACCTGGTTCAGTTTAACAAAAATCAGTATTTGAGTGATCGGTATTTGAGCGATTATCCACAGAAAATTCAAATAGGTACACTAATAATTGAATAAGGTTTATTTTTCTACCTCCTCAACCCAACGAAGAACTCTCATGATATAATAATTATATACATCTTGTAAATGTTGTAAAATTTAACACTATTTCCAACGGTATCCTCAATTTCAAAGTTAGAGAATAAATAAAGGGAGTTATGACCATTTCTATGGCACAATGTAATAACTCGAGAAAATTCTTAAATGTGAAAATAAAAGAAGTTTGGAATAGACAAATCGGTTAATAAATACAAATCAAAAGTACATTGTAATTTCAATATTGAAGGTATCGTTGAAAAGATCATTTAACCAGCTTTTATTAGTTAAAAAAACGTCAGTTTACTCATACAAGATCTGAAATTTTTTTAATACCTATCAACGTTTTTTCTACCCCTTTTTTTCAGAAAGAAGGTTTTCTCATGAGCTTAGTTAGGTATGTGTCAACGAGGTTGGAAAGTGTTGCCATTTTATTCAGCGTGGATAAAACATGGAAGCCCGATGTCAAACTCATTTTTGTGTGGCAAGACAAATCGGTGAAAAACGTCAATATATGCCCGGCAAGGGTGTAGAATGAGGGCCGAGTAGGGTTCTCAGTTGGGCTCCGAGGGCGTTCGCCTCACCTAGGCCCAGAGTTATTTTGGTAAGAGGCTTTGATGACCCACCCCAATCACCAGGTATACCTTCTACCTTCAGGGTTGCTCATCACCCAGCTACCTCTACCGGATTTTCTTGTCACTCGCTCCTCTTGGCCAAACTTGGCTAGTTAAAGCTTTTCACGCCGAAGGACATGGCGCTGTTTTGGCAGCCCGCTCTTAACGGCCGCAGCCATCTCGTCCTATGCCTCTCCGCACACCATCCGGGGGACGGGGTAGTGACCCTAGGCCAGGGCCATCCTGTTCCTGCCTAGTGTGCGGGGACCTTAAGAAGGGGGTGACAAAATTAACTGAGGTTTAGGGGTGAGGGCGCAGTTAACCAGGGGTTTAAGTTGTAGATTTTGGTGTTTCCTCGTCCAATATCACTCTGAAATTCATTGACCAACATTTTCTATTATCAAAGCATTAAATATGAATTCAATCTATGAGCTTAGTGGTTTTTAATTGTTTCAGTGAATTAAGAAAATTTCTTTTATTCATTTAATCTTCATAAAAGTTGGCTCCCTAGCGATATTGGGGTCATTCCATGTCAAATCAACACACTTTAAATTTAAATTTTACCTCACCATTTTAGATTTTGCTCAAATTTGGTATACTCATAGTAGGTGTTGAGACTAAGAAAAATACCAAATTTTAAATTTTTATCTCAAACCGTTTCTTAAATATGGCTATGTAAAACTTACAAAATCTCGCCAAAAAACCATGAACGGATTTTATACTATTCGCTCTAGGAACTGTCCTAATTGAGCTAGAGAGCTGGGAGAGGTATCATTTTGCAGCTTTTTTTATGCTCTTTCCAGTGATATACAACAGGACATAGGTTCTAATAACAAAAATTTTGTCAAAATACAAATAAAAATTTTGATTTAATTTTTTTCCAAAAAGTACATAATTTAAAATTTTCAAAATATTCCTATAAATACTTAGTACTGTTGTAAACAATGTGACAAAATATAAATATGGGATGATGATGGGTTCATTGTTAAAAAAAATATTCCTGACACTAGTTTTCCACTAATAGCCCGGTTTTGACTAAATAATAAACATATTACGTACTTTTACCAAAGAGGTGAGCTATTTAATTAAATATATAAAGGAATACTATGTATAAAGGTAAAAAATATCAGAAATATTAATTCAAAATACTATCTTGTTAAAACAAAACCAATAACCATAGATATACTCCAATAAAAATTAAGTTATTTAAGTTGTTTACTTTAATTTTAGACGATTTAAACAAAGTTAAACAAAGCCTATTAATTAGTAAAACAATAATCTTGAACATTTCTATAACAATAAATTTGAAAAAGGTATGAAAATAGTCTACTTAAATAGTTATGTAATAATTCTGGTACAAACAGATTAATCAAAATTTACATAATATTGTACATATTTATGATGATGAAGTAGGTATACGAGTTGGTAACTAAATGTAGCTAAGAGTAAAAAAAAAAAGTAAATCTAGCTGAAAGCGATCTTAGCGAAAACCCAACTGGCTTTTACAAAATGTAATTCCGTAAACTGAGATAATGTTTAGGGAAACTGCTGTCAACTCAAAACTTAATTTTTCCTCAGGTTAGTGTTAATCTAGATAGTTGTTTAAACATTATCGTTAGTACTGCACCAATTGTGTTACATTTACTCGTATACTTAATCATCATCATAAATATGTACAATATTATGTAAATTTTGATTAATCTGTTTGTACCAGAACTATTACATAACTATTTAAGTAGACTATTTTCATACTTTCAAATTTATTGTTATAGAAATATTCAAGATTATTGTTTTACTAATTAATAAGCTTTGTTTAACTTGGTTTAAATTGTATAAAATTAAAGTAAACAACCTAAATAACTTAATTTTTATTGGAGTATATCTATGGTTATTGGTTTTGTTTTAACAAGATAGTATTTTGAATTAATATTTCTGATTTTTTTTACCTTTATACATAGTATTCCTTTATATATTTAATTAAATAGCTCACCTCTTTGGTAAAAGTACGTAATATGTTTATTATTTAGTCAAAACCGGGCTATTAGTAGAAAACTAGTGTCAGGAATATTTTTTTTAACAATGAACCCATCATAATCCCATATTTATATTTTGTCACATTGTTTACAACAGTACTAAGTATTTATAGGAATATTTTGAAAATTTTAAATTATGCACTTTTTGGAAAAAAATTAAATCAAAATTTCAATTTGTATTTTGACAAAATTTTTGTTATTAGAACCTATGTCCTGTTGTATATCACTGGAAAGAGCATAAAAAAAGCTGCAAAATGATACCTCTCCCAGCTCTCTAGCTCAATTAGGACAGTTCCTAGAGCGAATAGTATAAAATCCGTTCATGGTTTTTTGGCGAGATTTTGTAAGTTTTACATAGCCATATTTAAGAAACGGTTTGAGATAAAAATTTAAAATTTGGTATTTTTCTTAGTCTCAACACCTACTATGAGTATACCAAATTTGAGCAAAATCTAATATGGTGAGGTAAATTGGGTGTGTTGAATTGACATGGAATGACCCATTGTCTAAAACTAATCAGTCTTCTTAATTGTATCAATCTTGATCATTTGTAATTTTGCTTATTCAACAACCTGTTATATAGTCCAAGGTTGCCCTCCCACCAACTTCGTCAGGGAGCACATTATACTGCGCAAGAGGTCCCTGAAGGGAAATAGGGGGATCACTAGCTCACCATCAGTCCCTATCGAGATGACTTAGGTGAGGCTCCCAGAAATGCTCTACTAATACAAGCTTTTCCAGAACTTCGCAGGCTACGGAGGACTCATCGGAATCACCCTTCACCACTTTTGAACCCTCAGAAATCACCCCCAGACCCATTGGTTTCGATTCACAACCTCCATCTGTAGACTGGTTGACAGCCGTTGGTTGACAGTTTCATCATTAGCTTTTGGTTAGATGGAGTTACCTCGTCCTCGTGAAAATCTGTCCAAGTGTAGTAGCTCGGACTATTTCTCAACTATTAACTTCATCAAAACCAATGCATCTCCAGTACGCAGCCTTCGTTGTTCAACGAGGTCATTCCCTCAAAGGACCGGAGAGGATGGTTAATCAACTGTTGTCTCATATTAATAAACAAAAACATAATCTAATCTTGTTCAGTACAGACTTTCTGACTTATAGATGATGATCAACTAATAAAGTGATTATTTTCAAGTCACTTTGTTATGTATCGCCTGTACGTAGGACCACAATTATTATAGACAGATTCTTCAACCTTTCTCGCTTGTTGAGTCGTGAGAATATTCAAGTTGTTTGTGATTTTTTACATACCGGTGTTTGTCCATTATATTCCTCGACACGCTCCACTTCAGTTCGACATGATGTGAGGACAGATATTAACTAAACTTCACCAAATTTTTAAGAAACAAGCGTCAACACACATCAATCAGTAAGTACTTTCCCGTGCAATGTATATACTAGAAGAAAGTAAATCGAAATACATAATACACAAAACTATAGTGGAGGTTTCAAATTATAACCCGACCCTTCATGCATGATCAGCTGATGAGTAACATGGATGCACATGGAAGTAGATGGTGACAGATTTCACCCTTGTCCATTCGGAGACATGAACGTTGGAGAGAAATGATGCACCAGTAATTCGAGGTTTTCAATATTAACGATACTTGCGCTATCGCATCCATAATGGTAGGAGGAGATCCTGTCTTAACTCACCCAAGGCAAATTACCAGTCCTTCACTGAATATTTACCAATAAATATTGAACAAATATTGAAAATACCATTTATGACGGTCGTGAACGTGCACTAGACAACAAAACTACCTACTGGAAATCAAATAAGAAATTCCTAACAGTACACAGCTTTGAGTATAAATAAGGTACACAAGTAGTCCACAGTCGTACACAAGTAGTCCATGTACCTTGGGTCAGTAATGATTGTACTTTGGGTCGGGCAATGTACCTTGGGTCGCATATAGGAATTTAAAAAAACGTTGCATACAATTTTATAAAAACACGTGTATTAGTGAGAAATTACATGTTCAGTCTTTGTCAGGTACTCACACCAAAAAAACGCATTACAACTTATTAATAGAATAGAATGAATTTTGATGGAAATCTTATTGTTATCCTAGCAAACGTTTCTATTGCTGACTATTCCATAGGCAAGAAAATCACAAAATGGCAATATAAAAAGGTCATGAAGTAGAAAATATTATAATCATGGTTGATTCAAAAGGTTCATTATTGAAAATAATAAACCAAAATCAAAGAACCGTAGAGGGTGTTTTGGGAGAGGAGGGGGGTGAAATGGGGTATCATGGACATCAGTAAGCTGATGATGATGGAGCTGATGATAGGAAATGTTTGAAATACTTGAATCGCAGACTACCTACTTCAAGTTTTCCAATCTAACCCATAGGGAATGTTATGGGGGAGTGGGTCAAGGTCTACATTCACAGTAGATCAATGTGGTCAGAAGGGAGGCCCCAATTCGAACGAGGGGCTATAGTGTTCTATACAGATGGCTCCGTCATGAATGGTAGGGCTGACTCGGGTATTTTAGGCCCACTAACGGAGATTTCAGAATCTCTGGGAACAGTCGCCACCATTTTCCAGGCAGAAATATATGCCATAAGCTCCTGCGCTGACAGACTGGTGAGTCGTCAAGTGAATGGAGCAAAAATCTACATTTTATCAGATAGTCGAGTAGCCTTGAAGGCACTGGCTTCTTTCACAATCTCATCGAAGCTGGTGTGGGAGTGCTTGACTAACCTCGAGACCCTTGCCAGGAACAATAAGGTTACCTTGCTGTGGTGCCCAGGGCACCAGGGGGTGGAGGAGAATGAACAAGCTGACGCTCTTGCTAGAAAGGGTGCTGCTTCTCTCCCTATGGGGCCAGAACCCTTCCTGGCCACTACGGAGAGCTTTCTCCTCGGAGAGCTCACCAAATGGGAGAGTAAGAAGAGGACTGCCCACTGGCTCCACGTCAAGGGCCTGAGGCAGGCAAAACAATTTATTCACTTCTCTAGGAAGAGAGCTAAGGAGCTGCTCAGCCTGGGGAGAAGGGAGCTGCGTATGGTTGTGGGGCTCTTAACTGGGCACTGCCCACTTAGATACCATCTCCATAAAATGGGCAAATCAGACTCCACTCTCTGCCGCTTTTGTGGGGCAGAAGACGAGACGGCGAGTCATGTGGTCTGCCATTGCCCTATATTGGCAAGAAATCGCTTTTTGAATTGGGGCAGAACCTCCATCGACCCCCAAGATATTAAAACGGGGGAGATTAGGGCTCTCCTGGCTTTTGCCAAAACGTGGTGGGGAAGGATTGACTTCCCAGCTGTGGCTGGCATTGGTGATATGGCGCCAAGCCAGACTGGGGCTGCGACCCAGTAACTAACCGAGTGTGGAGCACTCAGGTCCCAGGTAGTGCCTGTTGGCTGGCAGGAGTGCCGGAACCAGGCAGATAGTGCTTGGTTTGGCAGGGCTGTCGGTATCGGGCAGATCTAGTGTCTGGGATGGGGAGGAGGTACGGCCTCCTTCTCCAGCTACAATAGGCCATTGCGGCCTCAGTGGCTTTAAAAAAAAGGAAAAAAAATGGTGGAGTGGGGTGGGGGGTATCATGGACATCAATGAATAAACTAGGGACCTGATTGCTAAAATATGTTAGAATCACACTAACTCAAATCACAAGCTACTTGAAAATTTTCAAAACTGACTCAATGGGGATGCTTTCTTAGAAGAGGATGCTGGGGGTGGGGGTGAAATGAGGTATCTTGGACATCACTGAATAAACTGAGGACCTGATTGATTAGATATGTTTGGAATACTCTAACTTGAATCAAAAAATACTTGAAATTTTCAAATCTGAACCATAACGGGTATTTTGAGGGAGGGGTGGGGATTGAATAGGGGTACCTATCTTGAACATCACTGAATAAACTGAAGACCTGATTGATAAAATATGTTTGGATAACTCTAAAAAAACCACAGCCTACTTATAAATTTTCAATCCCGACCCATAGGGGTGATTTAGGGGGAGGGGGTTTGGAAGAGGATATCTTCTTGATCTGTTTCGGAGGTGTTTGTGGTAAGGAAAAAAAGGGAGTGGGGAGGAGGTGATTAAATTGAATAATTTGGTCATCACCAAACAAATTTGTGATCTGATGTTCATATGAATGAAATTGGATTAGTCTGAACGTTTTATTGGGTTACCTATCAAGAATATTTTTAATCTGAAATATGGGGGGGTGTTCATGGAAAGAGAGTGGGGGTTGATCTCAGTAGTTTGGTCCTAATAGGTAATTTATAAGTAAGTACTTTCAAGTAGGTAAGGACTTTTTTGAATCAGATCCATCCATAGGGGTGTCCTAAAATGTTTGTGGTGAGGGGGGCTTGCATATATTCAAGTCAACCTGTGTCACGCACGGGTGAACCAGCTAATATTAAATAGGCTATAATAATAGCTATATAATTTCAACTCTTGAGTGACAAGCCGCCCTAGCGCCTTCTCTTCCTAGTACCAGTACACCATCCTCACCCATCGACATACGATTGTTGACTCGACGGTAGCCCTACACCAGCCCGTGGCTCCCTCCTCCGCCGCGCAGCGGCGCTAGTCTCCTCTTTTATCAGTCTGGGCTTGTATGATCGCTCTGACCTGTAATTCTACGGATTTATCCGTATGCCAAGAAAAAATATATTTATTGGTAAGGAGATTGTGTACCAGTCAATCCCTTAGTAAAAATGCAGATTAGTTGGGCATGTAGATCAGAATGATGTGTATAGTTTGGTGGTCCTGATGCTCGCAAGCTCGCATCTCAAGAAGACATAACATCAAGTAGTCAATCCCTTAGTAAAAATGCAGATTAATTGGGCATGTAGATCAGAATGATGTGTATAGTTTGGTGGTCTGGATGCTCGCAAGCTCGCATCTCAAAAAGACATAACATCAAGTAGTCAATCCCTTAGTAAAAATGCAGATTAGTTGGGCATGTAGATCAGAATGATGTGTATAGTTTGTTGGTCTGGATGCTCGCAAGCTCGCATCTCAAAAATACATAACATCAAGTAGTCAATCCCTTAATGAAAATTCAAATTAGTTGTACATGCAGGTCAGAATAACGTTTTAGAAGTACATTATGGGAGTATTACGAGCAAATAAAATTCACCAGTCTATAGGATTTGAACCCACGACATTTGTCTCACGAGACTGTAATCGTATCCATGGAGCTACACCTCAACTGTCGTGGCTAGTGATAATCACAATACTCCCCTATTCAGTAGGAGGGAGATAAAAGTGGGAGACTAGCGCCGCTGCGCGGCGGAGGAGGGAACCACTGGCCGGTGTAGGGCTACCGTCGAGTCGATTGTTGATTTGTGGAGTGGATGCTGGTTCTGCGAACAGTCCATGCTAGAACCCTATTATACGGTCAAGCGATTACGAACTTGTGTAGTTCCATGTTTCTCGAATCATGAGAAAGACGAAGAAGATGATGAATTCGGTTCGCATGTTCGCGGCTGCGTCTCCGTGTTGGTGTTTATTTTAGTTTTGTAATTCGTTGCTTATAAACTTCGTTCTATAATTTTTTAATATACTTCTTGCTGGATAAAAGTAATAGCGAACTTGATTCCATCGACATCAACGGGGAGATGTCGAGTTTTACCAAGTTAGTTAAATATTTTCATAGGTTTCAAGTTGGAGAAGAAGGCACACGTGGGTGACTATCGGGTACATACCGAAGTTTCCTTTTCGAGGTTATTTTTTTATTTCACCGATCTTCGGAGTAACAGGTCATGGAGAGAAATTTGGTAGTTTTTTCGGACTGCTCCCAAAACCTGGCATACTGTGGGCCCGATGGGAAACTGAGTGTTTGGGACGTGAATACTGGCGTATTGAAACAGGAGTACGTACCCAGCCTTCACCTGAGATCCCCCTGCACATCCTTGTCGTGGATAAACTTGAATACTAACGTGGTGAGTTATCGCTTATGAGTCTTAGATTTTATTTGCTGTATAGGTACTTAGCTTTTTGTTCTTCGATGTTATCTTGCTGGCCTCCGGTGTGCCAAGCGAAGTTCTTTCGTGCGTTTGCGCAACCGTATCTTCCCGGTGAGTACTTACAACCTTTCTCAGATGTAGGTTGTTTCGTAGGTTACAACTGTGTCCGACCATAATTAGGTACACATCCTTGTTTTTACCTGTTATTGTTAAGTTTCTTGATTTGGAACAATTTAAAGTCAAGTCTTACCCAGACCACTTGTGGCACGATTCCTGACAAGGACATAAGCTGCTTAGAAAAGGAGTTTTCCATCGAAACAGGATGAAAAATGATGGTTTAAAAAAATGAAATGAAATTACTGAAATACTGACTAGTTATCCTGGTTACATTCTTTACGTCAAGTATACCCAACTGACAGACTGCTGAAATGATTACACCTCAGTTAAATATACACAACAATACACCTACACCAAAGCTAAACGCCTCACACCTCCTACTTCAATACACACCACACCTGAAGGTAGATTCATACCAACAGTCACGGAACTATCAGATCACGGTCAGACAGTCCAGTCAAGATTGCTTCCCTGGTTTTCCTGTGAAGGCATTCCCACTCACCGTCGAGGTAAAGTCGCAGTCAAGTAACGATCAAGTCAACTGTCCGTCAGGTCGCTCTACGAGCGTACAAGGCCGTAACTTGCTCTTGACTGTATCAGTGCTTCGAGTATGTGGTCGGGATGGACAAAATTCCATTTTCTACGGATTCTTATAGGAAATTTGATGCTGATCACGAATATACCATGTAATAGGGGCCCCTGCATGTCCTTCATGGTTATTTACCCGTAAAACCCATTTTTTATACACTTTTTTGATGTTTTCGGCCAAAACGGTAAGTATACGAAGAGTAATAATCAAGAACTAACTCGAATGAAACGTCGAAGAAATTTATCTACAAAACATGAAATAAACAAATGGGAAAAATAAACTTTCATTCAGATCAGATTAGAATGTGTTTTATTTCAGAAAATAATAACAATGACAGAACAGTGCTTGAAAATATGTATGTGAACAAAAGAAAATAGAACTATAATTGTCAAATCTTTCTGAAATCCCACATAGGCAGGTGCCTGTGTGTGGGCATTTTCAATGGGGTAGAACTTCTCACTCATTCATTATAACATAAACTATACTCATAAAAATCAATAGCAAAATTCATCAAATCTTCTTAAAATTAATTTGAAATATAAACATCACAGTAATTTAAGCTGAAAATCTAGAAACTCTTCTTAAGTAGCTAAATATTTAATATTACGATTATTTTGGAATAGTGCCTTGGTGCTTATGAATGTTATAAAACTTAGTCTGATTCTGAGAAATCGGATTATGGCGAATCTGTTTCTATTTCGAACTACTCGAAAGATTTCTGCTTTGTCTAAAAATTTGATTTGGGAAAAATCAGAGATTTATCCATATTATGTCTGATTTTTTTTAAGAATTGAGCTTCGATATCCTTTGCAGGCATCCCACATCCTTCTGGGGGTTAATGTTGTCAATTTTGACTGTTTATTCAGGGTATTAGCAACCTCTTCGTTATCATCTAAATGATACATTTTTTTAAATGAAATTTGGTAGGTCTTCATAATATCTCCTCTCAACCCATCATCGTCATGTGGCTGTTGGTGTGAATCGAAACCAATATATCTCCAGTATTAAATTTATACTTTCTACTCTAATTGATCCCCCTAGATCAATTTCATGTCATCCGGCGCAGGCGCAGTGAGGAAGAAGCTAGCCTTTACCGTCATCACCCGGTTCGAACTAAATCACTCGCGACAACGTTACATGTCAGGTCTAGGGACCGGTATTATTAGGTTTTTTGCCATTGCTGTACTGAACAGTGTGCTTGCGCCATGAAGAAGGAGTAAGAAAAAAGAGTTTCTGCAGTCCCCCAGTTCACATTCGGTGCAAGATGGTAGCCAGTTTTTCTGCTGCCTAAGGAACATGAACTGAACACAAATTTCCGCCCCACCAGAGGACCAAGTGCAGCTTGTTCCGTGCATGCGCTCTTTGGAACTTAAGATTATTAGCTCTTTTGCTAAAGTACTGCTAACGTGACTCTATTTTCATGGATTTTCGTGTTTCCATGCATTACTACCCCAAAAATGTCTTAGAGCTTTTCCGCTGCCATCAGAACTGAACAACCATGATGGTGCCCTTGCTCTGAACTGAACCTGGTTAGCTAACGCAGTGGAAACAAACCTACTGCTGGCCACCGAACGTGACCCGAAAATGAATTAGCTGGCCTGATGGAATACCAGTGACAGCTTGCTCCGTGTGTCCATTATAACCTGATTTATCCTTCCTCAAAGTTCTGTGACCTGCTCTTAGTTTCCGTCAGGGAGGAGGCTGCAACTTCATTTCAATGCGAAACTTTTCCACAGTGGAAAAACGCTGCTATCTCCAAGGCAAAGATAGCAGCGTTTTTCCACTGTGAAACTGCCTTAAGTTTCGCATTGAAATGAAGTTGCAGCGTTTTTCCACTGTCGAAAAGTTTCGCATTGAAATGAAGTTGCAGCTCCCCCTCCCCCCCGTCAAGTCCTAAAGCAGGAACAAACTTCCCTTGAACATATCACATAGGTTACATGACTCACTAATTTACTTGAGTTCTTTTCAATACTACTTGTAGTCATGTACTCGGTACTTGATAATAAATCGTTGATTCATCCATTATAAATTTTCAGGGTTTAAGGTGACACTGTGACCATACTTGACTTGACTTGTGCCGGTGTGAACCCATCCAGTCGATTTCAAGAAGAGCGGCAGCACTAACTGAAACTGGCCAGACCCCACTTGAGCCACCCACCTGGGATTCTGTTCCGAATCTGGTCTCATTGGGTCTGGACCTCACTCCAGTTCTCCCTCTACCCCATATTTCAATATTTGCTCTTCTCGCACCCATGAGCCAATCAGTGCTGCCCATCACCTTTTCAGTTAGTTTAAGGGTTGAAGTAGGGTTGTCAGACATGCAAATAATGAAGCTCTTACTATATTTTATTCAAAATACTTTATACTGAACAAAAATTGCATGATTTGCAATAGTTCGCAAGCTTTGCTTATTATATTCGTGTGCTTTTGAAGTTTGTGCCATGTTTTGGTGATGTCCCTCAAGAGTTATACAAAAATAATAATAATAAATAAAAACAATAATTTTTTGGCATCCTAAAATAGTTATGAAACTGTACATTATTCAGTTTAGCGATAAGGTTTTGAAATTCACCATACTGTGATCTATTGTAACAAATGATGACATCGAAGACTTTTTCAACATAATAAATTACCTACCTGCATATCATTCCCAATTCACTAGCAGGGTGGGGTTATGATTCCAAATGTTTGAGAATCGCTGTGTTGAATTACATCATACTCTTGCGGCTTAACAAACTGTACTGAATCGGGGCCTCAAAGTTGAGTCTGGTGGCTCTGGTCAAATCAAGCGTGGTGGCCCTCCTTCAGGTCTCCAGTACAGTGGCTCTAGTCGGGTAAAGTCAACTACGGTCGCAGTGTCGCCACTCTTTATTGTGTTTAACCAGCTGTGCTGGAAATACATGGCAAAATCCGAACTCATATCTTTGCCTGGAGTAAGCTACAGGTCAAGTTTGTCATCTGAAGCACTTGGCTACTGAGGTCAATTAATTAATTCTCTTCAACTCCCGGGATTTCTATGCTAGTAGCATCATCTCCTTGTGCAACTATACAGCCCAGTACAGCCATGTCGGTGTAGTGATAAATATTAATATCAACTTCCACTTGTTTGACTGTAATGAAAACAGTGAAAATGTGCGTAAGGCCTTATTGGTTGTGACGACATTTCAATCTCTTCAAGTTTCATAAGGCTCTAAGTAAACGTGGAGATATTCTATGTACAGATGAACAGTGCTGATAATTGTGTATTATTTCAGGTGAATAGTTCGTGGAAATCCAGAAAGCGGAAGTTGGACTCGAATCTGAAGAGCTTTATAGTAATTGGGACATCAAATGGCACAATCGCACTGTACAGTATCGCCGAAGGCAAAGTGGTTTCGACTTTGCAGGGTGGTCATTCCTCTTCGGTCAATAGCACATCTTGGTCTGCAGCGAAAGGACTTTTTTCTGCCAGTGAAAAACACGTTGTGCAGTGGGACACTGAAAGCAAGGAAGTAAAATTGTAAGAAACTAGTTTTCATTTTTACATTCTTGTAAGGTATCATTCTTGGGGGTTCTTGTAAGGTGCTATAATCAGCATCCAAGTAGAACTTATTTAATTCCTCACGACCCAAAGGACCTAATGGAATTTATGTAATGAGCCTGAAAATTTTGCCTGGAACTACCAGAAACTATTATCAATGCTGGACTTGAATCGAAACATTTCTTTAGTGTAGAAATGTGTACCTTCGCCACCATAATTGTTAGAAAACTTTTGTTCGTAAAAATAAAAAATAATAATAATTTTTATATTGAAGACCAATGCATGGCCAGAAAATCACCTTTTAGGATTCGAATGTAATTAGTGGGTACAATAAAACTTAGGTTACTCTTGGTTGTAAAAAACTTGGTCTAGGTGTTTTCCTGATTTTTTTTTTTTTTTTTTTTTTTTTTTTTGTAAATTGATTTGTACCTCTCAGCTTTGTGGGTTGGGGGATGGGAAAACGCTGTCTTCTTGGTTCTCGGTCGGTACATAAATTGCAGATTGCTGATCTTCTTGAGAGAGTGCTGTTGCCTCATATAATAGTATAGGTATTTTCAACATGGGCGCCTCCCGGTTGTAATAAGTTGCCCAGGTGTGATCTACACACCTCAAAAGAATTAAGGGATCACTGAATCAGCTGATCACAGGTTTTTAAATGTTCATATTTCTGCCAGGTTTAATATTTTTAACTTTTATTTACATTCTAAATAAACACATTTCTTAGGGGAGAAACAATTTCCAAAGTGTACAGTAAATGTGAGACTGAAAAAATGATGAAAAGGGTCAAAACAGGAATGGAAAATAGAGAAAAACTGGAAACAAAAATGTGTTAAACGTAATTTTTTGCAACCGCACGGTCTTCAGTATTTGGTGTTCCCTCCGTGGCTCTTGATTACAGCTTGAATACGGCGAGGCATGCTGCGAATAAGCCTGCGAATATTTTCTTGTGGCAATAGATCCCACTCCTCCACTAGTGCTTCCTCAAGCTCCGCCAAACTTATTGGCTGATTAGGACGACCTCGAATGGCCTTCCCTAGCTGGTCCCATACGTGCTCAATAGGATTGAGGTCGGGGCTACAAGCTGGCCAATCCAAAACTTGAATATTGTGTTGATTTAGATACTCTTGCACCACTCTAGCTGTATGAGGTCGAGCTCCATCCTGCATGAAAATGAAATCAGTACCACCAGCAACTGCCCGGGGCCGAACATGAACATTTAAAATCTCATCAATGTAGCGCCGAGCTGTCAATGTGCCACCACGAAGAATCTTGAGTTCGGTTCGACCATGAATTGTTATTCCTCCCCATACCATAAGGGAACCACCTCCAAATGATGATGATGGGAGCAAGCAGCAAGGAACGAAACGCTCATTTCCTCTTCGCCAAACCTTTGCACGCCCATCATTACCAAACAAAGTGAATTTAGACTCATCTGAGAACATTACACGGCTCCAGTGTCTCAGCTGCCACCTCCTACGCTCTCTAGCGAATTCGACTTTAGCAGTTTTATGACGAGTTTTAAGACGTGGCACTTTTACAGGACAACGAGATTTCAGCCCACTTTCCCGTAGCCTATTTCGAACAGTCTGATCAGACACTCTTGTTCCAGTACTCCTACTAAGGTCATTTTGGAGTTCTCTTGCTGTAGAAAACCGATTTCGAAGTGCGTTTACTCGCAAAAATCTGTCTTCACTGACGGAAGTAGCCCTAGGACGACCTTGCCCTCGCCTCCGGTTAAGTGAGCCTGTTTCCTGAAACCGCCTCCAAAGTCTAGAAATCACAGATTGGCTTACCGCAAGACGCCGAGCAAGATCGCGCTGAGAATAGCCTTCTTCCAGCAGAGTAACAGCTCTGGACACATCGATTTCTGAAAGCGATCGTCTGATGGTGGTTCTAGCCTCCATCGGTCACAGAATGAATGAAAAAAAAAGCAGTAGGACTCACGAACTGATGGAATTTCTCTTGAATACTGAAAGAAGTTGGAGGAAAATGATCGGGTTTCGTTCTGTTTTGGGTCATGTCGAAGCTTGATAATGCTGGTCACTCTCGGTGTTTGAGATAAAACTAAAGAAACAACTCCATTCCATCTCTATTTATGTACCTAATCATAAGATATAGTGTGAACTTTGTCCGATTGATCTGAGGGTGTTGACATCGTCAAGAAAAAGTGATCCCTTAATTGTTTTGAGGTGTGTATTATTTTGTGATATGGAACAACCCAGTTTCAACTAATAACTCAATATATTCGATCTGTGAGATTCTGAAATATCTCATGAAGCTAACAGAGGGTCTGCTACTACAGAGTTTATCTCAGAAATTGATAATTCTAATGAAAGAGGAAGGGATAAGTAAATCTTGAGTAAGAAGAAAGAGATTATGTATTTTGAACCAATACCAAGAGAAACATAGGACCCATCTACTTCTCTGCAAAAGCTCAACATAGTGATGCCTTGCTTAGATTAGATGTAAGGACTTGGAGAAAATGTAAAGGAAAACTAATTTTATATATACACCCCTCGAGAGATACAAGATTTTTAGTTACAATACAAGGTTTTAGTAGAAGTTTGAAGAGTGATAGTTACCTAGAAAGGCTAAAATTGAAGTGGATGAGTGAGGGAAACGCGTCTTTTTAAGCGCGTCTTATAGCCAATCTATTTATGTAGTTGGTTATTGGTTATGGAGGTACGAATCGAAGTCGTGATTGGATTGGATTCTGTTTCGATGTAGGGGAAGCACCTTCGGGGTGCAAGTAACACTCAAGTGGAAACCAATCCAGTAGACAAACTCCTCAGTCATTAGACCTATGTAGTCCGATTTGAATCATTGCCATTCAACCCAAGGGATATGGATAGTTTATTCATATGTATCAAGGAATCTGGATGCTCTCTTCGATTACATCTCAAATATAAAAAAACATTCCACATCAACAATTTCAGTGAAGTATATACACAAGTATTATTTATTATTATTCAGATCAAAATAACTTTCATGTTCCTCTGGCTCATTGCCTCCTTGATAAAATTAAAAAATTCCTACTATTAGCCAACTTTGTTCTGGCGTAAACAACGGAGGTGCTATTGAATAAAAATCTCAAAACTCTTCAGGGAGTCAGTCCACCTCATCTTGGTGGGTGAATTCTTGATTGAAGGTCTTGGAACTCTGCTGAGTCGCATGCTGCTGCCTTTGCTTCTCCGCAAAAGGTGTGGGATCCCTGATGATTCACAAGGTTCCAGTATTTTAATGTTTTGGCTGGTGTTTACCATATATTTATTGTTATCTTTCGTGCGAATACATTCTGCTTGATGGGGTTTCTATAGTATAATGATTAGTAATGAGGGAAATGTATTCTGGAAACTAGTCCATTTAATTTTTAAAGTACCTATTAAAAGAAGATAACACTTTTTCTTTGGGTACGTAACTCCTTCAAGTAATGATTTCTCTTCCTAACGTCCTTGTTTTGCGTTTTCTGCTGTTTCCAGAAAATGGAAGTGCGGTAAAGGGAGAACTACCTGCCTAGCAGTGTCTGACAAAGGAGACTTATGTGTAACTGCCAGTCGGGAACTCAGGCTTTGGGACGTCGAAACTCAAAGGATCTTGAGAAAGTTCACAGGTCACAGCACTGAAGTTGTTTGTCTCCGATTCATCAGGTCACAGTACTTCCTGTCATGTGCCGCCAATGATCGCCACATTTCTACTTGGTGAGTATAGGTATTTGTAGAGAGCCACTTGAGATGCGTTACTTTTGATATGGTAAGATGTCCCTAAGTTGGTGGTTTGTTCGATTTCCTACTACGAACACGAATAAAATGCTGGATTGGATTATTAGAATTATAATACTTAGGATAGTGGTTACCTTCTTGAAAATTAATAATTATTGCATTATTATTCTTGATGAAGTAGCACTGCTGTTTCATATCTGTAATTCTCGTTCTTTTGCGGCCACACACATGTACTTCCATAATTGAATGCAATTTGAATAATACAGGGGAAGAACGGGCTAACTCAATTTTTGTCAAAAGTGAGTTGATAATGGTTGGTACCTTGAGTATTAGGGGTGGCGGAACACGGTGTGTGGTAAAAACAGGGAAAGGACGGGTCCAAATGCTTCAAAACAGTGGGTGAGTATTTCGTATATAGCGAAAAAATGGGCTTATGGGAGCTGTCCAGGGAAAGAACGGGCTAACGTAGAGCTGCCACCTCTCCCATCTTTGTTAGTTCATTGTCCAGCATGTGAATCACAGCAGGTTAGCTGTGTTTCACATTTCACATTCTTCCACTTATTCGACCTGTTGCTGTCTCTATTCAATATGCATCGTTTGGTCCTGTGTTGTACATTGGTTTTTTGACTTGATAAAAATAAGATAAGTATTTCGATTGAGTGGGTTTTCTTGACACGAGGTAAATTCCTGTGAAGGCAAGGCGGCTAAGAGAACTGAAATTCGTGTTGATTACCCTAAGCTAGTTAACTATCATGAATGCTATAATGGAGAATTGACAAGCAAGTTTGTGATGCTGAATCCACACAAAAATGGAAAAAACGTCTGTCAAGTTGGATGTGGCACATAGCTTCCTCGTTTATATCATCTTCTTCCATCATCCCAATTTAAGCGAACTCGAACGACTAGAGAGTCAAATGATAGAACATGATGGAGTTTGCGCATGCGCAGAATGAAGTATTGATTTAGCATCAATGAAACTGATAGGGGACCATCTACACCATAGCCCGCACATTCCATAAAAAATTCATCCAGATTGGATGAAAACTGTGGAAAATAGACTTGTTACAAGGATTCCGTATTGGCGCATGCGCAATAGTTATTAATGATACAATCATGTTGAAATTGATATAAAATGATAAAATTGTCACCCATCAACTATCATCCAAATTTGAGCGAGATCGAACGACTTGGGCGTGAGAATATGATACTTGGTAGAATTTACATTTGCACATGCGCAGAGTGAGGTATTTAGTGAAGAACAATGCAACTGATAGGGGACCGTCTACCTCCTAGCCCGTACATTCCCTGAAAATTGCATCCAAATCGGATGAAAACTGTGGAAATTAAGCTTGTTACTAGGATTTGCGGACACACGACAGACAGACACGGAGCCAAAGTTGTTCAGAATGGGCTAAAACGTAAAATGCGAGTGGACATTTTGGAGACCAAAAAGTGTTTTCTCCCGAAAGTGAAAGCAATGCTTTAGGTAGACAAAACAACCTTAGGTAGTAAAAAAAAAAAACAACCTTTAGGTAGACTCCGAAGCAAAAAAGACTTGCAGAGGCTACCCAGATTTCAGTAGATTTGGCTCAGTAGCCACTTCGTTCATCAGAATTTCACTTCCCATCAAGAATCTACACAAGAAAAAGTTCGATCTGTTCCGAAAAATTCAGAAATTTATTCACTTAAAAATATTCTGTACACAGAAAGCCGTGAGGTATTTCGAGAAATTACCCCACAAGTGAGGAAATCAATCGCTATCAAGGGGGTTATCTCTTTCTTTCGATGTTTTTTGTGGTGTTTGGTCCTTTTTTCTATTATACTTCAATAAAATCAATTTTGTGAGGTATCTAGGAATTTTTATTTCTTTTACCTGTATGTTGATATTATTATTATACATACGTATACACAAGATATACATTTTATTGAGTTTTTATAATTAAAATTCGTTTTTCTCCAAACTAGGATAAAGTAATATCCCGTTCTTCCCCTGTACTCTTTGTTTGTATTCGAGTAACTACTCTTGACTATTATATTCAGTTTTAAGAACGAATTTCAATACCTGTGAAGTACGGGATGGACTCACTACTAGGTAATGAGAAATGGTAAATTGATGACATAAGATTTGGTTGTCATTGTCTAGGAGCACAGTTGGAGAAATAGAAGAACCAGTTGCTCGATACGGCTTGAGTGATTCTATTAATGGTGAGATTTCTGCTATCGAACACGAAGGATCGCTTCATTTCACTGCTGCTTCCAAGTCCGGTGTCCTCCATTATTTCCAGCATCAACTTAATGGGTAATTATGAGATCACTTTCTCTTAAAAGAGGATGATGGGCCCAGTGACCTCTCCTCCCTCTATTTTAACAATTTAAAATACATTAATGGATATTGCAGTGCCTGGATGATGGAGTGCCTGTCATGATAATTCCTGCTGTTTTTACTCGGTTGACTGAGATTGGCAATTTTATTTTCAGTCACGTTGCCAAATCCATCAAACCGACGAAATCAATTGAAGTCACTAATGGTGACAAAGACGCCGATTCCAATTTGTTGCCTGTGCAATGTGCCATCCTAACGTCACCGTCCACTGTACAAATTTCCTATGGCCACTCACCGAATTTCCGTTTTGAATCCGTTGTAAGTACTAAACATGTTTTAGTTATCCACTTTTAATAAAGTAACTCGACCAATTATTTATCTGACTCAAGGTTCACATTAATTATACAGGGTGTTCCACGAGTTGCCCCCTTCTCTCCTCCTAAAATCCTTATTTGCAGGGTATTTGAAAAAAATGTTTTTTGATTCTTCATGATTTTGTCCAAGGATCTCAAATATGACCACGTTGCGCAGTTGCACAATCGTGTGCAATCAACACGAACATCACTTTATTCAAATGGAAACCCTCTATTTCAAATTTGGATTCTACGCAAAATTTCATGAATTCAATACCCCTATCGATTTTTTTTACCGCGCGCAACCCATTCCGCGAGCACACAAAGTTGCCTAACTACCAAAATTGAGCAAAACATGATTCTGATAAACCCCAAGAGTGGTTCATGAAATTTGTTTTTCTACGCTGATTCGCATGGTGCTATTCGTTTCTTGATTTGGCTAAAATTTAACGAATTAATGGCCGAAATTTGGTTATTTTGCGTGAAAAAATCATCTTTTAAGACATGTGTTTGCCCATGAAATTTTATAATTTTCCATTCCTTTCCCCACTTCCTTTCTCAACCGGGCTGGGGACCGGCTATGGCGCAGCTATAAGAAAATGAAAGCGAACACGTCCGAGCAATGGATTCGATGCGCTGAACTTTGCTTGCAGCAACTGCTTTGAAGTGAAGTATTTTTTTTTTTCATGTTTCCCCCCACCAGATGGCATTTTAAATTTTTTTGAAGGAATTGTTCGTTTTTATTTTCTTTTAGCTCCATCATAGCCGGTGCCCAGCCCGTATTCGGGGGAACTCGTGGGACACCCTGTATTCTACCCAACATAACTGAAACGATGTTTCAACCATTTCGTTGATTATAGCGCATATTCTGTTTTAGGCTATTTCAAATCACCTATTCTAGATTATTTACTCCAAATATTTTTGTCTCAGGATCTCGGTGCTGTCAACGATAAAACTTTAAGGCTTGTCAGACCATCACCTCCTGCTATCAAACCAATCGTTACTTTGAACAACAAGGTATTCCATTATTCTTCCTTTAGATAACAACAAGAAAGTGTACATTTTTCATTTCTGGTTGTTTCCTTTCGTTCATTTTTTTTAAAAATCCTATTCTTCATTACGTTGCTTCGCCAAATTAATAATGTGTTATATGACTCATCATTTTCAAGATTAAATTAATGTAACTTTTGCTGTTTATGCTGTGCAGCTTATTTTGTAGAGTTTGTGATTGCAGTAGTTTCAGCGAATTTTCGTACGAGAAGCTATGGCAAAGGCTCCAAAAATGTTAAAGTGAACATTTTCGCAAATTATTGCCGTAATTGAAATCCGTTTTAAGGCATTTTGAAACGAATCGTAGGATTTACGCTTTTTCACATGATGTGAATCATCATTATTACAGACAGACGATAACTCTCTTTAGGATTGAGACAAAATTGACACACACAAAACAACTGATACCACCTTCTCCGAACCTCCACTAGGGCGAACTAGCGTCGTTTCATCACTCATTCCCACGCAAAGACATTGTAATAGTAAACTAGACCCACTCGTAGCGCTAGTGTCGCGTTGCAAATTGAACGGTCTGTAGTCGGCCATATTGGGGGCAACATCGTTTATTTAGGTGCAATGAAGATTGTATTATTATAGTTCATCTACTCATGAAATTTCTTTGATAATGCACAATGGTTAAAGTGTGTGTGGCATTTAACTGCATAAATCGCAAAACTGAAGACTGCACACTCTCATTTCACAAGTAAGTATAGATTTTCACGACTTCCTAAAGATTATTTTGGTCTGTTGTAGGCCTCTAGATGTGGTAACGCAGTACCTATTGTAGTTGGTAATAATTTTCTTTTTACTAACTTATCAATATGCATGAGCTAGAAAGTTTCAAATTAATCTAAACTTTGTTTTGTTTTTTCCACAGATTTCCTTTAAACAAGAAATTGAGAGAATTGTATGAAGTTGTTTTTTGTATTGACATTGTATTGTACTATTGTGTATTGTATTGACAGAATTGTATGAAATTGTATGTAAAATGAAAATAATATAATAACATGGAAAGTGCCATGATGTAGTTATTCATTTACTTATTCAATTGTTCAGCTCCTCTGATCATACTCCTTGCCCCATCCAGGTGAACCCATGGTGTTTGTAAAACTGTGACTTATGTACAAGATATTGTCTCAATATTGAAATGCAGAGCGATTCTTCTGTTACTTTGGAAGAATGGTTCTGAGATAATTGCTTTTGAATAATGGAAGGATCTTTCACTTTAAAATACCTAACTAACTTATGCCCTAACTATTATAAGTACGGTATGAAAAGTACAATTTCGCCACTACGCAAAACTACATGAAATCATATTGGTAAGTAATGCATGCATTACACGGACGTCCCTATGAATGGATTTTATATATATTTGGTGAGAGTTAAAATAAGAGAAAAAACAAATATATCATGACTTCTCGAACCCCCCCCCCCCCCCCCCCCCCAATTAACTCCCTCCACCGACAGCCAAATAATAAAACTTCCAGTATGAAATTTGAAGCTCCTGACATATTTTTATAACCTAGACCGAATTTATAATCGAATTTAAAAAATGATCTCGAAAATCTGACTTGAATAGTTGAAACATCATGATTTATTACTATTACCTCCTTCAATCTTCCTTGTCCATAATGAAATTTGAAACTCCTAATACACCTTCCAAAACTAGACAAAATTCTTAGTTGAACAAAAAAGAATCACAAACATCTGACGAAATTAGTTGAAATATCATGATATAGTTACCTCAAATAATAAAACTTCCAGTATGAAATTTGAAGCTCCTGACATATTTTTATAACCTAGACCGAATTTATAATCGAATTTAAAAAATGATCTCGAAAATCTGACTTGAATAGTTGAAACATCATGATTTATTACTATTACCCCCTCCATTCACCCTTTTTCATAATCAAATTTGAAATTCCTGTTATAAGATCCAAAACTAGACCTAATTCATAGTTGAACAAAAAAAGAATCACGAAAATCGGACGAGAATTGTGGCCTAAATAAGTTTGTAAATCGTCATATTTGGTTAGATATTCCAAAGACAAGCAGCTCCCACAGTTTGTCTCTATTGAAAATATTGCATAAAATTCATTCACAAACTGTGTTGTCATCATAATAATTGACGTTTTTAATTATTTTAGACTAGTTTTCATCAAGATAATACAAAATATGTTTTCTACGAACACTTATGCACAAACTAGCTAGCCTTACAATTCAAAAAGGGCGCGTGAAGTTGACCCCAATATGTCCGCCAATGCTCTCTTCAATTTGCAGCAGGCGGCGTCTGAGATCCACGTACAGTTGTAGGGCCTTGTTCCCACGCCAAAAGTGCAATACTTTGCTTCTACACTCTAGGTCAATTAAAGAATCAAGGCCCTACAACTGTACGTGGATCTCAGACGCCGCCTGCTGCAAATTGAAGAGAGCATTGGCGGACATATTGGGGTCAACTTCACGCGCCCTTTTTGAATTGTAAGGCTAGCTAGTTTGTGTATAAGTGTTCGTAGAAAACATATTTTGTATTATCTTGATGAAAACTAGTCTAAAATAATTAAAAACGTCAATTATTATGATGACAACACAGTTTGTGAATGAATTTTATGCAATATTTTCAACAGAGACAAACTGTGGGAGCTGCTTGTCTTTGGAATATCTAACCAAATATGACGATTTACAAACTTATTTAGGCCACAATTCTCGTCCGATTTTCGTGATTATTTTTTTGTTCAACTATGAATTTGGTCTAGTTTTGGATCTTGTGGTGAATTTTACACCACACACTTCGACGGCCCTTTTAAGGGCCACCAAACATCAAGCTAAAACTGTCCACTGGGAGTACCAACTCCCAGCCAAGTATATGTAAATTCACCCAAAGGGGTGAATCCGCATAACCAAACAACAAATCCACTACAGATCTTATAACAGGAATTTCAAATTTGATTATGAAAAAGGGTGAATGGAGGGGGTAACAGTAAAATATCATGATGTTTCAACTAATATCGTCAGATGTTTGTGATTCTTTTTTGTTCAACTAAGAATTTTGTCTAGTTTTGGAAGGTGTATTAAAAGTTTCAAATTTCATTATGGACGAGGAAGATTGAAGGAGGTAATAGTAATAAATCATGATGTTTTAACTATTCAAGTCAGATTTTCGAGATCATTTTTTAAATTCGATTATAAATTCGGTCTAGGTTATAAAAATATGTCGGGAGCTTCAAATTTCATACTGGAAGTTTTATTATTTGAATTTGCTGTCGGTGGAGGGAGTTAATTGGGGGGGGGGGGGGGGGGGGGGGGGGGGGGGGGGGGGGGGGGGGTTGAGAAGTCATGATATATATATATATATATTTGTTTTTTCTCTTATTTTAACTCTCACCAAAATATATAAAATCCATTCATAGGGACGTCCTTGTAATGCATGCATTACTTACCAATATGATTTCATGTAGTTTTGCGTAGTGGCGATACTGTACTTTTCATACCGTACTTATAATAGTTAGGGCATAAGTTAGTTAGGTATTTTAAAGTGAAAGATCCTTCCATTATTCAAAAGCAATTATCTCAGAACCATTCTTCCAAAGTAACAGAAGAATCGCTCTGCATTTCAATATTGAGACAATATCTTGTACATAAGACACAGTTTTACAAACACCATGGGTTCACCTAGATGGGGCAAGGAGTATGATCAGAGGAGCTGAACAATTGAATAAGTAAATGAATAACTACCTACATCATGGCACTTTCTATGTTATTATATTATTTTCATTTTACATACAATTTCATACAATTCTGTCAATACAATACAATACAATATACAATAGTACAATACAATGTCAATACAAAAAACAATTTCATCTCTCAATTTCTTGTTTAAAGGAAATCTGTGGAAAAAACAAAACAACGTTTAGATTAATTTGAAACTTTGTAGCTCATGCATAGATAAGTTAGTAAAAAGAAAATTATTACCAACTACAATAGGTACTGCGTTACCACATCAAGAGGCCTACAACAGACCAAAATAATCTTTAGGAAATCGTGAAAATCTATACTTACTTGTGAAATGAGAGTGTGCAGTCCTCAGTTTTCTGATTTATGCAGTTAAATGCCGCCCACGCTTTAACCATTGTGCATTATCAAAGAAATTTCATTAGTAGATAAACTATAATAATACAATCTTCATTGCACATAAAAAAACGATGTTGTCCCCAATATGGCCGATTTCAGAACATTCAATTTGCAACGCGACACTAGCGCTACGAGTGGGTCTAGTTTACTATTACAATGTCTTTGGTAAAGAATGAACAAACAACTGATACCACCTTTTCCGAACCTCCACTAGGGCGTTCTGGCGTCGTTTCATCTCTCATTCCCACGCCAAAAGTCCGACCTGTATGAGGTATGTTCGCTGTCTCATAAAATGCCTATAAATGTAAATGGTACACTGGTACACTTGCGCAAAAAAAAAAAAAAAAAAAAAAATCCTCAAGCTTTTCCAGTGAAAGGCTGTTTGTTGGCCCTTGGCCAGCTCTTTACAGCACAATAAATTGCACACATTTAAAAAAAATGTGCTTAAAAAATATCTGAAGCGGCTAGTGATGGCAATATTTCATGAAAAATCGATTTTTGGAAACATCGATGTGTCGAGCTCATTAAATCGATGGGATACAAAAATCGAGCGCTAAATATCGATTTTTGAAAACATTGTTAAAACATCGAAGAAGACAAATTTTGTTAAAAGAAATATAAAGTACTTGGATTTAATATAAAGAAAGTAAGGTAATAGGCTACAAAATAGTAATTTCTAAAAACGAACATTTAAGGGTTTAAATAAAACAATCATTCCATTTTGTTGCTGTATTTGTTAGCATTGAAAATACTAAAGTAATAGATTAATCAAAGTTATATAATAATGATAATAAGTACAATAACTTATTTTAGACCCAACACACTATGTTATGTGTTTAAGGTAATATAATAAACCTAAAATGTAATAAAAACCAATAATTTAGTATAGTAAAAAAAAAAAAAAAATAATAATATTCAAATTTACGATTCTTAAATATTCCCGAGACAAAATTTTGATTTAAGAGTCCTCTCTACCCCTGGGTGTTTTGAAACATAACAGGCAGACAGACAGACAATTACCATGCAACAGAGGTAGAATCAGTGTGTATTTTGCGTTGTAAGGTTTTGCGCGGTCCCATTTTGAGCGTGTATTTTTCAACATATCAATGCAATACGATATTATTTAAATAAATCATAGTCTAAACTACTGTGATTGCTTTCAAAACAAAATATAGAGCTTGTATATCTGAATTTCCGGTTCGAGATTGTCGGTAAAGCTACAGAAGTAAAAGCTTTATTCCGGCGAGTTAAAAAATCGATGGTTTGGGATGAAAACATCGATGTTCGATAAATATCGTACAGCGAAAATCGATGTCTAAACATCGATGTTTGAAACTTAAAAAACGATTTTTTGAAAACATCGATTTTCTTTTGCCATCACTAGAAGCGGCTAAAAATTGTTGAATTCACATTTGCAGCAAATATTATCAAAAATTATCTAGAACATTTGAAAAATTTAAGCACGTATTTATGCTGAAAAATTTACTTGAATTTCATTAATATTCGCTACAAAATCGATAATAATTGCAAAAACACTAAAAATCCAAAATCTTTTTTGAATTGCAGAATATTATTTAGGACTAGTTTTTTGTCATAAAATTGATAGTTGATAATTTCTTTGCACTCAAAGTTCTCGAATTTCTTAACAATGTAACATATTATAATACGATAGTTATGAACCTAAGCTCACACCATCTTGCTGCATGACTGGAAATTTTCTTCAAATAATTGGCAGAATTTCATGTGACTATGTACCCTTGCCCAAGATTAGAGAAATGAAATTACTATTTTCTCCATCAGCCAACTGGATTTATAACATTTTGATAATACTAAATAAAAAGTATGGATACTTGATTTTTATTAAATTATAAGGATAATTATATTGAAGCTTTAAATATGATATTGTTACTCAATAGGCTGATTTTCATGTTAGAGTAATATACTGTACTCAGGTGGGCAGTGAAGCGACTGATGCCACAGAGTATGTGGACCGAGGGGTAGCTCCCAAGAGGAAGAATTCATCCTCAGGTGTCAATGATGTTCCAATGGAAGATCGCTTGGGTAACCTCTCCCTTGCTCAGAAAGACCCTTCTGGAGCTCCTATTGGTGCAAAGTCCAGTCCTTTCAACCTCTCACAGCTCCTTATTCAGGTTTGTTTCTTAACTGTTTTTTTTTTATCACCTTGATATTATTTACCTATTTATACATTGTAGGCTTCAGTACGTGTCGTTGATAGACTTATAATTCAGAAAGTTTTTACCAGTAAACCGAAGTGCATCAGCCCAGCCAGCCCAAGCAGACAAGAAAAACGTTAAAGCCATATGGTGCCCAAAAACAACACACCACCCATGTTGGGAGGGGGAGTCAAACTTCAAATCAAACTTTTCACTGAGTCTCTCGCAACTTAAAACCTTACCTCTACACCTCGAAGTAGCGGGATTTTGCATTCCGGCCTCAACCTCCCCGAATTTAGGCAACGGGATTTCACATTCTAGCCTGATCCTTTGTAGGCCATGGGATGTCGTATCGTAGCCTTTTCCTCCTTCGGCACTGGGATATCACATTTCGGCCTTTGTCCTAACCAATTTACCACCGAATTTAGCCCCATGGGATTGTTTATTCTGACGCTAAAGTCAGCTATCAAACCTTCTGTATCCAAAGTACAAACTGAAGTTTTATTAGCCTAGGTTCACCATAGTCAGTTCAAAGTTCAATTTGCTAGGCTCACCTAGCAACTCATACCACAACAGTTCTTGAGAAAGAGTTAGTGTTGAAAAAATCAGTTAATGAACTGATGGTTATGTTGATTCTCCATTGTTGCTCTGAATTTCACTTTTCAGCCAAGAACAACCATCCTCAAAGGTATTTAAAAGTGTGCTCGATGAGGTTATTTTCGATAAACACGCTTAACCCTTAATGGATGGACCGTGTCTGTCAGACACTTGCCTTGCCAAATTTCATGTTTGTCAGTTGGCAACATTGGAGTGGCTTCTGAACCCCACCGCCCTAGTACCTTCTCTTTGGGGCCTGTTGAACTAGAGGGAGTGGTTATTATCATGACAGATGTCACAAGGCTGTTGTGTCGGTTTTCCCACTATCTGCAGTGTCCTCTGGACACAGGTCCGCCCATAAGCAACAGTAATGTAAGTGTTTTTCACCGTGATCTCGCTCAATGTCCCAAGAACCAAGTACTAGCGATGGTAGGAGGCGAGGGGACAGGATTTCAACAGCTGATCCCGATTTTGAAGATCGAGTGAGATCCCTCCTATTGCAAAATTCTGACTCAGAAGATAGTTTTGCATCTGATGATGTATCCCAGTCCGAATGTGATGAAAATGAAGAAGTTGTAATTCCACCAGGTCAGAATGATGGTGAAACCAACTAGTCGTCTGATTTTGACTGGGAGGATTTGGATGATATTAAAAATTTGCATCCAATGTCTAAAAAAATAGCCTATTTTTCCTCCAAAAATTTGATTGTTTCAAATTTTCTAAAACTTGTTTCTGATATAAAATAGTTTGTTTATACTTATATTAGAGAGAATATATCCATCAATTATTTTTCATTGAATCGCGACAATTGGCAATGTCCGGTAGGTATCTACTAAGGCTGGTCTGACAGACGTGCTCAACATAGGGTCCGCACACTGGGGGTTAATGATGGCAGACCAAAAACTGCAAGAAGTGGGCTCAGTTTGATACCTAGAAAGGTTTATTTCAATCTTTTTCTAGACGTTGGCAAATCCTGTGTCAAAGACAACTCCTCACTCCACTTGCGAATTATTTTTTAAGCCTCATCTTAGTACCTCATCATAACTTTTTTTATAACTAATTGGAAAACATTGATCATTTGGAGGTTACATGACATCCCCATATAATGAAGTGTGGTGTGGACTTATTTATGTGAATTTTGTAGGATTCGAAATCTGAGTAAGGGCTCATATAAATGAAGAATCACATTTTTTCAATTAGAAAATATTGAAAATATATGTTGATACATTGTTCTTACTTAAATTCCACTGTTTGTGTCAAATTGAGTGCACTGTGCTTGAATTTATCGCTTTTGTCTCACCATATAGGTAACTGACTCAAATTTAGTCGTAAGTACCTAACTAATAGTTTATAAACCTTTCGGTTTGTTGCTTACTTAATTTGGTCTGAAGTGCATACTATAATTATAGGTAGGTATCGATGGGTATAACAAAAATTCAACATTTTTATTATCTACAGCTTGTTTCTCGATTTACTATAGTATATAATAATTCATGCATCTATTTGTGTTTCTTACAATTTGTTCTATATTTTCTACATGCTTATTTTTTAAATAATAGAGGTACCATACCAAATTTTCTAAGTATATGATGTGTATTATCCTATTGGTTCACTAGTGGAGGTGGAGTAAACGTTTGTGATGTATTGTAAACGTTTTTGCCGTTCACATCAATTGACTCAGAGAGAAAACCTGTGGTGTTCTGGAGAAACGGCTGTATCAGGTTGAATCCAGTCACTTGCGGGCTAAGATTTACGATGTCGAACATATTCAAACAAGAAGTTCCATTCTTGTTGTCTGGGAGGCACAGGACGATTGGGTAGTTGCAGCAATTAGTCGTTCCTGCCGAACACTAACAGAAAACAAAATTCCAATCAAGTTTGTAAAATCCAATCATGAGTCTAGGTGTAAAATCTCTACTATGACTACATAACAATCTAATGATATCTGTCTGCGTGTGTTACTCAATGACGGAAAAACTACTGGACCCATTAACACTCTCGACGCTGGTGTCATGACGTACATGACGCGCCGGTGCTCGCCGAGTACTTGCGTCATGACATCCATGACAGGACCCTCTGTTGAACCTCGATTTCTTCGGACATCCAGATTTACTTTGGAAATCGTTTAATGGGGTCAGTTCCTGATGAAACCCATTCAGTACATCCCCAGTTAGCCGCTAGAGTGCATCGTTTTCAAATCGAAGTGCTTATGAAAAAAAGTTGGGCCAGTCCTGGGGGTTGGCGCAGTGGCAGGGCCAGCGTTGAGAGTGTTAAGCTGAAATGGTGCATTGTCATTCTTAGGGACCCTGGTTAACATATAGGCCTATTTTTATTTAGAAATTCCATCAGGGCACCGCCCCACTGGCCTTGAAAACTCCCTAAACACTGAATTTCCGGCTGCAACGCGTTAGTATGGCATTTATCAATGCCAAATACCAAATTATTATTGTTCAATCAATACTAAATTATTGATTCAATCAATACCAAATTATTATTGTTATATGCCACATTTAACACATTTTGCTTCCTCTCTACCAAAGGAGCAGGGAGCTCAAGGAGGAGGGGTAAGCTTTGTGTTCGTGCTAGGTGTCACAAAGATGTTTGTCGTTCAAAATTTCAACTTGCGTTTTGCGTTTCAGAGCTTGCTGATCAATTTTGGTTTCATGTCTGTCTGATCTCTTTGCCAATTTCTTGTCACGCCCATAGCTAGACTAAGTTTTAGTTCGATTTTGGTGCAATTTTCAGGGATTGTGCGGGTTAGTTCCTAGATGGTCCCCTATCAATTTCATCGGCATCAAATCAATAATGACTCACGCATATGCGCAAACGTGCATTTCTTGTGACGTCGATTTCACACAATCTATCTGTCAGATTTCGTTCAAATTCAAATTCAGAGAGTAGTTGGGTACAGGTTTCAGTACAGGTTTCAGGGAGATGCCCTAATAATTGGTTGAGTAATAACCTAGTGCATGCGCAAAACTAAAGTTGGTGGACACTCTAGAAACTCCGAGACTAATGAACCGATCTAGGAGAAATTGGCACAGATGGGTTAGCTCTTAAATGGTCCCTTATAAATTCCAATGCCTTCGGAGCAATAGTGATGTGTGCGAATGCGCTAATATGAATTTTCTATAACTTTGATTTCTAATGATCTATTGGTCCCATTTCGTTCAAACTCAGGGGGTAGTCAGGGAAACGCCCTACAAATTTTATCAAGATTGGTTAGTTGATTGGTTGGTTGACGCAAGCGCAAAACTAACGTTGATTGGCACTTATGAAACTTCGGAATGAATGAACCGATTTTGATGAAATTTTTAGGAATCGTGTGAGTTAATTCTTAGATGGTTACCTATAAATTTTGTTGTCGTAGGATAGTAGTAGCGTGTGCGCATCGCAACCTTGAATTTCTGCTAACGTCGATTCGGTAGTAAATCGGTCCTTTCAACGAATTCTATGCCGTCGTACTTGTAAAAATAAGTGAGGAAGCTATTCTGCCCACCCAACTTGACGTTTTTATATCATTGCGTATACTTAGCAGATATTGCTTTTGGTCAAGCCTGTCTTTAAATGTTTTGGACTTCATGGCTGAATAAAAAATCTAAGAGGACTGTCCTAGCTCTTTTACATAGTACATATATATATGTTGAACACAATCGGTTTCATATATTGAATCTATAGGCGTTCGAAATATCTGCATTCCTCCGCCTTTAATGGAGTATGGTGAAGGGGCAGTGCCCACATCACCAATTTCTTCAAAAATAATCGGTAGAGGTTCGTAACTGCTCCGATAAACCCTTAATTGCGCCATAATGAACAGGAATTCCCTTCCACGTTTATTCAAGGCTGGGATATTCCTAATCACTGCGTTTCTCGTAATCGAGCATAGCACTCGACCTTTCTGAGGAATTACCATACTTGACCAAAAAAGTGAAATTTATCATGATTCTGAACATGATTAAAAAAAAAAGTTTTTATTAATTTATTATGAACATGATTTTCAAAGTTATTCAATTACTATTATTAGATATTATGCCTGTTGGTTTTTGAAGAATGTTGAGCTAGTTTTTTAACTTGTAGGTACCTTTTCAATGATTCGGAAATTTCCTCATGTGCGTCCTTGCAATAGCAAGCAATCTGTTATCCCAAAAGAATTATTGTATTTTTATTTTCCTTAATTTCTGCCTGAATTACTTGGTTCTTTGAAAATAACTTATAGAAACAGAAAGTGAAAATGCTAAATTCTGATAAAGTCTTAATGATGCGTTTAGAACATTTTGGTTAAGATATGCATCGACACAACCAACAAGTTTCTCTTAGTTTCAAAGCCCATTACTAGAACATTGCGATTTCCCACTTTCTCTGATCGTTTGAATTTTATGTGGACCGTAAATGGTCTCCTTACTGTTAAACCTGTATGTAAAGATTTATGTCTATCGACTTAGCCTTGGCCTATGTAGAAAGGGATATAGTAATTTAGTAAAAAGCTACTATACTTCGCTATAAAGCTCTTTACCAAACTTTCGATTTCCATGGTTATGAAACTTTCAAGATTCTTTCGATTTTTTCCTAATTTGAATTATAATTGGATATAGAATTTGATATTTTAATAATATAGAATCAACCTTGAAAACTTAACCGATCATTTGATTTCAGTTGACCTGTGTCATGAGTGAGTTTTGTGAAGGTGTAGTGTGTTATAGTTATAGGTGTGTTAGTTGAAATTTTCGTCTTTCTAAAACACAAAGCTTCCCTTATTTTGGTAGCGAGAAAGAAAAATGAGTAACTAACATAATTTGGGCGCATAATACATAACTTTAGCTACTTACTGTGGTTAAATACGCGAGGCAAGAACTGTTCTGAGCTGAGACAGCAGTTACTGCCACAAAAAGAATTGCCAAACACTGAGTGATGAGCCCCATGTTTTCTCCTTATCGTAACTTTGTCTTCTGAATAATCGACTGAGTTTTGTGCTTTCGCTAGCCTTCTTTTCCTAGTGGCTGATTAGCATATCTTCCTCAACCACAGCTCGAAACCGCAGTACCCAATTTATGCTAGTCATTTCTTATCTTGTCACTTGGAAGTTTATTTAGGATTTTTCTACCGTCAAATAACCTTAATAAATCGACGTTCTTGTCACGGCCGAATGTCTCTCGGATTTCCCATGAATTGTCTCTCTATTAATAATCAACTTCTGATGATTCGAAGCGTCCAAATGCCAAATTACAAAAAAAAATATAATATTATAGGGCTCACTTTACCTTTCATTCTGTCCATGTGAGAGATTAATAATACAAACGTTCCTTCTCCTTTGTCTATTAAAAGTTACTTGAATCACTTCATCTTAACTATACAGGGTGATTCCCTCGCAGATGCAAAAAAAAGTTGGGTGAAACTACATCAAAAATGGAGTAAAATGCCGCCAACTGCATATTTTTATCTCAATCCGTTCTCGAGATATGATTTTTTAAAGGTTTTTTCAGGAAAACCGTGTTTTTTTCCTTTTAAACTCAACTTTCTCCACTTTACTTCATTCAATTTTAACTTTTGACCACATTTTCGGAATCAGCATTAAATTTACTACAAGAATAGTGTACTTGGGTTCTTAAAAAGTACCATCCAAAGGCCCTCACATCAGCTCAAACATTGACGATTTTGAAAAAATAATATTTCTGAAAATCTTTAAAACTTTACTACTCTTTCAAAACGAATCCTGGAAACTGGCAAATCTCATGTAAACTGCTTCATCTAATACTCTTTCCAACGGTATAATCAAGTTTACTTTTATTTTGTTATTTAGTGGAGAAAATCATGTTAATGTTAAAAAATGTGGGTTTTTCAATGAAATTGTTGGTTTTCTCGAAAGATGACCCTCCATGAACCAACGAGTATGGGGTCGGTTTCTATGTATTTTTTCTCGCTGTATCGAATGGTAACATTTGTAGATCTCTCCAACTCCGTTATAACCGAGTTTTACACTTAAAATCGCAAATGTTTAGTTGGTTTGTTATGTGGTAAAACTAGTTAATTAAAGTATAAAACTCGATTATAACGTAGTTGAGAGATCTGCAAGAGTTTCCATTCGATCCAGCGAGAAAAAATACATAGAAACCGATCCCATACCCGTTGGTTCATGGAGGGTCATCTTTCGAGAAAACCAACAATCTCATTGAAAAACCCACATTTTTTAACATTAACATGATTTTCTCCACTAAATAACAAGATAAAAGTAAAATTGATTATACCGTTGGAAAGAGTATTAGATGAAGCAGTTTTCATGAGATTTGCCAGTTTCCAGGATTCGTTTTGAAAGAGTAGTAAAGTTTTAAAGATTTTCAGAAATATTATTTTTTCAAAATCGTCAATGTTTGAGCTGATGTGAGGGCCTTTGGATGGTACTTTTTAAGAACCCAAGTACACTATTCTTATAGTAAATTTAATGCTGATTCCGAAAATGTGGTCAAAAGTTAAAATTGAATGAAGTAAAGTGGAGAAAGTTGAGTTTAAAAGGAAAACAACACGGTTTTCCTGAAAAAACCTTTAAAAAATCATATCTCGAGAACGGATTGAGATAAAAATATGCAGTTGGCGGCATTTTACTCCATTTTTGATGTAGTTTCACCCAAATTTTTTTTGCATCTGCGAGGGAATCACCCTGTATATCAGCACAAATAACAGTAGGTATAGTGCAAGGAATGCATTTTTTCCACCGCTAATATATCTGTAAGCAATGAAGAAGGTGGATGTTGATGAATAACTTTATGTATTGAAATAAAGAGTTACGATGTTGGATCGAATCGACTGTATGGTTAGGTCAACATCATTAATCAATCAGTTACTGTATGTTACTGATGGTGAGCTAACCGTCGAAATCGATCCAACTCTATATTTAGAAGTAATCAAAGTTCGTAAAAATACTTTGTTTTTGTAGAAACATTTGAAGAAATAGTTTTATATTAAGTACCTTGTGTTTTCTTCATTGAAGTGGGTTTCCACAACTTCTTCGCGAGTCATTTAATTATTCAAATCTCTGTAAGCATTTATCAGAGTTTTTCTCCAATTTTTATGATGGCTGTGGCCTGGCTAATAGGTTGCCCATGGATTATACAAATGAGTAATATGCAGGATAGAAATCGTCTGTCGTTCAATCGTGTCTTTGTCCACAAACAGTTCTGCACGACTCATTGATGTCGATTTTATTGATTCGAACGTTGATTGTTTTAAATTTAGCTCGTTGATGTTTAAAAAAAAAATGTTGGTAAGAAAT
This sequence comes from Adelphocoris suturalis, assembly GCA_030762985.1. Classification (NCBI taxonomy): domain Eukaryota; kingdom Metazoa; phylum Arthropoda; class Insecta; order Hemiptera; family Miridae; genus Adelphocoris; species Adelphocoris suturalis. The sequence continues at coordinate 114,135,399 of CM061042.1, forward strand.
TATCATGCGTTTAATCAGAAAATAAAGTCTTGTATGGCTGACAGGCGTAATTCCTTTATGTAGGTTGCAACAATACCACACGTTGTAATTGATTTGGCGTCGTATCTATGATCCTGTCAGTTGTGTGGAAAATAAATAGAAATGGATGAAATCTAGAGAAACAACGTAGGGGGTTAAAGTGATGGAATTAGCTTCAAGATGCAAATATCGAATGACGTTACTTCAAGATGCTATCAGAAAGAGCAAGCTGGTCTTATTTGTTAGGGGGAAATAGCATCCACTATGCTTACCCTAGACCTAGAAAATACAAAGCTGCTGAACCTTTTGCATACTTAACCACAGTTGGATTTTAAGATACGTTTGGTTAGATCTCACTTACAATTACTTCAAGAATGTACGTATAACGCACTTTATCATGTAATAAGGATGGTTTCAAAATAGTTGTATATATCCAAAATGAAAAATGTATTTTAACACGAAATATTAATTTCAGGGACTGGATAGCAAGGACAAAACTATTCTGACAAGTGTGCTTACAAGGAGAGACCCTCAAGTCATCAATGAGACAGTCACTAGGCTACCAATCCAGATGCTTGGCCCTCTCATTCATGAGCTCGTCAGTAGAATGCAAGGCAGAAAAATGCTGTAAGTTTTCATGCTGAGTTGTAAAAATTATAAAAAAAGTCCAGTCATGCAGCATGACCCCATAAGCGAATTTTTGAAGAAATCTTCGACATTTCAGTCGCTATTGATCGTGTAGAGAAATTTTAGTTTATGATTTTGATAGACAAACATGGAATCAAATTATTAAACAAGCACCTACTACCTACGTTTTAAACAGCATGGTTCTAGGATTGGTTATACAGGGATACTTCCATAAGAGTAGTTCAATCTGAATTTGGACAATGTTTCATGCAAATATTACCGATTTTTACAACTAGCGAACGGCATTATTTCGATTTTTGACTGATTTTTCAACTTTTAAATTTTTGAAAACTTGATACATATTCTTATAGGAAATTTTACGCTGATTCCGAATGTATCACATGTTAGTATGCTGAAAAAATTATTTCGCACAACAAATCGCAAAAAACAGGCTATTTTGAAATTTTTGACTACATTTTTGAAAATTTCAACCCGAAGATATAATCCGATCTTGCTGGCCAACGAACTTGAACTTGAATTTGTTTGAAGTTTCTAGCACAATTCTACGGACAGTTATCGTCTGGAATGACACATACATACATACATATATACATACATACATAAAAAAATGCGTTAAACTTCAGAATATGAAATGAAGAATATGAAGTCATCTAGGTAAACAAATGCGAAATCGAATTTTCGCATGACGCTATCCATGTATCGCTGCCATGTCTGGGCCGCTCCGGCTAGGCCCATGCTCATTTTTTTGAATTCATACAGGCCAAAAGGGGTTATAATGGCTGTTTTGTGAGCATCATCTGGGTGCATCGGAATATGGTAGTATGCCGATTTCAAATCTATAGTGGAGTAGATTTGTGTGTTATGCAAATTTGCTTGGAAAGAGCGTATGTGAGGCGGAGGGTAAGCGTCTTTCTTAGTTTTTGCGTTCAGGAAGCGATAATCTCCCGTGATTCTCCATGTTCCGTCTTTTTTAGGCACACAATGTAATGGTGAAGCCCATTCGGAGTCGGATGGAGCGATTATGCCGTCTGTGAGCATTTTGTCGAAAGTGCTTTTCACCTGAGCTCGTTTCTCGCCTGCCATGGGCCTTGCTCGGAAGTGTACGGGCGTCCCCTCCTTAGTTATACGGTGGTAGACTCCGTTGTCTTTCCATTTTCCTTGGAGCTTGTCCATTTTTTGTTTGTAATTTTCGATTATTGAGCGTATGTTTTTGTCCTCCTCGAGTTGCGTGCTCTCTCGAGAGGAGCTGTTGTCGCAATGAGGGATAGCTGCTGCGATTTGCTCGTCGGTGAATTTTTCATGCATGACGGCAGCTATTTGTTGATCAGCATAGCTCTCCATTTTTTCTCTATATATGTACTTATGTTTAACCCTGATTCCTATGTCCCATGACTCGAGGAAGGGGATACCGAGGATAGCCAGATCGACTTTTGTGATCATGAAATCGGCGGTCATATCTCCGAGTCCGATGTTGATCGTCGTGTCTGCTTGCCCTAGTGTGTCAATTGGGGCACCGTTTGCGGCTGTGAGCTTGACATTGGTTTTGTGAATCTTCAAGCCTAATTTTTTTGTGACATGGTGGGGCAGAATGTTCACTTCTGCTCCTGTGTCAATGAGAAATTCGGTGCCGTGGATTCGACACTTGTAGAAGAGCCGTTTGTACTCTTTATTCTGCCGGCGTATAGGCTCTGCTACGCTGGCAGTTACTCGTTTTCCGAACACTCGTTGTCCGAGGTTGGAGAGGTACTTTCGTGTACCGGTTCTAGGGTAGTTTCTTTTGAAACTAGATCCTTGGGCTGGCTAATTGACGCAGCCTTTTTGTATGTCGAAACGCGTGTGGTTTCGGCAGATGTAGACGGTAGGTTTGTGAGGTTTAGACTCAGTTTTTTGTGTAACAGACTTCTTAGGGTTTGAAGTGCTCGTTCTGTCGGTTGATTCGACTCCCCTAATGTTAAGGGAAGGAGTTTCTGTTTTATACGCGTGTAGCGTGTCGGCCAGGTCAAGCCGGGCGGTCGTGCTTGCTTGTGCTGCGACGAGGCCCCGTGCGTCGTATGGCAGAGTTTCGATCCACTTTTGTGTAATCAATGCCTCCGAAAAGTACCCAACTGCTTTAGCATACATTTCATGGTACTTAGTGCTGGGTTTTTTGGCGAGAGATGATGGATCCTCTAGTGCGAGGAGTCTATCTTGAATAGACAGCCCATATTCTCGTGTTAGGCGTTTCTTAGCCTCTTCGTAAGGTGCGTGGGGTGCCGTGAGATACGCTGAGTCAATAGCTTCTCTCATTTCCTCAGGTACCCACTTGTAAATGGCGGAGAAACACTCGTTTTGTGTTCTCAAATGCTTGCGAATGCAGTACTGATCGAACTCTGCGAGGGCTCGATCAATATTTTTCTTCTGAAAAATAGGCTTTTGATAGTCGCCTATTTCCTCTAAAAGTGCTTTAAAGCCACTTTGTGAAGAGGGTTGAAGTGTGAGATGTGGGGCGTAGAGGCCCGGCGGGGGTCGCACGCCCGCAGTGGTTCCCTGAAATCCACTAGCTTCATAAGAGGGAACGTATTGCTCCGTGTTTAGCCTGTTCAAAGGCGGGGTCACCATTTGTAGTGGATCTGTATAGGTTTTACTTGGTGTAGGTAGACCAAGTGGGACGTTTTGAAAAGTACCCGTATTCTGAATATGCGGGTTAGTCCCTGGATTATTTCCAGAGGAAATGCGAGCGAAATTGTCAAGGACATTTTGCTGGGAGGTTGAACCTTGTGGTTCGTTCATTGGTAGGCCGCGAGGGGCGCCAGGCTCGGTTCGAGCTGTTTGGAAATGTTTGTTTGGGTATTGGACCGTTGTGTAATATTCCGGCCTTAGATTTGCATTTGTAGGAGGAACGGAATGTGTTTGGTTGAGGTGCTGAAAAGTACCTGTTGGTCCGTATGATTTATGCAGGATAAGAGTGTATTGAACACTCGGATCGGCTGTGTGACCGTGAGATGAATATTGAGGATATCCATGTGTATAGGTAGAATCGTAATGACTACCTTCCGAGAGAGTCTGAAAAGTATCCTCGACCCCTTGTGTAGGTAAGGGTGTAGCTAACAAACCCTTCGCGGATTTGTTAGGTAAAGCTGCGATTTCGTCGAGAGGTTCGAGCTTTGGATATGGAGCTGGTCCGGGTAGTTTGTCACTACGTTTAGAGTGATTGTCGAGTTTCGGATAGGGAGCTGTTGTGGGGCTAGTGCCCACTCCAGCGTCGAGCTCTTCTTCCTCGAGCCCGAGGAAGTAAGAGGGGCTGCGCTCCATCGAGATATCCGAGTGTGTTTACTCGATTGAAATACCTTTCCGTTTCGGATGAAGGATTTATGTAAAGGAGGGACTCGCTCGACAAAGCTCTCTCCCAGCTTGATGTCGGGGTCCTCTCCGAGCCTTGATAAAGGCTTCCTTGGACGGTAAATTGGAGCGTATGAGCTGTGCAATTTACCGGCGTGTCCCTGCGGGCAATCAAGAGCGTAATGCTGCGAGATTCGGGCGGCACGACTAAGGTATCCCTGCGGACGCACGGTTTTAGACGAAGTCTGAAACGTGCCGGGTGGTACCCTGACTGGAGATCTACGTTGGGCAATGAGTAGTGCAATGACTAGACTCGTAGATGCCAGGAAGATCGAGAGAATCTGTGAAGAGAGAAGAATATGCCTTTCTGAGCCTTGGATGCGTGTAGAAACTTCGTCGGAGAGGAGAAGAGTCGTCAGCGAGAGCAGAAAGTGGAATGAACCCGCTGCGCTCCGTGCGTGGTATTTATAGGGGGGTGGCCGCCTCCGGCTGCCCCCTGGTTGGTCCGCTTAATTTCATTAGCTCACCAGGTGTTTCTTTATTGGCTCGCATAGTTTTTTCTCACAATCTGTGCGTAAGATTGTTGAGTTGGTTTTCCAGCCTCGCCCTTGAGTTCCGTAGAGGTCGATTGATCGTTTCCTTGGGCTGTTGTTCTCAAGGCAACTTTTGTGTGTTGTCTTGACGAACCCTTCTCCCGCAGTGGGTGTTTGGCTTGTTGATTATTTGTGAATATTTCGTTCGTGAGTGAATATTTCGCATATTCTCTCGGGCGAAATATGTTATTTCGCGGAGTTGTAACTCGACGTCTTTTATATATAGTTGTGTCTTGAGTACCTCTTTTTGGTAGCCTTGAAAAGGGCTGTTGAACTGATGTGGTGGAATTCACCACAATTACAATTAGAGATGAGTCGATACCAAATTTTATCGATTCCCGATACCGATACCTAAAAAATCAATTCCTGATTCTGGATACCGATACCATCGGTGCATAGGTAATACCTAACTTACCTGTAGGTGAAAAACAAAAATTCCTCTTGTACTAGTAATATATTCAAATTTTTTTGTACAACATATAACTTATACTTACGAAAAATTGATCCCAATATATTTGCAAATGAGGTAATTTTTAAATAAAAACAAAACATGGATAATAAAACCTTTATTCTCCATCTGTTCTACTTAAGGTTTTTGTTTAAAATACCAACATTTTTATTCTGTCCGGGTCTGTTTAATTAATGCTTTAGTTACTTATTAAAATTAAATAAATTTTAAAGATTAATTCTTATTACAAATTCTAAATTTCAGATTTATATTTTCATTCAAGGCTTTAGTTAATTTGATTTGTGCAAATACAAAATTTGATATTTTTTTGTTATCTATCAACTATCTATTAATAGGCAACTTTTATTGCCTAGGATTGATTTCTTTCTGAATAAAATAAGTTAAGCAGACTGACTTGGTTTTTTAGTTTTTCGTCGGTAACTGTAAGGTATTTCCAAATAAGACTGGCTCTAGGCTTTTATACTTGGAAAACATAGCTTTGTCTAATGCTTCTGTTGTCACAAACAAAATAACACAAGCCTACTTGTAAACAAAGTTATAATTGTAAGTTGTGTTTTGGACAATTCATGTTTCGCAACTGCCAACTTCACACAACGGTTGCACGGTACAACCACCTTCGTTGTTAGATGGTTGCAATAGTACCGTAGTGTAATAAAACGCCCATCACCGGGCGGTATCGGTATCGGCTTTAGGCCTAAGAATCGGTGGTATCGAGAATCGGTATCGGGAATCGACTCATCCCTAATTACAATAGTTACTTTTGAGTAATGATATAACGATTTCTCGCTTTGCAGGGTGGTTCTAGCAGCATCATGGTTGAAAGCTGTTCTTCGGATACATTCGTCTCAGTTGCTGTCAGACACAACTGCTGGCAGTATGTTGGCATCAGTGCAGCCGATAATTGAATCGAGACTGAGCCTTTTGGGGCCACTTAGCAGCCTTTCAGGTCGCCTGGACCATGTGCTCTATCAAATGGATACTGCTCAGAGCTCCTCCTTTGCTCATGTTGAACCAACCGTCATCTTTCGTGACGAAGGCAAGTATAATTAACAAAATGATAGCATTATTTTTATATTTTCTTCACCACCTAATGCTAACTCAAGAACTTCAGAAGTTCTATTATTTCCCCCCTTATTACCTTTACTTACCAGACATAAACGAGTGATCAGTTACTCGTAAATCATTCTTTAATCGAATACAAGTACCTAGTATTTGAAGTTCTCACTGTGTACAAAGTTCATTATGATGTTATCTTGATGGTGGTATGTTTACAGATTCGTCGGACGAGGGGGACAGCTTGGTTATTGACACAGATGGGAACGAATCGGAAGACAAATGGGATGAGCTTTCAGATTTACAAGACAGTGAAGATCCTTCTACATGATTTTCCTTTGTTTTTATTATCATTTTAAATTCTTAAAAAAAATAAAAATATATTCTCATAGGGCTCGATTCTTCGTTATTTCTCATCCTGGTATCAAATTTGACATTGGCCCTGAAGTGTTGAAAGAAGTTCTAATCCGCTTGGAACTTCACTCCTTTGAGCTAATGCCTGGACTGTACAAAACGGGTTCAAAATGAACTTGTAGTGTTTAAACTATCTAGAACATTAATTTAACATTTACCTGTTACTAATCTATTTGAGATGCTACGAAAGAATTTGTCAATTTATAATGTAGAATTGTGAATTGATACAAGATGCGTCAAGTTTGGACATACTTTTCTCTGACATTGAATGATTAACTGCTTGCAGGATTAACTAGCTGCAGTGGTAAAGAATTACTTATACATTTACAGAAATGGAGAAAGTCACATTCTTAAACAATAAAATACTGCAGCCAATACTTGAATCAAACTCTTAAACTGTGACACTTCACACTGGTCACAGCACATTTTGACATTTGGGCTGTCAAAACGGGGTAGCAGGGGAACTCGTTACAATGGCCTCGTCCATAGTTCGAATGACTCGTTTCGACGTAATCCCACGACTGATGATGCCGAATCTTTTCGTTCGGATTTTAACTAACAGTTAGAGAATTTTCGTAAAAAATGAACTATTGCAATGGCTGGGAAATTTTTAAAATAAAAATTTTGAAAAATTCTTCATTGGAATCCGTTTTGAGGCATTCTGAAACGATAATTGAGAACTCAACTTTCCTTTGGGAAAGTTTGAGTAGAATTATTGTAGGACGTAGTAGAAGACTGTTTACTGACTCAGCTATCGTATGTACACGGATATTGCAAAGAAAAGATTTGAAAAAACCCGCGAAGGCGCGATTTTTCAAATAAAAACGGAATATTCGCTCTCCTCACTTGACACTCAACTTTTGTGTGCAGGGGACCCATGAATCACCCAACTCCCCCAGACCCACCCATGCCAGCTGTGAGTAGTGCCCCCCCCCCTTGTAGAATCAGTCAGGTACTCTTGTCAGTCGCCCCGAAAGGGAGAAGAAATTTGTGAGTGGGTTTGCGAGCTTCCTGCCACTCCTTCCTGGGACCCCGCTGTGTCTTGCAGAAGTGCAGACGCGAAATCTCCGACTTCCTAAGGTTAGATTATAAATATTTGCGAACATAGCTGAATTAGGACTTTATCCTGCCGCTTTGATTATTATAGGCGGTGAAATTCCCTTCCTAGCCACTGCAGAAACTGTCGCATGACGAGTAAGCTGAGAATTCAGCTATGCCTATTCCAGCCGCCTGTAGGGTCGCAGATACCCATTGGCTTAAGGTTGGTCTGGCCGCGGGACGAAATGGAGGTCTTGTGGATATAAATAAATTATCCTGATGCGTTAAATTCTCTGTGGCGTCCAGATATTGCTGCAGCAAGGATAGGAGGCACAGCTTTGGTTCCAGGGGGAAAATGGAAGAAAAAACTATGAAACTAATGCCTTCAGCCGGGAAGTCTTTAGTAATGCCGGAATAAAAATATTCACTCCATTTAGCTCAAAAATTATATTGGGTCTACGGTTGGACAAGATTGATTGTGGACGTTGGCCCGATGCCAGCAAAAGCATCACAGCCAATTTTGAAGCCAAAAACATGTCAGTCGAGGATTTGAAGTATTGCAATACTACTTCAGGGTCCCAAGTATTATCATATTGGCTGCCGGAGGTTGTAGTCGGAAGACTGCCTCAAGGTCTTTACATAACGTCAGACGCTGAAGCAGGAAACTGACGACTACCTAATGAAAATGATTGCTTCTCCATGCGGTGATCAAGTCTCTTGAATGTATTTCTAGTTTTATAGTGCTAAAATGTTATTGACTGCTTTTTAGTAGGTACTGCAACAACAGTTAGAGATGTTCCCAAAGGCCAATGACCTTTATTTTTGCGTGCGCTTTACATTTGTATAATACATGCACTAGGAGATTGTAAAAAACATGTTTAGTATAGTCTACACCGGCTAACTTAAACGTGTTGGAAAATCAGTATAATCTAGATTCAATCTATGATCGATGCCAAAAAAGCTAATCCTCTACACTTCTCTGAGGTTTCAAATAATCAAAATAGTTCAAAACGCTAGAGAATAACCACATGAGCAATTGAGGAGCTGACATGGAAAACCAGTTAAGTCCAAAAATCAAATTCCATAGGAAATCCCTCTGAACTCTTATCAGATTTTTTGGACATAATCTCTTCTCCATGCAAAGGTCACACATTTATTCAGGGTGCGATCTAGCAAGGACGGGAGGACCTAAGGCCGTTGGTGTGGCTGTTTACTTGCACTTCGACGAAAAAAAATGTTCTTTCGATTTTTGGACTTAACTGGTTTTCCATGTCAGCTCCTCAATTATAGTTCAGACGACTTGTAGTCAGATATCTTACATTTGGATTGAGATTTAAAAACATCCATATTTTGTCAAAAAATTAAGTCGAACATAAGAAAGAAAATAAAGCCTAGGAGTCGGTGAACAGCATTTTAGATCACGAAATACCTACCAATCAAACAATAACTTCAAAAAAATTTAGTGGTTTTTATAGCACATTATTTGAAATGTGAGCAAGTTGTTGTGCCCAAAAAGTGCTGTCCGATGAACTCATCCTTACTTTCGGAATGCTTGATTCTTAGGCGAAAGAACGAATGTTTTACCCGAGTCCTCTAATTCACTCTTTTAACCTACTAAGATCTACCACTTGGGAATAGGAGTAGAAAGAATTGTAAAATCCAACTCAGCCTTGTGCTTCAAGTGTTTTAATTTAATAGAATACCATGCATAAGTAACACTAGATTCTTGGCTATACCCTCCTTCTTGGCATACGATTTAGAGCACAAGGCACAAACGTCACCTATTATACTTGATTATCAAACATAATTACTGCGGGTCGTAATACAGGGTGGTCCGTAATAAACGGACACATTTTAAAATCCTGTAACATTCACAAATTGATCGTAGGGATTAAAAAATAAGCAGAACGTGTAGAGAAAATCAGTAAGTTTTATTCACAATCGAAAAATCAGAAAAAAATTATCAAGTTTTAAAATTATGTCATTTAAATGACGACCCTGTTTGGCAACGCACAGTTCAAGACGGTCCTTGAAGTTCTACATCACTCTTTGAACCATATCTTCCGGTATTTCTGCGGTTTCTCGTCTTATTGACTGCTTCAATGCTTGAATGGTTCGTGGTTTGTCCACGTACACTTTAGATTTCAGGTGGCCCCATAGAAAAAAGCCACAGGGGGTGAGGTCTGGGGAACGCGGAATCCAGGGAACATCCCCATGCCGGGAGATCACGCATCCGGGAAAAATCGTTCGCTAAAAGCCACCTGAAATCTAAAGTGTACGTGGACAAACCACGAACCATTCAAGCATTGAAGCAGTCAATAAGACGAGAAATCGCAGAAATACCGGAAGATATGGTGCAAAGAGTGATGCAGAACTTCAAGGACCGTCTTGAACTGTGCGTTACCAGTAATGCCGATGTCGAAATTTACGATCGGTACGATAAAAACAGGAGATAACCACGTCCACTTGATAAGAAAAGTGCGTAGCACTCCGAAGACACCGCCACCATCAAAATCCGTAGATTTGATAAGACTAGTACGTACCACCACCATCGAAAGCCGTAGGTTCGTGGAGGTATGGTGGGAGGTACTAGGTGGGCGATGACCGTCAAGTTGATTACATTAGGTTTATTGGGAAAATATATGTAAATGACAACAAAAAAACGTTACTGTTACCTTAGCCGACTCAACCCGGGACCAAAAACCGAGACATTTGCCTCTGGCGGAACGTGTGCGGCATCTTACTCAGCAGGGCATCTATGAGGTGCCATCCGTCAGTGGGGAAAACTGGCTGGGCACGAAGCGGTGCCATCCGTCAGAGGGGAAAACTGGCTGGGCACGAAGCGGTGCCATCCGTCAGTGGGGAAAACTGGCTGGGCACGAAGCGGTGCCATCTGTCAGTGGGGAAAACTGGCTGGGCACGAAGAGGTGCCATCCGTCAGTGGGGAAAACTGGCTGGGCACGAAGCGGTGCCATCCGCGTTGTCGGTTAAAAGTTTTCCAGAGCTCGATTTTTCAATATTTCACCCCTCGATTACTACCCTTTATGGTTGATCAAAATCGATGCCGATGTTACGGGCACATCCCCTGCCAATGTATTTTTTTTTTTTCAGCCAAATTCCATAAACTTTGTTATTAAACGTTGTTAAAGATTTTATGCATCTTGAAACATAAACCGACAAATTTTGAGAGGGGTTACTTTTTTCCCCCTCGGTCGATTACAAAGGCTCATTATAGAAAATAATAAAAACTCTTAATAAAATTTCTTGCAAATTTCTTGTATCAATTCCTAGTAAATGTTGTAAACTTCTTCTATTATATCTTTATCAACTATGCAAACCAATGCAATAAATTATTATTCTTCGAGAAAAGGTATCTGCATATACGAGATGCATATCGAGGTATCTGCATATTGTAACTTTCTGGTTGCCTTTAAGATTTGGTCCCTCTTTTTGAAGGATGAATTCAATTTGAAAATTATATATATATATATATATATATATATATATATATATATATATATATATATATATATATATATATATATATATATATATATATATATATATATATATATATATTGTCAATTGTACAATTAACTTCATACAAGAGCTTGGTGGGGGGGGGGAGGGGGGGGGGGAGGGGAGGCGTAAGATGCCTTTACCTGAGAAAGTTTTGACAAATCTATCAACATTATATCACGTATCCTAGTGAGTCGCAACAGGAACCCGGTTAAATAAATAACGAAATCAACTTCGAAAGAACATTATTATTGAATAATAAATAAATAACTGGAATCGCTCGAAGCATCACAATCACATAAGTCAGGCTGTAAACATAAATATGAAGAATAGACGTACAAGTCTCCGTGAAACGATACATTCCTTTAGATTGATTACAATACTGTATCCAATACTATCAATACGCGCAATTTACTTGAGAAACAATAAATTGGGTTATACATTGTTTATCATCAAATAATTTGAAATTAATGCATTACCTAATAGAATGTTTAAAACATGAACTTTCTCATAATTTTGATAAATTATTAGTACAAATTTCTCATGGCTAACAGAAGTGTCCATTAATTAATTAGGTATTGACATTTTTCACACATTGATTTTTTTAAATAAAAAAACAACCATAAATGTAGACAACCAAATTAACATTTTGACGATTAATTTAATTTTTAGGCCTTGCATTCGATTCTCTAGTTTATAACCTTTCTAACGATGGCGCTATTGACTGGGGTTAATTAATATCAGTGTGAGTCTAAATTTCCTAATTATAAAAGGCGATTCTAAAAAGAATCCGTGAGTTCACGATACTAATTTTATTGTCTATATTATAATAGAGTGTTTACAAGATTTGATTTAATTACCTTACCTTAATTTTACAATTATACAGTCCTCGTAAAAGTCTGTGTGTTTCATGATATTCATTAGGTACGTTTTAATTATGGAAATCCTGGTTATGAAAAATGACAGCAATGCACTTTGTTAGAAACATTTTATAGAGCGCAAAGCTAGGTCCCTTAGTTGGCTTGTGATGGAATTACATAGCGAATTTGTCAAATGATTCAACAGATCGGACTGCTTCCACTAATTGGAATGAGTTATTAATGAATGGTAATAGATTCATTGAATAGCATGTTTTGCTCAGAACTAACTATAATCTAATTTCAGAGTTGTGAAATGGGTCGACTTCCTATCAGACTATGGATAGGTACAGCCCAGCCCGGGCCTCGTGGATAAGCAGACACCTAGGTGTCTCAAGAGGATGGGTGACCCAGTGCCGGGACTTGGGTATTAACAACTGATAGCAATAATATTATTGATCTATTATAAACATACCCTATAATAGCCGTCAGGAGCAAGTGCTATCCCTTGTTCTTCTGAATTGGTTCAGAGTGAAGAATTTTCAGGATTATCTATACTCCCACTTCTTATCAACAACACCATAAGTCTTGATGATTTCGAATCGCCTACCATTTCATAATAAAACCTACACTAACCAACCAACATCACCGGTGTCCTATGAATCGGTACTGACTACCTTATATCCAACTGGGAGCTTGATTTTGCAGCTACCCAACATTATTCAACAGCTCCCGTTTCATTAAAACTCTTGTAGAATCTATAATTATAATGTCCTACCCCGTCAAACCTACTGTCAATACTTGGATTCGAGAAACGTGAAATAATCAGTTTGGATAACTACTTAATAATGACAATACAAAATCCTCGAGCCTCTACGACTTGACTTTTTGTTCAAGTCAAATGGCTTTGAATCATTCGTTTCCGGAATTGCCAACACCCGCTACCAAATTCGTCCTCTGTTTCATCAAATGACAAATAAGCTATAGAATCACCCAGCACATGACAGTTTAGCTTATTAACACAGGATTGTGAACTTCAGTTGCTTGCTTTAAACGACCTTAGGCCTTTAAAAAGCTTACTCAGTAAGCGCATCGAACATTATTTCATTGGAAAACCAAGTTAATAAATTAGGCCACAAAACCAAAAAACCCGTGGTTACTTTAACGTGAAATCAATTACACTAATACGGGAGATTTGACACAAAGCTCGAACTTGTTAACATTTTTTCTAAACACTAGTGTGATCACTTTCGTAAAAGAAAGTGGAAAAATGTGATTAAATTATTTACCACTTCTGGATCGTTTTAAGGATTGGATGAATAATGCTAATTGGGGTGTGCTCAACTTGTGACCTAAGAGGGAAATGAAAAACATACTGACTGGTAACGACAGGCAATTCTGCTTGTAAGCTAAGAAAGGCGTACATAAATCATTTACACTCGTGTTTTCCAATAAATGGAGTATTTGGCCAATAATAAAACAGTGGCAAGTGCACAACAACATGGTATGGGAAAAAAGAAATATTTTACAGGAAATTATTTCACCCATGAAGACTAGTTTTGCGAGGTGCATTCTACGAGTAATTGTGTGATATCAATGTAGAATAACAAAGATTCGCTGTTTATAACATACAACTATTGCTTACACGTCTATAATTTGGTTATTCAGCAATCAACTCACCTTACTTGGTCAATTTTAACGAAAATCACTTTTAAAAATAATGAAATAAATTAAATGAAACAGATCAATAAATTCAAAAAGTTTGAGATTATCATATTTTACATGTACCAGATGAAAGATACTTTTGCTGTCAGATGGTTATTCACTTTAAGCAAACATTCCACGCCGATACACGACTATCTGTTTGAGATTAGAGGAACAGAAGGTCAAAGTGAACACACCCATTTCTACAAAGACACTAGAAACTAACAATACTAGGTAATATTGATATGTGGTCTCGAGGAGTGTATGAAGTCCCGAGGCACAGCCGTCTCCGAATCACTTTAATATCGACGAAAGCAGCTAGAGCGCAGTCCGTTCGTCGTACACCACGACAGCTTCGTTGTCGACGAGGGAGTCTGTGTCTTTATGGAGAAATTGACTTCGCGATTTACTCAGCGCAATGATGGCAGCCTCGTCGTTACGCATCCTGTTTTTACGCTTTTTACTGAAATTTACCTGGAAACAAAATTATAAATATGTACGAGTATATAGTAAATTGTTAAATGTCAAAATAGAACACTGTACATACTATACATACATATGTATGCTTATGCATATGCATACATGCTGTACTATACGTACTATATGAATGCTTGGAGGCCTGTACAGGGTGTCTCACGTTATATCCGGAAAACTTCACCCATGTATTCTGCAACTAATTTCTGATCAAAAGTTCCTTTTAGAGATTTTTTTAAACGCTTTGTTTTCGAGTTATTAAATTGTTTAGACTTTTTATTTTTTCGTGTTTTGGATCTCAATTTACTAAAATGGCCACAACTACCTTAATTTATGGAAACAACTAATTGAGGATACTGTTGGAAAGGAAGTTAAATATCCTTTTGGATAGGACACCTAAAGTGCTAGATTATGTAGGTAACATAGTCAGAAATCTACCCCACAGTGAATTTTTTTTCAAAAAATGAAAAACTACGTATTTTTTAACCCGCCAGACGACATGGACGATCCCAGGGAATTCTCGTGCGTTATTGGAAAAACTTCCTCAAACTGTCAGCTTTCGAACGGTCTAGTCAATTTTACTTTGCTAATTGGGGGAGAAAAGTATGTTTGTATTTTGAAAAACATGGTTTTTTTTCTATGAAATTGAGGGTTGTGGTGAACAATGACCCCCTAAGAAAATAAGAGTTTGAAGCCGGCTTCTACGTATTTTTTTACACTGAATCGAATGGTAACACTTGCAGATCTCCCTCAACTCCGTTATAACCGAGTTTTACACTTAACTAACATGTTTTACCCTTAAAAATACATAAAATCAAGCATAACAAATAAACTCGTGAGTTAATTTGTAAAACTCAGTTATAACGGAGTTGGGTCTAAGAAGAACTTTCGATCAGAAATTAGTAGAAGGATTTCGTGAGCGAAGTTTTACAGATATAGTGAGACAGCCTGTATACTATAGTCTTGGTTGTATATGTATACTTGGAGACTTAGTGACTAGCCTACGAAATTCTGGAGGTTTGAGGAACCTCACTGTCAAATTTCACTGATACTTTGAGAAATACAGACGAGCGTTATTCTTACTTTGGCATAGAGTTCGGACACATCATCAGCAGTGGAAAGAGGACGCGTTTTATTCCGCACGCAAGCTGGTAAGCTTTGAGTCTTCATCATCAAACCACCATTAAATGGGGATAAGTACATTTCCTTGCTGCCTCCACTAGTTTCTTCTAGAACTTGAATAAATAGGGTACTAGTTAGAAAGTTATCAGCATAACATACAATTCATGTTGAAAAGACGAAACCAAGACACATGTGACATCTCTTGAGGATCCTAACATAATAATTCATTTTTCTAGGATAGATGTTTTTAATCAATGATTTATAATTAAGCTGAAGAACTTCATTAGCTGAAAACATTTAAAAAACCAAATTCGCAATAATCGTGATAGCATATTAAATGGAAGAAGTTCTAACATTAGATCCAAGATCACGCACTAGGTGCATGATCTGCACTGAACGCGTTAAGAATATTGGAAATAGTACTATTCAGAATAGTGACAAGCCAATGACGTGCATAGAACAAAACGTACTTGTAGTTGAAGCTGCCATACTGAAATGTGGGGGGCTGAACTCTGAGATCTGAGGAAGGGAGCAAGGTTCATCAACAGCTGGAGACCTGCTCACAACGCGACTGGTTCCAAGGTCAGGAGATAGTGACGAAGGCTGACTATGGGGCCTTGGGGGACGAGATTCTGGGCCCTAAACAATTAAATGGATGCATAGTTTATCCTTAATTCCAAAACTGTAGGGATATATTATCAAGAATCAACGCATACATTAATATCTCAACATTCTCAAAGGGAGATTACACAATCAAGTAAGAGTAGTAACGAATCAACCTAGTAGAGGAACATGCACTGCATAGTAGGCGTATGACGGTACTGTCGGACTGGGACTATGGAACATAGTCTCTCGTTGTCACGATTCCAAACAGTGACAGCCCCTTCATTCTTACCAGTATGCAGTCCCATCTAAAATACCAACACCAACTGGCGCAACTGGCCAAGCAATCTTGGTCGGTACCTGTTCCGTAAAAATCCAAATTTTCCAGGAAACGAGTTCAGCGTTTTCGTTTGTCCAGTATGAATGAACCAAATATAAACAAAAAAATATTTCATTATACCTACATTGAATAATATTATATTTTACCTAAACGAACCTACAACCAACCTAGGCATTACCATACCTACGTACTCTTCAGCATTTGGGTTACCCAGACAACAAGAGAATCAAATTCAATTACTTCATTACTATTAAGCAAGTAAAGCATTCATCTTTCTTCTCGTTTTAACCCGGATGTAGGAATTTCCTTTGCAGAAAAGACCGCTCAAAAGCAGACATACTTGTCTTCCCTGAAAACTGAGTGCAAAGTCCGCAATAAGAAAATATTGGTTGCACTGGTAAATGGGCTGTACCAGTAAAATGGAACGGTTCTATTCTTGTCACTGTCACCGTTGGAATGGTGGCAGCTAAAAACCGGGACCGACACACCCCTACTGCATAGTTATACATATTAAATTATAATGATTTAGTATGTGGTAAAATCTATCGATACTCACAAGAGGAAAATTTATTCTAAAATGAATGAAAAATAACAGAAAAATCAATTCACAGGCAAAACAATCAACAACTTTAACAGATGAATGACTATGCATTAGTCAACAATATTGCCTAAATTTTCTTTACAATTTTGTTGACGGTGAATATTTGACCAACGTTAACGAGCATATAGATTAGAAAATTGCTGGGGTACCTTATGATGTGTGGGGACTGTGATGGATCTGGGAAGAACAGGACATCTATCTAAAGCTGCAGGATCGAGTAGGCGGTTATTGTAAAACCAATGGCTTCCACTGACCCCATTATAGGCGCTCCCACTCGGAAGGACTTCCAGGACACGAGAGCTCACACTCCATTGTCCACTTTTGGGGTCCAAGTACACAGCAGATTCACTGAAATCAGAGAAAATCCATGAGCCCGTTTTGCAAATATCCCATGAATACACGTGACAGTCACTTAATAATCCAACTGGGGGGTGTAAGAACTCAGGTAAATACTTAACTCCCGCATCCAAAGGGGTCTGGTTACATTGGCCTCAGTAGCAAAAGGCGCGGTCTCTTAGAGCTTTCTTTTTGGCAAAGGTAAAGGCACAAGTTCAAATTCTGTTTGAGTTTCAAATAATTGTGGGCCATTATATTTGGCACAGGACAGTAGGACCCAAACTTTAATATGTAATCTCTCTCGAGCCAGACTGTTCCCTGACGTAGCTTCTTAACTACCTCACTCAATGAGTTAAAAAAATCCGTGACAATGACCTTACTCAACTGCCAGTTCTTCCAGGAAGCAACTGCTGAGCCAGTGGCCCGAAGTTTCACTCCATATTTCGTCCGACCCCAATTCAGCTGTCCCAGCTTACATTTGATTCCAGAGAAATGTTACGTCCACAGAAAACTCCCGCAGTCGAAAAGGCTTGATTACACTGGCCTCGGTATAGTAAAGTGGTAAAAGGCACGGTCTTTTCAGAGCTTTCTCTCTGATAAAGGAAGAGACCTACGTTCAAATCCTGTCGTTTCATATATTTTTGGGCCAGTACACTTGGCACAAGACAGTAGGACCCAAACTTTAATATGTTCTCCCTCACGAGCTAGACAGTAAACTTCACATTCCTCAACGTTGCATCTTCACTTCCTCACTGACTGAGTCACAACACACTGTAACAATGACCTCACTCAACCGTGACTTCTTCAAGCTGCCTGCAGTTTCATTCTGTCTCGTCCGACTCTGATTCAGCTGGGTCGGTTCACATTTGACTCCAGGGGAATGTTACGTTCAGGGAAAACTACCGCAGTGAAAGAGGTTTGCTTACGTTAGCCTCAGTTGCGCAGTGGTTAAGGCGAGGTCTTTTCAGAGCTTTCTCACTGGAGTAGGAAAAGGCAATAGTTCGAATTCTGTTGAGAATCAGGTCACTTATCATATCATACATTTTTGTACCGTTACACATATTACATTCATTGATATTGATTCAAAAAGCCTATATCTGCATTGGAGGGAGAAGTAGTATAATGTGAATAACAGAAGTTCCTCAGTCATTGGCAGAAGAAAAACTCGTAAAAACATTGGTATAATATTACCAAATGCATAAAATGATCAAATAACACACAAAAATATTTCGTACATTAGTCGAATCACAAGTCCAAACTGCACCTACCTATTAGCTTGGGTGATATTCATAATTTTATTGATCATCAGTTTTTAAGCCAGAATGATAATCTCTCGTGAATTGCTCAAGATGGCCGATAGAGGAGGTTTATAGTGTCTTCATAACATATAATAAATAAATATAAAATAATAATAACTGACTAGAGAAACTGCAAATAATACATAATTTTCTGGGGGATCTAAAGCAGATAGAACTTTTCTAATTAATAATTCCAAAGAAACGCTGACAATATTTTTCCATAACTCAAGCAATCACAGCAGCACTACACAAAACCAATTTAAATCAGTTTATAAACCACATACCTTGGGAGAACTGGTACAACAGGCCTGGTTGGTGAAGGTACGTTTTCAATTTTCACTCCTAAAACAAAACCACAAGCTTTTGACAAGTTGTATACATTTTCAACACTGCTACAAGCAAAGGTGTTCATAAGCAGTAATGGGGTCTTTATATAAGACTCCTCCAATTTGCAGTACTTAACTAATGACTTTTCACGTTTTTCTTACAAAAAACTACATCAATGATAGTAAAATAAAAAAAAAAAAAATTGAAAAAAAAATAAAAATTCCAGGCAGTTGATCTTTAGACACAAATTACAATTGAAACACACAATGTTCTTCTTTATTTGTACACAATTTGTTTGCAAGCATGAAATATTGCAATTTTTGTTAGTTTTTGACGGAAAACACCTTTAGCACTCAATTAGAAAGGTATTTGAAACTTTCCCTCTCAAGTAAAACCTACTTAATAAAGCTAGCTAATCTCACAAAGACGAGGAAAATATTGGTATTGAAATAATTCGAAATAAATACGTATTCGATAGTCAATGCCATGAAAGTTGCAAAAATTGGTTAGAAGAACCCTCTCAAGACTATTGAGTGAAGAAGAAGAAGAAGAAAAAGGTTTATTAGAATTTTAAACATAATGAATTTGCCAAATTCAGATCAAATAAACAATACGGCAATAATAAATTGTCTGCCGGAAGTAGGGCCTTACAATGCATGCTATTTTAGATTAATAATTGTTCCATTTATTGATAATAAAATACTGAAAAGAAACACGTACTTTGTGAAAACAACACGACACGCCAAAATCCACTTTAACACATTAATCAAAAGTTAAATTCTGCAACAAGCAATTTTCTATATCTCCAAGCCAACCTACAATAGAGCTCCAGCTTCGTCCAATCAGGGCCATTCAGGATTGAAATCGCTTCATCTGGAGACAACGTGTCGCAGCGGAACGCAATGAGCCGAAATTCGGCGAGAATCGGGCATCTACAAAGAAAGTGGTATACATCCTCTCGTTCATGGAGGTTGCACATAGAGCATTCTTCCGACCCGTCTGTTCTGTAAGGCTTCGCGTTGAGACAAAGGGCTTCAGCTCGAATCTTAAATGCCCATCGTGCAATACTTAGAGGAACACAATCATCTCTTACCAGACTAGCACACTTCACTGATTGGTCCAGTCTGTGATATAGTGTGAACGAGTTCGAAGTGGCAGCCCGTTCCACAAAACATGACTTCCTGTGGATCGCAAATGCCGATAAAAGGCTTGCCATGTCCAATTTAAGGCGGTTAAATTCAAATGAGCATAGGTTGTCAGGAACAGAATGCTGCACACAAAGGCGAGCATACTTCTCCGCGTACCCAGCTCCAATCCTTGCCAGCTCAACTGCCACTATTCTGGGAAGACGGGACTCAGACAATTTTGAAATCCTCAGCAAATAGTCGAAGTGTAGTTTGAGCGTATAAACCAATAATGGACTCAGTTCAGTCTCCAGATACAGTATATAGTTCGGTGTGAAATGAGGGAGATGAAACAACTTCCTTACAAACTGCAACTGCACAGACTCCACAGAATCATACTCCAGGTAACCCCACGATTGTGCTGCATAACACAGGATGGCTCTCGTGATTGCATTAAAAATCTCCATTTTAGCGGGTAAAGGAATGTTAGGATTGGAGAAGGCTTGACCCCAGACACAGTTCATGGCCGTCTTGGCCGACCTAGCCTTGCGTGAAAGGTGTTTACTAAAAGACAGCCTAGGTGTTAGGATAATTCCTTAACTATTTGGAGGTCCTCTGTGCCATAGGTCCAATGTTCTGTCGCACGACGTCTGCCTCCCCTCTGGAACACTACCACCTTCGACTTATCCAAATTAGCCTCAAGCCCCCACAGCTCACAATACGCTCGAACCGCATCAATGTTCAACTGTAGCTCCACAGGGTCATCCGCCAAAACTACCATAGCAGCACTTTAATGACTGTCTCGCCAACCTGAACACCATACTGTAGTACATCAGGCAGGTCATTAATGAAGAGCGCAAACAACAGTAACAGTATAACTATTGAGTGTTATAACATTATATATATATATATATATATATATATATATAATATATAAGAAAAATCAGGATCAACGTTGATTCCCTAGCCCACAGGTAAATATTCTTCAGAGTCTATAAGAATGAATTTAAATGAGAATGACTAACTGTAGTCTTTGTTTCGATGAGGAGCAACACAAAATCTCCAGAGGACGGCAGCGATGACGAGCAGGATGATGAGAGCGCCACCTGTGAAGATGGCGATGACGAGTGGCAACTGTTCTGTTGGCATTCGCCATGGCCAAGAAGTTCCTCCACCAGCACTAGATGTTCCATTTTCCTTCAAACAAAGTACAAAAGACAATGCAACTCACGATCAATCAAGAGTACAGAAAAACAACAGTTCATTCACTAGTTATCATTCATGAACATTTCAATAACAATCGTCATGTAGTTCCCTTTCCGACCCTGATGAGAGGGGTGTACAAAACAAATAGTGTTCACATAGAAGTTATAGAAATAGAAGAACGATGAATAGCGTATTTAGCAGAGAATAAATAAGAAGATGAGATTAACGAATGAATAATTCAATATCTCCTTCCACCTTAAAGAGTGGAAAGTAGTGTTGAAGGAGTTCTGGGGCAATCTTGCCTTGTCGTCCCCTCGGGTTGCAAGCTTACTGGGAGGATACTAAATTATGTAACCACCCTCAGTATCTTTAGATACGCCAAAGTTCCTTTTTTGACCCAATGGCAAGGGCATTTGTTCTAATCCATCTAATCCAAGGTGCCAGATATCTGGCCTGGGCAATCTGGTTTTTTACGAAGTTGTCCGGCCAAAAATTGAAAGTCGCACAGGACGCCCGCCAAATGTCCGATTTTTACAGGAAGTTCGGCAAATGTCCGGTTTTTGTTTTCAAAATCTGCGCCTACTGATGTGGGACGTCGCGTTGACTGTACTCAGCAGCACCCACTGCCTCATTTGCGTCCTGCTTCACAATGTTTGAGCGACTTTATTTTCTTCAATGTTGGCTACAGCATGTTATCATAGAATTATGTGCCCCTTAAGATTATCTTTGACCGTTTGCCCTTATAGTCAAACATCATTGAGTGTCCACTTTACTGCTTCCTCACTTTATTTACTGTATTAATTATTCCAGATTATATTGAAATGAACATGAAATATAACTACATACGGAATTTCGCGCCCAAAAAGAGTTACCTAACCCTTGGTAGAGTACCTACCTACTGCCTGCATCAAGGTTAAGTTACCTTGAGGCAATCAACCTATGAAACTAGGTACCTAAATATCCAAAAGTGTAAACATTTGCATTCTTTTATAAGAAGTTTTAGGCGGAGTAGAATTATCTTCAAATGTTGGAGGTAATAATAAATAGGTAAAACTTATTCCAGTAATTAATTTTTATTTATTTATTAATTCACCTACTTCTTTTCTTTTTAGTTCATAAGGTTCCAACTCAAGCCACCATATATATGTTTCAGGAAGTGTGTGTTATATAGTACACATATTACCTACATGAATGGTATTTTAAAAATGTTGATGAAATGGGTGGGTACCTACTCTACTTAGGGTTGTTTTATTTTACTCTTGGCTGTTTACTCTTAAATCACTTAAAATTTAGTTATACATATATAGGTATATTACTTGAATTGAAGAAAATATTTTCATTGGAACATGTAGAACCTTTTACACTATAATAGGTACGTGTGGCAGGGTGACGAGCATGACTTTAAATTGAAAATGAGTAAGTATACGTGTACTGCATGCATGAAACTATATGCATTTGTTACGCTCCAGAAAATTAACTCTCACAGCCGAAGAGGTTTGATTATACCGGCCTTATAGCTCAGTTCATTGGAGTGTTGCAACTAAAGGGGAAATTTCCCCGAAGTTCTAAGGTCACGAGTTCGAACTCCTGTCGAGGTATTAAATATTTTTGGGCCGTTACAGTGGTGCAGTCGAAATTGGACCCGAAATAATACGAAACGATAAATAATTAAATCCCTCTCGAGCCAAAAGACTCTAAGCGTATGTATCACCTTTCACTTCCTCACTTACTTGAGTCAAAACACCGTGACAGTGACCTCGCTCAACTGCTGACTTCTTCCAATGAGCATCTGCTGAGCCAGCGGCCTGCAGTTTCACTTGGTCATTCGTCCTTCCCCAAACCAGCCGAGACAGTTGGTATGTGACTCCGGGGAAATGTTACACTCCAGGAAAATTACTTTCACAGTCGAAGAGGTTTGATTACCCGGCCTCATAGCTCAGACCGTTGGAGTGTTGGGCCTGTTTCACACGTATACGGTTGGATTCGGTTCGATCCCTATTCAATTCATAGCTAAACCCACTTGAGTGTTGAAACTAAGGAGAAATTTTCCCTTAGTAGTAACGACGCGAGTACGAACTCCGTCCGAGGTATCAAATATTTTTGGGCCATTACACATTTTTAATGGGTATTTAAATTTGCCTTCAACACTCACAGTGTCCAGTTTTTCCCGACACACCACCTGTCAACTCTGATACGAACAGAGTAGGAAGTTACCCGAGTTTCTGGCAAAGTGGCATAACTCCCAATGCCGGGGTCTGCATAACCGGACGCTCCCAGCAGTCAAGACCCCTCCCTCAATGTACAAATTGAATTTTCACGTTGAGGTAGGTAATACTAGAACAATGGTTAAACTCACTTGTGGCCACATTTTTGCTGTCAATGTGACAGACTGTTGAAAAACTTGATTTTGATCCATGCTAACACGGTTTCCCACGACATCACCATCTGAAACAGATTCAATACAATAGTAGGCTCTCTAGACGTATAAGGAAAAATGCAAAATTGGATAAAATGTGTACTAGGTCTACTATATCCTGAGGAAAACACTATAATTTAAAGAAAGTTAACACGTAGCTCAGTAATTAAATCAGACAATACAAATCTCATGGATTTGAAAAAGTTGAGACGAAATGATAAATTCACGTGAAAATCGTATGACACCGAATGTGCATAGAGGCAAATGCTATGTATATCTACCAATAAAAGGGGACAATGCATTTGAAGTTAGTCTTTATGAATTATTAGAGTAACAAACATTTAACAACATAGTGATTTCCATCACCATATGTGTGCACACGTTTGTTTACTGCGCATTATCAGAGCAATGTAGAAAACGGACAGGGCAAGGTCATGTACAACACTAGATTCGTTCGGTTTCTTAAACAGCTTGACCACTGAGGGAGACTTTGGAAAACTTTTTAGGAGTTGCCCACGTCAATAGGTAGTTAAAAAAACTGAGATTATTAAAACACTAACATCATCCATGCAAGTTGAATATATGTCTAGAAAGTAGTGTTAACCATCACATCTGATTTTGGGATGGAAAATAGGTACGTTTTGTCAATACCGACTGAGAAAACAAATTTTGGATAATTTCCAATGCGTTTTACATATAAGAATTGTTAGGAGAATGTAACTTCCACATTTTAGGCCTCAAACCAATCTTCACCACAAATTGGCAAACTCTTGATTTATCCAACATTCTGTATATCTGTCAATATTCATTCCCTTGCGTTCCTGAGACGTGCAGGTTATACGCTTGATGTCAGTAAAGCGTGTAATACATCATAAGATATTATCAAATCTATTAAACATGCGATGCCAAAACGGAGTAGCCCTGATCAGTAGTGTCCTCCGGAGCCTGCAAGCTAACGTTATGTACATGATCTGTAAAATGCATGCACTATTCCGTATTTAAATTACTTATGGGATTTTCGCATTATTAATGGACTTTTACATTAGACTCGTTCAATATTTTAATTGTACACCTAACATCTCCATGAGTTTTATTTAAGCCCGATTACCGAAACCACTTTGTATTTGCAATAGGTTTTGTGCAACTGCGTTATTGGATAACTCACCACTCGGAGGTAGCTTTAAAACGACTTTGAGGAATTTCACGTCGTTGAGATGAGGACAAGTGTAGCCACAATACACCATGGCATTATTCCGAATACATACACCTGGAGCTACACTGCAGTCAGCCCATCAAAATTCACTGACTTTACGGAGAGCAACAACTCTCCCTTAACTTGAATAACATTTGCAGGTTTACAGAGCAGAGCAGGGTGCAAAGGAAGTGAGAGTCGTCTAACAAGTTTGTTGAGTTTTGTGTACGGCAGGAGAAACGCTTCCTGCTCAGCCTTGAAAGGGCAGGTTTTTTAATCCTTCGAAACGATACAATTTACGGAATCGCAAGCTATTATTTTTGACATAGTACCATGAAAATTCAGTATTTTACTCACCACTCCGAGTCGATGGAATATAATCTGCTGTGATTCAGTTCATCTACAATGGGATATCCCACTGCGTCGTATTTACTCGTTCGCTGCACAAAGGAAACGACCAAGCGATAACAGGGATTATCATTTCTAGCTCAACAAATTAAAATAAATCACAGAAGAAAGAACTGCTCATGCACTGTACATAATCACAATATATTTACACAAACCTGTCAAACAATAAAGGTTATGGTTCAAAAAATGTCAAACCAAAAAAGAGAAATTGTTTAGGAAAAGAGGTTAGTCACTTTGGCCTTGTTGTTGGTGTTTTTCGAAAGTTCGATTTTCGACAATTTGATTAATTTTTTCGACCTGTCATGGAACCAGGAAACAGGTGACATATACACATGGACCAAGCATGAAAATCCATGGGTCGTTCCAGGATATAAAATTGTGAACGTGGCATTCCCGTAAACTCGCGTTTTCGATTAACGGTAGCTGCGCCATGCGCCATCGTCGATAATGGTGGGATAGATCCTGACTAGACTCAACTCGCACAAGGCAAATTACCATTCATTCCCTGAATGTTTACTAATAAATCATGAACAACAATTAAAAACACCATTTATAACGGTCATGTCCGTTACTAGACAACAAAACTAATTGCTGAAAGTTGAATAAGGGCCACTTTCACCAACAACATATGTACCTACCGGAGTTTGGCCAAATTTATGAACTTGTTCCCCAAAGTTTATTTATTAATGAACATCCTCACACTATAAATGTAACGATTTTGAAGATTTTAAGAATTTATTCCACTTCAAAAATGCACCTGGAAACCTGGGAATAGCAGATCATGCAATCTTGTAGGTACCAAGTTTTCTGGTAGGTACCTCTACCTACCTGTTCCTATTAAAATTATATCATGAAAGTGCAGTGTATAGAAATGGTAGGAATATACTACATTTACAAATGTATGGTCTTGTTTTGGCCGAATTCCTGTGTTCCAGGTAGTTTTGTGACGTCTGTTCGGGAAAGAAGCAAAGGGCGAAGGGCTCTTGTGTTCTGGTCGATTTTTTAAATCCAAATTTTCTCGATTTCATATTGCCTGTCATATTCCTTAACAACGTGTTACTATTCTACCATTCCTCATTCATAGCATGGTAAACTTCATAACCTTTGTGTATAATGTTATTTAGGTCCGTAGGTAACTCTAGGTGTCTAATTAGGGGGAGGGAGGCACTATTCAACCATCACCGAAAACGATTTCTAATTTTTACAATCCACTTATTTTAAGAGCTAATTTAGAGTTTTTGGATCGTATGGTTTTGTTTTTTATGCTCTGCAACTTTGCCAAATATAAAAATGTCTGTAGGATGTACGGTTTAGGAATAATTAGAGAAAAACAAATTAAGCCATTTTTATGAGGCCGCCATTTTGTTTTCCACTAATTTTGAGGTGGCAGATAGATTTTCCCACCTAAAACGGACTACACTTTCAAAATCTAATCTCAAACCTTCCCCTCAAATTACTACCTACCTATTTTCGGTCCTGGCTCCAGGATTATCAACAGGTGCACTCAAAGTACTCCTACTTATCAGGGATAAGTTTACTGGTTATTTAGTGATTTGCTAATGGGTCTCTCTCGCATTACAGAGCTTAAGCATATTTATATCTTCAACTTGCATCCGTCCATTGCTTATTGGTTGTATAATTTACATTTGATCTGAGTTCGAAGTTCCAGAAGGTGAAGGTTTAATGTGCATGAATTGGTAATGAAATTTATATAAGTCACGATCAAATGAGCGAATTTGTAAATGATCGTACTATATTACGTTAAATTGTTTTGAAAATTCAGCACTTTAGGTAAGAAGGATTTTTTAACTAACAATTTTATTGCGAAAAACTCGATGTAAATAAAATTTGGCAATTCAAAAAAGATTTTGGATTTTTAGTTTTTTTTGCAGTTTTTATTTATTTATTTTTGGCAATTATTAACGAAATTCAAGTATCTACCTACATACATTTTTAACATAAATGTTTGCATAGATTTTTCAATATTCTAGTTCATCATTAATACACTTTTTTATTTTATTTTTTTTTTTTTTTTAAAGAAAATGAGAATTTATTTTGGGGAAAGGAAAACTGGGAATTATAAAATTGTTGGATGTGGAATTCGGATCTTATTAGAGGCTGGAGAGAATGTCAGACCAACTTTACTCAACCAGCTCTGTTTTCCAATTCAAGTGGTCGAATATTTCTTCTTGCTCTCCTATTCGAGAAGATACTGTTGTTTTGACTAAAATTCTGCTAAAAAAATATAAATTTAATTTTTAACAATTATTTTTTGAGGCAGGTACAAGATGGCCGTCATCTATTTTATCTGGTAATATTCATGCGTTAATAACCCCACCTCAACATTGGGTCGTGCTAGTGTTGCTAGCTGAGTTTATTCCTCCCTTTGAGTATAAATAATATTATTTATTATAATTTATTTATTTATCATTATATTAATATTATTTATATTCAAAGATACCACCTCACTAACTAAATACTACATATTTCACCACCGCCACGGGAATACTAAATATTTTAAATTCCTACTGAAGAAGGTGGACATCCCTGAGTTCGACTTGTGCTATGAAGTCGGCTCCATACAGGATTTCATTCGTCTCTTTCAACAAAGCACAATAGCAAGGCATGACCTTCAACTTTTTCTTGATCAACATGAAGATGTATCATTTATAAAAACGTATATTAAAAGAAATACTTCTACACATGGACAAAATGCAAGACCTATTCGAATGGGTACAAGCCAAAAATGTAAGAATTTGAAAACAATAGAAATAACACAACCTATGTCCGACATAAGTTCTTCGGACTTGAGACAACAAAAATAGAAGAGAAGAAGAATAAGGTTTATATTTCTGTTATCTGTTACCTCTCGTCTTGTTGAGCGTTGAGCTATATTCTTACTTGTGACGTGAATCCTGGTACTTAATTTATTTTTGCTTTTGTTTATTTCTTCTGTTAATGATGCCGGTATGTCCCATTTGTGAAAAACCGTTCGCTCAATTGTCTCACGTAAGGCGTCACGTGAGGGAAGTACATAGATGTGACGACCCATTGACACCAAATTTGCAAGTGCCGCTAATGAGATGTCCCGCCTGCTATGTAAGCGTTCCAAATAATGCGGAATTCATCAAGCACATTTCTAATGAACACAACTACAGTCCAGCCACTGACGAAATCAGTTTTCAGGACGAAATAGAATTCATCGAATGGAAACAAGGCGTTGAAGAGGAACACCAAATTGAGTTTGTAGTTCGCTCGTCACGAACTCGAAGTGACACAAAGATCGTTTACTACCGGTGCAAACATTCGGGTCCTATAAGGCTAAAGGTGACTGGTGACAATAGAATAAGAAAACCGAAAAAGGGGGTATCGTACAAAACAAACTTTCACTGCCCAGCTATGATAACCGCTAAATTTACCTCTAATAGAGTTGATGTTAGCTTCTGCAAGTCTCACTTTGGTCACGAAGTAAAGCTAGCTTCACCGTCTCCCAATAGAAAATCCAAAGACAGAAAAACAATAAATTTCGATGAAATATCTGACAGTGTCGCAAACCATCGTATGAATGTCGAGGCCGTCTACGAAACAAGCACTTCCATTGATTTGACTATTGATGAAACAATAGATAACTCGGAGTGTGATGCAAGTCTTCGAAGCCACCCAGAAGGAAATGGGCGAGGAGAAACGTTGGAAGATTCTAAAAAAGTTATTATGGATCAACTCAACGGTATAATTTTTGGTTGTAAGTCTGAGGAGGAACTTGATGTCATACGTCAACTAATTGAAAGTGTGGTACCTGGCATTGAAGCAATTAGAAAATCTGCAATTGAATGCAAAAGCCCCACGAAAGTAAATAACCGAACCATGATTTTCACTCAAAACAAATTCCAACCTTTACGCTCAAAAGCAACAAACAGAAAGAATAGAGAAATAATTGCTGAAACTTTGCTCTCACTTCCAGTAATAGCAGATTAATTTTAAAATGTACCATCAATCAACTGCATATACTTACCTACAGCCTAAAATTTATCTCGGTGTACCTTTTATATGCATAACGTATTCTATAAATAATTCTAAAATTAATATATATTATCTTTTCATAATATTGTTTCGTGTGTCCCATTTAATCATATTTCAAGTTCCATTTATCTTCAGCGAATTTTCGTCTAAAATGAAGCTATTACAATGGCTCCAAAAATTTTAAAATAAAAATTTTCGAAAAATTTCTTCATTGAAATCTGTTTTGAGACATTCTGAAACAAATCCTAGAATTTAACGCTTTTTCATATATACCTATACCTATATATGTATATATATATATATATATATATATATATCAAATTTTCGAAAATTTTGAGTTTAGAATTTTTGGAGCCATTGCAATAGGTTTATTTTCTATGAAAATTCGCTAAAAGAATCAATGCGCTCTAAACTTGGGAGAGCTTCCCGAATTTCGGATTTCTTATTTTACTATGTAGGTATGCATTTTCAACGACAAACTTCTGTAGCAGTTTTTTAAAATTTCAAGCTCCCCTAGTTCAGTTTTCAGAGTAATTTTTTGTCCCTTCTATTGAATAATCGATGAAAAAAATTGCCTTGACGTCTGTTTCAAACTGACTCAAATTTATAGTTCCAGTTTCTCCATTGAACATGTTCGTCAATTTCAATTTATTATTTTCAATAACGAACCTTTGTCGACCAATAGAACGAATTTCAACCCCCTCTCAAAATTTGATTGTTTGTTTCATTAGTGTTCATAAATACTGGATTGCTACTTTTAGCATTAATTTTATAATGTGATATTGTGCTGCAAGCTTAATGTTCTATTGAAGATTAATTTTTAAATTTTTTATCATGACTGGCTGAACTAGTCTAAAGAAACTACAAATTTACGTAGAAATGAATATTCTGTGATATTGTAATAAACGACTGAAACATGATTATTTTATGCAGGAAACCTTTTCTAGGAGTTCCCACCCCTTTTTTCTAACTTAGGTATTATCCTAGAATATTTAAAAAAACATTAAACGTGCCCCAAGTAAAAGTTTTGAAACTTATACATGGTACAAATGCAAAAACATATCGCTGTAAGACACCCTGTACTTAACTTGGGACAAATAACATTTCATTTTTAAAAATATTAAATTTGAATTTAAAAATTTGGAAATACCAGAAATTGATAGTTCAGATACCCCTCGAAAAGTAGTTATTATCAAAACCTAAAATTTATACTCCATGTGGTGATAAAGGAGAGCATGAACTTTCAATTTACAACGTGAAGGATGCAAAATGAGAAACCACATACGAGTTGTATGCTTTGAAAGTATTTGTATGTTTGAAAATCAATCAAATAACAAATCATGTAAAAAATCATCCAAAAATGAGTTGATTCTGGGTTAGGCCCCAAAAAATTTACAATAAAACTGTTGTGTATGCAAAGAATCACAGGTACAAAATAGAAATTCCAAATGGAGAATTGAATAAAATATATATTAAGGGCGTTTTAAGTTTAAGGAAGTTTTAGTTTTATTATATTTTTAAAACATTAGCTCTCGTTTCTTAACGAGAATATCATAATTCTGGCCAGAAAATAGTGGACAGTGTGAAAATTATTAGAGTCACTCTAGCCTCACCCTTTTCGGAATGAACTATGAGAATAATTGGAATTGGTAAGCTATGTAAACTGTGGTAACGTAACTATGGGAATTGGTAAGCTATGTAAACAATTTGATGCTCTTTTTCTTGATTTCTTTCATCTTCCTCTAGCTCTATGACAGTTGGGTACCAAAGTTGTGTAAACTAGTTCAGGTTGTAGGGTTAAGGGGGGAGTTGAATGATACCTAGGAATAGTTAAGAAAATTATCGTGACTATGGCCGTGTCTCACAAAAGAGCAAAAGAGATGAAATAATCAATATCCCACTGCTGCCACCATTGTGTGGCCCAAGCTGGCTCATGTTGAAGGAAAAGGGGGAATTCGAAAAGTGACCAAGGGGAACTAGACATGAAATTAATATGACTAGATTGCCGCTAATGACCCTTCTGGTCGAGGTGCGGCTTAAACCTTAAAAAAAAAAAAAAAAAAAAGACTAGATATTCGTGCAGGTAGCCATTACTTCTCACGGGAGTACCTACTGGCATGAGGGTGGAAGGTATATGATTGGGGGTTTTGTTACCGGGCAGTTACTATATTGCAGAAAGATACTAGCACTGAAGGTGGGAGTAGTCTGGCAACAAAATCGCTGGTTGAGGAGCGGACTACAACGGAAACACCTGAACAAACCTACATGGGACGTATATGTGACCACGGGTGAAAGTGAGGCGAATTTGTCAGCAATGACTGTCTTCTGCTCACCGTGACAACTGTGTCAACTAGGAGGCTTGTTGTTATAAGTAAGATGTAGCAGTCCCTGTCAAACTAGAAATGTTGGCGAATGTTGGAGGTTACGATGTTAAATTATGGAGAAACACAAATGACAATGATTTTGTGACTCTGGTAGCTGGAGAAAAGTATGGCTAGAAGAAACACACAGTGACAATAAGTTCACTTACCGTGACAATTGGAAGGTCTCACGGCAGTTCTAGACAGTCCTCGTGGCTTATGTACTAAGTTCGTGACTACTGCATGACTCAGAGTGAGCTACATACAAGTTGAAGACTCTCATGATGTGTTTCTGATACCTTGCAACTTGAAGAATGTAAATTGTCAATACTTTAAATATGTTAGAACCAAAAAGTGTCTATCACCAGACACTAGTGACTACTCAAGTTCACTTTGTGGCTAAACCAAAAAGGGAGTCAGGGCAGTCTTCAATGAGCACAAACTGTCTTTGGGTTGGGCATTTATTGAATACTTTTAAACTTGGCAAGAAAATGACTGTTAGTGACTATGCAACAAATGCAACTTTATAGTGTCTTCTAATAGAAAAATGGCTTCATCAATAATATTTGACTGGTATAGTTAGACAATGCCCTTAGGCGAGAATAATGGTTTAGAGTAGCAAACAGCAAGATATATCAGTCTAAATGCATAATAATGTCTTATGACTGAAACATGTCTTATGTAGTAAAAAATGGCTCTTTGAGCAAATTGTGACTTAGACGTGTCTTTCAACAAAACGTGACTCTGATGAGGAAACGTGGCTTCAGCCAGAATAGTGCCCAATGGTGGAGAGATAGTGTCTACTCTCAACTGCAAAAACAATGCAAATATAAACGCTCGGAAGTAAATGATGACTCTGGAATGAGATAGGTCTCATTTTTCCCCTCCCCTGAAAATAGTTTTTTGGAGTGCGATGTAAGTACCTACCTTTCTGAAGCAATAACTGAATCAATTTACTAGCTTAAATAAATCAATGAATAAATATAAAAAATAAATAAATAAATATAATAAACGAAAATAAAAATAATAATATTTAGTATAGGAGGAAATAATTCCTTTTCTTACTTCTTCATGCTTCTTCTGGTCCTACATTTTTCCTACCTCAGCAGCTTTTCCCTATCAATAAAACAAGCTGGAGGTTGTTGGATGTTTATTCTCTGTAGCCCAAATGAGACAATAGGTAGGTACCCAAGTATGTTTCAAAGCTCCTAAAGCTCCAGGATTGGACTGGATTCTTCATCATTGTCTTGAAGTCTGTTAGTTTCCTTTGGGACTCCAGGAATCCTTTCAGCAGCTGCATTTGGCCGAATGGGAGGGCCTTGTGGCAATGAGGAAGTATCACAGATCTCTGGTTCGGTCGAAGTGGATTTTAGTGCAAGGAGCAGCAGCTGATTTAATACCTGATCAATCAATGGAAGTTTTGAATATGTCAATAACTAGTAGTATTTTAGTTAGTAATATTAATCAATATACATAACTTTGTATATTTGCAATAACTTAAGGTTGCTAATATTACTCGTATTTAAGTGACGTCAAGAGAGAGTAACATTATTAAACTGGTTGCGTTGCTTTTGAAAGGAGATGGGATTCTGCCTTGGATTAAAAACTGCGTGTTGACCAAAACCGCGTTCATTTAAACGGTGTACATTTCGAAGCGTGAGAAGTATCTGTTGGATAATGTTTGTACTTGTGGAAGACATAGAACACAGAAAAGAGACTCATTTCTGTGTTCTGTGGTGGAAGAGCACAAACACATACACACTAGAAAAAAGTAATGATAATAATAATAATAATAAACCCAAATTAAATAACTCCTAATGAAGAGTAGGTGCCATATGTACCTACTGAGGATTATCTCACAGGCTTAGGAAGCTCTGACCGGGCTGCACCAGTGATTCCAAACCATGAGTGATTCCACCAACTTATTCAAACTATAGTAGCACGTGGAGGTCACTGACTAGCTAAGCAATTGAGTGAAGATTATTTTTTTTAGGGTGATGCTGTTTCGCAATAGTAGGTAGGTACCTAGGCACATTGTTTTGAAACTGATGTAGGTACCTACCTAAATTATTAATTTACCACCCTGTTATACATTCATGAACTTGAAATTTTCATCATCGTAGCTTATGAATTTCCAATGAAACTTCGTTCGGGTAATGGTCAATAGTATTATTTGTGAACAGCTGATTTCGGGGTATTCAGGGGTTCAAAGTTACCCCATTTTTCATAGGTAAATGTAACATGAAGGGCAATAGTGAACAGACTGATGCACAGGATGAACATTGAAATAGGTAGGTTTCGAAAGTTATGGATGAAATCTGAAAGAGCACAATTAGGAGAGAAATTTAGTTCTAGTTGTTTTTTCTGAAAGATTTCCGACAGTTATTATCACATTACATTCAAGACAGTACACAGACACCGAAGCCTTCAACTTAGCGATGCGGGACCCGCACTACAAAAGTGTTCCTCGTGTTCCGTAATTGATAAATTGAAGGGGCTTCATGTGTAAATCATCACACGGCGCGTTTTGAAAAAACAAAAAAGAGAAAATTATAGTACCTATGTACATCAGGAAAGTCAAAATGAATTGTTACAAGGATTTATACATAATATATTATATTATAAATATACAAGGCACATAAAGATGAGTACGAAAAATTTATTTGGGTGAAACTACTAGGTAGAGGTCAAGCGCAATTTTCTATATCCATCCGTCTTCGAGATATGATTTTTGAAAGGGGTTTTAAAGAAAACTACGGCATTTGCCTTTAAAACCCAAATTTATCCACTTAAGTCGATCAATATCAACTTTTTACTATATTTTCGAAATCAGCGTTAAATTTTCTAAAATGAAAGTTTCCTTTGGTTCTCGAAAAATAAGACGATGCCGCCAGCCTTAACATAAATGATTTTGAAAACAACAATGTCTTGAAACTTTGAAACTTTACTACCGCTTTAAAAAGTTTCTGAAAACTGTCAAATCTCACAAAAATATCCTCAAATAATAAGCATTATTATCGAACGAAATGGTTTGTGGTTTCGTTCGATTTGGCAGAGAAATTTAAGCTGGAATATGAAAATCATTGCTTCTCCCACCCTTTTCCCTAAACTGAGACCTCGTTTTTTTCACACTCCAACTTAAATTTATCTTCTAAATCAAAAATAAATCACAAAGGTGACCATACCGTTTGTACGCTTTTTAGTTAAGGAAGTTTTTTTTAAATTCGACAACTTTCAGGATCATTTAAAAAGAAGTAGGTAGTAATGTTTACAACGTTTCATCAAAAGTTTTCATTTTTCAAAATGTTTCATTCCTCAGCTGGTATGGTCTTTGATGATATTTTGTCGCAAATCAATGGAAAGTATATATTCTTTTTAGAAAATTTAACGATGACTTTGAAGTTATGGTCAATTGTTGAAATTAATTGAGTCACAGAAGAGAAATACGGGGTTTTCGCAAGAAAACTTTTGCGATCATGATACAACTTCTTCCTCCCCTTCCTTTAATGAAGACTACTTTTTTTTTTCAACATTCCAGTTTTATTTTCTCTACCAAATAAAAATTGTTCGAAA
The DNA here is from genome assembly GCA_030762985.1 of Adelphocoris suturalis. Classification (NCBI taxonomy): domain Eukaryota; kingdom Metazoa; phylum Arthropoda; class Insecta; order Hemiptera; family Miridae; genus Adelphocoris; species Adelphocoris suturalis. Next base: position 114,170,430 of record CM061042.1, read on the forward strand.
ATTTGTATTTTCAATATTTGGAGCCATTGCAATAGCTTAATTTTCTACGAAAATTAGCTAAAACCTTTAGTCAAACGTACCTAAGACTTTTAGAATGTTGATAATATTTATCCATAGGTAAATCGTCACTCACCTTTGAACTCATTCTCTTAAAAAATTGTACAATCCCTCGGCTGAATCCATCTGTCGAGGTTTCAGCGACATACTTTTGAAGACTTCGCCAAGAACAGATCATGTTGGTGAAAACATCGGTACCATGTTAATCAATTTCTATGTAATTTATGGTAAAATCCAAGTCTGAGATTTGATTTCAGACTTCACAGCATTATTTTTTATAATTGATAAAATAATTGATATGCATATGATTGACAGTTGATATGAATTATCTTTGATTTGCATTTTCTATTATATTAAATAAATAGTGTTTTTTTAATTAAATAAATTTTGATTTAAGTCATTTAAATTTAATGTGGTTTTATATTCATTTTCGTGAATCGATAATTTCAACCAGCAGGTTGGTATGATATGAGACATGTATCACGTAGGTACATTTAGAAGATTTAACAATAACCCACAATGTAATAACTGCTATCCACCACTTAGGTACTTGAAAACCACTGAAGGCTCACACATTCAACGAGTTCAAATTTATACCCAAATTGAGTTAGAAGAGCTTTGAGAGGTTGGTATTTATGTTCATTTCTAGGTGTGTGTAGCAGCTGGTTAAACGATAAACAGCTGGAAATAATTACGTTTTGATTTTATTGGATCATTGAGACTCACTGCCGAGAAGAATGGAGCGAGAGTAAATAATGCGATAAATAAAGTAAAATAAACAATAGTAATTAGTGTGGGTTTTTCAAGAACTTTTTATAAAATGCATAGGATGCATACTAGGCACGAAACATTTGAATCAATAAATAGCCGATATCTTGGGATTTTGGCAAACGAAAAATCTCGATATTAAGTCTTGAAGTATTTACTTAGGATTATCTCCGTCATTTCAAGATCGTTCACCTCCGTCTAAAACTGAAAGAGCGAATGCACAAGTGAGGCAAGTAGTTTCAAAACCAGCTCAGTCCACATTTTTTCGAAATACACTTTTTTCCAATATCTTCAAGTTCACGATGCACTCTATCACTCTGTAAAGGCTTACGGATCAAATCCAGTTCAATCTAACAGAAAACCCCCACTGAAGTGGTGGTTTCGCGTCAAAACTGGCTCAATCCATGCTTCTCAGTTAAGCCGCTAGGCCTTCGGCGTTGGACGTTTTTGTTCTGATGTACACAGTTTCACCCATTTTCCCGCTATGAACGCTTTTTTTCCCTCTCTTTACTGTTTAATATTAAATTACTCAATATTCTATCATTTTTCGGGGTTTTGTGAAATAAAGAAGTTCTCAAATGTTTCTACAAGCCTGGTTTCTACATAGGCTGTTGCTATGCAGTCGTCTTTTTTGCAACCTACAAGCTTCTTACAATATAAATACCGAAAAAATGTGATTTCCGACATGAATAATAGAATTTTAGAGGATACTCTTAGGAATATGGCAACAGAGCTAAGTCAAAGTACCCGAGTTGCATCAAAACCGGCTGAATCCAAACTTTGAAATAGAATTTTGAGGAACCCAGACCATTTTCAAAGTCAATATTTGTGATAAAACACTCTAGGGCCTCCAGTTTAAGCAATGAAATGGAACTAACGTGGCTAAAATGGAGTGCTGTACAGGGAAACTTTTTTGTGCTTCCTGAAAAATTTTCTAGTATGGATTGAGCCGGTTTTGAAACTATTCACCTCAAGTGATGGCTAACGGAAGAGATCGAGAGTTTTCCTTAACGTGAAAAGAGTACAAATGTTTATGATTTTGGACGTTTAGACGGATTTCTAGCGTCGATTTCCAAAATATATAACTTCACCTTGATGAAGGTAGGTCATCTAGAAGTTACGGCGGACTTCGCAGTATAGCAACCTACGATAGGACCAACAACAACTGGAAATGTGCCGCTTTTCCTGGGAAAATCGGACATTTGGCTTTTAAAACGATTTTCGCCCGGACAGCTTGTTAAAAAACCGGACTGTCCTGGCCAATACCGGACACCTGGTAACCCTGGGTTTATGGTGGAATGTTTCAATAAAAGGGTGGTTTCTTAAATAGTCAAAGATTTGATAGAAGTCGAAATTTCCTCGTACCGATTCATCATGTCTAGTTTGATTTCCATGGTCAAGTGATTGGGTTTTTCGTCTCTGAAAAGCTTCTTGGCGCGCCAGCTCTTTACCATGTAGGGGTACTTCTCCTCCCACGTCAGCTGCTTCCAAAGGTATGAGCCCAGCTTTATTAACTACAAAACAAGCAAAAATTTTCATTATTCTACGCGCTTGAAATGCTAGTATACAAGTGCTGTATTTCAATGTATAGGCCTACCAATCTAATCAACCTTCATGGGAAAAAACATGCACATTTTTACACAAAGTTTCATTATTTCAGTACTAGATAACCAGTGCTACCAACCCGTTTTAGCGAAAAATCCCCAAAATTCCCAGAAAGAACCAGGAAATCCCATAAATTTAAGTGCCGTTAAAAGCGATTTTGGACACAATATTGATCACAAATTAAATTATTAAGTAGGTAATAAAAGGTGATATAACAAGGAAAACAATGTGAACAAAATTAAAGATCGGATTATTACGAAAAGTTCCAATCATGCAGCATGATCTTATGAGCGAATTTTCATAAATGGTCGTATTACATTTATGTTAAATTCTGTTGAAATATGAGCACTTTGGGGACAAATAAAAATTTTATTATACATTTTATAGCAAACTAACTTTTTGTCAGTAATATTCCAATGAACAAACGATTTTGTGGATTTTTGCAATTTTTTCAAGTGTTTCTATCGATTTTTAGCTTATTTTAATGAAATTTAAGTACATTTTTCAGTACAATTTTGTGCTTAAATTTTTAAATGTCCTAGTTCATGTTCGATTAATTTTTTTCGAGTAGCATTCTGCTAAAAAATAGAAATTTGTTAATTTTTAGCGGTTTTTTTGCCTTTTTTAGTGATTTTTTAAGTACATTTTTTGAAATTTGACCAATTTAATGTACTCAAAAAGTGTTGTCCAACGAACTCATCCTTTCTTTTGAAATGCTTGATTTTTTGGCGAAAGAACGAAGTTTTTATCTCAATTCTATCGAGAGTTATCGTCTGGAATGACACATACATATATATACTTATATATATATATATATATATATATATATATATATATATACATATAAAAAAGCGTTAAAATCCAGGAATCATTTCAGAATGCCTCAAAACAGATTTCGATGAAGAAAATTTTTGAAAATTTTTATTTTAACATTTTTGGAGCCATTGCAATAGCTTTATTTTCCAAGAAAATTCGCTAAAAAAGGAAAAACTCCGTTACCAACTGTAGGCAGGTACTTAGGGTGAATCATGTTGTCAATAAAAGAAAAACTTGATGGGAAACTTTCTCACGAGTAATAAATTTGAATAGGGTAACATCAAAATAACACGGATCACCAAAAAAATGTAAAACAACAAGTATGACTAGTAAGTAAAATAGAAAAAATACAGGTACACCCACTTTGCATGATGATGATCCATTTATTTTTCCTCCAAAATTTTGGAGAAAATTATTTTTCTTGGGGTTCAAACTCCTTCCCTTTCCTACATCTTCACTAACTCTCGTTTGATTCGGTTTGGCTAACAGACGTTCGTGCCTTGGAACTGTCCGTGCGTGTCATTTGTGGTTGTTCTGAGAACGATATAGTGGAGGGATGATTTTGGTTTATTATTTCCAATATTGGTTTATTATTTCCAATAATAAGCCTATGTGATCGTATAGCAAAAAATTTTCATAACCCCCCCTCAAACTTTGTCACTTTACGTTTCAAGGTGTGTAGAATCCAAATTTGAAATGTCCGCCCGCCGTCCGCCGTCCGCCGTCAATTCTGACTTAAAAAATCTGTTCTTTCGCACATAGACTCCACTTGGGGTCTAGTTGGTCCCAACTTCTCGCCAGTTCGATCGCTCCACTCTCATGGGTGCTATGAGCCAAAAATAGGTGAAAAAGTGTCTTTTTTTTGTATATTTCAAGATGTATAGAAATTGGAGATTTATGAGAGAAAAGAAAATGTTAGCTATTAATTTTATGGAGAAAAAAGTATTCTAAATGATACTCTTCTATTCAAAAAGAGATTTTGGATTTTATGCTATTTTTTGCAATTTTATAGATTTTTTAAAACAAAATTAAATGAAGTTCAAGTTTTTAGCATAATTTCGTACATAAATTTTTGAATGTTCTATTTCATAGTTGATAAACTTTATTTGACCAATCTTATGCTAAAAAATATCAATTTAACAATTCTTAGCCATTTTCAGTGATTTTGTTAGCACATTTTTTGAAATTTGACCAATTAGATGATATCAATATGCAGTATAGGTAACACTTTTATGTGTTAGAAAGATGACTTGGTAATAAATTATTTTATCAACTATATTAAAAAGCGTAAAATTGTGAGATTCCGCTGCTGTAATGGAATGAACCCATTTGTGAGGTCTGAAGCTCCGAGTTCCGATACTAAATACCTAAACTATAAGCGGCGTTTAATAATTATGGACCAGAGATCTACGTAGAAGGGCTGTCTAATACATAAATAATAAACCTTTGTGTAATAATTTGCAGCGTTTTTTCATTTGTATTTATGGTGGAATTCACATTTGATTCATTTTAAGGCAGTAAAAAAATAATAGAAATCAAGGATTGTCAGTGAAGCTCAAAAATCCCCCAGAAATCCCCTCCCACCCTTCATCCTCCTAGGTCTCTGAGAGCCCTTAAAAATCCTCCACGTGGGGATAAATCCCCCGTGTTGGCAGCACTGTAAGATAATCCTTGTACGCAGATCACTGGCCTATAAATATATCACGTCGTCGGGTTTGGAATAGAATTGGAAGGTTATACTTCCCTCGCCTTTTATCAAAATTTAATGGAACAAAACCATGCCCTTAGTGTAACTATGGAGATTCTGACAGTATTTTTCATTTGCTGTCAGGTTGTCGTATATTTCAAGCCGAAAGAAATAGGTTTCTAAGAATGGGCTCGTCGCAAGATCTTATGAAGTTCAATAATGTTCAAATTAGTCATAACGTATTTTTCTTTTTACAAAACCCTCCGCCAACTCTCCTGTATCTTTTGATTGTTGCTATTTATATCCAAAGAACTACTAATTAGTATATAATTTGTCTATAAGTTTAATATTAAGTAGGTATCCTATCCGTCAAAATGTGCAAGCGTTCAGTGTGAGTTCAGTGCAAAGTTTTAATTAAGCATTCCGGTAGTGTATTTTTAGGGCGGAATTCATAGACAAAGCCTTAGTGTGTTCACTCGCAGTCACCTAAATGGAAGGTCACACGTTCGAATTCATAGTTGAGAGGGGTGGTTCACTCAACAGTTAGGGGCACACTCAGATTAAACGAGTTTGACAGTACACTCAGGGGACGCTCAATGCTTTTTTAACTTAAGTTGGCAGCCCTGACAGTATGCTGCAGGGAAGCCTCCTTCGTTTGAGGGAAAAGGGACGGGAAAATTCCCTCTCTCATTCCGCACTGATCAACAAACAGTTCTCAAAGGTTACTCTTTTCTTTGTGTTTTGCTTTTTATGCTATTATCCTTGTTCCTTGGGGAGACAAGACATAGGCCTTGTCCGACAAAGACGAAAGTCATTGGTCTTCCCGCCTGGATCGAGGCAACCACAGTTGAATTGAATCCTCCCCCCTCCCATCCTCCAGCCCTTGGTTCGGGTGGGATTAGAGAATTTCAAAATCGCTTATGCCCCCTTTCGGAAAAATCCAAGGAGATCCCCCCACTTGTAGACTCCCCCCACTCAGCCATATGGCCATGCATAGCATGGACAGACAAACAAACAAACACACAGAGTTTCATTCTTATAAATAGTATAGATACTGGTAATTTACAACGATAATACTGGTTCACAAAATAGGCACGCCACTAGATTACCTCACAACCCCCTTTCAAAGAGATGATTGGGGCATTACAAGAGCTTGTCTGACGACTCGCTCACTAATCTCGTTGAGGATTAAAACCTGCAACCCTCGAACGCCACAGTAATTTTTTTTTGTTTTTTAGATTCTTTATTTCTTTTTCATAATACAAATACATAAAAATTGAAAATAAAATGCTCTTTAAAAATAATATAGATTGCTTTAAAAAAAAAAAAAAAAAAAAAACCGAAACTTATCCCCTATGTGGGCATAGCCCGTGGCAGGGAGATGAGTAGTACCTCAGCTAGGAAAATAACAAATGTTCATAAGTGCTTACTTATTTTAAAAAGAGAAAAAGAAACACGCTTCTTTTAAAAAGAATACAATAATATTGTTCCAGCTGCAATGGATCGGAGTGAAATGAAAACAAAACATTTACCCATCCAAGATAGAAAATATAATAATGAAGTTAAAAAGCAGTAGTATTGCAGAAGTTATAACATGATGAAGTGCTTTTTGAGTTTCTGACTATTTTTACAGTTTTTATTTAAAAGCGCCGATCTCAGGGTTTCTGGAAGAGCATTAAACCCACGTACACCTCGTGCTGGGTATGAGTTGTAACCAAGAGTAGTGCGAAAATATGGAATAGTCATAGAGTTGCAAGAATGGAATCTGGTGTAGGTAAGTTAAATGGTTAGGCGTGGAAAAACTTTTTTCTTTCAAGATCTGTAATGCAATGAAGCTCCATCAGTGAGGGAAATTTTAAAATATTCAAATGTTTAAATAAGGGTTCGGTATGTTCCAAAAACCTCTTCTTACTTATAATTCTTATTAGCTGTTTTTGGGTGGTGATAATGGGCAATATGGTAGTGGGATAAGTGGCAGGAATACCGTACAAAAGCACTGATTGGACAAGAGCAAAGTAAAATATTTTTAATAGAGGCAATGATAATATTTTATTTAATATAGCAAAGATGTAAATTAATTTTCTTAATCTAATTGGTGCCTGAATGACCTCACTAAAGGCCAAAAACCTGAGGTTCTAATAATCGCAACGTTTCTTTATTTGGATAGTTCAAATTATATCGATACTTTCCAAAGAAGGCCTTTCTGTCCTTAAATTGGTCTTTCATTGATCTCCAACTGGGGCTTCTTCAGCGAGATGATAATTAAATTCAAAATATCAAATTCAAAATTGTAAAATATCTACTTATCGTTTTCTTTTTGTGATAAAAAATCGAATTTAAATTTATCAGTTTATGAAAATCAAATTTAAAATTGTAAACTTTTATGTAGGTAACAATGTTTTAGCGAATTTTCTTAGAAAATGAAGCTATTGCAATGGCTCCAAAAATTTTAAAATAAAAATTTTCAAAAATTTTCTTCATCGAAATCTGTTTTGAGGCATTCTGAAATGATTCCTGGATTTTAACGCTTTTATGTATATATATATATATATATATACCTATATATATATATATATATATATATATATATATATATATATATATATATATATATATATATATATATATGTATATGTATGTATGTATGTATGTATGTATGTATGTATGTATGAATGTATGTATGTATGTGTCATTCCAGGCGATAACTCTCGATAGAATTGAGATAAAAACTTCGTCCTTTCGCCAAAAAATCAAGCATTTCAAAAGAAAGTATGAGTTCGTTGGACAACAATTTTTGAGCACATTAAATTGGTCAAATTTCGAAAAATGTTCCCAAAAAGTCACTAAAAATTGCTAAAAACGGTCAAAAATTGTTAAATTTCTATTTTTTTTGCAGAATTTCAGTCAAAACTAAATTTTCAACGATTAACTAGGACATTAAAAATTTTTGCTCAAAATTATGATGATAAACGTTCTTAAATGTCATTGAAATTTGCTGAAATATCTATAAAAACTGCAAAAAATTAAAAATCAAAAGCCCCTTTTGAATCAGTGGAATTTTATCTAGAATAAGTTTTTTGCCATAAAATTGGTTTTTAACCATTTCTGTCAACTAAAATTGCCCCAATTTCAATGCAATTTAACATACTATAGTACGATAGATAGTCTATGAAAATTCGCTCATACGATCATGCTGCATGACTGGAACTTTTTTTTCCGTATCTTTTACCTTGTTTGCTGGTAATAAAAAATCAATTTAAGGACAGAAAGGGCTTTTTTGGAAAGTCTAGTTATATGATTCGCACCAGATCTTCGCGTTTCAATCATTTCTGTTTTTGAACCTTATGGATAGTCAGGACCCCAAATTCAGGGGGAATTTGAAAAACTAACTATTTAGACGAAAACCAGTAAAATATGCATTTATATGAATTAATTCTGAAAACCGCGGTTTTATGCATATAAATGCTCGATAATTTTCAATTCTGTTGGTTCCAGAGTGGTAAAAATACCACCAGAAGGGTTCTTTAAATGTGTACCTACTATTCGGGGAAAAAAAAAAATTAAAAATAAAAAATAAAATGCAAATATAGGTGCTAGATTTTGAGCCTTAATTATAACGTATCTCACTGGATCGTTTTTCAAGATTAATTTCATTAAGGTATGGAGGAAAGGTACTATCTAGGTTTAGGTTCGTAGCCCTAGATAGGTGATACCGTATACGGTAGCATAATATTACACTGTTATAGGTTGCTGACGTCAGTACGTACTTCCTTTCTCCTGAGCTCAGGAAAACGGACTTTCAGGTCTTCCAGGAAATTGAAAAAACTGCTCGTCGTCGGCATCTCGCTGTTTTCTCTTCGATGCACAACTCGATTTGTATTTTATTCCATCACGTCTCAGGCGTTACAGGCGTTACTCCGGTACCGAACAAGATTTCCACCGCTATATTCACACAAGCTCAGCAACTGCGAAGTGAATTTGAAAATGAAAGAAAATCTTGGAAACAACAATTTTGAAGGATGGTTCGAACTAAATATTGTCTTCAGATGCCGGAAAATTTGGATTGATTTACTTTAATGAGATTGAAACAATCGATATGGTTGCCTGGACGATTTTGAGGTAAAAAAAGTATCCAGCAACTAACTGGAGTTTCCCAATTAAATGATCATTAATAAATTCTTGTTACGAATTCCTGTAAGGACTGCTATTGAAGTTTACACAATAAACGGAGAAGGGGTGAGTCTGGCCTACTCCGGATTTCCTATATCGACCTTTTTTCAACCAATTGAAACTTTTTTTCAAACAAATGAAACCTTACTTCAATCGAATGAAAAATTTTTGAACCATCCAGAAAAAAATAACATTTTATTTCATGTTTTCGAAGTTCTCAGACATCACTTCGAATTGCTGCGATATTCTGCCCATTTTGGGTTATCGTAATAAACGTGATGTTTAATTTAAGATATTTTTATGCCAAACTTACTCACATGAAAGGAAATAATTCGAAAAGTAAATTTTTTGCAATTTGTTTGCTCGAATCATTTTATTTATCTGAACTGAGATCGCTCATCTTCACAAAATCCATCTGAATCACTTTGGAGAATGTTACGATATAAGTACGCGTTCTGACAGTTTTCGAACTCATCAAAACTGGAACGGGATATTCCGGGGCGTTCCGGAACTTGTGGAACCGCGTTCTGCACTGCGAACGATTTCAGAACTTGGAAATGGAATAACCTGTGTTATTGTTTGTAACCTCACTCAACTCGTGTTACCTTTTGGTGCTCCTATTCAGAATATTTTTAGAGCCCGTGAATATATTACTCATTATGGCCGTGAATATTACTTAACTATAACCCCATGAAAAAAAAAAAACCACGATGGCTGAGGAGTATACTTACTCGAAAAAATTGAGTTTCGTGGATGTAGACGAGACCCAACTATAACTTCAATCTAGTTCTCGTAGTTTACAAACCATAAGACAATCATCATCAAAACTATCGCTTTCCGAACTTGACGAGCTAGTTGACATTTCGATCATAGAGTAGGTACCTACTTATACTAACGTGTAGAGACTAAAGTATGATTTCGGTGAAGTAGTTGTTTACTCCACGAGATCCGAAAAATTGTGAAATGCGCATGCGTTAACTACGTCCTTGTGTTCGAGTTCCGGAAAAAAAAGAACCGTTCCGAACTGGCAGAGCGCACACTGAGAACGAAGTTATAATAAACGCACCTTTTCATTAAGATGCATCCTATGTTACTTTTTTAAACATGAAGTTTCATTGTTTGTTTATCACCCACGAACCACTCTGGGCGATGATTATACTGAGATATTGGCATCATAACTAGTAAATACACTGCCAAGGAAATGGCACATGAGCTTCCTCGTGACCTTCTCAGTACGTCACCATTAAATTCCAGAAAAATAGAAACGACCGGTTCTGGCACCAGGGAATTAATAAGGTGGGAAATTGGAAGCTGAATGGTACATATAATAAATGACCGTACGATTCGTATGTCACCTCAAGGGACTCTACCGGGATCATTCCTGAAAATTTGAACTAAATCGGATAAAATTAACTAAGCTGAGACCGTAACAAAAACATCACTTTCGCGCATGCGCCTAGCGTACCGCTGCTGATGATCGCTAAGAATGTGATACGGGACCTCAAGAAACCTTGCCCGCATCATCCCTGAAAATCTGATTGAAATCCGTTCAAAATTGCCTGGGTTATGATCGAAACAAGAAAATTTTGTTTGCGCCTGCGCAGAGACTACCGTTGATTAGATCATGACGGAACTGATAGGGGACCATGTAGAGCTATACCCGCACGATCCCTAAAAATTTGAAGAAAATCGCATCAAAATTGTGGAAATTACGGCTGTTGCAAGGACCGTAACAAGAATATTTCGTTCACGCATGCGCAGAGCGTACCGCTAATGCAATTATGATGATTGTCTTATGGGACCTTACCCACATCATCTCTGAAAATCTGACCGAAATCCGTTCAACACTGACCGAGTTATGACCGTCACAAGGAATTCACGTTAGCGCCTGCGCAGAAGCTACCGTTGATTCGATCATGATGAAGTTGATAGGGGACCATCTAGAGCTTAACCTGCACAATCCCTGAAAATTTGGTTAAAATCGGATCAAAATTGTGGAAGTTATGGCTGTTACAAGGAAATGTGGACGGACAGACAGACAGACACGGAACCAAATTTGTTCAGGAGGCTCTGAAACGCAAAATGCGAGTGGAAATTTTGATTTTGGAGCAAAAATTTTTTTTTCATTTCGAAAGTGAAAACAAAGCTTCCGCTGCCTTGCAGTCTCGGAAGCAAAACGGGGACAGTCAGAACCGTTCGGAACTGCAAAACACTGCGAACGCCGTGCGTACTCGGCGTTCCGGAACTGGGCGTTTTGGCACTGCGAACTACAAAACTCAACTGCGCTTGCCCAGAACCGTTCCGAACTGGCAGGGCGCACACTGAGAACGAAGTTATAATAAACGCACCTTTTCATTAAGATGCATCCTGTGGTACTTTTTTAAACATGAAGTTTCGTTGTTTGTTTATCACCACGAACCACTCTGGGCGATGAATATACAGTGGATCCTGGATAATTCGAACTTCTTTAATTCGAAATCTTCTTTAATTCGACTATTTCTCTTGGTCCCTAGCATTTTGTATTTAAACAATGCTAAAAAATCGTGGATAATTCGAATTTTATTTTAGATAATTCGAATTTTTGGCGTACTAATTAAGGTTTAAATGTTGAGCTGAGACTCAAAATAATTATAAATTTATCGAGAAATACGTTTTAGTAACGATATTCGGCAAAAGGATTGCGTTAGACCAAATGCATGCAAGTCAGTGCCATCGTACAGTCTGATAACTCTCCTTCCCCTCCTCTTTGAATGCGTTGGAATCTTTTATAATGGCCGAGAGACTTAATTCAAGGAAACAGGCCAAAATATCATCCTTTTTTGAAAAACAATAGATTGTTTTTTATGGTTGCAGTTAAATTAAGTACCATTCCAGGTGTCTTTATATTTATTGCTCATTATTCTGTTGGTCAATACAGCATTCAACGTTACTGTATGTACTTTACTTCGTACAGTAGTTTGTTAAAATATAATTTATTATAATTTATTAAAACTTCTTTAATTCGAATTTTTGGTAAATTCGAAGTTTTTGACTGGTCCCTTGAGGTTCGAATTATCCAAGTTTCACTGTACTGAGGTATTGGCATCATAACAGACAAATAATGACAACCTTTGATCCGAAAAACGGCGATTCATTGCAGTAATTTTTCCCACAGATAGTATTTACGAGTATTATAATAATACTTGAAAATTGTTTATAGAAAAGTTGCTGTCTTTGTGTTATTGTAGTGAATTCAGAAATCAAGTAGGGCCTATTTCCTGTATAGCCATAATGCGCATCTCTATAATATGCGGGTCTTTGTTTTCAAGTCCACTCGATCATTCTCCCGACAATATGTTGAAGTGGGTTCAGGACGTTCTCTCCAGTGATGTGTTGTGTGAAGTGCTCTCAGTGTGTTGTTGAGAACTCGAGACGTCCTCTGTGCGCAGTTGAGATGGTTTCAGTGTGTAGTCGAGGTGCTTTGCAGTGTGTAGTTGAAGGTGCTTCGCAGTGTGTTGCTCTCGGAAATATAGAGCGATGACTCCCTGATGAGCAGCCTCTCCGGAGCACCTCTTTCATCCCTTTGTGATTCCTCCTTCACGAGCCTCCTCCTCCGCTCGAATTATCCGCCGCAAGTGGCTTTTACGCTCATACTTACATGCAAATTCCTCTCGGTTGATAGGAGGCGCTCCGCGGTCTATTTCCTCATCCCTCCCACCCGTTCCCTCTTGTATTTCCCTTTCATTTCTCCCTTCCCTCTTATCCGCAGAATAGAGCTATCATCTAATAGCAACCCTTCCACCCCTCCTTGTCACCACTTACTTTTCATATAAGACCAAGTAACCTAGCGGAATTACTCGTTCAAAGCCACCTACGTAACACTATTGCTGAATGGAGTGAACTCCATCTTGCTTAACACTATTGGCGATAGACCCACAGCACATAATACTATTGGCGATGGTGCGTTTTAGTAATCACCTCTGAACATAAAGGGCAGGATCTTGGATGAGCCACTTATCTCTGGGTACCTGGAATAAACTTATTCGCAATTTAACCGCTTATAACCGTTAGGAGCTTTTTGAATGATGTAACTAACAACGCAAGGCTCATTTTATTATATACTAGCCGCTCCGGCTCGCTACGCTCGCCTCCACGTCCAGCCGGGGGGCAAGCCCCCCGGACCCCCCATTAAATTGCTCGCTTCGCTCGCAAAGAGTGGCATGTAGGGAATGTTGCTCGCTTCGCTCGCAAAGTGTAGCATGTAGGGAATGTTTCTCGCTTCGCTCGCAAAGTGTGGCGTGTAAGAATGTTGCTCGCTTCGCTCGTAAAGTGTGGCATGTAGGTAATGTTGCTCGCTTCGCTCGCAAAGTGTGGGGTGTATACATGCGATGTATTACAATTTAAACATGTAGGGGATGTTGCTCACTTCGCTCGCAAACGGTATATCCCTAAGGGTAGGTTTAACCTCTGATGGGGATGTTACTCGCTTAGGTCGCTTGAGGAAGTTATACTGCCCACCCAACTTGGCAGACGTTTTTTTCTGTTGGAAATTCTTACAAACAAATTAAATCTTATAAAACTACGTGGAACCACAAAAAGATTATTCGGGGATGTTGCTCGCTTTGCTCGCAAGGTATACCTGTATATAGGTAGGAAAAAACCCGTATTTATTCTTTTGAAATAGGCCTGCAGGTAACATTGTGAAATACCTGACGATCCCCTTGACGTCTTCGTAGAGCCTTCTCGCGAACACGGCAAAATTAATTTCTGATGTTAAACGCTTCTTCTCGCTTCTGCTCGCGATTTGACCGACTTAACGTCACTTTTTTCGATATCCGATTTCGGATTGAGATTCGGCGGACCCAAAGCTGTATTTCGCCCGCGAAAACCGTTCCGAAAAACGTACCTTTATGGGGTATATTTTAATCGGAAAAAACCAAGATTTTCGGCGGACTTTTCGAGAAAACGGGTCCGTACTCTCGCATTTTTTTGACGCATTTCCCGATACTTTTTTCGCGATCCGATCGCGCCGTCGTCTTCCTCGCTTGAGGAAGTTATACTGCCCACCCAACTTGGCAGACGTTTTTTTCAGTTGGGAATTATTACAAACAAATTAAATCTTATAAAACTACGTGGAACCACGAAAAGTTTATTCGGGGATGTTGCTCGCTTCGCTCGCAAGGTATACCTGTATATGTGTAGGACAAAGTCCGTATTTATTATTTGAAATGGCTCTCGCTTCGCTCGCAAGGTAGGTACCTATGTAGGCATACCTGCTCGCCTCGCAATGTTGTGACATCGAACCCTTCACGTCAATTCTTGAGCCTTCTCTCGTCCACGGCAGAATCATTTTAATCGCTTTGCTCGCTTCTGCTCGCAATTTGACCGAGTTCTCGTCACTTTTTTCGATATCCGATTTCGGATTCAGATTCGGCGGACCCAAAGCTGTATTTCGCCCGCGAAAACCGTTACGAAAAACGTACCTTTATGGGGTATATTTTAATCGGAAAAAACCAAGTTTTTCGGCGGACTTTTCGAGAAAACGGGTCCGTACTCTCGCATTTTTTTTTACGCATTTCCCGATACTTTTTTCGCGATCCGATCGCGCCGTCGTCTTCCTCGTTCAAAAACCTACGAAACCGGTATTTTTCCGGAATTGTCGACGGCCGTTTAGAGGGGTAGAGGATGCGGGGAAGTCCAAAAAGCGCACATTAATTCTTACTTCGACCCCCCTCCCGCCCACCCGCCCATCCCTCCCGCCCTACGGCCCATGGTTCGGGTGGGATTAGAAAATTTTAAATTCGCTCGGTCCCCCTTTCGGAAAATCCCAAGAAGATCCCCCCACTCGCTCCTTTCCTTGGTTTTCCCATACCTATTTGGTTCGTTGAAAATAATCCGCGTCGCCACTATTAAATTCAAGGCGAGGTAAATTCACAACTTAAATATTTTATTGTCTTATTTCATCGCTATAACTAATTAAACATATTGGTAATGATTTCATAAACACTGGAGTAGAAAACCCAACAATTTTATAGTTAATACATTTTATTTGAGCAATATTCAGCTAAAAAATATAACTTCAACGATTTTTAGCCGTTTTCAGCAATTTTTAGTGATTTTTTTTAGTACATTTTTGAATTTTAACCAGTTTAATGTGCTCAAAAAGTGCTGGCCAACGAACTAATCCTTCCATTTAGAAATCTTGGTTTTTTGGCACAAGATCGGAATTTTATCTCAATCCTAAGGAAACTTATTGTCTGGAATGAGACACACACACATATATACATTTTGTGATTTTCTTCCCTCTTCTGCTACGCTCTCTCTAAGTTCTCTTTAGCCTTTAGGCGCAAGGTTTTTAACA
This sequence comes from Adelphocoris suturalis, assembly GCA_030762985.1. Lineage (NCBI taxonomy): Eukaryota > Metazoa > Arthropoda > Insecta > Hemiptera > Miridae > Adelphocoris > Adelphocoris suturalis. Next base: position 114,185,873 of record CM061042.1, read on the forward strand.
TGGATATGGTTGTCTTTTGGCTGGTATTCAATGTATAAATTTAAGATAAATTGAGGGCTTCTCAACGAGTGGATAATGATTTTTGAAAAGATGAAAAACCAGCAGAGTTACTTTTATTCATTTATTTATATACAATACGCGCAAGCCCAATACAAGAGCATAAGAATAAGAAATTTAGAGTTATGTAAGCAACCACACGAAGGTAAGAAAATAGACAATTATTAAATGTAAGGATGACTAATTAATGTAAAGGCTGATGTATAAATTAAATTCTAAAGAGGCCACTGATCTTCTATGTTTAAAATCATTTTCACAGTTTAGTGGTGAAAAATGTCAAGGTCCGGGCAGAATTCGTAAAAGTGGTGCATTATGCCAAATGGCAATCCAAGTGCAAAATCCACCAAATCCTGCGTCATGCTACTATATACAATCAGCAAAGTGAAATAAAACTACGACGTATATAAATATATCACAGATCAGATATCACAGTTCGTAGTAGTGCTCAGCGGCTCTCAGGTACAACAAAAGGGATCGGACCCTGTCTGGTCCGAATAAAACGTCAACCCACTGAGGGAGCTAATGCTGGACTCGGAGTTCCACAAGGGCTGGGCAGTCCTCCAGAAAGTGACGGATGGACAGATCACCCCCACATCTCCCACACAAAATATCTCGAGCTTCTACACTAAGCAGGTGTCTGTGAGTAAGACGGTTATGACCAGTGGCAATCCGGTTGATCACTATTCGATCCCTCCTTAGAAGTAGGGTAACGAAAGGGCCCACCGGGCTCAAGTCCTGGAGGAAACCACGCAGACCAGTGACCTCACCCTGCCATTGCTCAGATGGAATTGGCTTTATGGTGCATGTAGGAGATTTGATCCTCTTTGCGTATAGGCAACATATCAATGGAGTTATGACCAATGACTCTCCTTGCAAGGGCATCTACACACTCATTGCCATGAATGCCCACATTGCTCGGTACCCACATGAAAATTATGGTTGAGTTCAATGTCGTGGCTTGGTGTAGCCTTTGTAGGCTTTGCATTAGGTGATCATCAGAATATGAGTCCCTAATCGCCTCGATGGTACTTAGTGAATCGCTACAAATGACATAATTCCCAACTCACAATAACTGGCAGTGTCGAACAGCCAGTGTCACTGCCCACAGCTCTGCTGTGAACACAGACACAACTGGTGGTAGGCGTCTAGAGACTTGGAAGTTTTGGCTCCATAGAGCTAGGCCAACACCATCAAGGCTCATTAAGATACACTGGAAGACAATATTCAACTACATAAATAAACCTAATCAAGGGTTAAAGTTGAGAATTTTTGCTTCTCAATTCATATTTTGAGAATGCATTTGACACGTTCACTTGACAACATTTTTGAACACACGAAAGAAGGGGTGTCACGTTCTTAATCTGCTTACTAGATAAGTGATTTTAGCGTTGCTATAATACGACGTTTACTGTTGACTCAGCTATTATTCAAAGAGGAATCATTAGAAAAGTCCAGGTAACTAGGGAAAAGTAATTACGAGTATGTGCCAGCGATTGCTACTCTGTATAGCTCACTTGTGCTCCCAATCTTGGAGTATGCCTCGATTGTTTGGAGTCCATATTACAAGTGCCTCATCAAACCTATTGAGAGAGTTCACAGTTATACCAATGGCCGCAGATAACTTTGATTTGTCCAAATCACAGTTTCATGATGCACTGTCAGTGCGGTACGGATTTGAACCTTATGGCTTGCCAGTCTCCTGCGATGGATGTGGAGAGTCAATGGACGTTAATCATGCCCTTAATTGTAAAAAGGGAGGTTTAGTAAAACGAGGTCACGACAATGTCAGGGATGAATGTGCCCTCATGGCTAACCTTGCGTGGGGTTCGACCGAGCCAGTTCTACGCGACAATAGATGCCAGCTCTAGTTGCGGATATAAATATTCATGGCGTGTGGGACAGCGAGAGACCGGCGTTTTTTGACACTCGCATCATAAATGCTGACGCCGTCTCTTACTCATCCCAAGAATGGCCTACTATATCGCAAAACGCAGCTCACACCAAGCATACAAAGTATAATCGAGCAGCTGAAGACCTTAGAGGATCCTTCACGCCTCTGATATGTTCGTGTGACGGAGCTCTCCATCAAGAATATGATCTGTTTTTGAAGAGGATGGCGGGTTTCCTTGCGGACAAGTGGTCTCGCCCATATTCACAAATTTGTTCTTGGGTGAGGGTGAAAACACAATTCTCCATCATCCGAGCAGTGAACCTTCGGCTCAGGGGAACAAGGAGGGCAATAAGAAGCCTGAGCTTGGAGGATGGGGCAGCCACTCTACTACTGACGGAGTAGTCCAACAAGAAGTTCTGCATTTAGAGGGAAGGTCGGATCCACCAAGAAGCTAAAACAGCCAACAGCCTCATACAAACTCTTCCAAAACCCCCATCTTCAGAAAAATTCACATAATACTGTTACATTAAATATACATAATTTATATTAGTAAAAAAAAAAAAAAAAAAAAAATAAAAATAAATGAAAAAAAAAAAAAAAAATTGAGAGAGTTCATCGTAGATTCCTGCGCTTTACCTCATATAAACTGAGTATCCCGCAGGATTTGGTGGATTTTGCACTTGGATCGCCATTTGGCATAATGCACCACTTTTACGAATTCTGGGACCTTGACATTTTTCACCACTAAACTGTGAAAATGATTTTAAACATAGAAGATCAGTGGCCTCTTTAGAATTTAATTTATACATCAGCCTTTACATTAATTAGTCATCCTTACATTTAATAATTGTCTATTTTCTTACCTTCGTGTGGTTGCTTACATAACTCTAAATTTCTTATTCTTATGCTCTTGTATTGGGCTTGCCCGTATTGTATATAAATAAAAGTAACTCTGCTGGTTTTTCATCTTTTCAAAAATCGTTATCCACTCGTTGAGAAGCCCTCAATTTACCTTAAATTTAGACATTGAATACCAGCCAAAAGACAATCATATCCATGTTAAAAACCTTGCGCCTAAAGGCTAAAGAGAACTTAGAGAGAGCGTAGCAGAAGAGGGAAGAAAATCACAAAATGTATACAGGTATGTGTGTGTGTCTCATTCCAGACAATAAGTTTCCTTAGGATTGAGATAAAATTCCGATCTTGTGCCAAAAAACCAAGATTTCTAAATGGAAGGATTAGTTCGTTGGCCAGCACTTTTTGAGCACATTAAATTGGTTACATTTCAAAAATGTACTAACAAAATCACTAAAAACGGCTAAAAATCGTTAAAGCTATATTTTTTAGCTGAATATTGCTCAAATAAAATGTATTAACTATAAAATTGTTGGGTTTTCTACTCCAGTGTTTATGAAATCATTACCAATATGTTTAATTAGTTATAGCGATGAAATAAGACAATAAAATATTCAGTTGTGAATTTACCTCGCCTTGAATTTAATAGTGGCGACGCGGATTATTTTCAACGAACCAAATAGGTATGGGAAAACCAAGGAAAGGAGCATCACAAACTAGTGAGTCTTGGGAAGACGGCGAAAACTGGAAACCAGTAAAATTGAACCTACCCGCATTTGATACAGTGAGTACCTCATGGGAAATTTATAGTCGTCGAGTAAAAAATTACTTTGAACTTTATGAAGTGCCAATCAGGAAACAAGCACTGGCATTGTTGGATGCGATTGGTGAACAAACCTACTCAAGGGTAAGCGATTTGTGCCAACCAGACTTGCCAGAAGACAAGAGCGTGGAGGAATTATTTGACATATTGTCCGGATTTTTCACGCCTCAACCAAATAAATTTGCGGAAAGAGTGAAGTTTCATTCGAGGACCCAAGGTTCTGGTGAATCTGTTCAGGAGTTTTACGCAACTCTGCGAAACCTAACAAAGGGTTGCAAATTCCCAGCTGCCTGGATAGAAGAAGCAGTGACAACGCAATTTGTGATTGGAATTCGAAATAAGAAGTTGAGGAACGATCTGCTGAACCTAAGCCCAGCATCAACCAAACAAGCTGTACAGTTCGCCATCAACTTTGAAACCAATGAAAAAGCCAACACTAACCTGGAGGAGGAGACAAAAAGATTGAATGGAAAGGAAGGAGAGATAGCTGCAGTTCCAAAAGAGACTAGAAATAGAAAACCATTCGAATGGAAGAAACGACTGTGCGAAAGGTATGACCGAAGAGGACACGAAGAAAACGTATGTCGTTTTAAAGAAAGTCAATGTAACCGGTGTAAAAGGACAGGCCATATCTCCCGAGCATGTAAGAAGAGGTAAAACAAGCTGAAATAGACCAAGACCCAAACGGGGAAGTCCCTATTGAGCTGGGGTCAGAACAGGATCACATTTGGATTCTAGGATCGCAATCTCGGAGGAGGAAGATCTGGGTATCCGTCAGATTAGGGCAGTAGTGGAGCCGTTTCAAGTGGACACTGGAGCTTCGGTTTCAATCATAAGCCATAGAAGACTTAAAGAAATTCTGCCAACAGCAAGGTTGATGTCTTCGGATTTGGATCTCAAGACATACACTGGGGACAGAATCAAGGTGGCAGGAATGCTGAAACTACTAGTATCTATCAATAGCCTAAGTGGGTAAAGTTGTATGTAGCTGAAGGAAACTATGCAACTCTTCTGGGCCTGGAATGGTTGAGGGAGTTCCAGCTCGATTGGCACAAGTTGTTCACCGAGACGAAGGATCCATCAATTTCCAACAGTATGTCAATGATCATTGATAAATAATATTCTTTTTATTTAAATAAATGTATTAATAAATATCCTGTGGTATTTAAAGATGGAGTAGGTAAAATTAAAGGCTGTGAGGCTCGAATTCAGGTGAGGTCAGGATCACAACCAGTATATAAAAAGGCTAGACCTTTACCATTCAGTCTCATACCTAAAATTACAAGAGAGATTGAACGGTTAGAGGCGGAAGGTGTGATCACAAAAGTTAACCACTCAGATTATGCTACCCCAGTCGTGCCTGTAATAAAAGGAGACGGTTCCGTGAGCTTGTGTGCTGATTATAAAGTGACATTGAACCCCCAGTTAATAGTGGATGAGCACCCCATCCCAAATATTGACTATTTATTTTCCAAGCTAAGTGGGTGTACCTCATTCTCAAAAATAGACATAAGGCAGGCATATACACATTTAGAAGTACACCCTGATGATCGTCACTTTATCACAATCAATACACATAGGGGCCTTTACAAATACAATCGCCTTCCATTTGGGATTTCTAGCGCGCCTGCTATATGGCAAAGAACAATAGAAAGAATATTGGACGGGATTGAAGGTGTTATCGTATTTTTTGACGACATTTGCGTTGGAGCAGAAACGATTGAAAAACACTTGAAAATTTTAGAGGCACTTTTCCAGAAATTCCAGGAGTATAACGTTCGAGTTAACTTGGACAAGTGTCAGTTCTTTTGTAAATCGGTTCAGTATTGTGGTTATGGATTAAGTAAAGATGGAATCACAAAATTGAAGGGGAAGGTAGAGGCAATTTCGAAGGTCCCGGAACCTTAGAATACCACCCAGCTAAAAGCGTTCATGGGCATGGTAAATTTTTATGGTAGATTTATTCCTAGCCTGAGCACATTAGCTCATCCTTTGTATGCCTTGTTGAAAAAGGAAGTCAAATTTCAGTTTACAGCTAAGTGTCGAGAAGCAATGGAGGAGATTAAACAGGCCATCATGTCCGACAAAGTGCTGGTCCATTTTGACCCTAAGAAAAAACTGCTGTTAGCTACAGACGCAAGCCCACATGGAGTGGGGGCAGTATTGTCCCATAAGATGGAAGATGGATCCGAACGACCTATTTGCTTTGCAAGTCGAACCCTTTCCCAAGCAGAAAAAAACTATAGTCAGATCGATAAAGAGGCGCTTGCGATTATTTATGGAGTAAAAAAATTTTATCCTTATGTTTATGGCCGACCTTTCACCCTCATCACGGATCATCGTCCATTGATATCCATATTCCACCCAGAACGGGGTATCCCTAAACTATCTGCGGTTAGGATGCAACATTATGCTGTGTTTCTCCAGTCATTTCAGTATGACATACAATACCGCCGGACAGAAGATCATGGGAATGCCGACGCTCTATCCCGTTTTCCTCTCAAGGAAGAGGCACAAGACGCTCTCCCAGGGGGGGAAGTATATTACAACCACCAGTTGTCAATCCTTCCAGTCACTCCAGGGATTATCAGAGCGGAACTCCAAAAAGAAGAGGAGTTACAACCCCTGTTGCTGTCGATGCAGACTGGAGATAATAAAGGCGATAAAAAATTCATGGGACTCAACTTATGTGAGTTCAGCTTGCAGAATGGCTGCCTTTTTTGGTGTCATCGTGTTTATGTTCCATCAGCACTACGAGCTCAAGTGTTGTCAGTAATCCATGAAGGGCATCTCGGTATTGTCAGAGCGAAGGCATTAGCCAGGAGTCAAGTGTGGTGGCCAAGGATTGACAAAGATATTGAGACTATGATAGGGAACTGCGGACCATGTCAAGCCACACGGAATAATGCGACCAGAGAAACTCCACACCCATGGGAGTACCCAAAAGAACCAATGGAAAGGCTGCACGTAGATTACGCTGGACCATTCCGAAATAAGCATTTCTTGGTGGTAGTGGACGCGTTCAGTAAATGGTTGGAGGTATACCCTGTCACATCTATGAGTTCTCGTGTCACCATGGATTGTTTGGGCCGATTTTTTGCATCTTACGGGCTACCTAGAATCCTGGTGTCAGATAATGGCAGTCAGTTCACCAGCCAAGAATTTCAAGAATTTTGTAGAGAAAATGCGATAACACAGAAATTCTCCGCCCCATATCACCCTGCAACGAACGGACAGGCAGAGAGGAATGTACAGAGCTTAAAGAATGGACTACGCACCGCAGCTCTTACAGGCGAGAGTGTAGAGCAAGGACTGCAGAAGTTCCTGATGGCATATCGTAGATCTACACATGCGACAACAGGAGTTTCACCCGCGGAATTGTTCCTTGGGCGTAGTATTAGAACAAAATTGGACCTAGTGAGGGAGGAGGCCGTGACAAAGCGAACTTCAAATGAGGTTAAAAACACAGAGTCCCGGTCATTAAACCCAGGGGATCGGGTTGCAGTGCGTTTTTATGGTCAATCGGACAAATGGAAATTCGGAGTGGTGATCCAGAAATTTGGAGATCTCCACTATCGTGTCAGAGTTGCTGATCAGCTTCATCGCCGACATATCAATCAACTCAGAAGAGTGGGGTCCAAAATCGAAAGAGGATCAAGCAGCTAAGAGGGAGGATCTGTTGGATTTTCTACTCCAGTGTTTGTGAAATCATTACCAATATGTTTAATTAGTTATAGCGAAGAAATAAGACAATATTTTATTGTTGTGAATTTACCTCGCCTTGAATTTAATAAAAATAGAACATTAAAAAATTTGTGCACACAATTATGCGAAAAATGTCGGTACTTAAATGCCATTAATATTTTCTAATAAATCGATAAAAACTGTAAGAAAATCTAAAAATTCAAACCTCTTTTTAAATAGCAGATTATTATTTAGATACGGTTTTTGCCATTAAATTAATAGTTATCAATATCCTTGCACTCATAAAGCTCAAATTTCAAAATATTCTTTTGCAGTCTTATATAGATAATTAGACGTAAGTACTTATATTTTACAAGAAAAAAACAAATTATTTGCTGGAGGAAAAACGTGAACTGATTTAATATTGGAATATTGAACATACGGTCCTAAATCAAATTAACTGGAGAGCGCAAATTGTATAAACAAAAGTGAGATAGGTAGGTAACCGTCACACGAACTGCTACAATTTTAACACCATACAATACGATAATTTACGAAAATTTGCTCATACGATTATACTGCATGACTGGAACTTTTTTCTTATTGCATGATTGAAGATTTTGTTCAATCTGCAAAGGATTTTTTCAACATTATTTGAAAATTTTTAATGATATATACATTCATGTTACGGATACGAGGAAGCTATCTTATACTCGCCATGTGGGGGACGTTTATTGTTGTTTCGAAAAATGTTAGTAATATGTCGTTTAAGAAAATCTGGCAACTTGAGATTCAACTTACAATTCAACAAATGTCTCCGAAGTAATATCGTCTGTTTAGAACATGAAGGATCTGTGGTAGATAAATCTACAGCAGAAAAATTTGTTGAAATCACTTGGAAAAACCGACCTCATTAAGTTAACTTATGCCCGTGGGAGGTTGACAGACGAATAGGTCGCGTGATGGCATGGAAAGAGGGGTCACAAGGGTTCTGCACAACTTACCAACCAACGGGGGAAAAAAAATGGTCTCGCAGCAGATGTCTGGGTGAAGGTACGTGGGGGCTGAGAGAGCGACACAGATCACCCAGTCGTCTCTTCATATCAGAGACACCACATTTTCTGAAGGAACAAACTGTTTTCTTAGAGTCTTCTCATTCAAATCATCTCACCGTGAGTGAAATCACGAAAAACCTCAACAAAACTATGACAGAACCAACCTACATTATTCTACGATTTTTGATGTGCGAAACACCGAAAAGGTTCTGCATATGAGCAAATTTTTGTTTTTAGCGAATTTTCTTAGAAAATAAAGCTATTGCTCTCGCCTCAAAATTTGTAGAATGTGAATTTTTGAAAAAGTTTTATGCAGAAATCCGTTTCAGGCTATTCTGAATCATATTCTGAAGTTTAACGCATTTTTTTTTAATGTATGTATGTATGTATGTATAATATTCGGAATCAGCGTAAAATTTCCTATAAGAATATGTATCAAGTTTTCAAAAATTTCAAAGTTGAAAAATCAGTCAAAAATCGAAATAACGCCGTTCGCTAGTTGTAAAAATCGGTAATATTTGCATGAAACATCTTCAAAAATTCGCTCATACGGTCATGCTGCATGACTGAGACTTTTTTTCCTACTAATTTTTTAACAATTTAAAAAAACCTGTGACAAACAATCGATTCAGCGTGTAACTGTACATTAAATAAGGCATTTTTGTGGTCGTTTTTATCGATTTTGGTTTATTATTTTCAATAATGAACCTTTGTAAATGACCAAGAACATTTTTTTTTAACCACCCCTAAAACTTTGTTAGTTTACGTGTCAAGATGCGAAGAATCCGAAAATCGAATGAAAAATCTGTCCGTCTGCCGTCCACCCTCCTGAGCTTTTTTCCAAAATCACTGGGCCAAAGTATATGAAACTCAGGTTGAAAATCACATTAGGTGTCTAGATAATCCTAGAAGCTCGGCATCAACTTATATCAACTTTAAAGGGTAGTATTGAAGGGTTTTAAATATTCTAATATCGAGATCTCAAAAACTTTCATGGTAGCAGTAATGATTTTTTGCTTGTAAATGATAAATATATTCCCAAAGAATCGATTAAAACCATCCGCAACGCTGTACGTTGAACGGTTCGCTTTACCCAAGGACTCGAACATTGAATAACACCTTCGGATTTCGAAGCACGAGACCATAGAGAAATCATGTGCTACTAGCGAATCTATTGATAAGCCAATCAAAATTCCATCAATGATATAGTGGGACCGGAAGACATAGAAATAGCCTTGTAAATGTCAGCTGGTATAGACCCAATGGAATTTATTGTAACTTTGCGAAATCGAATAATTAATTATTGTCTGTGCGGATGTAATACTGAAGCATCAGGAGATACTTATTTCACCTCAAAAATTTATTGCTACCGTGCCTACTTATGGGTTGTGGAAGCATTGTTTTCCCGTTTGAGAGATGGGAAGTTTTAGTCTCCAAAAAACAGACTGTGTTTTTTTACAGTGGTCAAATTTCCACTTACATTCTATGTTTTAGACCATTCTGAACAACTTTCGTTCCATGTCTTTCCATCTCTCTCTCTCTTTCTCTCTCTCCCTCTGTGTGTGTGTGGTGAATCCGCAAATCCTTGTATCAAGCTTATGTAAGCCGCTGGTGGTGAGGGAAACGGGAAATGGATTTCCTACCTAGGAGTTTCCTGCAATTCCAAACTCGAGATGGAACCGAGGCGAAGACTTCAGGCAATGAGGTTGGTGTTGAAGGGACAGATTACGAGGGGAAACTTCCACCAGCGGTACACAATTTGGGACGTATATGCAATTTTGGGTGTAGATGGGAAGGATCGCCGGGAAATGGGCCATCACCTGTCCAAAAATATCGCTGTGCCAACAGAGAGGATACGGGTGGCTGTATAAGCTGCCTCCGACCTCTGGTGAGCTAGAAATAAGTTATGATTTGAGGGAATGTTAATTGGGGAAATGAAAATGCGTGTCTTTAAGTTGGGGTCGAGAAAGGGGATGTTTCTACGGGAGACTTTAAGGCAAAGGGACGACAAACAGAGGTAAAAATGAGAACTGCTAAGACTAAACAGAAGAAACGGCAATGACTTACCTGTGGCTTCTAAGGAAATGGCAACGCTCGAGATGTTTCTGGAGACCTGAAATGTTTCTTATGCAATGCAATTCTCAAAGTGAGATGCGAGTTGAGGACTCTAACCTTTGTTTGTGATACGTTTCCAATGGTTGAAGGTGATCGCAAGAAATGGAAATTAATCAAGCGGCCAGTTACACGTAAGGCCTAATGTCTGATAAAGAATCGTTTCTCAAGAGGGAGTCAGGGTTACTTCAGTGAAAGATTTCCTATAGGACAGACATGTAATTCGACGTTAACTTCACGACAAAACAATGGAAATGGTTATGAGATTATGTTTCTTTACGTAATTTTTGAACTATTTGCTACTAGGTGAATTGAATGGTCATGCTAACGTACAACAAGCTCAAATGCAAAGTGAAACAGGTCTAAACCTGAAATTTGTCTTTCATAGGACCTGGTACTCAATGGATAATTCAATATTCTAGTTAAACTGTTGGAAACGTAACATATGACTTCTTAAAACTCTCAAAGTGTGTCTTCAACACTACAATACCAAAATCAACTTGTGTGTGTGCGCCCTTCCAGACGATAACTCTCCTTAGGATTGAGATAAGAATTCCGTTCTTGCACCGAAAAATCAAGCTTTCCAAACGGAAGGGTGAGTTCATTGGCCAGCACTTTTTGAGTTAAGCACATTAAATTGGTTAAATTTCAAAAAATGTACTAAAAAATCACTAAAAATGGCTAAAAACGGCTGAAGGCTGATCGTTAAATTTTTATTTTTTGGCACATTATATCCCTAACCATCCCTCACCATCAGCCGAAATTTAAAAATAATATGTAATATAATTAATTTTTAACTTTATATATTTATTATATATTTCATTATATGTTATATTTAAATATAATAATTATATATTATTTTTTGACGGCTGATCGTTAAATTTTTATTTTTTGGCAGAATATTGCTCAAATAAAGTTTATTAACTATAAAATAGAATATTCGAAAATTTATGTACAAAAATTATGCTGGAAAATGGACTTGAAATTCATTAAAATTTGCTAACAAATTGATGAAACCTGCAAAAAAGCTAAAAATTCAAACCTCTATTTGAATAGGAGATTATTATTTAAAATATGTTTTTTGCCATAAAATTAATAGTTAACTATTTTCTTGCATTCGAAAAGCTCAAATTCCAAAACAATTTAACATTATGCAATATTATAATTTACGAAAATTCGCTTAAACAAATCTCTAAATATAATATATAATGTTATGGGGTAGGGGGACTAGAAGGGGAAATTCTATCCATGGAAGACTTTGTGATAAAGAGTCAAAAGCTTTTCAACAATCGGAGAACGATTGTTGTGGTTCCGAAACTGAGGAAGTTGCACGGCCTTAGCAAAGAATGGACAATTTTTGTGTGTTGGAATTTCATTCAAAATTCCAAATTAATGGTTTGGACAAAAAATCGCTTGAGAGAAACAGAATTGAAGTCACAGGTGGACGGCGCCGCCGTTCAGGTTCCCCTCTAGGTGGACGTGAGGCTCTTTCTGTAACTTCCAATCATCCGATACCCTCCATATCGAATCTTTTTGGAAAGCTCATGGCATGATCTTTCAGCAGATGGAATAAATGAAACAGATGAAAATAAAATAGTTGGAATTGTTGAACGGGTGGAATTGAAAACTATTACTTTCGTGACATGATTCGTACTTTGACCAAATCATTTTTGGGTACCTTTTGACTGAATAACGTAGGAACTACCTTGTGATTTCTAGGGGTTTCAGGTTTTGATTTATAAATGAATACAGTTCGTTTTGCTTTGAGCATAACATAACGATACTTTTATGGTTGAAAACAGGATTTCGTAACGCTAATGGTTTTGAGTTGAAACGGCCTCATTTTCGTAAAGAGACCTCCCTAAGTCTTTGGTGTTTATAACCTTTTGCGAAGCGATCCTCTTCAAATGTCATCCGATTTGTATAGAAACGTCATTACACTCTTGTCCCCGATGACTCCAGGTCGTTACTGGTGGTACTATCTAGTTATGTGCCGTTATGTGCTCGCGTCGGCTCTCCAAGTCACACGAAGTGTTTCACATGAGGGTTTAAACATCAAGAGAAAACGACTCGTGAACGGTCCTCGAGGCCCCCCTTCAGCGTTTTTGATCTCGCCCAATTATTAAACGTCCCTTAAAGTCTGTGCAGCTCTGAACTGGGCTAATGAGGGGTGACATCATCCCGGGCAGCGGACGGAGCAATTAACATCAGGGCCTCTCACACAGACAACGACCCCCCCCCCCCCCCCCCCCCCCCCCAACCCCCTTAACTCTCTCAAACCTCCCTCCCATCGTTACCATTCCTACCATACCCCATCACTCTACGAGGGGATTCGCTCTAATACCTCCTTTGTGTTACTACATTTTTTTCCACATATTATAAATTGAGCACGTTTTAGCGAATTTTCTTAAAAAATAAAGCTATTGCAATGGCTCCAAAAATTTTAAAATAAAAATTTTCAAAAATTTTCTTCGTCGAAATCTGTTTTGAGGCATTCTGAAATGATTCCTGGATTTTGACTCTTTTTGATATGTATATATATATATATATATATATATATATATATATATATATATATATATATATATGTATGTGTCATTCCAGACGATAACTCTCGATAGAATTGAGATAAAAACTTCGTTCTTTCGCCAAAAAATCAAGCATTTCAAAACAAAGGATGAGTTCGTTGGACAACAATTTTTGAGCACAATAAATTGGTCAAATTTCGAAAAATGTACCCAAAAAATCACTAAAAATGGCTAAAAACGGCCAAAAATCGTTAAATTTCTATTTTTTTTTTGCAGAATTTTAGTCAAAACTAAATTTTCAACGATTAACTAGGACATTCAAATTTTTTGCTCAAAATTATGATGAAAAACGTACTTAAATGTCATTAAAATTTGCTAAAATATCTATAAAAACTGCAAAAAAATTTAAGATTCAAAAATCCCTTTTGAATCAGTGGAATTTTATTTAGAATTAGTTTTTTTTGCCATAAAATTGGTTTTTAACCATTTCTCTCATCCAAAATTGCTCCAATTTCAATGCAATTTAATATACTATAGTACGATAGATAGTTTATGAAAATTCGCTCATGCGATCATGCTGCATGACTGGAACTTTTTTTGTAGCAGCAGGCTTTTATTTATGGAGATAACGTGATATTTCATTATTATCTATTGCAGGTTGAGTAATAATATCCGGTATCAGTTGAAAAGCAAATAATGTCCATATAGATATGATTTTCACCAATGAAAGGTAGGTAAACAGATGTTGTATTTGTCGTTAAACATGAGGTGCATTGGCGGTGGTCAGGTCTTCTATATTGAACTAGCGTTGCAGCCAGAAAAACAAATTGCCCACCAAAATATTCAACAATGCGCTAAAACATTCAACTACTTTCCACTCTAGTACAGCTACTATAGCTTCACTCTCAGTGTGCGTTAGACTGACAACGAAAAAAACGAAAGTTCGAATTTTTGAGGGGCTCAAAGCTCAGATGATTGCATCAGATGCTAGGAACAACTCCTGAAAATTTCAGTCCGAACCGATAACCCCTTGAGGTCTCCTATTCCCGTTTTTTGGTAATTGAATTATCGATTTTAGAACACTAGACGCTTAGGACAAAAAGACGGTTAGGACATGGAAGATCCATGCGTCTGGACACTTTTTATACTCTATTCCTATGTTTTCGGTGTCGCCGAACACGATGCCGCCATTATTGTAAGCGCAGAAGCTGTATTTCTATTGATATTCAAGAAATCAGTCCAAATAAGTGATGGATATAAGGAATTTTTTGCCGTTTTTACCTAGTTTTGGCTGGGGAAAAATTGTTTGCGGGTCTTTTCTACTTCGGACCTTGTTTCCTGGCTTGTTGCGAATGTAACAAGACCAATTTCGTCCTATAATATATCGTCCTTTTGGAAATATCTGCTCAAGAACCGAGTTAGCTTTTTTAATGGTAACCGCTCTATACTTACCAGTAGCTGCGAAATCAAAATTAACGCCCTGAAGCCCTTTTTATCACATTATTTTATGTTTTTGGGCTCGTTGAACATTACGTGCAAGTAGTAGTGCCACTATTGAATATAGAACGGTTACCATTAAATAAGTCGACTTGGCTCTTGAGCTGATATTTCGAGAAGAAAAATGTATTATGGGACAAACTTAGTCTTGTCATATTCAGAATAAGTCACAGAACAAAGTCCAAGGCAGAGGAGACACTCATAAATAGTTTTTCCCAATCAAAACTAGGTGTAACCGGCGAAAAATCCCTTATTTCTATTAATTTTGTCCACTGATTTTTTAACATCAAGAAAAATCCACTCTATTCACCGATTTTTGACACCTAGCTCTTGATTATTAACCGAAATACGAGTCCTACGCCTCCACTACTAGCACGTAATGTTCAACGAGCCCAAAAACATAAAATAATGTGATAAAAAGGGCTTCAGGGCGTTAAATTTTGATTTCGCAGCTACTGGTAGGTATAGAGCGGTTACCATTAAAAAAGCTAACTCGGCTCTTGAGCAGATATTTCCAAAAGGACGACTTATTATAGGGCGAAATTGATCTTGTTACATGCGGAACAAGCCAGGAAACAAGGTCCGAAGTAGAAAAGACCCGCAAACAATTCTTTTCCCAGTCAAAACTAGGTAAAAACGGAAAAAAATGACTTTTTTCCATCACTAATTTGGACTGATTTCTTGAATATCAAAAGAAATAAAGCTTCTGCGCTTGCAATAATGGCGGCATCGTGTTCCGCGACACCGAAAAAATAGGAATAGAGTATATAGAGTGTCCAGACGCATGGATCTTTCATGTCCTAACCGTCTTTTTGTCCTAAGGGTCTAGTGTTCTAAAATCGATAATTCAATTATCAAAAAACGGGTTTAGGAGACCTCAGGGGGTTATCGGTTCGGAATGAAATTTTCAGGAGTTGTTTCTCGAATCTGATGCAATCATCTGAGCTTTGAGCCCCTCAAAAATTCGAACTTTCGTTTTTCCGATTTTTGTTGGAACTGTCAGAACTCGAACGCAAGGAAGTAATTAACGCATGCGCTTTAATTTTATCGTGGAGTAAATTAAATTAACGGAGTAAACAATACGCTCTCTTCAGCTTTGGTTGTCGCGTGTTACTTGTAATTTTCCCTGTAAAATTTCGCTTTGTTCTGTTGTTCGCTGTTCTTTATTGAAATTTCTTCATCGAAATGCCAACTAGTAGCTCGTCAAGTTCGGAAAGCGATAGTTTTGACGATGGTGATGAAGTTTCATAGTTTGTAGATGATGAGGACGAGTTTGTAGTAGTAGTTGGATCTCGTCTACATCCACGAAACTCAAAATTTTCGTACCAAGGTTAGAAGACGAAAAGTTTGTTACAAACAACAACACAGGTTATTCCACTTCCAAGTTCTGAAATCGTTCGCCCTGCAGAACGCGATTCCACAATTTTCTGAACGCCCCGGGATTTTCCGTCCCAGTTCTGATGAGTTCGAGAACTGTCAGAACGCGCACTGGGAACGAAGCTTATAATTCGCCCTCACTTTGGTTGAGATCGGTACGAGTTCACTCAGCCAATCAGGAAAGAGCCCATAATTTTATTTTTCTCTTGATGTCCCAGAGGGACACCCTATAAAATTTTAACTCCCTTGGGTGAACAGGAGAGAAATATTTAGTTTTCGGAAAGAAATCGGTCTCGTTTTTTTGAACAGTAAAACGTTTGTTTAACTCTTAATAAACTTAGCTACGTTAAAACTTTTCCCGACCAAAATTGTTGCACTTAATAAGGCGTTTTAAATATCAACTTTTTGATGATACATCTTTACGAATAGAAAATGCTCGGTCCAACCCACCTAAATCGTTTTGGTATCGTTGAATTCGTTATCGAAAGTTCTTCACGCGTGAACCCACCCCTACACCATTTGACGTGAAAATGTCGACGCAGGTCCGGTTTTTCCTTGATTACGAAGGTGTTTACCGGGCGACGTTGTTAGGGAAAGCCGAGTTTTCGATGAAAGAGTAAGTCTACAGGATTGTAACATAGCCTAAAACCATCCCTGGAACATTCTTGTCAATTTGCGCCCACCCGCATGTAAATCTGTATAGAACTTTTTAAGTTTTTCAATCATACACAAAGACATGTATATATGTTACTGTAAAAGCCCGAAGTGCGGTAAATGTTAGGATTTACCAGAAAATCCTAGCATTTTCCAATATTGTTGGTGAAAGCACGAAATTATATGGAAAACGGGCATTTACCGCTTGACAGTTGGTTAATCTTAGGATTGACTGACCAATTTGGTAAATGCTCAAAAAACGTTGTGTGAATGAGGCATTTCGGACTTTTACCAATCTGTCTTGGCAAATGTGCGGATTTCCCACGACTCGTTGGTAAATGTAATACCTACAGAGGCTTGCGTGCAGAAGTGAAGGTCAGACTTCTGCAACCTATGAGGAACTTGCCCCCGAAACAGCTGAAACTGAACCTCATGATGACGGTGAACTTGAGGAGCGCAGTGCCTTCGATCTGGCATCTGCCATCGAGAGGAAGATGTGTACGCTCAGGGAAATCCGCGAATCCGCTAGGAAAGGACTCGAGTCACAGGCGAAAAAAAAAAAGAAAAAAAACTTCAAACGAAAAATTTCCCGAACCTGAAGTTGGCCAGAACGTTAGAATCAAAATTCCAGACGTTGACCGTTCTAAAATCGACCCAAAGAATGTAATAGCTGTTGTCCTGAAGAAAGAAGACGATTTCTACCAACTTGGAACATCTTCAGGAAAGTTGAATACGTTGTATTCACGTAATCAATTCGAAATTTGTGTCGAGACCTTCGTATACCTTGAAGATGTACCTGATGAAGAAATAAGCCTTCGTACCGCGGTTCGGAAACAATCATTGGTCGGCGGCCAGGGTTTCAAGAAATGCAATTGTTTTAAAAAGTGTTCCACTAAAAAATGCCTCTGCAAGGCAGTAAGTATGAAATGCAACTCAAAGTGCCATAATTCTCTACCTTGTGGAACAAGTAATTTATTGTAAGTACCTTGCTGTCATTTTACTTGATTTTACTACGTGAAAATAAAGTTTAGAAGTTTACAATGTTAGCACATTTACATAGTTGATTTACAAGTTTGCAGAGTGGAAATAAAGTTTACAAAGTTAGTACTGTTCACCTTTATTTCAGCTTTTACCGCCCAACGCTGGGAAATGTTAAGAATTACCACAATCAGTTGGTAAAAGTCCGAAACACGCTCTCTAACTGCAATAATGCTAGCTTTTACCAAGCCTCTTGGAAAATCCTAAGATTTACTGGAAAAAGTTCGATTTGAGTGCCAACACTGGGCTTTTACCAATAATAACGGGAAATGCTAGGATTTTCTGGTAAATCCTGGCATTTACCGCACTTCGGGCTTTTACAGTAACATATATAGATGAAGAAGCATTCGATCCAGTACCTGCTCTTAGCTATTCAGTATTGTGATTTTAGCCAACCGTAGCTGGATACATTTCCGTCAAGCCTGCATATTTTTATATTAGATAGCTATTTGTCACTCGTGTTTTTGAATAGTTATTAAGTCAGTTAGTTCTCAGTACAATAGTGAGTAGTTCCAAGGACATTCCATCCTGTCAGTTCTACGGAAAGCGTTTCAATAAATATTACAATATTGTGCTTTTACTTAAGCGTTTCACAACAAACAACAAATTTCACTTTGTTATCAGAAACTTCGTGTCGTTACTCCTACCTGCATCATTGAACGATGATATGAAAACCATCTCACGTGTCTGGCAGCTTTGAGGGATTTCTTGATGCGGACCTGGGCAGGATTAAACATTACTAAGTGAGTCCCTATCTCAGGGAATTTGGGAGCCAATGTGCATGAGCGTTCAACTACAGAATAACGTTTTCTGTTTCGCTCACTGACACTCAGAGTGCCTTAAATACTGGGGCCTCATGTCGATACGTGAGTAATCAAACTGGGTAGGTACCTGTCTTTTTCTACATTCGATTGTGTCAGAATGTACTCGTACGTTGAGCGTTGTTAGGTTAATGGAAGGGGTACCTCCCTGTACAGGGCTGCTAGTACGTCCCCCCCCCCACCCACCAAACTAAGGGTCGCCTTCCTTTGGGTTTCCTTATTTCTGGCTGCCTCATCTTGCCCCTATAAGTGGAAACAGCTCAGTGAGCCGAGCCGGCTCACACGTTAGGTTTGGTTATTTACATTGTTTGGCACATATTATCTATCGTTTGTTGATTACAATAATAAGTTTTACAAGACTCGTATGTAGGTCAGTAAGAACATGTTTCTCTTTCTACATAAGAAAAAAATACAAAATACAAAAAATAAAAAAACAAAAAAAAAAAAAAAAAAAAAAAATCCCTATCCAATTGTTCTTTATTTTCAAAAATTATACCTTCCTACTTACCTTTCTGTGAACCTTGTTTCCAGTCATTTGACTCAGCTATCACATCCAGATGTGTCTTCCCATGGCTGTTTTTCAACTAAAGGTAGACTTTCTGCAAGGGACAGTTACGGCTCCTAATGGTTCGAGGTTGAGACTTTTTGCGTCAGAGCGGGAGTCTGACATTTCGTACGAACTCTGATGCTGAAAACGAAGATCTTGGGCGAGTATCGGAATTTCTTTTAATTCGCGTAATTGCATGAGCCACAGCATAGAATTGTTCCTCGCCCTTCTTTTTGGAAGGGGCTCCAACTCTAAGAACAACAATAGAGCAAAAATAACACTAAGCACTGAGTGATATTGCCACATATAGGTATTTCAGACCAAGTCCAAAACATAACATTCAATTTTCTATCAATCAACTCATCAATGCATGGTAATGCTGAATAGGTTTACAACAATACAAAGGGATACAATAGGTATGCGAAAAGCTAGGATTCGAATCCTTGGCCATTCGAAATTAAGCGTTTTCCTTGCAACTTATGTTTTAATTTTTTTTTCAGTGCTAATGTACAACCACTATTATTCTAGTAAAACTGTTCAAATATATACAGGTTATAAATTATTTACGTGGGACCAATACTCCCATACTGCGGCCATGAGTATTGTAGTTTGATAGAAAGACGTTTGTAGAATTTCTTCATTTTTTTCCAAAGAGAAGTAGGTATGTTGAACGTAGTTGAAAAATTCGAAATTATCAAAAGTAACAGGTCTAGTAAATGTTTAAATGAGGTTATACCTCAATATACTCGTAATTCACCAATGATAGATTCGTTTCTGTAAGGGCGAACGTAAACTGCCACCCGCCGCACAAAAAAGTTGACAACTGCCACCCCTACCCAACTGCCCCATAATGCCACCTTAGTATAGGGCAATAAATTAGAATAAATTCTAATAGAGTTGAATTGGAAAAAATATATAATCAATGGCAACAGCAAATCAAAAACAAAATTATTTGGGTGGAGAGATGTAAAATTCTATTTAAAATGAGAGCGAAATGACTCGCAAGCATCCGTTGTCCATACAGTTTCATGCGTTTTAGAGGACGATACCGTTGGTGGCAATAATGCGATATCTGACTCATACTTTTTGTGCAAATAATCTGCTTACTTCATAGCTTTGTCGTTGGGGGGCGTGTGAAGTACCTACTTAGTCGCAAAACCCTTCACAGACGAACTGCGGATCTACGTAGGGGAAACCTAAAGATGGGTGAAGCCATTTCCCCAAATCGCTGTCCTTGTCTATGTAAGAAATGATGACATGCCCCAGATTCTGGATTTTGAGGTATTTGGAACGAATCCCTACATTCTGTTATTGATTAAATTTTACATTGAGTTTTATCCACCATTGCGCAAGATGGCATTCGCAAACATAAAGAAATGTTTCTTTCCAGACGATGTAGGTATCTGATCAGATGGCAGTTGACAAACAATGAAATCGGTCGATGAGAACCACGGGATGTACCTACTTGTCTCACTTTGATCCAAATGTGAAAGTGAAAGTTGTCGGCCGGGTGGTAGTTGATCGTCGTCCTTCTGCAAAGTTTGAAACTACCCTCTTCATGTTGTTAAAACCAGTCTGAACTAACTCTCTCCCCTCCCTTCACTTCATTTGATTAGCTGCAACCCCCTTTCACTTTTTTGCACTTGATTGGTTCCTTTCTCCCGATCAATGGGTACAAGCTCCCTTTCACCTTTGACTATACAAGTCACAGGCTTTCTTATGTACGTTCAGTTTATTGTTTGTGACTGATGATGACCTAATCGTCTATCCTTGTAACTCTCTATTATTGAGGAATAGACAGCGGGCGGCCGAAGTTTCACTCCGTTGCGTTTCACTCCAACTGAAAAGAGTGAATTTTCACTCCGACCGACGCAACGCGGGCCATTCAGAATTGGTTTTTCCCTCCCGACTGAGGTCGACTGAGGCTTTCACTCCCGACCGTCCCCCAGTGGTGATTGGCGCCACGATTTCAGAAAACCTGGTGGTTCAATTCCGGTGATCCGTCGATATCATTCACAAAGTATGGGGAAAAAGTGGGTATAGTTGGGCGACACCCGACTCGATCCCAACTGGTGAAAGGGAGATATTGCAATTGCCCGACTTGATCCTGCTACGCTTTGAGCGGTTACAGTCCCGTTGGAACATGGAAGCGATAAGAGTACTCCGTAGCGTTGGTCACCAGCGTTGTGTTCAGTGTTAGTTTAGTCATGAGCGTGTCAATTATCAAAGGTGGTAGCCAAAGAGATGGGGGATTCAGTTTTTCACGAGAACTATAGATATAGTTTCCATAAACCTTTGGCGGGTGGCGTGACACGGTGGAGATGTGGTGCAATGAATAAGTTCAATTGTAAAAGGTACATGGAAATGCTTCAGAGAGAAGTGCTGCAAGTCACTCCACACTGTCATGCGCCAAACTCTGATATGAGAAAATGCTTAGTGAGAGCAAGTGTTAAAAGAAAATCGAGCCCGGATTTTTCAGCTCAACCCGCAAAGGTAAGTGGAAGTTGGTTTCTATTTCTAGTTGTTCTAGTAAGTAGGTACTTTGGTAAATAGAAATGGTTTGACTCCAATGGCAAGGACCATTAAAAAACAACGATGGATATCTGATCTTATAGCACTGCATAGACAGCAGGCAATAACAACATACACGTTAATGAAAAGAGTATCGGCTAAATATCGAGCGTATCCAGACTGAAGGAAATTGAGAAATGACTGTTGAGACTGTGATACCTATTTATGTGATCATATAGTGCATAATTATGACGATCTTACTATGATGTAAGTATTTTTTAAATTTAATAAACACCACGACGATATCAATCAGAATTTTGGCATTTTTCACGGAATTTTCCATATGCGGGACTGAGTCGGGAGAGCGGAGCGACCTTTACATTTCTAAGCGAGACTGAGTCAGGGAGGGCGTGGACTGAGTCGGGGCCCATGGAGTTTTGAAATACTACGAAGGATTTGGTGTGAACTACTAATGAAACTGGCGATAATTTTAATTTAATCACTATCAATATCAATATATTTATAATTTAAAACGGTCACACAATCACAGGGTGTCGTTATAAGGTATAGCACCATGCCGAATACCTAATTTAATGAATCTATTATTTTTAATAATACGATAAATGAGCTTTTTGCCCCATCGTCATTTGCGATTTACAATTTAGTTATCCTGGATGGTATGTTCTAACAGAGCTAACCTTGGAATGTACGTATAATTGCAGCAATTGAAGGGCGTCAACAATAATTTAAAGCAAGATAGGGTGTTTTTCTGGAGCTGGGAGTGAATCCCTGAACCCCCTAAACAGCATTATTTATTAGTTTTCATTGAATCTTCATGGGACTGCTGACTAGCTATGACAAGGTACGGAACCACCCTGGTATGCTGTACTTTTATAAAACTAATTTTCTTGTTAGATTACAAAAGTTTATTATTGAAAATGTTCATCCAATACATACATCATCCCACAAGATCACGTTGCACGGTTTTAACTTTATTGTTAAATATCTTTCGTGACGCCATTCCTAACCTTGATATTGGCCAATCTGATCGCCATGATGATCGCCCGCTCCTATCGGATCGGGCAGAACATCCTCCCCACCACTATATCTATATATATAGGCTATAAATATATATACGTAGGACCAATACCCCCACACGGCAGTCTCTATTTTCAGCTCTTTTTTATGGGTGAATGCACTTAGCTCCCCCTCCTTCCGCACCGCATCCTTGCCCTCCATCCTAGTCGCGGTATCTCTTCTCTATGAAGGTTTTTAAGTGATTGCCCTGCTTTCTTCACGCTTTTATAGTTAGCATTTCTCTTCAAACTGGCACTTTTCCTGAGCCCCGTCGGCCGTATGGGTTTTATCTGATACTTTCCACAATAGACTGCCCGACTTAATTAATATTCGCGTGTCGATGACTGCAGGAGGCGGTTGAACTCTTTCAAGAGCTATGAACTAATTACACAAATTGTTTATAGCAGTGGTAATTGGAAAAAATATTCATTTATAAAATAACAGATAAACATGAGATCGGCACCGAAAAATAATGGATGGTATTTTTGGTTAATTATTTCTATGTGGTTTGTAATCGATAAAGAAAAATATTAAACCCCGTCAAAATTTGTTGGCTTATATTTCAAGGTATGTATACAAACTCCAAAAACGCTGAAAATTATTACACAAAGGTTTATTATTTCTGTATTAGATAGACCTTCTATGCAGATTATTTGTCTATATATTACTATAACCCGTATATATTTTACACAACAAAACTTTGTGCTTCACGCCCTCCAAAAGGGTTTACAGCTTTACCGCTCCAGGACTCCACTATTTAACGCTTTTAGGAGATGTAAAAAAATTTAAAAAAAAAGCACGTCGAGCAAATCTAAACGTGTGACGATCTACCGATTGTCGCGATCAAAATTCTTTGGCTTCTACAGTATATTTCAACCTTTTGTTGTAATTTTGGGACTCAGGTGAAATAAGTAGAACAAGATTTCAATCACTGGGATAATTTATTACGCTTTTATTTTTACGCTCTTCTGGGAGGGTTTTTCTATCTAGCCTGTCGGTTGATTAGTTTCTTATATTCACTTCTTTTGAAGATGAAAGAAATACCGCAGGGAAGAGAGAGGTATGCGGGATAGAAATAGATTGGGTATTAGTATAAACAATTTATATAATATTAATTGCTATTAACGCAAGTGGAAGAGAGAGGTAGTCTCACCGTTTTGTAGGTTTAACAACTATAAGGAGCAAGCGGAACGTGCACGTTGGGGGTACCGTAACAGTTTTCGATAGCTGTCACAAACGGTAGGTCGAAAATGAAAGAAATTAGCCTCAGAGGCCCTACATACTGTAATTGTATTTTATTTGTATCAAAGCTGTTCCATTTCAGATTTCAGCACCATCATGAGTCGGTTAAGAAACCAATTAGGTTCAGAGTTCCCTCAGCTGATCAGTGCGCCTACATGAACAGAAGTTGTATTCTAAATGTCCCAAAAGGAGCTCCATTTCAAATTTCAGCTCCGGTTGATTAAGAAAGAAATTAGCTTCACGGGCCCCTTAGCGTAGTGCATCTACGTAAACGGTTTGCGTAATACAACTCCGTGGTGGTCGGGCGAAAGGTTGACTTTTTCAGATGGAAGCGTAATACAATAATTAATAAATCTACATTTTACTAGTCCCCATGACTAAGTATGACAATATTTTTCGTAGGTACCTACCAACTGAAAATTCATGATATATAATGAAACACCTGCAGTGACTTCACCAGTCCTTCCGTAGAAGCAAGAGTTAATACACTCGATTTCACAAAATCAGAATTCTAATTGGAATTATAGCAGCTGACACAATGAAATCATTAGGCGAGTTTTACTGTTTCGATATTACAACCACTTGCACTTTCTAGTGGTATTTTATGAAGTTTAGCGATTCATTCAGTAACTCTGAAATCAGTAATTCTACTAGCGCTTTCCCTCCGGGAGAGTGAACGGATTAACGTACAGCGTTCCGGTTGGTTTTATTCGATTCTTTGCGATAGTATCTATCAATGGGGGAAAAAAAAATTGTGTTACTTTCAAAGTCTTTGAGATCTCGATTTTCTAATATTTCAGCCCTTAAGTTCTACCCTTTAGGTTTGATACCTAAGTAAATTAATCAATACAACATAATTATATAAAAAAAGATCAAGTAATGTACAGAAGACAAAGCGAATAACTAATAAAGAGAGAGAGAGAGAGAGAAAAAAAAAAAAAAAAAAAAACTTTTAAGTGAATCTTTAGTATGAAGAGGAAGATGAATTGCCCAAAATCTGTTCAATTAAAGTTCGTTTGAACAATTTACGGCTCGAAAAATTAAAAATATTGATTTTCTGATTGTACAAAAAGGTAACAGCCTGGATATGCGCTGTACGCTTAAAGAGTTCAGTTCTCACCACAGGTAATCTCAAATTTGAATCGGTAGCTGTACGAGTCTGACACGCTCTGCTGAAAAATTCCTCACCAACGCCCTTCTTAAAAACATGGAGACAAGCCTCTAAATAAAAAATTTCCTTGACTCTAAGCCACTTGGATTCATTTATAATGCTCTAGTGGAATGTCTCCTCGGTTTATTTAACATAATTTTAATTAAACAGTTCTGAGCCGTTTGCAAACATTTAAGATTTGTTTTACAGGCTCCTCCCCATGCCAGCACTCCATACTTCAGTATAGAATAAGCCAACCCAAAGTAAACAATCCTTAGTTGTTTCAACGACAAAAATTTTCTTATAACTTTAAAAACATAAAATAACTTTCTGATTCTACTTACCACCACCTGAATGTTAATTTTAAAATTAAGCCTTTGTTAAAAAATCACACCAAGGTATTTACAATATTCCCTAAAAGGCAAACTCTCACAAGAACAATGGTCAGATGTGCATTTATAGTTATGGAGCCTGATGTTTTCATCGGAGGGGAAATCTCTACCAGTGATAGAAAACCTAACGATTGCGGTTTTATCGATATTTAAACCTAAACCATTCAAATTAAACCAGTGTCTAACTAAAAACAACTCCTTCTGAATTGTGCTCACAAGTCTTGAATACTGATGGTCACAAAAAACGACTGCGGTATCATCCGCGAAGCCGAAAATACTACCACTAATTCTAAGGTTCATCAATTCATTAACGTATAATAAAAACAAAATTACCTTCCACCATTATTATTCTGTATTCAATGTTTTAAAAATGAACCATCACTTTTTGCTAGATGATTCACTAGATAATATTTGCGACTCTCCGGGACTTTCTTCAAACTATTTCAACCCCTAAATCCAAAATCTTTGTTAGGTGCAAACGAATGGTAGTGCACCTATGTGGGATTCTCCTTCGATTCGTTTAAATTTGGTTTAATAAAATCTTGTGCAAACTACTATATAATGGAAAGTTTTTGGGTTATTGATATAAAAACTCTGCTCTTTGCGCCTCGGGGGGAGGGGGTCCGCCCCCAAAACCCCCCGGTTGATTCTTTTTCCATGCGTTTTTAATGTTAATTTTACCTCATTTTAGTATAATAATCCATAATAATAATGCGTAAGAAATAACTCGGAGTCTAGTAATCCTACACATAGCAACTGTTGTTGCTCCGGTTCAGTTTTTAACCGGTAGGTGAAAGCAAAAACTCATTCTTTGTTAAAACTTTAACCCTTAGTTTATTCCGTCGGAGTTGATTGAGTGTTATGTCGAGATTCCTGCCTACCCAAATGGCAGGATGATATTTCGAAATGATCACGGAATTCCTATTGCTGTCAGAAGTTACACAGCAAAAGGTAAAATTTTAAGGGGAGCCATGGGCTCCCTTACAAGACATGGGTTTTATCAGGCTAAGACGAAAGTCATTGGTCCTTCTGACCGTTTCAGGCTATTGAAGGGAAGTTATGTTGCCCCGTAATTAAAAGGATTGCCGTCAAGTACTCCACTGGTAGATCGGAGGGGGGGGGGGGGGGGGGGGGAGAAAAATATACCACGGAGAAGGGCATCGCCGCGCTCTGCCTCAAGGGCTACAGCGATGACCACAGTTAACCTCTACAGTGAAAGCGAATAAAACTCGAAAAATAGAAGAATAGATGATGGGCCTATAAATAAATGAATAAATAAATAAATATATATATTAATTGCTATGCAATTCTTAGGCCGACCCCCAATAATTTTTTTTGTAATGTCCGTAACGAAATTTGTCTCGTGAGACAAAGGTTGTGGGTTCAAATCCTGTTGACTGGTCAAATTTTTTTTGGTTGTACAACTCCCGAAATTTGCATAGCAAATTATCCTCGTTTTCTACGCAGTACAAAAGAGAAAAGATCCGGGGGGTCCAGGGGGGCGAAGCGCCCCGGCGAGGCTCGAAGCGCCGAGTATATATTTATATATATATATTCGCCCCCCTGGACCCCCCCTAATCTATACTCGGCGCTTCGTGCCTCGCCGGATCTTTTCTCTTTTCTACTGCGTTGAAAAAGAGGATAATTTGCTATGCAATTCTTAGCCTGAATCAACTTAGTTTTGGAATGTAGCCAGGTACGTAAGGAGAGGGAAATTGGTAGCTTGAAATGTGAACATTTATCACATAAATCAAGCGCTTTCCAACGAGTGGCGAACGATTTTTGTGCGATGAAAACTGCGGAAGTTTCATTCCCCTAACAACGGCTGGGTTGTACGTGAAAAACACTGAAATTGTGACACAATCTATAGCAACTACTCAACTACTCAACTACTTGGTTGTACGTGAAAATCATAGTTAATTTCGTTACAGACATTACAAAAAAAATTATTGGGGGTCGGCCTAAGAATTGCATAGCAATTAATATATATCACTACATATAATCATTATAGTGAAATAAAACTAGGACTAGATGGACATGAATATATCACAGATCAGATATCACAGTTCGCAGTAGAGCTCAGCAGCTCTGAGTTACAACAGTAGGGACTGGATTATGTCTGGTTCCGGATATGTCAACCCACTCTAGGGGCCTAGCTGGACTCCGAAGTAAATAAGGTCTGAAGAGTTCTCCAGGAAGTGACGGATGGACGGGTCACCCACATCTCCCACTTCCATCACGAGCTTCTGCGCTAAGCTTGTGTCTTGGGTAAGACGGGTACGGCCAGTGGCTACCCGATTGACCACAATTCGGTCCCACCTTGGAAGTTGGGTTGGGGAAGTGGGTACTGGGCTCAAGTCCTGAATTATTGTTGGGCAAAAAGTAATTACGACTAATAACTAATCAAGTTATTCGATTAGTTACCACTACTAACTAACAACTAATTTAGTTACACAATTTAGTTACTTCTAGTAACTAAGAACTAATTAGTTTTTAGTCGTTATTCGCGCGAATAATAACCAACAACTAAATTTGGTTCCAAATTTACCTGTAAATGGCGGAAACATTGTTTTCACTCTCGGAAGGTAACATGGCTGTAACACTACTGCACGAGTTATGTTTGTTTTTTTCTTATAAATGAGCCAAAATAGTGAACGTATCCAAAATTTTCGGATCAAAGTACATGCGAACACTAATTATTAGTGTTGTTTTACAGAAAAACTAGCACATGCTGCACGAGGAAAATTTTCCCCTATATTTTGACTGGTTTCGATTTTGATGATTCCAACGGAAAAAATTTGTCTATTAATTATTATCCGCGCGAATAAAGATTAGAAACTAATTAATCATTAGTTAATGGTTGCAACTAAATTTTGTATACTAAATAGACTATTAGTTGCATTGCGTGTAGCTTATAAATAAATTAATTGTTAGTTTCACCTGCGTTTAA
This sequence comes from Adelphocoris suturalis, assembly GCA_030762985.1. NCBI lineage: Eukaryota > Metazoa > Arthropoda > Insecta > Hemiptera > Miridae > Adelphocoris > Adelphocoris suturalis. The sequence goes on from CM061042.1 coordinate 114,214,134, forward strand.
CTATTAAATAAATTAGTTATTAATTTCACTTGCGTGTAACTAACTAATTACTAAACACCAATTATCTATTAGTTATTAGTTCAACGGAATTAGTTCAAGAATTTAATCATAAGTAATAAAATGAAGTATCAATTACAATGCTAGTTACCAAAAAATTAGGTTATCAAATTTAGTTACGGGTGGTAACTACTAATAGGTATTATTTACAGCGTTAGTTTACTAAAACATTAGTTAAATAATGCTCCACTCTGTCCTGAAGGACACCACGTAGATCAGTGACCTCACTCTGCCATTGCTCATGTAACGTCAGCGTACGATTATAATCCTATTTATTTCTCTGTTTTTTCTTTTTACCATCCTTATCATTCAACTACTCAGCAAGTCATAATTGTTGACATACCTAAGCCACGATGTGAAAATGTTACGAGAAACTAAAAATCAGATATGGGTTTGTACAACCTGCTAATGTCAGTGATGAGAAATCTCAGGCCAGCTGAGTCTAAACTAGAGCTTAGAACAGATACACCGAAATGTAAGTTATTGAATCAGCTAAGTTGAACACAAAGTTTGAGCCTTTAACTATCTAATTACTCAGCAAGCCATAATAAACGACATACCTAAGCTATGGTGTGAGGATGTAATGTGAAGCTGAATATTAAGTATGGGTTCGTACAAACTGCTCCAATACGCTCTCAAGTAATGCTTAGAACAGATGCAGCGAAATGTAAGTTATTAGATCACTAAATGTAAATGAAGCTTCAGGATCAGCAGAAGATAAAATTAAGCACAATAATCAGTTGACTAGATAATGGATCTCTCAGATCAGCCAAGAGAAAAAAACAGATGCTCTGTTCAGCTAAGTTGAACTCTGATATCAGCAGAGTTGAATAAGAGCTTTGGGATCAAATGAGTAAAAAATAGTGCTTCGCAATCACCCGATTTCAAATGGAGCTCTCGAAGCTCTTCAATAATGGAAAAATTGAAGCATTTGATTTTAAAATGCTGCTGTAGGATAAAATTAATAAAAAACGGGGTTGCCAGAATTTGGAACAGATTAATCCAAAATTAAATTTTCAATACAGCAGAACCAAAATTTTATCTCTCAGATCAGCTTGCCAACAATCATATTTGCTGTGTATAGAGTAGTATACCTAGTTTTGTTTTGTATGTAGGATTTATTTTGCTAGAGTCGGTTGAATTTTTTATAATGAATATAAACCAAAGACCGGAATACATATAAAGCGCCAGTACTTAATCTCACCAATTATTTCCCATGCTTTGTATTTCCTTTTACAACAGATTGATATAGGGGTTATCTAAGAAAGAAAGTTACATTCTGCAATACCTTGATTTGAGTTCTATCAATTACCATTAGTCACCTTCTGTTATTCTTACATATCTGTTACTTATTTTCGCCGAAATAAAGTTGTTGAGCATTTCTGGTCAATCGCCACCTCGCATACCTTCTGGGACCCAAAAAAGAGGCCATCAATTTTTCATCCCACCTATGTTGTATTGAGATGAAATTTATATGAATTCGGTACACTTTTATGTGCGAACGAAAATTACACCATATAAATTGATGCTGTTTACCCAAACATCGGATTACGAATAGTTTCAATATAAATTAATTAAAGATTATTTTGGTTATGGCAAAATAATTAGTAATCAATAGAGTTACGTATTGTACTGATTATGTGAATATGGATCCACAACACTTTCACTCATACATTCATTGATTTTGAACTGGTGTTTTAATATGAACATTTAGGGATGTGTCGGCAATTGAAGGTTGGAAGTGTAAAAGAGTTCAAGTGCCAAGAAATAGAAAACTCTGTTTTTGCATTTTACTGGTCTATTTTGCCAAGGCCAGTGATACTTGGCACATACACCCTTTTGAAGAAACACGTGTGGGAGACTTAATAGTTTCTGCTTTCTAAAAATTTGAATGTCTGTGAATGCTGCATTGAAAACTACATTACACTATAAACATGTAACTTCTAATGATAGGTTATCAGAGAAAAATGTTTTGCTTTAATTCAGTCATGTTCCTTTTATACTATTCACGTCTAAACTTTTGAATCGGCTCGCTGAAAAATTTGGTAGAAGGCACTTAGACCATTTTGCACTTCCAAGTTTCAGTTGTTCGTATTGGTGTCATTGACAATTAATAGTGTAAGTGCAACAATACAAAAAACTGAATTCCAAATCAGATGTTATGAAATCATCGTAAAATAGAGTAAAATCAGACACAATTTCGGGTATTGACGCAAATAGTGGCTCCATCAAAAAACTGAATTCCAAATCAGATGTTATGAAATCATCGTAAAATAGAGTAAAATTAGACACGATTTCGGGTATTGACGCAAATAGTGGCTCCATCAATTTAGTATTCATTCAGTGGATTCGCCCAGCACATGTTTATTATTCGATAACATATTAGTTGGTATATCACATCGAAATTTACATATATTTAGGTACATAACTGAGCCAGCATTGTAAAATATGTTTTAGTTGGGTTTACAGTCGGTTAGTGAACGTTAATAAAGCGGTGAAGTTCATTCCTTAATTTCCTTAATTGTTGATTACTCCCGTTTCGAGTCTTACACAAAGCCGGCCTTTGGAAGGGATTCGTAGCTCTACTTCTCCGAGATCTACCCAGACAATTTCGAAGTTTTGGAATCCGTTAGCAGCTCGGAGAGTATTCTTGGAACAGCAGTTATCCCGACTTTTCCCATAAAAACACGAGAAGAATGAAATTCGACTTTTATTAGAGCTTTTAGTGAGCGAAAAGGGAATAGCTCTCATTGCATTACTCGGAAATACGTGGGAAGAGCTTGAGTCAGATTTGATTGAGAGGAACTTCTGTTGGCCTGATATTCAAATAAATTTTATCTCACAAAATTATTCCATAAATAAATTTCTTTCGTTTTAGAAAAAGGTTCCGAGAACAGAAAGAGTATCAACTTGAAATAATTTAATTTGATTCTTGATATCGTCAAGTTTAAAATTTTGAACGAATTTCCATTAAGAATAAAGGTATTGCGATGGCTCAAAAATTTGTCAAAAGGAAATTTTCAAAAATCGTCATCATGGTAATTTGTATTAGAGCACCCTAAAACTTATGTATAAATGAATAAATAAATAAACAGATTGGTTTATATGTGTGCGTGTGTCATTCCAGACGATATTTCTCCTGAGAATTGAGATACGAAATCAAGTATTTAAAAGGAAGAATGAGTTTGTTGGACAGCACTTTTTGAGCACATTAGAGCTGCTAATATATATATATATATATATATATATATATATATATATATATATATATATATATATATATATATATATATATATATATATATATCAATAAAATAGTTAATAACGGTTGAAACTTGAGCGATCAATATTTTTCGCAGACCATCTTAGAAACAGTTTATCAACCATGAACTAGATTGCAGAAATTCATGCACTAACACATTTGAAAATGTTGATATCCAAATTTAAAAGATAAAAAAATTATATAAAATAAAAAATAAATATAATGAGAGGGATTGTGGAAATTTGCTCATATGGTCTTGCTTATTCCTACTTTTTATTTTGTTATAAAGAGTCAATTGAGTAAAATCCACATAGGAAGAGGAAAAAATAATGTTTGTTTGTTTGATAGCCACTTGGTTTTTATGAGAATTTTGATTAATAAGCTTTATAAAAAAGGCCTTCTTTCCTTAAATTGGTTTTTTCATTAAATCTGTTGTCATTGTTGACGAAGTGACAAATGGATCGCATCAGGCCACCTCTGATCTGTCTGTTCGAATAAAGAATCGTTATAAATATTGAGTAATAACGGATTAAAGGGGTAAATATTGTGGTGAAGTATAGAAAATTATCACAAATAACAGCTATTACCACTAAATATCGCCATGTATAGATTTTTTTCTCTCAAATACGCACATTTTGTTGATGAATAAATTAAAACAGCAATTAGATTTAAATTGTCATAATGCGCTGATGGAACAGTAGATGTTTAGTAAATCGCTTCATAACTCCTCAAAAGCTAATAGTAACCAGGAAACGCATGACTTTTATAATTATGTTTGTATTTTAAAATTTACCGAATGCATTTTATTATCGAATTTCTTTTAGGCAGAGGAGATCGAAAGCTTTAGGGTTTTAATGAAAGTTACCGTGAATTATGATAATCATGGTATACAATAATAGATTTTTCATTTTCAATAATAATTTCGCATTTATAGATTAAAAAGAGATTACAAAATTTTTTATTAATGTATGATACTTTTTGGTTATTTTGACTATTTTTATTTTAAATTTAGTAATAATAAGAGATAAAATTGAATGAAAGTAGGGGTTGTTCGTGAATAAATTTAGGATTTGAGGTTTTGAGATGTTCACTATCGACGAGTACGGCTATTTTTGGGCGAGCAGTCAAAGTGTGTAACTCGAGAGGGGACGAGAGACGATGCGCCCGGGGTTCTATAATTAAAACCAGCCTGTATAAGGCAAGAAGATGGCACAGGGGGCCGGCCGGAGGGGATTTTTCAGTCTAATTGTGGCAAACGGTAACCCGATCCTACGGTCCGCGGCTTCTGGCTAAGAACCGTAACGCCACAATTACTGGTAATATACCCGGATGCGAAGAGCAAGAAGAAGAAAGAAACAAAAAAAAAAAAAAAATCACAGGAAACAAAAACTGAAAAGGGTCTGGGGTATGGGGAGAAAAGAACGGGCAAAAACTGCTGCATGTGCGGGAAAAACGGAAAGAAACTTTGGGAGAAAAGTTATTTTTTCGTGGGTGGGAAGGATAGGAGAAGCGCCGCGTTTGCCGTGCAACACCGAAAATGAATTGGTCCACTTATCACTTACACTGACACCTTTATGAGAGGAAGAGGAAGGCAACTTCGATCGGCAAAAGACAATAAATTGAACACTTGCGGATATTTTGCACTGTTTGAAGGCGGAGACGTGCGGCTGGTTCCGGGAGCTCTGGGCGAACGGGCTCCTGAAGCTCCATACTTCTTTACATTCCATATCTTTCAACATATCAGTATGGGAAGTACAGAAGCATGGAACCTACAGACGAGCCCTGACGACGGAGATGGTGCCGGTGGGAAGCTGATCCTGATACTGAAGATCGACGCCTGCCACAGCCCGGGCTCTAAAAACAGCACCAACCCCCTGGTGGTGGGTTCCCCACATCTGGCCGCATCTTCCCTCTCTTTTCCACGGTTCGTCGTCTCTGTGGAGTTTTTTTGTTTTTGTTTTTAAAATAAGAAAGTGACGGAGAGGGGGGCAGCCCGCGTCCAAATTTGTCCTCTGGGGTGGGTTTGGTGGACCCAGAAATACGAACTTTTCCTCCTTCCATCGGCCACCGCCTGACTTGTAGTGCCGCTCCCTCGTCTCTGCTACTTTTAGGGCTAGGGTCGCGTCTCGTGTCTTCCGACTGCTTTTAAAGGATAAATTCCCTATGATGTCAGAGGTGTCAGGATTAGGATCCGGTAAACTCAGCGTCTATACCGCCGAGCTTTCGATTTGCTAAAAATGATCTTCAGAGCTCAGAAGGCTAATGAGCAACGTTGTTTGAGAGACGAGCAATGGTATTCTCCCAAATCTTTTTTTGTAGCGACCAACCATAATCTGCTTTTTCAATGACGAATGAATCAAATATTGATGAATATGATTCGTAGAAAGCTAATTATAGATCTGAAAAGGAAATTTGGATGGAAACATACATATATAATCCTACTGTTCTATGTAGTTATTACTAGGGCTCGGATCAACATGCAAAATTTTGAGGCCAAACATGCACTGAAAATGCCAAAACATGCAAAAACATGTATTTTCAAAATAATTCAAAGAAGACTTACTTTTTTGCTGAATGCTTGTGAAACCCCCTTTTAACGAATATGTACGTAAAATGTTAAGAGTATTTGCACGAAAAAAAAAATTGAAAAAGTAGTTGATGAAATTTATTGATAGATAAATGAATTTAAAAAATTGAAATTTTTTATATTATGCGTATATAAACAGATTTGCAATAATAAATTGCTGTTCATCAAGCAAAGGGATGGGTTGTAAGGAAAGAACAGTGTTTCACAAATTAGTATACTAGTTTTAGGTTTTATTGCCAAACTATACAAAAATTAATAACGCACTGAAAGATTTAAAAAAAAAAAAAAAAAAAAAAAAAATGTTCGCATAATATTTACAGGTGCATTATTCTTCTGGCTCACTCCGATCAACTTGCTGATTGAAATTAAAATTTACAACTAATAATACCTTCTCCAGGTTGCCAACCTTGGAACTACGCCTGTTCCCTCTTAAAAATGTCTTTAGTGTAGAAAATGACCTTTCCATATCACAGGAGACAATGGGTAGAAATCGGTAATTTGCAACCACTTCAGCCGAAACATTCTCCGTCAATTCGCATTCCAGACTGCCTGGTTTCCTGCATTCTTTTGCATTTGAATCTTGAGTGAGACCAATCACCCCATTTCGGTTTGAAAAATTCTATAGAAAACAAACTACCACTAGTTTTAAAATTGCTAAAAAATCCATTTTTTGTCAACTTTTTTAAATTGCGGGGAAAACATGAAACATGCGCAAAACGTGCAAAAATCTGGAAAAAAACTCAAAACATGCAAAACATGTACAATAAATTTCGTTTTTTTGGGTTGCAAATGGTCTGAAAATACTCAAAACGAACTTCTATGAAGGACTGGGGCTTCAGAAAAAAACAAGCAAAACATGCAAAATCCGAGCCTTAGTTATTACAGTACAGGTACCTACTGAAGATGGTAATTAATTTTATACTTCACTAAAGCAACAGCACAACTTTGACCGATATATCGGTATCAATAACTTTCAAAATATCGAAAGTATTGATAATTTTCGCCGATATATCGGTACTTTGTGGAAGTAGACACAAGCATTGCAATAGCAAGTCAACCTACCTACCTGTTACCATTTGATTCAGTGTGAAAAAATACGTAGAAAGTGAACCAAAACTCGTTGGTTCATGGAGGGTAATTTTTAATGAAAACCCTAGATTTATTTAAGGGGAAAAAACAACCTGTTGTTTTATTAAAACATAACATGATTTTCTCCCCTGAATGACAGCGGACTAGAATAGTTCATTAAACCGTTGGAGGTCTGGCATTTCAGGAAAGGTTTTCCTGTTATGAAATCGGGAAATATTATTTTTCCAAAGGGTGTAGAGCCATTCGAAAAATGTAAAGATTTCGTTATAATGAGAGAATTTCCAATTCAGACCTAGCTAATGAGCTTGAAACCTTTTAAAAGGATGACGTTCTAAAAGGAAATTATACGATCTTTCCAATGGTGTGCCTGTATTTGGTTTTACAGTGATGGTAAGGGGAGTTATGGCGATGTTTATGACATAAAGTTAAAAAAAAAGGCGCTGCCCACTAGGGAGACCCTAGAATCAGTTTTGCTTTCACCTTTAGCCTCGGCTAAACATTGAAGGAACATGGAACACGCTGTATTTCAAATTTCAGCTTCATAAGTTGGATAGCAAACAACTTAGCTCCGGACCTCACTCAGTTGATCTGGTAGGATCTAGACTTCATGATTCGTTTCTAGACGTCCCAAGGGTTCTCCATTTCAAATTTTAGCTTCATAGGTTGAATGAGGCTCTGAACTAAAAAAGCCCGCCGCTAGGAGCGCTAGGAGGCGAAGGACCTCGTGTCACCCCTTTTCGCTGTACAATTCGTTCCCCTCTCCATCGATCAATACTGGTCAAAAATGAGAATTGTATTATTAATAAGTAACTATGATAAAGAGACAAACACAAATAAACCGAATCCGGCAAAAATCAAAAACAACTTGTGACCGCTACGACTGCCCCTGTAACAATATAAGAGTGAAATGGTTGGGTCCTTGTTGACGTGCTGCCCTCTACCACGAGCTTCAAATGTTCGGAGCCCCATAGCAAAGCAATAAGATCCGAGATCCGTCCTACTTTAGTCTCGTTTTTTCGTGACAATATTTTGTGACGTTTTTCACTTATATATAGGTCAAGGTAAAAACGTGTTCCACGCTAAAATCTTAAAAGTGAAGTTACTCAAAAAAAAAAAAAAAAAAAAAAAAAAAAAAACTCTCTATTAGAAGGTTTCGAACCAAAAGTTTTAAAACCCTGTATATCGGTACTTTTTGAAAAACTCGGCGCGTCGCGCGAGTTCTACTTAGAGCCTTCGGGCCAAAATCACAAAACATGAATATGCTTCACCCTAGAACGTCAAGTATCGATCAGCCATGGATCCAGGAACGTTAATTATCGATCGGTGACGTTGAGCCATCGATGAGGAAGCGTTATGCAAATACTGTTCAGGCACCATTTTTTGAATCAATAAAACGATGGACATGAATGTGAGATTTATGCTGTACTAACGCATAACTACGTCATCCCCCTCACGGAGGATATCACCAGCATCTTAGGACAATGTTCCGTCCTCGTCACATCAATTCATAAAGTCACGGAAGTTATCGGTTCATAATTTCGTAACTTTCTTCGTTAACTTCCCATTCGCGCTCATTCGTCTGACATTATTCATTAAAGTTCATAATATTTGCCTTACTGAATTTTCTTTTCTTATTATTATGAGTGTGTATTCTACCAGGTCTCTAGCGGCCACCACTCCCGAGTAATGAATGTTTATCGGTATTGCGCTACTTTCGTTCCAATCTCATATAACGTTTTTCGGCAGTTAGGTCCCGGCTAAAGCATATTCATGCTAATATCGTATCGAAAGAAGTTTAGATACTTGAAGAATCGTTCCGTCCCTTCACACCGAAAGCTCGCCGCAGATTGCCAATTTCGTCCCAAACTAATCCTGATAAGTTCCAACACCTAAGCAATTTGTGCGTCTATAAACAAATACCAGCACAACCTTCATACCTCTTATCCCCATCCCCATAACTTGGAGATGTAACATAGAACTTCGAAATTGAAGTCGACTTCGGTAAGATGCTGTGTAAAGCAGCCTGACGCTATCGATCTTTAAGAATACAGAGACTTGAGTTAGAACAAGTTACAACGCCAAATAATGATCTAGTTATCATAATAGTCTGGTATATAATGCGATGCAATTTTTGCTTTACTCGAGTAGTACAGTCGGAAACCTTTTCAAAATTCACAATACAAGAACAATGGTTTTAAACTTTCTAGTAGGAGATACAATTGATAACAATTGAATACCGTATAACTATATTTGATAGCACAAAAAGCACATAAAACCTATAATATGCGGTTATCTACAAAGTATGTATCATGATTGATTAATATAATTTATATAGACCAAGGTATTTGCGTTTATTTCCTAAACTAGCATCAAAAACAATAGTTTCAGAACTGGACAGGATTCACTAATACATCATAGCAGTAAATGAAGCTGGTAAATGTTGACAGCATTGTAATGTTAATATTATTGTATAATATACAGTTGGGCAAATTTAATTGTCGACCTAAAGAGATTCCCAACGGTGATGAAGACTTTGCAGGATCATAAGATAGGAATCTGAGAAACATCATTCAAATCACATCACATTTACTTGGACATTTTGCATGCTCATAAAGAAATTCCTCAGAGACATATAATCTCCCCCAAAAGAATGACTGTAATACCTACCTTTCCTAAGTATCTCACAACTTAGGTATACACAATTTTCGTTTTTCTAGTATGCCCTGTATCAAACGACATTTTAACAATATTTTAGTAGCTAATATTATCAACTTCAATTTTTTAAAATTGCACAAATTCTGGTTGAATCTATTTGTATTACAATATTGATACACTAAAATTGTAAATAACGATGATTTTATAGTTCGTTTGTTAATCTTGAAACGGACATTATTTAATAAAAAGTATTGCTTTCGATAAAATAGTTTAAATAGCGCACAACTTAATCGTAAAAACAATCATATTCGATGGAGTCCCTCCCTCCTTCCACAACGACAAAACTATTTATACCAATCGGTATGATTGAATTTATATTTGAATGGCTAATTTTTACGAAATATGGCACGCATTTGAATATATTGATTTACAAAGTTTGAGAAGTAGAAGAAAAATTCAACTTGTATAAAAAATGTGCTGAGGCTTCTTTCAATTTAGGAATAATGCAAATTAATCAGGGACTATCTCAAATTTAACTCGCACAATCCTGATAATGTAATCGAAATCAAATAATGAATGTTGAACAAATGCAATTTTCTCAATTACTTATTTAATGTATAAAAAATTAAGGTCTTCTTTGTCAGAGTGTGTGTGAGCAACAGGCTGCAATCTTGGAGGTAACAACCTGAAATTCGGTAGGTTGTCTTTTTAGAGAAATGGAATTTTCTGTATAGTTTTTGATGACGATCAGAGGACACGAAATAGTCGTCGTGACGACGATCGTCGTCAAATACTAAACGGAAAATCGAGTTTTGACAACCAGTTTTTCCAATATCGTGAGGGACCTGGTCAGCGGACCATCTATTTATGGTGCGTATCGTAAATGCCGACGCCTCTTCTTACCTCTCACAAGACTCGGATAGTACTGCAAGGTATCATGCACCCAAAGGCACCAAAAATACGACAGAACGGCAGAGGATATCAGGGGATCGTTCACTCCACTCATTTGTTCATGCGATGGTGCATTGCACTCCGAATTCAAAGCGTTCCTAAAGAGAGAGGCAGATCGGTTAAGTGACAAATGTAACAAGCCCTCCAGCCCCTACAGCTCTATAGTCAATATTGAATTGGGCTCTTACAAAAACCCAATTTTTTTTCCTATTATCCAGGCTGTATTGTTGCATTTGAGAGGATGTAGAAAAAAGCTGTTCTTATTAAATTTGGAAGATGGAGCGGCATTGCAGAACATAAGATGACAGCTCAAGACTATTTGATGATCAGAGAAGAAGACGCTGAAATCTAATATCTTCCTTTTTAATCTGATAGAGATACAAATATAATTATTCTAAAAAAATAAGCGCCTCATGTGTATTATTATCTACAATCCTCACGACTTGATCAGTGTCTTTGATCCTTCATATTTGGCTTGAAATTTAGATGGAGTTTCAATCATATTAATTATGACAAGTGAATCGTAGTCTTCAATCATGTTTACAGCGATGCGCGTCTATAGTAACTGCGTGGTAGTTATGTTAATCATTGAGGAGTGGACAGGTAGGTAGGTACCTATCACCAAGTTGAACATAACATCAGTGAAGCAGAATTGATTTGATCAATTACGTCCAAATGACGGCAGACTTTAGGTTGATTATTTCCAAAAATAAAGTATTCGATCAAGAAAAACCTCCCTCTCAAATTAGTTAATTAAGTTAGTTATTTCATTTGATTTTTATAAATCTTATTTCAATGTAACCAACCGTTCGTTATTCTCGAGGGTTTGAGTTTGGAAATAGAAGGAAATCGGACGAAGCCGATGTAGGTTCATAAATATATAAGAGATAAAATGGGGTCAGCAACTCGGAGGATACACTCTCAAGATTGACGTAAGGCTCTGCTCAGCGGACCCAATAGTTTATTACCCATTGTCAGCTGGTGGAGACCAAGCATAGCGAAAAAATTGCCTAATCTTGATCAACTTTTCTTTCTCTGGAATCCTCCTCCCCGAACTGTACCGAAACTTAGAAATTACCGCTGGTTTCAGTCAGGATGTTGTTCAAGAACAATATCCGAGACGATTTTTTACTAATTACTTACTAGTCAGTCTATATGAGAGAAATAAATTAACGTGATCGAAACACAAGCTGTCAGTTTCGTCCCGCTAGTTTCACGATAGGCCTTACTCTGTTCAGGATAAAAAGCCACTTTTTCGCAATTTCCTTGTCATAAATAACCTTTTCTTTCAGCCCTCCTAGAAGAAAACTGTGGGAACTCCCTTTTTCCGAGTTTGTTAATTAAACGAGAGGTAAGAATCTATAAATACCTGACGGTACAACCTACGAACCTTCTCGCCATTTTCATCGGGGGGTGGGGGGTGGGGGGGGGGGGGGGGGTGGGGGGGAGTGCGTAGGTGTAGTTGCATTTCCGGAGAGACCGAACTCGGCTACGGTCAGAAAAGGGACAGGGGATTATCTGTATAGGTCGAACTCGGCGACAGCCCCTGAGGTTTTGTCAGATCATTCTGACCTATATATCCAACTAATCTGCATTTTTACTAAGGGATTGACTATTTGATACTATGTATTTTTACATAACGTATATGATGATTTTACGACGTATATGTTTAAACTATACATATCATTCTGAAATATTTGTCCAACTATTTATATGTATTTCTGGTATTTTACGAAAAGGACTGATTTAGGATATTTTTATTTTTGAGATGCGAGCTTGCGAGCACCCAGACCACCAAACCATACACTCGGAGGGTTAGGGATTCATGCCTAGGTTTGACCATCGCCGAGTTCGACCAACCCTCCAGAAGGGTAATAGTGACCGTAGTAGAATTTGTTGTCATCTAGTTGCCCAGCTCTACAACCACCCTACCGCTTATCTCCCTCTCTAGCTTCCAATGGTTCAAGTTGAAAAGTTGTAATTTCCACCGCCACACTCGTCGGAGGTTCTTCGGGAGCCCGCTTTTAAGACGACTGCGAAATGCAAAGCGACTTTCTGACTTTGGAGTATGCTGAACTTCAGCTGATTCGAGCCGATTCTATGAGGTTTTATTGTTTTAGCTATATCCTTTCAGGTATGGAATAATTGAGTTAACAGATAACATTATTGTGAATTGCACTATGTCATGTTTATACGTATGAATGTAGATGATGATCACTGGTGTGCACATAAGGACTTTGTAACACTGAAGTAATAATTTCGTTTGAAAATTTGCAGCATTTCTTACTTTTATGGCTCGAATCCCGACTGCTCCTTACTTATCAGTGCAAAGTAATTATAGGTACCTAATTAAAATAATAGGCTCAATGCCTCTTTGAATCCACCGTATTCTAAAAAGAATTGTGGAAGGAAATGCCACACAATTTCTCTTAGCGATTCCCCTTGCTAGTGAAAACCACAATCTCTCAGCTACTCAGTTCAGGAAGGCACTTTCTGCAAGATTTGGGCAAGAGGAAGATGGACTTCCTGCTTAGTTTGAGCGGATATCTGTGTACGCATATTATGCATTGAATTCTAGAAAAGGGGGTTTAACAGAATCAACCATAAGAGACGCTGATGATGAATCTCCGGTCTGGGTTGTAAATATAAGAGCACAAAGGGTCTTTGGAAAGAACTAGGGTGGAGTTTTTCGGTAATCGTGGAGGTAATTACGGTGAGCCCTCTCGTATTTGTTCCGACCGTGGGCAGCTGAGGCCGATGAAACTGTCCGTAGAAACACAGAGATTATGATACTGCTGCTGAGGATCAATTACCCCTCAAGCTTGTTCCTGCGATGCAGCCCTACAGAGAGGATCTACCAGATTCCAAAAACAGGTAGAGTTCCAGGATTTGGTGGAAAAATGGACTAAACCGCGTATAAAAATCGCTGGCTGAGTCTTGGTAAAAAGGGTAATTGGCCATAACTCAAGCTGTATCCTTTGAATAAGAAGAAGTTGGAGGCGTCTACGGTACCTCCAGATGGCCAGTCCTTTCATCGATCATGGAAGCGTTAGCATCATCGGTGCACTGTAAATCGATGATTAGGACTAGACGATGGGGCTCCACTGCCTCTTCCAGAAGGCTAGCAAACCGAGCGAGTGAGTGAGAGAGAGAGAGAGAGAGAGTAAAATGCAGAATTAAGATTTTTTCCGAGATCATCCTTAACTGAATTGAAATAATTTAATATAAATACGGATGGTTTTTTGTAGATAGGTAATCAATTCTCTTTAATGATTAATAAGAATGCTATAGTATACTGAAAACCATTCTGAACATTCCAAGAAAGCGACGACAAAAAATGAGAAAAACGAGAAAAATGAGAAAATTTCATCTCTTCTCTCCAGGATCCGGAGCTTGGAGCCGTTGGGGCGTAATTTTCGTCTTTCACCAAAACGAGACGTCATCATTATGTTCCCCCGACCCTTGAATAATTGAAACTTATGATAGCAGGCCCTAAAAGGTAAATACGACGTCGCTTTTCGACCTCTTTAATTAAAACCAGCGCTCCTCGCAAATGAGGGAGCGCTTCTGATAACCTCCCCTGTTCCCCCGCCTCCTCAGAACATCCGACTGTCCTGGAACGCCCCTTTAAACCTTTAGAACACCCTTTGGAACACCCCTTTAGATCACCAGCCTGTCCCTCCCTTCAAAACACGCCTTGCCTTCAGATTTCACCCCTTGCGACCTCTCGCCCTTTTGAACTTGGAACCTCGTCTCAGATTTGTTTTCCCTTTGTAGCGGGCTTTCATTTGATACATAAGATTTTCCCTCGATCCTCACAATTTTTTTCTTGTTGTTGCATTTACGGTTCGGTTTATTATTTTCAATATTGAAACTTTGTCCTAACCCCTTCTTCTCAAAATTAGATGATCAAAATTCACAATGCATTAAAAAAGAAAAAAAAAAGCACAAATTTACGTCGCTACGGGTTTTTTTTCCACAGATTTGGTTTCAAGATGGCCTTAGAAGGTAAGTAACGTGGATATTCTCTTATATTCTTCGCTTATAGTTTCATGACAATAGGTAATAAAAAAAAAGGGAAAACAGAAACTATGGATATAACGGGACAGGGCCAGTCATGAAATCAGGGGAAAACGTCTTGTATTTGAGTAGGCCAGGGAATTAAAATACCTGTGAGTTATGATTGATTGATCGAAACAAAACAAAACAAAACCCACCAAAGAAAAAAAGATAACTGTTGCAGGATAAATGTACCAGAAATCAACAGCGGATGCCTGATGAAAAGAGATGTATTGACCGTTCAAAGATGAGCATGTACATATGTCTCAATCCTCACACACTCCTTCGAATCATGGGCTACTCCAAGATGGAATCCCGGATTTAGGCTACAGAGATGAGGTATCTGAGGTCTTCTCAGATCTAGGCTACAGAGATGAGGTATCTGAGGTCTTCTCAGATACTTGGATACTTGGAATCTTTGAATACTTGGTTACTTGGCCTGAGTCTTGGAATCCCTGAATAACTGGGTAAAGCCAGTGCCAGCGTAAGAGAAGACCCGACATGCTCATGTATCGAGCACCAATGAGCCATCCACTCTGGTCTGACGGTAGGGGCCCTTCCTGGCACCTTCCTTCAGCAGGCAAAGCAAAAAGCTCTAGTTAGTACGCATTCCAAATATGTAGAACATGTGGGCCCACTTCTAGTCTATTTTCCATTTTTTCTGCCACACTTTCTTTCAAATTTTCGAAGTTACGTACGAAACCATCAGTTGAATATGGGTATGTGTTGTAACCAAGTAAGAGGGGAACAGACGGGGGTGTTCTCCCTTTCCCATGACAAAATGTCAAAAATACTGAGGTGTAGGAAAATAACAAGAACAAATTTTCAACCCATTAAACATTCCATGGTAAGCTGCATAAGGACTTTACCTCATATAACTTGATTCTTTGCTATTCGTTTGTCATTCAGTCGGTACCTATCTACTTCTAGCCTGACTGTTGAAGAACTTACCAGGTTCAACAGTTGAATCCAGCTTTCCATTTTGTATTTTTGAAGGTCAATAATAATACAGTACAAAACTCAATGGTGCTTTGAATAGATATTGATGTAACTTTACAGGTATCTTTGAAACTTCAAAGATATCTTCCGAGAATGCTCTGTATACAACGAAAAAATGGGCAGGTTTTCACTTCAAACTCCGACTGCTTAGATTTACCGAAGTTTCCAATGTATTTTGAAATTGTTCAATTTACATGATAAAATCTCCCCCACCCTCCTCCTTCTTCTCCCCAAAAGGTGGTACCGGTAAAGCGCCATCAAATTTTCAGTTTCAGGCACACTTACCCCTAATGGCATGGGACGTTATCATTTTGATAACAGATAGCGGTAGAACTTTATTTAGAAAAGAAAAAATGAAAGACGATCTTCTAATTGAATTAATGACATGATAAATGTGGTGTTTCCACTTCAGGAATTTGTCAACTATAATACCTAGGTATCGTTGACAATCCACCTGCTGGGTAGAAGGGCATATACAGGGGATAGAAGAGCATCCACTAGAATGAATGTGAAACGGAATAGCAGACGATTCAGGCTGACCTGCCTCTGTAATGGAATGTGTAATGTATGATGTTTTTTGTGTATTTACAGTTAACGCATTACGGACAAACCAATCAGATATTGTAGCGTTCACGGCAATTTCGTTTTGACCCGTGTGGATCAGTAAAAATGGGAGCGGGTACCGATCCGATTCCATCCCTCTACGGATCCGATCCTTTTATCGTTACACCCGAAACGCTCTACCCCTAGTAATTATATACCAAAGACGGTAGAAATGAGATAGGGTCAATGTTTTCTACAACGTAAATATCATTTCAACTTATATTCTCTAAATTAGAATCAAGTTGTACATCCAAGTATTTTCTCTCCGAAATGATTAACTGATTTTATTTTCCGCTCCCAAATGAGTCGGTTTAATATAGCGTTTTCGGAATGAATCATTCATATCTAGTTGTGTATGAGGAGCAACATAAATATTACTGGCGATGAAAGTGAGCTGTGATGAGATGGGGCGATGGAGTTGTGGTGGGAGTGGTGTGGGGGGGGGGGGGGTACACTCCTTGGGCGAGTGACCCGCTCCCTTGGGGACGGCTGGCTGCGTCCAAATGCTTGGCTGGGGCTCAACGGAATCGCGACGCAACTCAACACAATACACACAATGGCCGCCTCCCTATAATGAGCTCCACATAAGTACCACAGTGTCCTAAATAGCATCATCTCAACGTCTGGGTGTCCAGACGAATCCCGAGCGTGAGCTCCGTAGCTGTGGGTTTGACTTCGAAAACGTATTCAGTTCCCGTATTGGATACTTTAAGAACAATTTGCAGCTTTAATCCCCTATACAGATCAGCAGTGTTGGGCATAATCTTATCGTCGAATACGAATACGATTGTAATCGCGATAATTATTCGTTGATTCTGAGTCAACTGTGATTATATTCGTATTCGTGTAATCGTATTCGTCTGTCGGTGATTACACAAATACAACCCATAAAAATGCGTCCTGGTCATCAATTTCAATAGGGCGTCCCTCCTATAATATGCGAAGTCTTGCTAATATTACCTAGCTTCAGAGGGACGTCCCATTGAAATAGATTTGAGACAAATAGGCTGGGCTCCAATCGTTGAATTTGCTTTAAGGACGTCCCATTAGGAGAGAAAAGATTTTTGGTCTCCAAAATCAAAATTTCCACTCGCATTTTACGTTTTAGATATTCTGAACAACTTTGGTCCCATATCTGTCTGTATGAGTGTGTGTGTGTGTGTGTGTGTGGAAAAAATGTGTGTTTGTGTGTCTATCGTGTGTCCGCAAATCCTTGTAACAAGCTTATTTTCCACAGTTTACATCCGATTTGGATGATATTTTCAGGGTATATGCGGGCTAGGGAGTAGACGGTCCCCTATCAGTTTCATCGTTCTTGACTCAATACCTCACTCTGCGCATGTGCAAACTTAAATTCTACCAAGCATAATTTTCTCACGCCCTAACCGTCCGATCTCGCTCGAATTTGGATGATATTTGGGGGATGACAATCTGATCATCCTATATCAATCTTAACATGGTTGTACCATCAATAGCTACTGCGCATGCGCCAATTTGAAATCCTTGTAACACGCTTATTTTCCACAGTTTTCATCCGATTTGGATGATATTTTCAGGGTATATGCGGGCTAGGGAGTAGACGGTCCCCTATCAGTTTCATCGTTCTTGACTCAATACCTCACTCTGCGCATGTGCAAACTTAAATTCTACCAAGCATAATTTTCTCACGCCCTAACCGTCCGATCTCGCTCAAATATGGATGATAGTTGGGGGATGACAATTTGATCATCTTATATCAATTTCAACATGGTTGTATCATCAATAGCTACTGCGCATGCGCCAATATGAAGACCTTGTAACACGCTTATTTTCCACAGCTTTCAACCGATCTGGGCCAGAGGGTAGACGGATCCCTGTCAGTTTCATTGTTGCCAAATCAATACTTCACTCTGCGCATACGCAAACGTAAAATCCATTATGGTCCATTTTTTCCCCTTTCTTTCCAGGCATATTATTCAATTCTCCAACTCAATCTGTGAGTCCAAAACTCCAGAGGAATTCTTTGTAAGTAATTAGGAAACATAGGAGGGTATTAGTAGGAACCAAGGGAGAGGGCAGCAAACATTCTGTTTCTGTATGCCTCCTCAGAGTCGTCTCAAAATCCATTCCCTGCGAACGCGTTTTCTCTAAAGCAGGTCTGATAGTTAATGATCGCCATACCCGACTGTCAGCCGAAAAAGCGAAAATGTTGGTATTTATGAACGCAAATTTGGGTTTTTTTTAAAGAGAAAAAAACAAATTGATTGAAAAACTAAATTGATTTTACACACCTACCTTCTTTTTGATTTACGTTGATTATTATTTGACTTATTGATTTTACACACCTACACATGTTTTTTTTTGGATTTAATTAAATATTTTATTGAGGTTTTTGAGAGTCTTAATTTCCCACTTGTTTGACCTTGCAGTCTCCCTCCAACGTTTTATAATTATTGTAAGGGAAATGGAAACTTCATTGCCTGATGAGGATGAGAATCGGCGGAAAGAGGCTGAGTGCGAGTGGCGGGTAGGGGGGGGGGTGGAAGATAGAGGAACAATTCAAGATTCCAAGAACGGAAGGACGATTTTTCCTTCTTCCATGGAACGGATCGAAGGGTCTCGCTTCTCGAAACCTCTGGGGGAAAAATCTGACTTAGGTTAGGATGTCTGGATCAATACCGGGATCGTAACGGAAAAAATACCCGATCCTTCTGCTCACTCTGCGACTGATTGGTTAGAAACCATAGAAATTATAACGAACGAATCTATGGACAGGACTTTAAATAAGATATTAGCGAATAATTTCTAACGAAATATCCAAAGTGGGCTCATAATTCAAAGAAACATCTTGTATTCAGTTTTGACATAGATATGTCTAATGGCTGGTGCTAAGGGAAAAATACATTTTAAACGACATAAAAGGTGTTGTAAGAATCTAATAAACAACGTTGGTTGCTCATTACGACTGGTTTTTGTAATAGGAAATTGAAAAATAGCAGGAGCTTACTCAGAATATATGCGGTTTCTCTGTACGTAACCAGGGAATAACGTAACTTCAAATTATTCAAATACAATCAGTGGTGAAATTTGAGGAGAGACAGGGTGGGAAGCCCCCCCCCCCCCCCCCCATTGAACCACAGAGGACTCAGAAACTGCACATGTTTGAGAGTCTGATCTTAACTTTATAAGGTATGGGTCTCCCCTTATCAAACCTGGGTCGTCAGAAAACAGCTGGGGGGATATTTGTTCAATTGAGGGTATCTCAAAATCGTTTTGATCAAGAAAGGATAAAGGGTAAACGAAATTAGTGATAAAGATTGTGCAGCAGTGCAGCCCAATAACGGTTGTTTCAAATGATTTAATACATACCCATTGTGATATATCATGTGATATTTCCACATTTTGTTCCGTTATAAGACGTATTTAAGTTGCAATGTATGTGTGTGCAGCTGAGGTTTTTAATAAGTACGTTTTTTATCAGTTTCAATTGCAGATTTTTGTATAAAAGGTTTTCAATTCATGGAAGAATCACCCATTTCTACAGCATTCCTAACCATCAGGATACTATAGATGGGGTAATAACGGTACTGTTTCCGTATACTCGCTACAAGCTTTCCATTGTTTCGGTATGCCATCTACCGTACTTGCCACAGTTACGGTATGTTATCTACCGTAACTGTCGCTGTTTCGGTATGCCATCTACCGTACCGGCCGCTGTTTCGGTGTACTATGTACGACGAATTCCTTATCTACATCTGTGAGAAAAACGGCTTAAAAACCTTCAATGGTTTTTTATTTATTTTCGATAAAAATTTTATGCCCTTAAATGCAACGCATACGTCCCTGCACTAGTTGAACCAGTCAACCATTGTTTCTGTGCCTCTTCCCATTCACCTCACACGTCCCTTACACTGCTTAAACCAATCCCAGACCAGTTCTACGATTTCGCACAGCGAAAGCCCTCTTGTCAAAAATTAATTTTTCTTCTGCATAGAGGAAAATGTTTGGCATCCTTGTTTTGGGCATCTCAAAAACTTGGTTTTCGCAAGTTCACCCCCACTGTCCCGCTTACGACTCGTCTTTAAATATTCTTTAAGTTCTCCACCACACGGTTCACCATCTCTAATTTTTTCACACACACTTGACTGACCCACCAAGACCCCCTAGAAAATCTACGTTTCGTCGTCATAAATAATTTTCCGGTATAAATGGCCCGTTGTCACAGAGTGGCTCATTGTTGAACTAATACGGAACACAAAAAAGTCTACAAAATATACCTTTGCTTCCATTCCGTCTAACTTATGGATAGCATATCGAAACACTCGAACCCAGGCGTAGATATTGACATGGCTCCTGCAGATACCCGTGTCGGCGTCGATAGCATACGGAAACAGTACCGTAATAACTATACTGTGTATGCATTTTTATTTATTTGTTGCTATGATAGGCGGCCCAAGAAAAACATGCAAATATGACCAGGGTGCGGAAGATTTACAGGGTTCTTTACTCCGCTAGTAAGTTCTTGTGACGGCGCCTTGCATAATGAGTTTGCAACGTTTATCAAGAGACTTGCGTACACGTTTAAAAGTAGTGGAAGCCATACGCCCGTACTCGACTGGAAAATCCAACTTGCCACAATACGGGCCATCAACTTCAGGCTGGTCTGTGCCAGGCGGAAGTTGAGAAGCGTGGCTGGAGAAAACAGAGCTGTCCTGTACCATGAATAATGTACAACACCATGATACCATCATGGTCAGATCGTGGAAAGAATTCATGCTAACATGCTTATTGATTTCTATCCAAAATATATTCTAGGGCATTGGAGAATAAATTGAAGCGTTTTAAAATTCAATAGGAATGTATTGTTCAATCATTCAACGTATAATGAACATTGGGTGATTGTTTTAAATTCGCTATTCCAACATGAATTGAATCTTTGAGAGACTTTCATCTTACCTACCCACGTATCATCAGAAATTTCCGATAATTATCGAGCTCTGTTTGGAACTCTGTGTGTAAATTGATATTCAGCATTAAGAATGAGCTACAGTAGTTGTTTCCATTTTCTGAGGAAACCGAAACGATCAAGATGATCAGAATCCATGAATTTCAAAGGGATGAAGAAACGTGATATTTTATAGCCACGACATAAGATTTCACAAGTGATTCTTTCAGTAAATAGGCACATGATCCACTTATACCTAGAAAATGGTTTCGAACTGCTGTTTGTGACGGTCATGGATATATCGAAGAAAAAGATCCAGGATTCTAGTTGGATGAACGAGAGAGAAAAAGATATCCCCCCTCTTACAGTCACCTAAAGCCCTTGTTTGCTCCAACACACACAAACTCACAACCTGCAGTTAAGTACACATACACACAAACACACGGAGCCCAATCTCTCACAGAGTTTTCCCAAATACTCAACTTTATCCTTCGTCATTTCTGCTCTTTTTCTACCAGGTCCCTCGGCTCATCTGCCGAAAACTTGTCCGTGAAGCTCTCAAAAACTGTCTCCGAGGCCTCGACGATTTGTGAGGATTCTCTCTCCCTCTCCCTCTTTCCTATCCGTCTCTCTCAAAATACTTTCTCTTCTCCCTCTTTATAGAACGCGTGTCAAGTAAAACGGCCAAGAAAATCAAGGGAGACAAAGTTTGTTGTGGAGGTTTCCAAAAAGCTTTCTCGTTTCCTGTTGACAAATCGAAGGCTTCGACCAACATGGCGGAACCTTTTTGAACTTGTGGTGAAAAGAACTTTACTCTTATTCAATATCACTTTTGTTTAAATTTTGGAGTATCTCCAGGCTACGAATATTTTTTTGGTTTTAACTCAGCAGTTTCTCCCCCTGTTGCAATACGATGTACTCTGTCACATATTTTATAACTTGTGGGTCCGCTGACCAGGTGCCTCATGAAGTTTGAAGTAATGTATATTTTTTCGCTACCAAACTTGATTTTTGATGATTTGACAATGACGACGTTAAATTGACGTCAAGGACAACTTTAAAAGATTTTATAGTGGTTTCAGTCGATTCTGGGTGGTGAAAAATGTAGGAAACGATACCAAATTCGATTTTCGGTTGATTTGAAGATGATTCTTGTAGCCAACGACAAGTTCCTGTCGTCAGATCGTCACCAAAAACTATAAGGCTAATTTCGGATGTTTAAAGAGCCTACCTAACGAATTTCGTTGATAGATAGAAAAATGCGGCCAGTAGCGCGGTACACACATACACAAACACACGCTAGTCGAGTCATAGTGTGGGCCGACCTTGAATAGTTCAATGTTTTGCCCTTTTATAATAGGTATGTTGATGATTCTGAAGAGATGAGAAAAGATTTTGATCATAAAAAATATTCTCAACATTGTGGCGGAACAACGACGACCTCGGCCCACATTTTCCTCACCTGACATTCTTTGGCAGAAGTTAACCATGGAATGAACAGGGCGCTTCTCGACTATCCTTGTATAGAACATAAAATGAACAATCTGGCTGTGATTATTGATGAGTAGGATGAATCTATTAAACAATCAGGCATGCATCTGAATCAAATTAGAATAGTACTAGCCAAGTAGCCTCTTGGTGAACACTTACTACAGTTCATACCTGTTATTCGTTGGGCGACATGGAAGAACTTATTTTATAACTCGTAATTAGAAATTAAGACTATGAGCATCCATCGAAAAAACGACCCAATTATATTGGCTATTTTCGAGAAAGCAATTTTAGAAATTTTCAGCTCATTTTGAAAATTATACTGATACTTCAGGAATATTGCCAGTCTATGTGTGATTTATGCTTCGAATCCCGAAAACTTTTTCATTCAATACTCAGCCAGTGATCAAACGTCAGACTGTCCATCCAAGAGTTTCGATATTGGATTTTCAGAACAATTTACGTATCATTCAACCTAAACCAATTTATTTTGGGGGCGTTGATTATTTGTCTTCTCTTTATCAATTACGAAAGTACATTATTGAAAATAATAAACCGAACGGGGGTGAAGTTGGGGGTTTGTTCCTCCTTACGCAGCTGATTACTGTGGGGAACTGCTGATGGGTGTTTCGAACCGCCAACTCCGTGGCGTCGTTTAAGATCCTCTGGGGGCCCAAATGAGGCCGCTTAACGAACGTTAATTCTCTATCAGCGTCAATTCCCGCCCAGAACCCGCTACGAGCAGTTTAGTTTCCTCGTCCTTTTCATCAAGTTGAACTCGTGCTCGAGATCATCCGACCTCCGCCGTAGTCTGAACTTTCGTCGTCGCTCGTTAACGGTACTATTGGGCGTTGTGATCAATTGGACAATCAAAACCAATGACATTTGTACCACAAAGACCTTAAGTCACATCAACAATTGAATATTGAAAGAGCTTGATTGTGTGTTCAAACGAACAATTTAAAAAATAAAAAACAATTACTCGAAAATATTGAATTAAGTCTGTGAATTTTCTTAGATTACTAAACATAATGAAGAGAACGACACTCATTTTGTACAGCAATAAAAACAACACAAAGGTGCAAGAAATATGTATGTAATAGTGTGCAGGGAAAGTAGGACAATGGACAAGTCCATTCAGGGACCGCCACCATCAGGAGTAACTCCTTCGCCAGTACCTGCTAGGTCTCTCAAGCCCCCAAATATTGACAACTTATATTTTTTCGGTGTATTCCCAAAAACCACGTTTTCTGGTAGTTAAAAATCGCAAAAAATCAATTATCACACTTCAGATCTGCTATTGGTCTTATTTGACGCAGAAATAGCCCATGTAATAGAAAAAAAATTTCAGGTCGCCAAATGGTGTAACTTGTACAAAATTTTCCAAAAGAAAACTGTAGAAAAATCGTCAAAAATCGGTGAAAAAGCACTGGTTTTGGGCAAAAGACATGTTAAGGGGGCATTTCAGACCCATTATATGTGGTATAGTCGTGCTCAGCATCAAATCCCTTTGATATTCTTTAATCCTTTCAATTGATCATAAACTATCCTGTAATTCAAGAGATTTTTTTTCAAACAAGCAGGTGGCGTACCTCAAAAATTAGACGTTTATGTGAAAAACGGGCTTTGGATTTGGAATCAGCACTTTCGGGAACCCCCTGGGCCAGTAACAGTTTCGTGAAGACACGTCTTTGATTTTTTTTTGTTGGGCAGTGTTACCTATGTTCTGTAGTTTGATAACCAGCATGTTACGGCTAGCAAACGAATGTCATGGCAGCTGTACATTCAAGACAGATCCCAGGGGTGAAACACAACAATTTTACAACAAGAAGAGGAGTGGGAAGTTATAAAAAAAGAGAAGCAAGAAAAGAAAATATTTGTTGTCCATGCGTTCACCTCCGAGTGTAGTTCGCCCAAAGTGGATGGAGTCATTAATTCGTATTGTGGACTAATCAATGGTGGTGGCCCTTGCCCTCCTTATTCCCACGGCCCGGAGCCAACCTAGTTGTGACGGAATTAACGATTCCCATATTGGAATTCAAACGAAAACCATTTCAACGTATAGTAGGTATGGGAAGGTATTGAAGTGTAAAACATCGCCTATTCTAACTTTCGTTCGATTTTCCAGAGTTCATGCCGCATCAATCGTGAATTTGGAAGCCACATGCTAAATACCTTTATAACAATACAAGCCATAGATAAAGCATAAGTTGAACGCAACATATGCTACTTTTCCTCACCCAGGATAATGGAAAAATCGTACATGGTACAAACCACAATGATCACAATGATCCACGAAACGAGAAGTAAAATTTTTAGAGAAAACAAAGGCGCAAGACCACCGACAAGTTTTTGCTATGTCAGTATTCCAGAATTTCACGTTACGTTTATAGCATTTCAAGTTGAATAGAAACAAAGTCAGTTATTTATATAGGTATAATGGAAGCTGTATACCCGCGCGCTTTTCTTGCACGTCCTATGGCATACCCTGTCATCAATATATTAAGAAAAAAGCAATACTTCCAGAAAAATAAACAGCTTAGAATTATGCGATATTTTCCAGTAGCCCAAAAAGGCTTAAATTTCAAATTTCAGCAAAGAAGTTTCAACTTGTACCTAACTAATTTTCCGACAAAGCGTCCCCACAATGTAACCTCAATATAACCTTAGTTACGTTAAAACTATTCCAAACCACAATCGCTGCAGTTAATAGGGCGTTTTGAATATCAATATTCGAAGATTATCTTTACTAGTAAAAACAGCTCGACTCATCCCACCAAAATCGTTTTGATATCGCTGAATTTGTTATCGAAAGTTCTGTAAGCGTGAGCCCACTCCATTCTACATTTGAGGTGAAAATTTCGACGCATGTCCAGTTTTTCTTCAATTACGAAGTTGCTTACCCCTGTGACGTCGTTGAAGAAAGCTGAGTTCTCGATGAAGGAGTAAGTCTAGAGGGTTGTAGTAGGTATAGCCTGTTTCATTCCAGAACTCATCAGTTCGCGCCCACTTTTCAATAATGAACCTTTGTAATCGATTAAGAAACAATTATATCTTTTAACCCCCCCCCCCCCCCCCCCCCCTGAAAATTTGTTGTTTACGTTTCAAGATGCGTAGAATCCAAAAATTGAAAATTGAAAAAAAAAAAAAAAAAAAAAAAAAAAAAATCCGTCTATCACTGTCTATCTTCTCCGAAACTACTAGTTTCGGTTGACCAACCTTTATGAAACTTGGGTTAAAAATCACATTTGGGGTCTAGATGATCTTAGAAGCTTGGCATCAATTTTTATCAACCCTAAAGGGTAGCATGCAAGGGCTAAACACTCCAAAATCGAGATCTAGAACTTTCAAGGTAACAGTAATGATTTTCCGCTTGTAAATTACAAATATAATCCCAAAGAATCGATTAAGACCATTCGCAACACTGTACGTTGAACAATTTGCTTTCCTTAAGGGCTAGAACTGCGATAAAGCACCTTCTGTCTAAACGTGCGACCATAGTGAAATCATGTGCTGCTAAAATTCAAAATTCCATCAATGATCGCTAGATAGTGGGACTGGAAGACATAGAAATTGCCTCGTAAATATCAGCTGATTTAATTCCAATGGAATTATTAGGTGATATAGTTCCAATGGAATTAATTCTAACATGGTTGCTCCATACGTCGAGAATGGTTGAACTGATCGAAATGGGTTTTCGGTAAATGATTAGCAAGTTTTGTAGGTGGTTTAAGGCTACTTTTTTCATTTTCCCCCAGTCTTCCCGGCTGAAATAGCAAGTTTCCCCCTCTACAACTTCGCAATCGTGTTGAAACGGCACCGATCTTTTTCTAACACCTGATTGAAATACAAAAAATCCACCAAGTAGCGTGGTTACTGCCACGTAAACGAGCGAAGCAACTTTTTAAGATTAACTATTGAAATTGAAATCTATATACCGTTAGTAGATAAATTGGTACGTATTGCAACTTTGGAGCTACGTTAAATAGGATAAATGATAGGTAACTGGACCAATACTGGTATCTAGACAAATCACGGGAACGGGACAAACCTCGAATAATGGGGTGAAACTCGCGTTCGTGTTGACGCGGGACTGACAACAGCTCTAAAACATCACAGAAGCACCACCAGTATTTACATTTCAATGGTTATTGGCTGACGGGACAAACTACCGGTAAGGAGGCAACCACGGGTAGCGGCGCCACCGGTTACCATTATAAACCACTATAAACGGTAAACCACTATAAACAGCGGTGGGAGCTCTGTAGCTAATTTTATCATTTAATAATGATTAACAGGACGTTTTCATTTGTTTTCGTCACGTCACGAGCGTCACGTCACGGTGGGGTTTTCTATTGATTTTCACGTACAACCAATGCGTTACTAGGAAAGTGTAACTCCCTTAGTTTTCATAGAAGGAAAATCGTTAGCCACTTTTTGGAATGCTCTCATTTTATCACAGCATCTCATAATCCCTTAGCCTCTGTAATGTCAAGGAAAGCTGATTTATTACGCTCAGTTATAAACTAATATTGCTAAGTAACCATTATGAACTAATAATGTGTAAAATTAATCATTATTAAATGATCTGACTGTAGAACCGTAGTTCTACCGTCCGTTTTTTGTTTTCTTATTCACCTTATGATGTTGAAATTCGGTGCTAAAATGGTGAGAGCTGTAGCTAATTTTACAACTACTACACTCAAGATGCTGAACTTTTGAACGGGGTCCCCTGGGTGTGGTTATAGGATAATTACTAATGGTGAACTACAACTGTAATCAACTGACTGAACTCTGTAAATAATTGGACCAGCAATTTGACTACATTACGTCACAGCGAAGTGTGGCAGGGTACAGCGAGTAATTAATATAATGAATGACTCCTTACAAAGTCAAATTCTTTACTAGCGTCTGAAGACTAGACGATTTGATGAAGATCCTCAAGACGTTGGTAATTCAGGTTTTCAAATGGTAGTGGAGGTATTGGCAATGCTTACGTATAGTTACTTCAATATGGAGTTTGAAGCGTTTTGGGAAAATTTGGTTTTTCGTAGGTACCTAAAGGCATTGAATTTGAAACGTCATTCACAGAAATGATAGAAAAACTTTCTTAATTCTGACAAACTTGGGAAAATCGATTAAAGAAAAGCAAATAGGTACTTTCAAAAAATTCCAGCATTAAGCAAAAAATCCAGTATTAATATTGAATTAGGAAATTCTAAAGTACAGCAGCTGAGTGATCTGTATGTTTCATTAATGTATAAATCGGTCGACTGTTTCTTCTATTGAAGTAAATACCAAATATTCAGTCAATACATTAGTAAAATGAATATACATAAAGTTCTCTTAAATTTTAATTGCGCGGAAGTGGAACCGCACAACCCTATACACTGTGAGGAATAAAGTAGGAAATTTAGTTTACTTGAGAATATGCAATATTTCAGGCTTCATTTACTGCAGTAAGTTTGTAGTCAGGTTTTTGCTATATGTTACTAGAACAAATAACATGGTTTTGGGTTTAATTTACCTCGTAGAATTGGTTTGTAATCAAGTTTCCAGTTAGGTGCATTCACTTCTCTATTTGACTGTGCTTAGTTAAAAGACAGCTTAGATGAACCGTTGAGCTGTGACGTATGAGATATCAGGTCTTGCCTTTTATTAAGCTTCATCTTAAAGAGTGGAACCGACTGTTCCTAGCCTAAAACAGTGCCATCGGTTGTGAATGATCCAAAAGGATTCATTGTGCTCACTTTCTTGGAATAAGTCGAAAACTCAGGCAAGCTATATCTCACGAGTTTCTAAGAGGTGGTTTCGTGTAGAAGGATATTTGTATGAATCACCACCTTGAAAAACTAAATAAAAATAAAAGAAAGAAGACAAAAATAACTGCGTAACAAAATCGAGCTGAATGGATGTATCTAGAAGAGCTAAGTTGGAGTCAATGATTTGTTAAGAACGTTATGATATAAACGAAACATCCGAGGATTTTTCAAATTTGCCGGTTCAACATTTAATGTTAAACTCCAAAACGGAACGAAGGGCTTCAGCTGTCTTCCTGAGTAGCATTACAAGGAAGAAACTTCTATATTGGCAGGGATGTATAATATATTGTGTTCAATAAAGAAGACATATTAACCATGAAGATGGTGCTACGGAATAGGTTGTCAATGAGGAAGTTGATTATGGTTCTTACAACCATCACCAGTTCATCTGTCACTGACTATTAGATAGCAATATGTGCTGCGCACAGAAAACCGAAGGTATTTCAAGCACCAGCCCTCAGAATTGATTCAAATAGATTGAACAGAGGTTTCAATTTCTACCCAACTCGCAGGTTTTCTTGAATTACAAATGCAACTCAACTTAACGATTACAAATATAACTTCTTCCAACATATAATCTGGATTGGGTTTTCTGTAATTGAGAGAAAATTGAGAGAAAAAAAGCTGTTTTCGTGGCTGCCAAACTAACGCCTAATCTTCAGTTCAGCGACCTTTCATGAGCATGTGATATATCAATGACATCGTGTTATTCAGTGTTCAACAAATTTAGCAGAAAAGATGTCTGCAGATTCCATGTAAACGGGATTTTGACAATGTTAATTTTAAAAATATGTTATCTTACCATGATTACTTACAGTTCGGCAAATTTGGATCCATTACCGCTTTCAGTTTCCGATCATCGCAGAACTGTTCCAAATTCCACTGACCGCCACTTTGGTTAAACCGAACTGTTCCACACATACGTTCCTTAACGTGTTTTTTCGTCGTAGACCTCCGTCAATTCTGCATCAAACTAACTAAAGAAATCACGAAACAAAACACTGGGTAACTCGTCGTTATCGTGGCACACAAAATAAGGATCACCAGTGCAGAGCGAGTGTGGCGTATTAGGAGGCTCTGAGGCGCGGGCGGGGGCTCAATTGAAGTGACTCACTCGTTGCCCATACTAACAGTTCCCTCTCTACTCAGGGCTTCTTCCTGCTTGTGTTTATCGCTATGTTATCATACTCCTCAGCCCATACCCGTTCCCTCCCCCACATTCGTTATGCCCCTTGACCGCCGGCACGTCTTATTAATTCCACAGTATTGGAATCTTCTTTCCTCATTTCTACGGTCTCATTAAATATGGGAGCTAAAAAAAATTGTTTTAAAATTAACTTGCAAGATCTAGTTTAAACGGAGAATCTTAAATGATATATCGATCCGGGATATTTTTCATATGCAAACCAATACAGGTGGAGAGACTATCAAACGACTTCTATTTGGGTTGTGGATCTTCCGCTCGAGTACTTTTGCCGTACGTCCTCTTCAGGAGCTTAGGTAGGATCTTTGTCTATACTTGTGATCCTCCTCTTCGCATATCATTATTTGGTAGTAATGAGTGTATCATTGGGTGTAGGAGCATGAGTGTAGGTATCCATCTTCTGTCCTGTTTCATGGAAATCATACATAGTCTTTGCTTGTTGAGAAGGGATGATTGTCATTGGTTTTAAAGATACATGTTGGTGAACACTGATGGGAGGTATCTTTTTGTGGGGAATTATAAGCAAAAGGAATTGAATGAGGATTTTCATTATTAATTTGTAGGAAAGTAGCCTGCAGCCATCAGATTCATCAGAAGCCATTCTACTCAGGGCTTCTTCCTGCTTGTGCTTATCGCTATGTTATCATACTCCTCAGCCCATACCCGTTCCCTCCCCCACATTCGTTATGCCCCTTGACCGTCGGCACGTCTTATTAATTCCACAGTATTGGAATCTTCTTTCCTCATTTCTACGGTCTCATTAAATATGGGAGCTAAAACAAATTTTTTAAAAATTAACTTGCAAGATATAGTTTAAACGGAGAATCTTAAATGATATATCGATCCGGGATATTTTTCATATGCAAACCAATACAGGTGGAGAGACTATCAAACTACTTCTATTTGGGTTGTGGATCTTCCGCTCGAGTACTTTTGCCATACGTCCTCTTCAGGAGCTTAGTGTCTTTGTCTATACTTGTGATCCTCCTCTTCGCATATCATTCTTTGGTAGTAATAAGTGTATCATTGGGTGTAGGAGCATGAGTGTAGGTATCCATCTTCTGTCCTGTTTCATAAAAGTCATATACAGTCTTTGCTTGTTGAGAAGGGATGATTGTCATTGGTTTTAAAGATACATGTTGGTGAACACTGATGGGAGGCATCTTTTTGTGGGAAATTATAAGCAAAATGAATTGAATGAGGATTTTCATTATTAACTTGTAGGAAAGTAACCTGCAGCCACCAGATTCATCAGAAGCCATTCTACTCAGGGTTTCTTCCTGCTTGTGTTTATCGCTATGTGATCATACTCCTCAGCCCGTAGCCGTTTCCTCCCACACATTCGTTATGCCCCTTGACCGTCGGCACGTCTTATTAATTCCACAGTATTGGAATCTTCTTTCCTCATTTCTACGGTCTCATTAAATATGGGAGCTAAAAAAAATTGTTTTAAAATTAACTTGCAAGATCTAGTTTAAACGGAGAATCTTAAATGATATATCGATCCGGGATATTTTTCATATGCAAACCAATACAGGTGGAGAGACTATCAAACGACTTCTATTTGGGTTGTGGATCTTCCGCTCGAGTACTTTTGCCGTACGTCCTCTTCAGGAGCTTAGGTAGGATCTTTGTCTATACTTGTGATCCTCCTCTTCGCATATCATTATTTGGTAGTAATGAGTGTATCATTGGATGTAGGAGCATGATCCATCTTCTGTCCTGTTTCATGGAAATCATATATAGCCTTTGCTTTTTGAGAAGGGATGATTGTCATTGGTTTTAAAGATACATGTTGGTGAACACTGATGGGAGGTATCTTTTTGTGGGGAATTATAAGCAAAAGGAATTGAATGAGGATTTTCATTATTAATTTGTAGGAATGTAGCCTGCAGACATAAGATTTCATCAGAAGCCATTCTACTCAGGGTTTCTTCCTGCTTGTGTTTATCGCTATGTGATCATACTCCTCAGCCCGTAGCCGTTTCCTCCCACACATTCGTTATGCCCCTTGACCGCCGGCACGTCTTATTGATTCCACAGTATTGGAATCTTCTTTCCTCAGCTCTAGGGTTTACTAACAAAGGATATTTTATCAACTTGCAAGGTCTAGTTTTAAACAGAGAATCTTGAATGATATATCAATCCAGTATATTTTTCAAATGCTAAAAATACATGTGAAGGAGAGACTGTCAAACTACTTCTGGTTGTGTTGTGGAGGCAGGGAGTAATGAAGACATCTCTCCTCGAAGATGTCTCTCCTCGAAAGAAAGACAAATACAAAGGTTAAACCAACAACAAAAGACGGCACGGGGAAAAGTCAGGCAATTTTGTCGTGTGTGTGTGTCCATGCCAACTGCATTATAGTTGCTAAGTTATTTTAGAGTGTTATCTTAAAAAAGGTCAAGTTGTCGTCTCATAATTACGATTCCGAAAAAGCTGAGCACGAGCTGACTCTTCCCGTTCCTAAAACCGTTTCCTTGTAACGAAAAATTCTCGTTTCGGAAAGGTCATTTTCGTATATGAGAAAATGAATACGAGAAGTACAAAAACTCTCTAATCATGGCGTTAATCAATATGTTACTTTTACGAAATCTCTTCAGAGGGAGTGGTACTTCGTTCAAAGAGTGGTTCCTGAATGTGGTGATTTGTACATACCCTTAAGGAATGCTATTCGTAATGATCTAACACCAGCCATCTTGGGTCGTGCGATTCAGCCAGAAGAACATGCGTTGTTCTCCCTTCCAGTGAAATATGGGGGGCTGGCATTGGAGGATCCAAAATCAACTTCGAGGACATCATTCAAAAACTTCAAGGCGGGCAACTGAAGTTCTAGTCAGGGCTATTGCATCTGGAAGTGGCTATGTAGAAGAAGAACATATTGAAAATGTGAGGAGCGTTATTGGCATACAATGGAAAGTGAAGCAGGAAATTTACCAGAGATCAAGCGAGGAGGCCATCGCATCCCTTCCCATACCTACTCAGCGCACTATAAAGAGGATTATTGAGGGAAACTCGTCCCAATGGTTATCTGTGCTTCCGTTAGCATCCGACAATTTGGATTTAACAAAAGCACAGTTGGTGGTCTCCCTAGCAAAAGCGATGGATGCCCAGACGAAAAAATGGACACGAATCATGCCCTGAACTGCAAGCGTGGGGGCCTAATAAAGTTAGGCCACGATATGGTTCGGGATGAATGTGCCAGGCTTTCCAGCTTAGCATGGCAGGGAGTTGGGGTGGAACCAATACTCAAAGAGGCTACAGACAGGTGTCCCGGTTTGGTAGCTGACATTAAAGTGCAAGGGGTTTGGGATAGGGAGAGGGTTGCTTTTTTCGACAATCGCATAAACAATGCGAACGCACCCTCTTAACTTGCCCAAACCTGGTACGACGTCGCTGAACACGCCTTCAGGGAGAAACACCAAAAGTATAACACAGTCGCAGAAGATCTGAGAGGTTTATTTACTCCACTAATTTGCTCTTGTGACGGTGTCCCTCACAGAGAATTCCATCAATTCACCAAGAGATTAATTGCAGTTCTGTGTGAAAAGTGGAACACGCCTAAATCAAAGCTAGCTGGTTGAATTCGGACAAAAACACTGTTCTCTGTGATAAGAGCAGTGTCCTTACGACTCCGAGGTGCCAGAAAAAATGTGAGAAGTTACGGATTAAGGAATAAAGAATCAATGGGACCGGGGACGGAGGATGGCGCACATTTGCCTCTTCTCCGCTACTAAAAAAAGACCCAGTTTTCTTTTAATTTTGTCATTTTGTTGGTTTTAGTTACGTCGAATTTTTGTTTTATATGTCGCAAGTTGACATTGTTTGTTTATGTTTAACAATTATGGTTTTAATAAATTATTGTTCAACTAATATGTTACATGATTACCATCCATGTTACCAACATGTTGAAATTATTTAGTAACTTTCAAAATGGAATGGTGCTTACGACCATTGGGAAGCAGCAAAAACAAACTAGTCGATCGCTAAAAACACTTATCCACAAAATGAATCAATAGCACAGAAATATTTGAATAAATTACTTTTGAAAGTTCGTGTATAGCGAGAATCATTATGAACTGCGATGTGAGAAGTGTTCGATGCATAAATTGGGAAAATTTTGACCAAACGTAAATCCCAGAACCCACACCCACCCCCCTCCCGCCCTAAGTAGAGGTGTTTCTGGGTACCTTTTTCTCAGCCCCTATCCAACCGATTCTCATAATTTTTTTTGTGTTGTACAGTATATTCTCGACTTTCGACACTCCTGTCCTTTTCTTTTTACCTCCCGTACTTTTTTTTTTTTTCTAGATCTCCAAAAAAACGGGGTTTTTTTTCTGCTTCTGCGCTGGCTTTGGAAGTGTTAGAATTGAAAAATTGCGAAAAGGATCCGACAGTTCCTTCTTCTAGGTGTCTTCTTCAAAACAAAACAAAATTCAAGACAATTGGATAAATAGTTCCTGAGAAAAAGGAACATTTGTCGGGAAAAAGTAAATTGTTCAGGAGAGCTATTTGAAGTGAAGGCGGGAAAACGCTACGTGCCTAGCGACCAAAATGATCGACTTTTACCATCAAGATTCTCGAACTTCAATTGGTTTTCAAAACAGTGGTGACCAATGACAACTCAGTATTGACGTTCGGATTGTTTGTATCGATTGTTTGTATCTAATCGAATCTAGATCTTGTTTGTGAAATTCCTTCCTTGTCAGTAACCACAAACCTTGCTTTCGAGTGTTTTCACGAATTCGGTTGGTGAATTTATTGTGTTGCGTTGTTCGTGTTTCGTGTTGGTGCGTTGTGTTGTGATTCGTGAATTGAAAATGCCGAAATCAACAAGAATTTTCAAAAAGAGGGTAATGCCACGTCGATGGCCAGAAAAACCCCATGCAGGAGAACTTGTTGAAA
Organism: Adelphocoris suturalis; assembly: GCA_030762985.1. NCBI lineage: Eukaryota > Metazoa > Arthropoda > Insecta > Hemiptera > Miridae > Adelphocoris > Adelphocoris suturalis. The sequence continues at coordinate 114,248,742 of CM061042.1, forward strand.
CGCCGCAACTTGCTTCTATGGAAACGCCGAGACCTGTCGAGTGTGCCCCTTCCCAGACTGTTCTCACCACATCTGAGAGGAAAATTATAGACAATATAAGGAATTACCTATGAGTGTTGTGAAAGTAACCACAAGCATGACATTGTTGATATCAATCCGCGCCAAAAAAGAATTTAGAGGAAATGTTCGAGGAGAAAGAGGAAGAGGGTGATGATCCAGCGTATGGTGCGGGTCTGCAGTACGTAAAACTTTTATTTCTTACCCTTCCACTTTGAATTTTGATTTAATTTTTTTATGTATCCATACGTTAGATGTTAGAGTACAACTTGCCATTAAAAAAAAAAAAAAAAATTTTTTTTTCAATTTTTGACTTTCCGGGTCCCCTTGATTTGGAAATTTCCTTACACAGAAGAAATTAAATTTTCAAACAAAAAATTGACCTTTAGTAAGTAAACTTCCTCGGATTTTTTGTCATTTCTATTGGGGTATTTTGGAAGCTTAGACGCCGGAGGTTTCCGAGATCGATCAAAAGCTGGAGTCTCAGTAAAGAGAGAGCACAAAAAATGTCGCTCATACAACGTTAGGCCATCAAAGTTCTAATCAAGTTCTTGGTGGCCAAAAATGAATAGCGAAAATCTGTGTTAGCTCAATAAATATATTTCCCATTTGCTATAATTTAGGGAATGAGTATGTAATATCCCAATGAGCTACCTGTAAGTCTAGAATATGTGTATCCCTTATACCCGTTAAAACGCAAACCTTATCTCACATGGAAAGGTATCTACTTGCAAATAATCAATGTCCACACATCAATTTCAAGACCTGTATTGATGAATAATTGATGTATGATGTTGAAACAATTTATCCGACTTGGAAGACATTTTGAATTTCAAAGAATTTCGGCGCTCATAAATACATTTAGGAACATCAAACGGTTCTCTTCCAGTATAATAATTTCATCAATCATATTATACGAATTCCTTTGAAGTTGAGTTCCCCACTATATTAATATCATATATATTATCCAGTGATATTATTTAATGTGATGTGTTTGGCACGCCCGTTATTGTTCCTAATGTGGAATCCAAAATAATTAAATATACATCTCGAGCGATGGTATGAGAGCATTTAGGGAAAGCGCACAGATGCCTCACATTCTTGCGGATGGCGATATAGACTTTGAAGTTTACAAGATCCGAAATTGCTTCTTGTTTGCCTAAACCCGTGGAAGCATCTACTTAATCCCTTTTAACATTTCAGAAGGCTCGCGGGGACCCGGGGGGCTTATCATTTATTTATAAAGGAAACAGGGCGAGATGTGAGGGGAGGGGTGTAATATCGCATTACAAGGCAACATAGCAATATCTGGCGTGGGTGGGGGCGGCGGACAGGGTTGTGTTTCCCGTGGATGAAGAAGTGAAGGGGGTCCGAAAAGACGACTTAGCGAGATAGATTGCTGGCCTGGGTTGCTGAGGAATTTCCTAATTAAAAGGGTGGAGCGACGAGGGAGCTCTCTGGTGGCGGACACATTCAATTAAATAGCCGTCACTATGGCTTGAGGTCTTTTGGTTCCGGAAACTGATATCCTCGCGCAAAGTCCATCGAGGTTTACGTCGATCAGCAGGCCATCATTCCAATCATTCCACAACGCTTCACAAATAGCTAACTGTTAAAAGGGCTGACAAGGTTGTCCAATCACTATAATTTTAATTTCATTGTGAAGAAATGAAGAGAAATATTTACTCCCGTACTTATACCGATTTAGGAGTAGCCCCAATAGTCCATTTAGGATCCCAGTTCCTCTAAGCAGATGAACACATTGGTGAGTAATATTGTTGGTACGAAAAGTTTTAAATTGTGAAGAGTTTGAGTGGAGTTGGTTTGAGTTTGAGTTTTACTTCAGCGAATCTAAAGCTCTAAGCTTTATTATAACCAATGTGCGATTAAAAAAGCTGATGCTTAAAAAGCTGATTTTTAGGCTGATGGAAAAAGCTTTTCCTGAGGCCTACTGCTAAAAAAAAATGAGACTATTTTGCAAGACCGAATCGCGAGACCTTTTCATGAAACCAAAATGAGTTACGAAAGTATTGGAAAAACAGTCGCTACCTACCTGAACCTCTCCAAAAATGAAAGCATTTGGTAGGAGCTTGGAACTCTAGGACATCACGGTACGAATAAAATGATGAACTCTTTCCTGATCATCTGAGTCAGCTAAATTCTTTTCTGTTCACTCTAGGAAGTTGAAATTTAATTGGAAGACTTTCTGGGATATCAGCCAAGGAAAAATATTTAATGAGTTCAATCCTGGTCAGCTGAGGGGGTCCCCTTTGGCTGGGTTAAATCTTGATGATTTGATTATATAGTCGTTTATAAAATCGGAACGAGCGAGTCGTGGTATGAAGTTTCGTAACAAATCCATCACGAATTCGAAGCCCTAGCTCAATGAATTCCTGTTTGAAAATGGATCTCCCAACTGGGCATAGCTGCCCACAATATGGACACAGCAGATTCCCTCGACTTACGTGACGTGACAAGCGATTCAACTGACAATGGGCGCATCCAAGGGTAATGCAGGGAGCGTGATTCTGATAATAATGAGTCCACCCACACCTCAAGCAGAGTGACAGCCAATCCAATCTGAATAATTTTGAACCAGAGAGCCAGAGTCTTGTTTGTATAATTTTCATCACGCAACAACATTTATAAATACAACATTATATGTTTCGTGGCATGCGTACTATCCTTTCATTTTGCTCTTTTAACATGAATATGTTTTATGGCTGAACCTATATGGTTTCAAGGCTGTCTCAGTTTTGTCGCGTCACATTACGGTACTTTTTTTACTACCGCGAACCTCGAGCTGAGTGAGCTACATCCTATCCTGTTCACCCTAGGAAGTCGAAATTTGATAGGGTAACTCTCCGGGTCATTAAGAGACGAATGAAATAATGGGCTCTTTCCCGATCATCTGAGTGAGCTAAATTCTCTCCCGTTCACATTAGGAAGTTAAAATTTGATAGGGAGACTCTCTGAGTTAATCAGAGAAACAATTGAAATGTAGTGGTCTTTTCTGATCAGCTGAGTGAGCTAAATTCTCTCCTGTTCACGCAAGGAAGCTGACATTTTATAGGATGACTCTTTAGGAAATTAAGATTCGATTCAAACGGTGCGGTTTTCTGGTCAGCTGAATAAGATAAGTTCTCTTCTGCTCACCCTAGGATGTTGAAATTTGTTGGAGAGAATCTTTGGGACATTAAAATGATTGAAATGATGGGCTCTTTCCTAGTCAGCTGAGAGATCTAAATTTTCTCCTGCTTACCCTAGGAAGTTTCGATTTGATAGGGAGACTCTTTGGGATACCAAGAGACGGTTGAAATGATGGACTCTTTCCTGATCAGCTGAATCAGCTAAATTCTCTCCTGGCCACCCTAGGAAGTTGTAATTTCAGTGCTCCTTCACAGGTACGATGAAAAGCAAAAATCATCTTATAAACAGTAAAACAAGCATGATTTATATGCTCTTCCTTGAAGTGGAGGAAGTTTACGTACTTTTTGTCGATCTCAAACTCAGTTTGATAAACCATCAATGTTTCCAGTTAACTTAAACAGTATTTCTGCTAGCAGGCTATCTGATCGGTTATATTTCCCTGCACTTGTTGTTGAACGCTGCCTGCTACATTCCAAATCAATGCAGTCTGCAAAATTTTATGATGGGAACACTCTCCCCGGGCCCAAGTCATTTTTATCTGTCAGCATCATGCGATAGGGCTCTCACAATACCAACTTACCACCTGCTCTCATTTGTAAATTTCTACAGAAGTTCAACAGCATTTCAACACCTTTGCGGATGTTCTATATGGATATTCGACCAGGAATCCTCCTAAGATTTACATACTCGACTGCAGGATAAATACTGCATGGAATTCTTAAATTTGTAGGGTACCATAACGTTTTTTAAACGCTCTTCACGTCAAAATGTTGAGTTCAAGCCTTTTTAACGATTCGTATAATATGTAAAAACCTGTGGCAAAGCTTCACTCTACTCTCCTAATATGTTTCCAACTTGCACAAATGTGCTATTGATGTTTTAGCATGGACATTTTTTTGGACTTGGGGTCAGTCTGGAATTCGCAACACCAACACACACACGGGAATAATTTTCGAATGATTTCCGCTAACAACGGAGCCTTTTCTAGGGAATTGTTACTCCGTCAGTTTTCATCCGACTGAAATGGTTCACCACTTGTTGGAAAGATCTCAATTTAGGCAGAAATCGTACGTTGCCTAAAGCAACAAGAAGTACTTGTACATATAAAAAATCCTGGATGCGTAATAATGTGACTTGGTGGTAACCAGGCTGGTTTACTTACTGCGCGTTTGTTAAACTTTTTTCTTCTTCCGTATAGAATGTTTTAGTTACTTCAAGTGTGCCGTCTTTGTATTATAAAAACTTATTTTCAACGTAATTATTTTGGTCCAGACCATTGTATTAAAGAAGGGAATAAATCAGACCGGTTACGTAAATTTTTAATGCCTTGCGGGGAAGTTATGTAATACGTAGGGGACATATAGCAGTTGCTTTTCAAAATGTCTCCAAGTATTTAGCGGGTTTCTCTTTAGACACTCCTGCACAATTTGTGTTCTGTGTTTATCTGTATGTTTGTATTTATAGCTTAAATTCTATTAATTACTCTGGTTAATTGCAAAATTCAGTGTCATGTGGAAATATCTTCTACGCTAATTCTTAGGAATTCCATTGGAATGCTCATGTGAAATCGTTAAAATCCATGAACATTCAATTGAACCATCCGATTCTGCTCACTTTACTAGGCTATGTAACGCAAATTGATTTAGGATAGTCCGTTCATCTGAGTCGTACTGTAGAAAATTCATTATATGAGTCGTAAATTTTATTTCATAATAGTTTAATGTGATTTTAACATGTGTTGAAAAAACTATGAAAACTGAAAAAAAACACTATTCTCGCAAAAATCCGAAATTTCTATGATCCACAGCAGACCAATGTTTATCAAATTTCATATCAATTTAACATAAATATAATACGTTAGTTTACGAAAATTCGATCATAAGATCATGTTGCTTGACTGCTTGACTGGAACTTTTTAAATTGAATTCTTTGAATTCTCCAATCGAGTTCTTTCAAATTTTTAGTGAAATTCTGCTTCTGCAATGTCAACGCTTCGCAAAAGCGGTACCTAGTTGAATAATTGCGTTCAATCACGACAGGTTCATACCAATAACTGTGCTCAAAGATGCGGTTCAAATAGACTAGCGAGGAATTTTAAAACCAATAGGTATCGAATAAAATGATTCATTCATTAGGTTATTAGATTTTCGACACTGTACGTTCCAAACATATGAAACACATGAACGGATGATAGAAATGAACTCATCTAGTTGTGGGGCGATCAGACGTTGCTCTGACACAATTTTTATCTAATCTTACCAGCGTTGTAACATCAATTACGTTGTGACTGAATATAATTAAAATACTCCGCTTGTTTGTCTTGAGACAAATTTTTTGCGTTGTTTGCATCTATCAAACAACTAATTTATATTCTCATTTTTTGGTATTTATTAGGTAGCACATCGACTACCAAACGTACAGACACTTGGAGCCGGTCGCAATTTATAGAAAATAGTTATAATATGATACATTCAATATGTTTTATTTTATTTTATAAATTTATTTTAGTTTTTATTTATTTACTGTATTTGAAGTATTTGCGAATTTTCTAAGAAAATTAAGGTATTGCATTTTATTACAAATGTATGTATATTTTTATATATATATATATATATATATATATATATATATATATATATATATATATGGATGATTAATTTAGGAAAGAAATTTCACAGATAAAAGACGAAAGAAAGAAAAATCTAATATTTCGATGAAAATCTTGGTCACAGATATAGAATATAGAAGGAGAAATGAATGTTTTCTTGAAACATTCATTTCTCCTTCTATATTCTATGTCTGTGACCAAGATTTTCATCGAAATATTAGATTTTTCTTTCTTTCGTCTTTTTTCTGTGAAATTTCTTTCCTAAATTAATCATCCATATATAGTTCAGTAGAACCATCAACTTGTATATATATATATATATATATATATATATATATATATATATATATATATATATATATAATATATAATAATTTGAAGTTGGGGGATCTTGAGGTTCAGTCAGTAGTAGATTACTAACTATCCTATTATATATCCTACTGTTATAACTATCTATATTATATTCTTGTGATGTATAGCCCCGATGAAGATTTATAAATAAATCGAATATATGGCCAGATGAAAACCTAATCTACTACTGACTGAACCTCAAGATCCCCCAACTTCAAATTATTTTATAGAATACAGTAGAAAAAAACCTACCAATCTATATATATATATATATATATATCGTTCAAGCAAAATAAATTAGAGCTATTAGACTGGAACCCAGGGTTTGAAAATTGGTTAGTATACAAATATTTATATGGGAACTGGGTGACATGACGTTATATTAATGACATATTCATTCTTTCCTCGACACCCATTCCGAATCCAAAAACTTGGTGGCTAAGCAATTATAAAACATTAAGCTAAACTATTTCCCACTGAACCTACGCTTCTGACATTTGAAATAGACCTTTCCGACACAAGCAAGAAGATGTAATTTTACCACATCTTAAAAAAAAAAAAAAAAAAAAATTAAAAAATCGAATTTTGGCGCCAACGCGTGGAACTAGGCGTGTGCGGGGAAGAGGCTTATTTTCAAGTACGCGGGAAAAATGCTCTCGTTGGAATCCCGGTCTATGCCTAATCATCATAATCTGAGGCAAAGGTGACCACAGTTTTAGAGTATTTGTTCTACCTCTGGCAGCCAGGTATCGTGTTCACAACTGGGAGTGTATTGCAGTTGCCGTAACTTTTATGATATTAAAGTAGGTAACCACCTACTTCAATAGGTTGTGTATTGTTCGAGAGCATTCCCATGTGCATTTCGCACAGCAAGTTGTGTCTACCAACATGACGATTTAGACAACGTGCAGGTTTGTGTTTAAATAATAAGTTTGTATATAAAAGCTGTAGTCAGTTCAATACCAAATTTAGTAAGTTGGTTCTTTGTACTTACTCAGATCTTGAAAATGACGATTTGATAAAGTAGGGAAGGCACTAAAAACGAACTATTTCACGATGCATTAGGTAAACTTGAGGTAGATAGGTAGATTAAAAATAGAAAACAAAAGCCGGACGTGGTGTTCTCTAGCGGTCACCCATCCAAGTACCAAAATCAAGCCTGACTTCGGTATTCAGACAAGAACCGATGAATTCAACTTGATATGGGCTTTGGGGAATGATGACTTTCCCTAGATAATAGGTCAGTTAAAATGAACTTTAACGTGACGATAGTGTTTGGTTATTCGTATAAATACGAGTAAAAATACGTGTAGAAATACGCGAAGAGATCTGCTGTTGCATGCTCTAGGTACGCTGCTCTACGCGTTAACGGAGAAAACTCGAACGGCAAGAACAAAAACTCTATAATATCTAATTTTAAACCACCGACTGTTTCTCTAGGAACGTAGTTTCGTAGCTAGTGGAAAATCATATGACCGCTAATTTGGGGTCGCATTTTCGCAACAAAAAACGTAACGCTTTTAGGCAGTCAGCTAAAGCATGTTCCATACTACAATTAAATTTCACCAGGAAACGCTATAATCCTACCTGGTTAGCGTACGACGCTAATGGACTTTAACTGTCACCTTCTCATTTCTTTCACCAACGAAATGCAAAAGAGTTCACCAACTGCATCAACTCATTCCAAACCAAAGGTCATGGAAGTCACAGTAAAAACATTAGAACTGCCCAACTGTCGGAAGAACATTGTACACGCTCATGTACCATTAAAGAGAAAAACTTTTGAACAAGAGCACCTACTTTTCATCTCCATCAAGAGAAAAACTCTTTCCATAAAAAAGAGAAAAACTCTACAAAAACTTATAAGTGGTAAGGAACCTACTTACGGTATCACTGGCTTCACAGAATGCTCAAATTACTTCCGAAACTCATCGTCACTGCAAAAACCCCATTGGCAAAGGCGGAGCGTAGTAATTCCGTGGATGCCCGCTCTACTCGCCATAATTCACTTCATCACTGAACGGGAAAAGCCCAACTTTTCGCGTGAAGCTCTCTAAAATATCAAAGGCCTCCCGTTTTTTCTGAAACTGAATTGAAACGAAAAAAAGAGACGAAAAACCCCAGACGGCGGATAGGGTTAGTGTACTGGGAGTTAGAACGCCGCGGAACGGGGGTCAAAGGGTTCATCAATATTCAAGGCTATGCAAATGCACTGAGAAGTAATAACAGCTCAAGAGCTGCATTAGTGAATCAAGAGAGAGCTCTCCGACCAGCAGGGCTGGTAGCTTCAGTTACAGTTACATCCACCGACCTACAGTGGGGAATTTTACCGTATTAGTTTCATTCGACGGGTGTGGAGGGAGGGGTAAGTGAATAATCACTCTTCTCATTCTGCCTGTCACAGCCAGGCGAGCGTTCTCGGCCCGTTCCGAAGCGGAAAGCTGATGTAATTACGAGGGACGTATGCGAGGCGAAGCCGAGTAAACGGGCTGCCAATATAAGTTGAAACTCGTCTCGAGTAGCTGCTGCGTCAAATGGTGCATTTGATTTCGACAGCACGCGCCGTCCGCGTCCCCAGTTACCATAGTTACTGGGTCCTCGTAGGGGGAAGCTGAAATCCCGGCAGAACAACTTCAATTTGATACGGGTCATTGGAACCAAACATTTACATACTTAGCCGATATATGTGCATTTAAGTTACAGTCAATCATGTATATAAGGGGAGGAAAAATCGCAGACAACTGTTACACTTAGGTTTATTATTTCTGTATTGGTAGCCATTCTACGCAGAACACCTTACTATAATTTATTACCGAACGATGTCTACTAACCTAAATATAACTAAATATGTAGGCGTAGACGATTACCGAGTCAATTCAATTCAATTCAATTCAATTTCATTGTATAACCCGTAGGCATTACAAGGAGTTCCTTAAACACACACACTTTCAAGTGAGTCGATGTATTTCCCAGAATTTCTTCAAGATTTTTTGGAAGCTCTGGTGAGATGTTGTTGAATACAGGACATTCCACTAGCAGGTGACGTATAGTAAGCTGGCATCCACAAGTAACGCAGTTCGGTGGTGGGATTCGATCTCTTGTCATAAGGTGAGAATGAGTGAGTCGTGAGTGTCCGATTCTGAGGCGAGTTGGAATAATTTCTTCCCTTCTGGAGTGAAAAACGGATCCGTCGACAAGTTTTCGAGTACTGCTAGATGATGACCAGGGGAAAACACTCTTCTTTATTCCCCAGAGCTCCTGGTGCTGCATGAGCTGCCAGTTCGTCTGCCTACTGTTCCAAATCGTAGATGTTATTAATGTCCTAAAATCAGAGCGGATGGTAGGAGGTATGATGGCGATTCTTCTGCTGCTGATTTTGCAGACTTGTCGGCTATTTCGTTACCCATTATTCCAGAGTGTCCCGGAATCCAGCACATTATTACGGTTTTGCCACAATCCTTGAATCTCTTTATGTTGATTAGTATGCTTGCAATCAATGGATGCGCTTCTACTCCTCTTTTAATTGCCTGTAATGCACTGAGTGAATCGGAACAAACCACAATTCTCTCTTCGGTTTGAGACATTAAACACAATGTTTTGTGAATTGCGAACAGTTCAGCAGTGAATATTGATGTATTCACCGGTAAGGAGAACTTGTGAGCTCCGGAATCGATAAATGTAGCACTACCTACTCCAGTCATTGTTTTAGAGCCGTCACAATAAGCGACAGAGCAGGGGGATAATTTTTCAATGATCTCATAGAATTTTGATGTGAATTCCGAAGGAAGAGTTGTTGTTTTGGAATATTTATTTAAAGTAAAACAAAATTTAGGAGATGGGAGCCTCCATGGAGGGAACGGGCATGTGCGTTCAACGAAAAATTCAGGCAGCATTGAAGAGTGTATGAGCATATCTGAATAAATGATTTCTAAGGAATTTCGTAAGTAGGGTTGTGAACCGGTTGGCTGAGAATCCAGACTAGTATTATGAAGAGGGTGTTCAGTTAGTGCTTTAAGTTTGGCAGCAAACCTCAAAGCTAGGATGGATCGTCTATGAGAAAGAGGCAATTCTCCAGCATCGACGAGCAAACTGGGTATCGGGCTAGAACGGAAAGCACCTGTAGCCAATCGTAAGGCTTCATTATGGATAGGATCGAGTTTTTTCAAAACATAATTAGATGCAGTTCGATATAATAAAGATCCATAATCGAGTTTCGATCGTATGTAGGTTTTGTAAAATCGCAACATGCACACTCTATCGCTGCCCCAAGAGGTATTAGCCAGGACAAAGTAAATTCAGTGCTTTAAAAGAGTTGGTTCTTAATTGTTTTATATGACATTCCCAATTAAGCTTCCTGTCAAGCTCCATTCCTAAATATTTTACTGTGTTTGGGTCGTGTATACGTTCATTATTAATGTATAAACAGGGAGTGGAAGGATGTGTCTTTCGAGAGAACGTAAAACATGCTGTTTTATCTTTGGATATCTTGAGGCCAGTGGATTCGGTCCATTGTACCAAGTTGTTGACTGTAGTTTGAAGGCGGTTAACTGTGATTGAAATATTTGGAGCTGTTGTGAAAATTACTAAATTGTCAGCAAACAAACATGCTTTTACAAAAGAGGATATTTATTCAAAAATTCTGTTGAAGACAAGAGAAAAGAGTAGTGGACTCAAGACACCACCTTCATACCTACAAATCATACCTGGTGGAACATAGCAAAAATCGCCTTGTAACTGCGACATTCGTATCAGCTGGTTTAATTAAATGGAATTTTCACTTCACAAAACCGGGTTTATAATAACTTTGTAACCTGTTAGTTCAATTTATTTTATATAATTAATTTTCAGATGGTGGGTCAGCTTGTGTTAAAAACTAGGAAAGTGTAGATGCGTTATTTATGTAGTTTAATGTTTTTTCTATAGGCGTCTTCATCTTCGCAGTGTATGAGAACCCTAGTGTGTAATAGACTTCGTTTAATAATTTTAGACAAGTGTTCTACGTATAGAAAAGTTATCCATTACAGAAATAATAAACTTTTGTGAGATAATTTGCAGTATTCACATTCGCGCGTTGGCAGAGGAAATTATTGACTGGTGAGCGATAAAACTGACTGGCTACCGTTTACAGGGTAGCCCGCATATTCTATGAAAATGTTAATATTATCTGATGAAAACTGAGGACATTAAGCTTATTCCTTGGGTTTTTGGACTCACAGATCAGGAGGCGGGCAGACAGATAGCAGCACTTTGAGTTTATTATAAATTGTATTGCCACGTTATAATGGAAAAAATATAAATTAACCGGCTGGGAAGACATGAATTCAGTTGCGAAATTCGGCCTGGGAAAACGAACTGACAGGTCAGATTGAACAATAGCCCGTGTTAAAATGACTTTTATCTCGGAGCTTGAAAACCAATTTATCGCGCCCCTACTCAAATCTTACTAGTCATTCATTCATACATTTTCTCGTCAACATTTCAGTTGTTTTAGACTTTTCCATTTCGTTTATATATTCTGCGTCTCTATAGTACGCATACCAACGACAATTGTGATATTTCAGAGCTACCAACGTTTTTGTGATAAAACGATTGTGGCTCTGGTGACCGTTCCATTTTCATTTCGGGGCGATTCACCCCCTTAACACAGCTTGTGACTGCTAAAATATGCGCATGCTATTACGTATTACAATAGGCCGAAACTTTGACTACCCGCTGTATATATTTCGCTAAGTCCCTCACAACTAGGCCGCTTTCCATGACTACGCCCGCCCGTACGACGTTTCTCTGGAGAAAATAGTTATTTCAACCTTCAAACGTGTATAGAGATGGAAAACGGGTAAAATAATTACCATGCGGGATGAAGACAACGGGGGTTCCCTATTTTACCATTACCCTGAGGGTTTACACTCAGTTATCAAGAAATAAGCATGAATAACGATAAACAATAGCTCATCCAAGCTTGCTGAACGCATTTCTTCGCTTGAATAATTACTGTTATTATTAACTGTTTGGTAACGCAGCAACATCCATGTAATGGGTTTTGAACCATTATATGGGTGTTGCCGCGTAACTAAACAGTTAATATTTCGAATCCTGGTAAAACCAGTGATACTCGTGAATACCATATCTTGATGCCAAGAAGCCTAGGTATGTTTTTGAGCTAATGTAGTCTTAGTGTAGTGCCCGTTAATGTAGAGCTAGTCTAGTCTTATGTTGGTCTAGTCGTAGTTTAGTGTCCATAGTCTAGTCCAAATGGATTCAGAAATTAGAGAATGATGAACGTATCTCCTCAAATTACCTCTACCCATCAAAAGCTTTCCAGCTTCAAAAAAAGACTCCACTTCGAAGTTCTACGTGTTTTGAATTCATCTGTGCATCAACAATATGATTTGAAACATTCTTAGTGACCTGCTTAAGAGGCAATGTAAACAACTCCCTATTCACGGTTTAATTTTGGAGGCCACACCCATGAAAAACCACGATTTTGACATCATTATGGTTGAAAAACTGGGAAATTTCCCCTTAGCTGTAAGGATACGAGTTCGAACTCCGTCCGAGTATTAACTATTTTTGGGTGGTTACATATAGATTGACTCATTTTTGAAGAAATATGTAACAACGCTGAGGAAAACATTTAATGATATTCACAAAATGGTTTCTGACTTAATTCAAGGAAGTACCATCAAATGGAGTTGGAAAACAGAATAACTCGGTAACATTAGTTATGCACTACGTGCACGATCCTATCAAAAGGAAGTAATGTGAACGATGATTCTTTATAGATCATCATTGTTAGTCGATGCAGAAGTCTCATACCTAGTTCGGCCAATTCATACCTATTTTCGGGCTACCAGGTAAAACCACACCGTAGCCATCGATTACATTTTTATCTTGTACAAGACTTGATCAGTTACAGACCAATATTTCCAAGAATAAGTAAATAGCTGCATTGTCACATCGACGATTAGTAGGAAGAAAACCCAATTTAGCTGTACAAACGGTAAAAATCCAAAGTTTCTATGTTGCGAAATTCCTCAAGAAAATACACGTTTAGATGCGTGCAGGATAATTCATGATAGTCTTCACCCATCAAATCGTAGGATAACCGTGTAATAACCGTATGATTCTCGTAAGATACGACGTACGAATTTCGTTACAACGCAGAAAAATCAAACGCAAAAGACAGGTAGAGTCCGTTGGCCAGCCCGATCGACCCAGAATTTCAGGTTCAAATTTACAATTTATTGTCCCAAAACTGCTAAAAACTCAATTTTTACAATTATGCATGTGGGGTGTCAAAGTCGAAGTATTTTTCAGCGCTGAGTGAATTGCTTCTACTCCCAAGATTCATAAATAAGTGCGAAAACTTTTTCGGTGAAAAATGCCCATATTTGACTAAATTTTCGAGTTCGGCTGCGTGTTCTAAAATTGTCTTTGCGATCTCGATCCAGGACACCGTTGGCCTCAGTGATCAGAATTTAAGTGCCTAATTTAATTTTATTCACAAATTTTCTTTGAAACTTCGCTGAATTAGCCAAGCTGTATGGCTGAGTACTTTCTATAAAAAAATATTATTTACCTTTTTCTGTATTTTTTACCTGTTTTTGCAAAGACCATGGATATCACAGTTCAAGGTTCTATGATATTTACGTGCACAAGTTTTATACTTAACCGAATCGCATACACTGTTAATCTCTTTTCTGGCTCAAAATATAGGCAAACAGAGTTCCTTTTATTTCCTAATAGTCTATCTTCATATAATCCTGAAAAGTAATTTTCAACCTCTTTTTAACACATTCCCACCCTTCCCCTGAGCTTTTTTCAAAATACACGGAATCGTATACTAACTTCCTACAAACTTTCGAACTTTCAAGATCCCCAGTGAGTCCTAATGGAAAAGAAATATATTTCTGAATAATTTACCGTTTTGCACTTCACCCCTAGAATTTCTCAAAGAATCTTGATTAAACTTTAATAGTTGTATCGAAATGGTATATTCAGAATAAGCTCAAACATTTCTATGAAACTGAATCACTAACACATCAAATTCCATCATTCTGTTCAATATGGATAGTGAATTGTCGCAAATACCATATAGGTATTGAAACGCATTTGAGCACGTTTTTGATGGATTTGTAAATTTTGTTAAGGTTTTGGGATAGATCACTATTAGTAACAAAGAATAACCTAATCATTCATGACCTAATTGTTGGAATAGACCTAACCTTTTCGATATAACTCTTCCTTTCGTGGAATGGATACAGTTTTAATTTAATTATGTTTTCTTTACAAATACGAGTGGCGTCGTGTAGTGCTGGTATAAATATTTCCTTGAGATTGTATGTTAATTATGATGTATACATAATTTTTCGCAGGGGCCACGATTTGCCTATAATGACATTGTGAGCATGGAGGTTGTATAGCTTTTCCCAATTTAATTCAACCTTTTCCCAATCAAACTAGACATTTTACCAATCTAATTCGTCATTATACCATATAAATTCACCATTACTTAAAAAGCATGGGAAAGAATGAATTGCTGAGAAAAATGAGAAACAGCGAGATCAAGTACCAAAACGAATTTTCGTAATACACAAAATGCACTAGATCCACTTGTCATTACTGTAGTACCCACACTATACTGTAGTATATGTTCGTTAGTAATTTTTGCCCGATTTACCGAAGTGAGAGGGAGCGCGACGCAATCTTGGCCGGCTAAGAGAGGCCAAGATATGTTACCAACGCACTAGACTGATTCAATGAGTGGTTTCCTTAGCTTATTTTGCTATTTTTTTCTCAACTATTCTTTATTTTCCTTGCTTTTTTGTGGATCTAGAAAATAATGTTAGATTTGGTTGGTAAAATGTTGAATTTGATTGGTGAAATATTGAATTTGATTGGGAAAAGGTGTTGAATTAGATTGAGAAAAGCTATATATGGACCTGCAATTAATTATGCCATCCGATCAATGTATAATTGAAAATTACTACAATATTAAACAACGCACACATCACAAAACAATATTATTATTATTTACGATACTATTATTTCATTGTTTATTGAGTTACGTTGACTGTTATCAATATTGTCACAAAACTCGTGATTGATGACTCGAGTTTACTTTTATCGTATCTGTAGTAGGTTGATAGGTAGCTATGACATGTAACATGAGTTCATTAAATCTTCTTTGAATGAGAGTTGATGCCATCATTCATCGCTTCCTCCCAGCTGTTGGGGCTCCCAGCGCACCCCACATCCTCAGCGGGGGCCCACCTGCTCAACCCCCTCTCCCCTCCCCTTCATCCCTTCCCTTTTCCGATCTTTATGCCTTCCGCACGTCAGCGCCGCTGTTTAGGGTCCGCTTGAAAGCTCGGATCATTCATGCAACCTACGAAACTGCATGAAGTCATTGAGGAACCGCCAAAATACATTGGAGTTCATTGATCGGTTTAAGTTGCTGTTTATGTGTTAATGGATGCATTTGTACATGATGCTGACGCATGAGGAAAATGATGAGTATGATTAAGGCTTAAGGGTCAAAGCAGAGTGAAGCCTGGATGGTAGCAGGGCTTGTTGCCTAATGCTTATAACCTAGCCTGGTAACCTAGTTGCGGACACACAGTGGCGCCTAGTTAGTCGCTCGTCAGCGCGGACTGAAGGCTCCAGTGGCGAAGTTTGAGGAGGAGCAGGGTGGGCAGAGCCCCTCCAATGACTTCTAACTTCAGTAGGTACCTAACAACTTCAATAAATTGGAGAATGTAATTCGTATTTAATACGAATCCGGTCGCCTAGCAACTTTGGACGCTATTAGAAATATAGGAAATCTCATTAAGTCCGTATCGCACTCGCATTTTTTCAGTTTTTACTCGCATTTTTAATGCTCGAACGTGAAAAAGGCAAAGATCTTTTTTCCAAGGTCAGCTTTTTCGACCATTGCGCATCCTGGCGGAGCCTTTTAAACTCACTTGGAAAAATTAGAACATGTTCTAATTTTTACCTTGATGCAAGAAAAATGCTAAAACGTAACCCTTGGGAAGGTAACAATTAGATGGAAAACCCCTAGGAGCCCTAACCTGACAGACTTAATAAAACTGCTATCCGCCAAAATGCGCTGTTTTGCACTTATTCCTCTTCATCATTCACAGCTGACCTTGGAAAAAAGCATTTTGCCTTCTTCACGTTAGAGCATTAAAAATGCGAGAAAAAAGCTGAAAGAAAGTGTGATACGGCCTTTATGTTCGTTTGTACCGGGTGCGGCAGTGAGGACGGACGGTTTTAAAAAATCATAAAATAGTTAATTTTTACTCAAAAACAAATTTATTGATGCAATCAGGTTCGCAAGGAAATAGCATTTGAGGCAGTCAAGTGTGAAAAATCACATCAGGCATGTTGTGGCCGAAATCGTTGATGCAGTGCTAGAGGCGTTCTTGGAAGTTTGCGTAGCCTCTCTCCAACATAGTGCTACGTCGAAATGATCAACAACCTCTTTTTACCTGAATTACGAAGGTGACGTGTTCCAACCTGACGTGAGTGGTTGCAGCAGGATGGGGCGACCGCCCACACAGCTAGAGCATCAATTGACGTTATTCGCCCTCTCTTGCCTGGTCGTCTTATTTCCAGGTTTGGCGATGTTCATTGGCCTCCTCGGTCCCCAGATTTATCCATATGCGATTTTTTCTTATGGGGACACCTCAAGGCTAGAGTATACAAGAACAAGCCCCGAAATCTGGAGAGAACGCCCAAGAACGCCTCCAGAACTGCATCAACATTTTCAGCCATCACATGCCTGATGTGATTTTTCACACTTGACTGTCTCAAATGCTATTTCTTTGCGAACCTGATTGCATCAATAAATTTGTTTTTGAGTAAAAATTAACTATTTTATGATTTTTTAAAACCGTCCGTCCTCACTGCCGCACCCTGTATAAGGGCAAAATGGCGTGGAACGTATTGTACCCCTCACGAGAAGAGTAAAATCACCAAGTCAAAGAAACGGAACTATGGATATTGCAAACTGAAATCAAGTTGTTCCTCACTACCTTCTCGGGCTAGCCCATATGCGATTTTATCCTAGAAAAATATCCATTGTTCAGTATTCACCAAGATTTCCCTATACCTACGTGATCAAGCTTGGTTGCTCGATTCAAAACAGTTTCCCGCATTCTTTTATTAATTCATGATAGATAGTATATCGTTGGCATAAAACTAGTGTAAAATTTGCAGTTAAAATAAAACAATGGTACAATATACGCCAACTGCCTTCGTATATTAAATAGCAAGTAATAGGAATTAATACTAAAAATATAAAATAATTCACTGCCAAGGAAATGGCACATGAGCTTCCTCGTGACATTTATAGTACGTCACCATTAAATTCCAGAAAACTAGAAACGACCGGTTCTGGCATCAGGGAATTAATAAGGTGGGAAATTGGAAGCTGAATGGTACATATAATAAATGAAATTAATAAGGAAAATTTTGATTTTAATATGGGACCATCCAGGATGTAGTCCGCATGTTCCCTGAAATTACGGCTGTTGCAAGGACCGTAACAAGAATATTTCGTTCACGCATGCGCAGAGCGTACCGCTAATGCAATTATGATGATTGTCTTATGGGACCTCAAGGGACCTTACCCACATCATCCCTGAAAATCTGACCGAAATCCGTTCAACATTGACCGAGTTATGACCGTCACAAGGAATTCACGTTAGCGCCTGCGCAGAAGCTACCGTTGATTCGATCATGATGAAGTTGATAGGGGACTATGTAGTGCTTAACCCGCACGATCCCTGAATATTTGGTTATAATCGGATCAAAATTATGGAAGTTATGGCTGTTACAAGGAAATGTGGACGGACAGACAGACAGACAGACACGGAACCAAATTCGTTCAGGAGGCTCTGAAACGCAAAATGCGAGTGGAAATTTTGATTTTGGAGCAAATAATTTTTTTTCATTTCGAAAGTGAAAACAAAGCTTCCGCTGCCTTGCAGTCTCGGAAGCAAAATGAAATTGGCTGTTTCCTCTCCATAAAAAACGACATAACTACGCCACTGGAAGGGCCCTCCACATTAAAACCACAAAGGAACAGGTAAACAATTATGGACTATTGTATGTATATTAGTGTATGAATATCTCATTTATTTAATTTTATGAAGAGTGACATAAACTTTCATACCTAATATTTTGATAAAACACACTTTGATAAAAAAATGGTGTTTCTCTACTAACTTATGTATTTAATGCTATTGAACACAATTTGTTCAAATTTACATATTTAAAAACTAAACTTCATGCATGCATGTATTTTTATTTCACCTTTCAGGTCCTACAATAGACCTCTGTGGTATGGTCCCTGAAGGTTTGCAGAGATCCATCTGAAATAGTTTTTCTGTTCAAGTTAATTAATTCTATAAGTCAATGTTACAATATGTGGGGAAGCTATACTGCCCACCTAACTTCGCAGAATTTTTTTAGTTGAAACTGATTTGTACTGTGTTAGTGATATAATTTAACTCGAATCTTTAGAAAGCGGGTTTGAGATTCAGTGGTGAACGAAAATAATTCGAGATGCACGTGTAGTGTTCACAACAGATGCTTGATGATTTGTTAAAATCTAACCAACTCAGAGACGTTTGAAAGTTCGCAGAAATGCTCTTGTTCGTCAGGCTTAGGTTTCCCAGTTTCATCTGAAAACAATATTTGTAAAAATTAGTTCTTCACAGCTTTTCCATTTCATCTGCACATCTCAAACACATGAAATATGAGCGAATTATAAGAATTGTCATCTAGGCCTGAACTCACTCGGCAGGTATAATCGTGCTACGTTTTTCATAAGCACTCTTTTATACAGACCTTCAATAAGATAGTAATTTAAACTAGGAGAACAAGCTTTACCCTTAAGATTCCTACCTAAAATTGAGCATTAAAAATATCTGAAAACATGTTAGTTAAAGTATACAATTAGGTTATAACGGAGTTCGACTGTTTTGGAAGTGTATTTGATGAATTATAGAACTACAACGTTGAATTCTATCACAAAACTAAAACATTTATTTTTGTAAACATTTCTAATTACTATGAACACTATGAACTACGTTGCAGATGACGAGGGATTAATAATTATCATCCTTGGATTCTACAGTATTGCTATTCATCGATTCAGCGTGATAGACACAGCGTGATAAACCAAAAACACGTTAGTAAAAGTATAAAATTAGGTTATAACGAAGTTCTAAAGTTCTGGAAGTGTAATACCATTCCATTCAGCGTGAAAAATTATGTAGAAAACCAACCGAAACTCTTTGAGGGGGGGGAGGGGGGGGGGCTGATTTACATCAAACCGTTGAAAAAGTATTCCTTCCCTAATTAGCGAAGTAAAAGTAAAATCGCCTGTACCATTGGAATACTGCTGTTCAGTGAAAGTTTTTCCCTTCACACCGGCAAGTGGAATTTAGGCACATCCTTAGGAGTTAAGCGTGGTGGGATTGCTCAATTTTTGAAGCACGCTAAATTTCTGATTACAAAGATAAATATTAGGTGTTCAAATCGCTCAAAAGCTTTCTTAATTACCTAGCTCATTCTAAAAGAAAATTTAGTGAATTTCAAACGATAGCCTTCAATTTTTTTTAAAAATTAATTTATCAAGATTCAAAAATTGATGTTCAAACCGATTTTAGATAAAAATCTGGATTAACGAGAAACAAATTACAAAAACGTCTGCCAAGTTGGGTGTGGCACATAGCTTCCTCGTTTATCTATCATGAATGTATAGATCATTGAAAAGTTTTAAATGATTTTGAAAAATTCCTTAACAGAAAAGAGTAAATCAAGAAGTAGCGTGATGAAACGAAAAAAGTATACTCAATGTAATTTACGTTTGTGCAAGCGCAGAATGAACTGATGAGTTGAAAACAATGAAATAGGTACGGGACCATTTACAACCTAAACCGCGAATTCGCTGACAGTTTCATCAAAATCGGATGAAAACTGTGGACATTAAGGTCATTATAAATATTTCACATTGGCGCATGCGCAGTAGCTATTAATGATACAATCGTGTTGAAATTGATATGAGGTAAATAAGTCATCTTCCAACTATCACCCAAATTTAAGCGAAATCGAACGACTTGAGTGTGAAAAAATGGAGCATACCTAATGAAATTTACGTTTGCGCATGCGCAGAATGAAGTATTGATTTGGCAACAATGAAACTGATATGGGGACCATCTAAAACCTAACCCTCGCATTCTCTGACAATAATCGAAATCGCATGAAAACAGTGGAAATTAAGGTCGTCATGAGGATTTCACATAGGCACATGCGCACTAGCTATTAATGATACAATCATGTTGAAATTGATATGGGGTGATCAAATCGTCTTCCCTTCTCCAATGTAGAATTCCAAAAATCTATGTTGATTGAAAATTGACGTTTCTCAGCAGTGTTCAAGAACGGTTACGTTTTTTGGTTGCACTGGTGTTCTCTAATTCTAACAGTCAGATTGCTTGGTTTTGAACGACGATAAAATTGGAGAATAATCATTGCGTTTTCGTAGTAGTCCTGGAGACAAGGCCGAAAGTAGGTAAATCGGTAGGTAAGTTTAGGCAAAGTAGGTAAATTGCAGGAGAAAGTTTGAGATTAGATTTTGAGAATTTAGTCCCTTCTGAGTGAGAAAATCTTTGTCTGCCATCTCAAAATTTGTGGAATACAAATTGGCGTCCGCATAAATATAGCTTAATTTGCACATTTTAAAGTTTTCTTCTAATAATTCCTACCATTCATCCTACAAAAATTTTTATACGTAGTAAAGTTGTAGAGAATAAAAATACAAAGCGATCCGATCCAAAAGCTATGAAATATCCCCCCAAATAAGCGAATTTCAAACATTGAAAATCGGGCTAATTTTGGGTCAGTCCTCTCCTCCGCCCCGTCTGTCAAACTTCATTCGATTCAGGGTTAAATACTTTCCAAAGTTCATATCGAGCAAGTTTTAGCTGAGACCCTTTCCCATTAAAGTACAAAGTAAAACGCCGTTTCTGCTAACTTTATGTGAAAAATGACATAAAATTCATGAGTTCTGCTGTAAGTCAAAGGGTGAAGGTATCAGCTAAACTTGCTCGATATGAACTTTGAAAAGCATTTAACCCTAAATCGGTCGAAGTTTCGCAGAACTAAATCATACCAACATTAAGGCCGCTAGGTGATTTTGAAGGGCAATAGACGTTTGGAGGAGAAAAACTGACCCAAAATTAGCCCGATTGTTTGTAATTCGCTTATTTTGGGAGATAATTTTTAGTTTTGGGTCAAATCGCTTTGTATTTTTATGCTCTACAACTTTGCTTCGTTTAAAACTTCCTGTAGTTTGAATAGTTCAGGAATTATTAGAGAAAAACTTTAAGATGGGCAAATTAAGCCATCTTTATGATGCCGCCATTTTCGAGGTGGAAGACAACGATTTTCGCTTCTGAGTCTACCTAAAGGTAGCGGAAGCACTGTTTTAACTTTCGGGAGAAAAACAATTTTTGGTTTCCAGAATCAAAATTTCCACTCGCATGTTACGTTTCAGACCATTCTGAACAACTTTGGTTCCGAGTGTGTGTGTATGTGTGAGTGTGTGTTTGTCTGACTGTCGTGTCCGCAAATCCTTGTAACAAGCATAAATTCCACAGTTTTCATCCGATTTGGATGAAATTTTCAGGGAATGTGCAGGCAAGGGGGTAGACAGTCCCCTACCAGTTTCATTGTTCTTGACTCAATACCTCACTCTGCGCATGCGCAAACGTAAATTCTACCAAGCATCATTTTCTCACGCCCTAGTCGTTTGATCTCGCTCAAATTTGGATGATAGTTGGGTGATGACAATTTAATCATGTTATATCAATTTCATGATTGTACCATTAATAACTACTGTTCATGCGCCAATATGAAATCCTTGTAACGACCTTTTTTTCCAGTTTTCATCCGATCTGTATGAAATTTTTCGAGAATGTGCGGGATAGGATGTAGACGGTCCTTTATCAATGTCATTAGAGAGTTTTTGGCGACTTCAACTTAACGTCACCCGTTACCGTAGTCTTGAGGGAGCTAACGAAAATGCTAAGCCAAATGGAACTGGGAGAACGGTTGTCTTAATTTTGCTGTCACGTTAACGGTAGTTGGGTAACGCGATATTTTCCCCCCAGCTGTCTTGTAGTCTACTGGTTGCCTATTTCAATTTCTTCATTTCGAAATGAAACGCCGATTATCAATCCTGAATTCGAATTTCATGTTAGTTTCAATACAAATACGGGCTAATTTCTCATTTTTAGTTTTCAATTCGTAAACATTGGATGGATAGTAAGCCTCAAGTGTGGAACACCGCGGTTTAGTTGCACTTATAGGTCATTAGTCGTTACGAACTTCATGTTTTTGGGTTTTCCGTTGGGCAAATTATCAACAAGTATGAAAAAGTATTTATCTCTATGACAATGAAACAGGATTTTACCTGACAAAATCATCAGAGGAGGCAGCACTTCACGCAATGTTCACGAGAAAATAGCCGAGAGTTTAGGTGACCTAAGAACAATACTACGAAGCAGTAGTTTCTTAAAACTCAGTTTTATCATTTAAAATAGGTGAAATAATAATAGAAACAGGGCTCTAATCGACTAAATAGAGCCTGTGCGCAAAATAACGGAACTTTTCGATCGAGTTGAAGGGTAGTAAAGATGGAGAGCGGAGGCGGACTTCAGATGGCACATTCGGTTTCTACGCGACTTGAAACGTAAAATAACCAAGTTTGAGGGGTGTTCAAAAACCTACCCTCTACATCAACATAATTAGTTCGTAATGAGGCATTTGAAATGAAAAACTATTATATTTAGGTACTTCAGCAGTATTCGAGTAATTTTGAGGTGAGCAGTAGGGTTACATTTACAGGAAGGTTAGGCTGGTGTCGTGTGCCTTTAGGTCCCCAAACGGGTGACGTTAAATGAGCCATTCTAACGTACGACGTTGCTAACGTCCCCTCAAGGTCACGTACTCTTGGGTACGTTAGGGTGACGTTAAGGGTACGTTAGTAGTCACCAAAAACTCTCTATTGTTGCCAAATCAATACTTCACTCTGCTCATGCGCAAACGTAAATTTCATCATGTTCCATCTTTGCACTCTCTAGTCGTTCGAGTTTGCTTAAATTTGGATGATAGTTGAAAGAAGATGATTAGTAAACGAGATATGTGCCACACCCAACTTGGCAGAGTTTTTTACTTGTGGCAGACTTCAAGGTGGCAGACAACGATAAAAAAAAAAAAAAAAAAAAAAAAAAAAAAAAAAAAAAAAAAAAAAGGAATGGACTATATTTTCAAAATCTAATCTCAAACATTCCCCTTAAATTTAATTACTATCTATTTTCGGCTTTGTTTTCTCGACTATAGTGAGTACATTCCGTCTTACGTTTGATTTGATTACCAGCGATTTCAATAATTCATCACTGGTAGTACATTCTTTATGATTAACGTTCTAGCTGAATCAGGCTTAACTGCATTGAAAAGTGGAATTGTCATCATTATTTTGTCTAACGTTAGTTATTGAAAATGATTACGGTAATAGAGGAAAGACAATTCGTTGCGAAAAGAATCAGACGTCAGGGGTCCCAGAATGAACTCGAAGCTCCTCCCGAAAGACAACGGCAGAAAATTGATGGTTATCCAGGCATTGGAACTAACATATTCACGGCGGAAGTATGGCCCGTGCACCTCGCCCTTTTTCGAGGTGATCGACCACTCACGGCCCGCCCCCACCCAGGAGGTAAGTGCAGCTCTGTAGGTTAGTTCTCATACTGTTTCATATAGAAAGGTAGGTTCCTGCCTACCACAGACTGTTCAACTTATTCTACTTGGTATGTGGGCTCTCGGTCGTTCACGCTTCGCTCCTTTCGCGTGTCTCTCCACGTCCGCAAGTCCGTAACGCGACAACATGCGATTTTTATAACGATTATGTCTTCTTCACTTAACTGAGATTTCTTCGTTAAGAAACGACTACCTACCTACCTGAATTATTAGGGAACTCCGTTGCGGGCATTTCAAGAGCAGGGGCGGATCCAGAAATTTTTTCCGGAGGGGGTCACAGGGTAGAAAAATATAAAAAATAACAAATTAACCAAACGAACAAAACAAACCGAATTTTCTTATAGAAAGCCAGAATAACCTTATGCCTAAACTCGTCCAATTTGTCTACTTAAAAACTAATTGTAATTATTTATAAAATTCATTGTTTATGTAAAAAATATTTTTTAATATTTATTAATTATTTAGCTGATAAATGTATTTATTTTCAATTTTCTTCTAAAAACGTGTCCTTATGTGTTTTCAAACAAAGTGGCGCCTTTTATGGCAGCGTAGCTAACTTCAGAGTTTGCAAATCAAAACATTGAAACCACAACAATCGATTGTTGATCTCAGTGAATTCAGGATCGTTTTTACTGAATTTGGCAGGAAAGTAAACGAGAACGGGAGTTGAACTTCTGAGTTAGAATTTCCTTTTACATTCACGTTTTTAATTATATGCTGAATTCCTAATCGATTCAGAATATCTGATCGATCCCACAACCACCACCTGCCCTACAATGAACCACCTGCGAAAACTGAATAGTCTTCAATATTAACGAGGCCACAGTTCGATGAGCTAGGAGGTGGGCTCTAACGTCTCGCATAAGCATGACCTGTCATAACTTTTCTGTACTGAGAACAGCATAAATTAGGTTGAACATATTGGTTATGCTACTCTTCCATGATCCCACAGCGCCCATAAACGACAACAAATGGCACTGCAACAAATGGCAGAAGGCCCCCCAGACAGGGGCGGCTACTGGTAGGGGCATAGGCGCATGTGCACCCCCCGTCAAACCAAAATAATAATAATGTTTCAAAATTAATTTCATGCAACCGATTTGATAGCAGATACTTTGACTGTTCTGGAGACGAAAAGAAGCGAAGCTGATGCTGATTCCGTTTTTCAACAGCTGTATGCTGAAAATGAAAATCTCGCTAAACAGTTGGATGTGGAGATGAAAATACCTCGTGTTGTTTCTCGCCAAAAACATCGAGATAATCATCAACAAAATCAAACCCCGGAGGAATATTTCAGGAGAGGGATTTTCATTCCTCTATTGGACAACGTTGTGACAGACCTCAACGAAAGACTCTCCGGAGACGTGATGAACCTTTTTCGGTTGAGAGTGTTTCTGCCTCGGACTTCATACACAGTGGAGGACATTGAAGACGTTCGTCATGCAGCAGAAACGTACCAGAAGCTTCTGCAAACTTCTGTTTCGGGAGTCCTGGCAGAATTCAAATTGTGGGTAGCCAAATGGAATCGGATTGTTGAAAAATGCGGTGAACTCCCCGATTCGCTTCCACTCGTTTGTGCTGCGTGTGATGAAGAAATTTATCCATCCATTTGGAAACTACTTGGTATTTTAAATACGCTTCCTGTGACCGCAGCCACTGCAGAAAGGAGTTTTTCAACTCTCCGTCGTATCAAAACTTGGCTGAGATCAACTATGGCAGAAGACAGACTCATTGGGCTTGCATTGTTACACGTTCATCGCGACATCGAATTAGACATCGATGCGATAATCAACAGATTTGCGAAACAAAATAGAAAATTAGACTTTGTGTTATAAATTATCGTCCCAGTTGGAACTTTTACAAATGTAAACAAATCACAAGTGTTGCTACAAACCAAATACATGAAAAAATCAGTACTCTATAAAAAGATTAGTCGTTATTATTGTTATATTTTGTTTCCAATGTTTTTAGTTAGCAATGTGGTAAATTAACTTTGGTCGTTTGGTTTGTTTCTGGTTTTTGATTTTACAAAAATTGGGTTCGTTTTGGTCGTTTGATTTTTTTTTTTTTTTTTTTTTTTTTTGTTATTGGGTTTGTCAACAATTCGTTGTCGTTCAGCTCTGCTTTTTGAAATGCAGGCTGATTCTGGGGGGGGGGTCATGACCCCTGTGACCCCCCCCTTGGATCCGCGCCTGTTCAAGAGTGCATTTGGTGTTTATGTATCTAAAGCTAATATATTAAGGAAATGGGTATTGTTCATGGTTATTTCAATTCACTCAGTAGAAAAAACTGAACGAAAATATTGTCAAAAAGGTGCCATATGATGGGTATCTGACCAGTAACTGGGATTTTTTCGGAAACAACTACCTACCTAAATATTAGGGAACTCAGTAGCAGATCTAGAAACTCTGGAACTCAATAGAAAGAACTGATCGACAACTTTGCCAAAAAGGTGTCATATGATGGGTATCTGACCTGTAACTGGGATTACGAATAAAAAGGTGCCATATAATGGCAGCCAGTAACCAGGACCAGTAACTAGAATTTCTTCAGGAATGACTACCTACCTAAATTATTAGGGAACTCTGTTAAGAATATAGAAACTCTGGAGCTCTATAGAAACAGCTGTGCGAGAACTTTTCCAAAAAGGTGCTATGTGATAGGTATCTGACCAGTAACTGGGATCACAAATAAAAACGTGCCATTCACATAGATTATCGCTCAGCAAAAGACACTCATCGTCCTCGATGGGACCAAAGAAGCAGTAAGTACTTTGAAAATGTGAATGAAATTAGTGTTATTCGTTCCTCACAACTTTACTGTAGATAACTAAAGGACTTTTGTACTTTGTAAACCCTCTAAATGTATACTGTTTGACGAATTGCTGTGAATTATGTTGCCTTTAAAACAAGGTTATAGGTTTATAATAAAAGTTTACGCGGGACTGGCAAAACGATGGGTCGAAAAATGAAATCCGCCCCATAGTGGACGAACCTCAAGATTTTAGCGTCGCGTCGCTCTGTTAAGCAGGTTTTCAGAATTTCTGAGGGTTCATTGAGAGGAAAATCCGCTAAAGACCGGTAAGCTAGCTGAACAACTACATTGTGTTTGTGGGATTTTGATAATAGTAAACAAGAATTGTAATCTTACTCAATTAACGTCTCCCGCCATTTATGTCTCTCTCTGTCTTGTTTACCCATTAACCGTAGCCAAACTCGGTAGCATCCACTTCACAGTAATCGAGTAAATATCCGTATGTATTCTGTTTACACGATCACCTACACAGAGGTTGCCACTGGAATGTTGAATTCAGACTGGTCTCTAATCAGCATGGCGCTATAAAGCCTAATGAGCTTAGGGCACTGAGCTATGTCAGACTAGAAGTAACTCGTGGTTTCGATTTGCAATGCTCTAATAATAACCAGAAAGGATCAAGATTAGGGTTGCCAGATTTTTTCGGATCATATAAAGTATATCCTTGCTACAACCAAAGGCAAATAAAGAATTTCAATGAAAGTTAAAGTATACATTAAAGTTAACGTTCTCGAATTACACACTAAGGTAGGTATTTTTCATTCAGCATCTGCACACAAGGTGTAGGATCTATCTACGTCTACCTATAAGAACCGATGACACAGCTAAAGAAGAAGAGGTTCTAAAAAAACCGAGTTTTTCTTTTGGGAGTCATTTTCCACTAGTTTAAGCAAACAACATTGTATATATCTCTCATTAAAAATAACCAAAATAGCTGAAGAAATCCTCATCACATAGGTATCACTTACAGAACAGACCCAGGGTATCACATTATCATGACATATGACATCCAAAAAGTAAACAGAATCATTGAACCGTTCGTTGCTGTTGTTGTGGTGTATGGGGATGAGCGCCCGGCAGGAGATGGGCACCATTATCAACTTCTCGAGTATACGTGAGCGACCCTAGACAAATTTTCGTCTATGCAGGTATGTAGTTCTGGTGTAGGTAGGTATGGGAGCCTTGTCCTTGAATAGTAAGTAGGTGCGGGGGCTGAACTTTTCTTCTTCGTTGCAAATATAAAGTATTTTGGTCTACTTTAAAATTTTTATAAAGTATACAGTATTTTGAACAAAAATAAAGTAGGATACTTTAAATTAAAGTAGATCTGGCAACCCAAATCAAGATCCAAGGAAGAGCAGCATTGAAGGAGCACCGGAAACAAAATTTTTAGGCTGACTACATCACTTTTTTGAAATGAGTCGTGAATCGACCCATTATCTACTTATTCTAGTTCAGCGCACCGTATCATAGGATCTCAGGCAGCGATTATTATTGAATTGAGTGGGTTTTGGAATCCCTAAGGATTCATTGAAAGAAAAATTCGCTAAAAGATCGGTAAGCTAGTCGAGTAACTACATTGTGAGTGTTTGTAGGATTTTGATAATAGTAAATCAAAAGTGAAGTCTGTGACAGATCCCATCAGATTCAAGAGAATGCGCGTCTATCCGTCGCTCTTGCGCCGGGTTGAACGCGACATCCTCGAGTTCTTGGAATGCTGCGTTTGGCGATAGATGAGGATCCGAGAACCGGAAAATCAATCACAACATAGTACATACGCTATTAGTACCTATTATGGGACTGTCACACCCGCCTCTCTCTATTTATTGCGCGGATTTAAGCCCCTAGAGGGTGTCTAAGTCTAAGTCTTGCCTCTGATGATCGTCTCTGGCCACACATGTGTCTCTCTACCATGTTCTATCATTAATCTCGTATCCAAACTTGAAGCGTTAACTTCACAGTAATAGAGTAAATATCCATATGTATTCTGTTTGTAAGGTCATCAACACAAATATCGCCCTCGAAATATTGAACTTTGACCGGTAGGTACCTAATCATCATGACGCTACTGGGTATCATGGGCATAGGGGGTGTACGACAGTTCCGCGCCAAGCCCCCAAAAAGGGATTAATGCAAAAGACAGGAACCGCGCAGCTGAGGCACTTTTCTATATATGACAGTTCCGCGCAAAGAGTCAACGACGAATCTGCCCCGCGTTACGTAACAATTCTTCGTAATTTCTGGCAAAAGGGGTCGGTAGGTTCCACGCGACAGCACCAAAGGTCGGGTAGGTCATCAATCCTTGATTAACAATCTTATGAACACGCTGTTGAAATTAGTCAGATCCTACAACACAGAAACGACATAAGATCACAATACCCTCAGGATGAATAGGATTTTTCTATGGAGATGGAGTGTACATTCACAAGTGAAAAAGGCAAACCCTCACATCGTTTATAAGTATTTCAAGTTCCGCCGCTACCGGGAAGTTATGACAAGGAAGGTGATGAGAAATGGAGTAATTACCCCTTCAGTGGGTAGATGCTGTAAACCTGCTACACCCAGAGGATATCCTGTAAGCTGATAGCCCAGGAACTACGCCCCTAGATGTAACACTTGCAAGAATGGAGAAGGAGGAACTACTCATATCCATCACAAACTTAAGTGCGGAATTCTTGTAGTGTGTGGAGAAGTCATGTTGAGGACGAATTTATACAAATGCCTGCGGTGACGTCGTTGTCGATGACATCCAAACTTCAATATTGCGATAAAAACAATCGAATTTTTGTCTCCAATATCACTCCGGTAATCAAAATGTATAATGAAGCAATTGAAGATATTACAATTTAAACTTGACATTACAGTTAAAATTCAACAATTTGATATTACAGTTGAAATTTGACAACGTTGTCGCGTCATAATTCGCTTCAATGATGATTATTTTTTGGAATTAGTTGTTTTCTTCTTTAAAATATACGTTAAATCACGTGGGTCCTAGCTTCTTGGTCCTCATTTCTACCTCATTCTTTTTACTCGGAACTGTCATATGGAATCACGCAGAACTGCAAGGTTCTAGAAGACCGGATTTACGCGGAACTGGAATATTTTTGGAACTTCGCGCGGAACTATCGTACTCGGCTCAGGCCACTAAGCTACGAGTATATCAGAGATATGGGAATCTGGGACCACACCTCCCTCTCTCCCTAAAAAAGGAACCCATAAAAACAAGTTTTTAATGTAACTCTTTCTTTTTCTCATGTTCTCGGTTAATTTTATTGTTGTTTCAATATTTGGTAGTTTCTTGGCAACAGTAAATTGAAACAAAATCACATTGTTTCAAAATCACATTGATAATAACTTAAATTAAATTGACAAGGAAAATCATTTAATATTTTATTGACCCTGGATTCGTTGTCATTTTATGCAGACGTTCAATAGTATATAGTATATTTAGTGGGATATAAGATAAGACATGTACTTAGATAATGATATTATTAAGGCAATAACTATTTGAATAGATAGGAGCTCAAATCGAGAAATATAAACATGCGTATACAATTCTAGAAGTACTTATAGGTTGTGGCAACTCGAAATACTTCTTGTCAACAGTAAATTGAAACAAAATCACATTGTTTTATTGACCCTGGATTCGTTGTCATTTTATGCAGACGTTCAATAGTATCCTTCTCCTCCCTCCTCCTCCTCCCTCACTCCTCCTCCCTACAATACACAACACTTGTAAGGTTTCCCATATTAAATTTCAAATTTTCGAAAATTTATAGTATAACTAACTTTTTCTTCGCGAAAATTCAATAAATTAAAATGTACGCCAGCATGAACTCGTGTGCAAACTTTTAGATCGATTAGATATCGGGAAGCGGGTTAAAAATCGATCTGAAATTTTGTCTCAAGAGCTCAAGAAGAGAATTGAAGTTAAAAGAAAGAGTTAGCGATATCAGGTATTGCTCGAGCCATTGCCCTGACCTTTTTTCATTTTGTTCCTCGTATAGTCTACTTCCATTTTGTCCAGGGGTTTGGGTAAATAATTGATTGGAGAAATAATTCTAAAGTCATGATTTTTATTGGTTTTAAGTAGGATACTGAATTATAAGAAAACTTTTTTCAACATAATATATGGGAGATAATATTGTTTGCTAAGAACCTTTCTTTCAGACTAAAAACCCGGTTCGCCATACCATCAGTAGCTTCCAGTTTTAGAAGAAGCGCGATTTAGTGACATAGGAACTCGGTTACCATTTCACGTCGGTTTTTGGCTCCCAATTCAGGTTTTGTGCTATCCAAATGTAATTCCAACTGATTTTAGCGAATTTTCGTGGAAGGTATTGTGATGTGGATAGGTTATTGTGTTTTCATGATTTCCACATGCATATGGCATCTGCTGAGGTTTTGGTCTGCTCTTTCAAATTATTTGGAAGAACGTATCACCCATTTCAAATAGTTTCTTTGTTGAAAATTTCAGGATAAGTTCGACGGAAGATGTACAATAAAAATCCATGCGAAACAGAATTTTTTAAATTTATTTTTCGGTTCAGTAGATTTATTTTTTGGGTTCCGGATCCCCTAAAATAACTCGTGGTTTCGATTTGCAGTGTTATAATAATGTTCTTATAGCATCAAGATACGATCGTGACCATATAACCGGTAACTACTGTATATGCATTGAAGGAGTTCCGGAAACAAAATTTTCAGGTTGAATACTCAACTTTTTCTCGTGAATCACCACATCATTACTAATTCGCGTTCGGAGGTCTGGATCGTAGGATCTGAGGCAGCGATTATTATTGAATTGAGTTGGGTTTAGCATGTTTTATGCCTTTAGAATGGTCCGTGATTTGAATTTTTGCAGATCGCAGGACCACTAGACGAGCAAACATAGTCATGGTAGTAACATGTGGAAGAGAGACTATCAAATAATTACCTTTTAACTTTAGGTATATTAGAGTGAGCTAAATTATCTCCTTTTCGCTGTAGGATGTTGAAATGTGACACTGAGCCTCTCAGGGACATTAAGAGACGAATGCAATGATGGGCACTTTCAGCCCAGTGCTGAGTGAGGTAATTTCTATGGTCACCTTTTGTCGTAGTAGTTAAATACATGTGAGTAGTTAATAACATGGGCAGGATATATTTAATTTAAAATAATTGAAGTTTCTATTACCATCTGAGTGAATTCCGGAGCGAATTGCTTTGCTATTCAACAAATGAAGCTGGAATTTTTCAGCATGGATCATGATCCGTTTTTAAAAATATAAATCAAAAATTCTGATCCTATATACTAAATTTTGGAATGTCTAAGGATTCATTGAGAGGAAAATCTCCTAGAAGATCAAGCTAGTTGAACAACTACATTATGATTGTTTATAGGATATGACGTTCAAAACATCTGGAATCGGTGAATGTATTGCAGTAGCAGGATGAAACTTTGGATGATATTTGAATATATAGCATTCGCTGATTTAATTTAACCTTTTACCCAATGAATCAAAACTTCTGCCAAATGACTATGATTACAGAAAAACTTGAAACGAGGTGTGCGATCTATGGGTCAATGAACAATGCAATAAATTTCCCCCCTCCCTCCCCTCACAATTTGTTGGCTTACATTTCAAGGTACGTAAATTCCAAAAATCGAATTAAGAAAATCAACGAATTTTGAGGGAGGGGTGGGGGGTAAAAATTTGGTGCAATGTTCATTGACCCATACACTGTTAACCACGCTTTTTTCAAGTTTTTCTGTAGTTCCTAATTGATTAAACTTTTTTGAAATTCGTATCTATACATAGGTACGTCATATACTTTTTCGCAAGAGGTTTAATTGTTTCGGTAAAAGGTTTAATTATTTTGGAAAAAGGGTGAATTATTTTGGGAAAAGATTTAACTCATTTGGCAAAAGATTTGATTCATTAGGTAAAAGGTTTAATTAAATCGGCAAATGCTATACTATAATATGAATTCTACTATAAGGTATCCTAACTTTATTTTGATTTTTTGTAAGTTTAGTTCAGATTGAAAACCAAACACGAACCCTCGCTACCGATAGGTAAGGCCATAAAAGATAGACGGACGCAAGGAAGGAGAAAAACTCAAGTTTATCGAAAAGATCCGTTGATTTCCGCCGAGACCCTTCGGCCGAGGGCACCCGGTGGGACTGATTGGGTAAGAAAAAAAAGAAAGGAAAATAGGAAAAAATACGAAAAAAATAAAGGAAACGTTTCCTTCCTTCTCCAACCAACCGCGTGGGTTCTTATCCGTTAGCACAGAGTCGCTGGGGGCACAGCCCCCCCTTCCTCCCCCCCGTCGTCTTTTACATCTCAAAGTCCCTGTGCCAGTAATATTGAATCCCTCGCCTCCTTCTCCTTCTTTCGAATTCATACATTAGGTAGGGATATCCCAGATGACACCGCGTGTCACGAGTTAGGGGGCAAAACACATGCTCAACACATGCGGGATAAAACATTTGTCATATTCGTCTTTTTTACGGGCTGTAGGTGCGGGGGGGTTAGTTCCTTTTTCTTATTCTTTTCGTCTGTTTATATTCATATAAGAGTTTCTCCCCCATGCAGAGTTTGCCTCTCCTGCAAAGGGCGATATAATATTAACATTCGGATATTACCATACGTTGAGCCCCAGTGTAGCTGTGCTCCTTTCAAAAGGTGACAGAAATAATTCACACTGTCGAGCCCAAAACGAACCAACAGACCTACATATAACACTCTCTTTTGCACAGCTATACAGGTAAAACAGACTTTGAGTGTTATTTTGACTGAGGTTGTGACCTGACACTTCTTCTTTATTATAGTTATCTGTCTATTTTCTGTCTAGTTATCTTTCTCCAATATTTCAAATAATATGGTGTAACGAATTTGAAAAAGTTACAGCCATGCAGCTTGGTCGTATAACCGAATTTTCGTTATTGTATTTGTATTAATTTTGAACACGAGTAGGTACATGTTTACCAAGGCGTCAAATTTTAACACAAACCATGGCTCGATTCGTGTTCAAATCCCATCTTGATGAAATTATTATTTTCATCTCATAAATCACATGATGTGCTTTCGTTTTTGTAAAAGAATAAGTGAGATTGATCTTGGTTTAGAACAGTGTACGATTTGAACTTTTTGCTTTCCTACTTTTATAATAATAGAAGTTAGATAGGATTGCGTTTAGACTACTATCCTGTTAAATCCACAACAGTATTATATCATCTAATTGTATTATATTATTTTACGAGTACATTGTTTTGAAATTTAAGCACGTTGAGTGCAGAAAAAAGTTAACACCCATTTTAGAATTTAATAAAAGTTTAAATCATGCAGCATGATTGTATGAGCGAATTTTCGTATATTTATTTATTTAACGGGCAAGGCCCAATTACATGATTGGGAGTATTTATTATATATATATTAGGATAATATATTATCTATTATCTATTTTATAGTTAATAAACTTGATTTGTGCAATATATATATATATATATATATATATATATATATATATATATATATATATATATGAAAAAGCGTTAAACTCTAGGATTAGTTTCAGAATGCCTCAAAACGGATTTCAATTGAGAAATTTTTCGAAAATTATGATTTTGAAATTTTTGGAGCCATTGCAATAGCTTCATTTACTGAGAAAATTTGCTTTAAAAAAATTTAATAAATATTCTGAAAATAAAAAAAGATTAAGGGTTTATAGCTTTTTTTGCAGTTTATGCAGATTGTTTAGCAAATATTAATGACTCTAAGTACAGTTTCCAGCATAATTTTGGGCAAACATTTTTAAATGTTCTATTTCGTTGTTGATAAACTGCTTCTTACTATAATTCTGCTAAAAAATATAAATTCAACAATTTTTGTTCATTTTTGTTCATTTTTAGTGATTTTTTAGCCAAACACAAAAATTAAGTTGTATATTGTTAATTTATCCCTTATTTCATATATTTATCCCTTATTTCTTACTAATTAAGTATTTAAATAATAGTGAATTTTAATTTACTAAGAGAGAAATATCTTCAACAAAATTTTACAACACTACTTTTTTATAACAACATATCTATCTATACTATTAATAAGAATGAAACTCCGTCCGTTTGTCCGTTTGTCGTGTCTATGCACGGCCAAACGGCTGAGTGGGGGGAGTCTACGAGTGGGGGGATGTTCTTGGGATTTTCCGATAGGGTGTATAAGCGAATTTAAAATTGTCTAATCCCACCCGAACCATGGGCCGTAGGGCGGGAGGGGGGTCGAAGTAAGAATTAATGTGCGCTTTTTGGACTTCCCCGCTTCCTCTACCCCTCCAAACGGCCGTTGAAAATTCCGGAAAAATACCGATTTCGTAGGTTTTTGAACGAGGAAGACGACGGCGTGATCGGATCGCGAAAAAAGTATCGGGAAATGCGTAAAAAAAATGCGAGAGTACGGACCCGTTTTCTCGAAAAGTCCGACGAAAAACTACGTTTTTTCCTATTAAAATATACCCCGTAAAGGTACGTTTTTCAGAACGGTTTTCGCGGGCGAAATAAAGGTTTGATCCCGCCGAATCTGAATCCGAAATCGGATATCGAAAAAAGTGACGAGAACTCGGTCAAATTGCGAGCGGAAGCGAGCAAAGCGATTAAAATTGTGCCGTGGACGAGAGAAGGCTCAAGAATTGACGTGAAGGGTTCGATGTCACAATATTGCGAGGCGAGCAGGTATACATAGGTACCTACCTTGCGAGCGAAGCGAGAGCCATTTCAAATAATAAATACGGACTTTGTCCTACACATATACAGGTATACCTTGCGAGCGAAGCGAGCAACATCCCCGAATAAACTTTTCGTGGGTCCAGGTAGTTTTATAAGATTTAATTTGTTTGTAAGAATTCCCAACTGAAAAAAACGTCTGCCAAGTTGGGTGGGCAGTACAACATTCCCTAATAATTTTTTCCTACAAATATACAGCAATACCTTGCGAGCGAAGCGAGCAACATCCCCGAATAAACTTTTTGTGGTTCTACGTAGTTTCATAAGATTTAATTTGTTTGTAAGAATTTCCAACAGAAAAAAACGTCTGCCAAGTTGGGTGGGCAGTATAACTTCCTCAAGCGAGCGAAGCGAGCAGCATCCCTTACAGAAGTTAAACCTACCCTTATGGATCTATCGTTTGCGAGCGAAGCGAGCAACATTCCCTACATGCCACACTTTGCGAGCGAAGCGAGCAATATTCCCTACATGCCACACTTTGCGAGCGAAGCGAGCAATTGAATGGGGGGTCCGGGGGGCTTGCCCCCCGGCTGGACGAGGAGGCGAGCGTAGCGAGCCGGAGCGGCTAGTAATGTATATTTATTAGTTTAAGTTTTCCCCCGAATTATCGAACTAAAGATCACGAAAGTGACTCAAAAACTGCATATAGTTTGAAAATATTCCCTAAATTCGGGCACACTTCCAATCAGAAGTTGAACTTTTCAAGATTCAGTACCAAAACGTTCGGTAGGGGGGTATTTTTTTTAGTACGAGGGTAGTCGGTTTTTGTTAGACTTGGATATATTTCATTTCATTGAATCAAATGAGATCTCCTGAGTCGTTTTCCGACGATATTTTTGCCGAGCTGGATCTTCAAAATGAATAAAGAAACGTTTGTCAAGCTGGTTGTGTACCCTAGCTTTCTCAAATATTTTAACAAGGGCAATTCGACAAGCAGAATTGTGATAGAAGTGTTGTCGGCCGTGAAGTTATTTATATTATCTATAGTTGGGATTCGGCCCAAGGAAGAAAAAATAATTACGAACTCCTTGTAATCATTATAATGTCTCCTGACGTTTCGGTCACTCCGTGACTATGATCAAAGGGGTGAGAAGCTTTACCCTTAAAGAGGGCAGCGTCAGGACAGGAGGGAGCACAATAGGTACTTCAAAACTCATTAGATGGCTACAGCCTAGAGCGAAAATTGCATTTGGGCAAATCTCATTATTGAGATACAATATTTTTTTGAGTAATTTCAAAGCTAGGAAAAAATAATTCACCAGTTTTACTAAACATTTAGTGCAATAGCATTAGATATGCAGAATTATTTGGCGATCAAACTAGACAAAATTATGTATTGTAATTTGTGCAACATATAATCACTTTATTGCCGTACAGCAATGGATCCAACGTTCAAATGGCCCACCCGATGAAACTTGTAGTGGAATCGGTCCAATAGTCATGATTTGGTTCCAACAGATTTAACCTAACTCGGAGCTGTAAAAAATGTGGCATGTGGAACGGCCATGACATCATCATAGATGAGTGCGCCATGACGTTAAATTTACCTTGGAGTGGGGTGTGCTCGAACGCAGTTCTTCAAGAAAATACTGACGTCAGTCCAGTGTTAGTGGCAGACTTGAAGATCCTTGATGATTTGGAGAGAGAGCCCAATGCTTGTGAATGTAATCCGTCGGCCTAGGATTCTTTTCTGCGGAAGCTCCACGAAGTCAGAGGGCAGCATTTTTGGCCAGTGGCTGCACATCGTAACGCAGACGCTGCATTTTAAACGTCCCAACGGGGGCTCCCGTCTCTCAGCACGCAACTGAAAACCAAACGAGAAATATGACAGGCTTGCAGAAGACTGGCGAGGGTCATTAAGTTACTACTTACTTACTTGTATCGTGTAATAGGTACTTGCATAAAGAAGATGAAATGTCATTGAATAGGTGACAGGTTCAGACAGGCTTTCTGAACGTGGGACGTTGTGCTTTGTTCGCACCATAGGTTATGCACCATTACAGGTCTATGGATATATCTAGTAATGATGCATATATAATTTCCATCGCTATGTGGGTTCGTGGGAAGACACAATATTCTGTAATTAGGGCCATGTCTGTAAGGTATCAATGCTGCAGAGTGTAGATGATGAATAACGGAAGTTAATGCTGCCATTATAGTTAATTTTTGAATTTGAAAGTATGAAAAGTATAGAATTTCTGAAGTACTACAATACTTTCTAACCAACTGTAGAATTACTATATACGAAGAAATTTGGCGTTACTTTCCTAATACCCTGAAGTTTAAGAGTAAGTTATGTTGTAATACTGAAAACAATTTCCTGGAAGTCCTTCACAATAAGGGTCTACTCATCATATTGCATGTTTTCATAACGGTCTCGCCAATATCTTTTCAAGTATAAAAAAAATCAGGAGAAACGCCCTCCACGTATTTATTGAACTTGATTGATGGTGCATACTTTGCCCATACGCGTAAGTGTTATATAAACATTATTGGGTCTGTTGGATTGGATTTCTCAATAATTCGATCCACTATTATTAGCTGGTCATTTCAAGAGAAATAACTTGTGATGTCTATAGAACGAACCCGAACCCTCCCGATTCCTCCTTATTATTAATATACGTTTAAATTTGCCAAATAGGAATTAATTTTCAATTTCTCCCTCACTATTTAACGATTATTCTAACTAATGGACTGAAGTCAATGATTGTTTCATGCATAAGTTCTTCTTCAAAGATAAATTTTCCCAGTTACTATTCAAACGACAAACTTTTCAGTTCACACTCCAAAGCATCGTTCCCATTAAAATGTTACTTCAAGTCACCTCTGAGACCTAAGTTCCTTAAGAGAGCAATACTATTTAGTTCTCCAGGTTTGCAACATTCTGTTTCCCGATTTTTCAATCTTCGAATAAATTATCTAACTTCTCATTGCCAGTAAAACTGTTAGAGCAATAGGATTAAAAAGGAAGCCAAATCAGCACTGTGATTTCCCAAGGTACGATGGTTCCTGGAGTAAAAGCCACTCACTAATTACCTACTGCTCACACTTTAGTATTTCAACAAGTAAACCTTCAGGTGGCGAATGGGACAGTTCACTGTCAGATCGATTACCATAATTCTAGGTTTGGAGTTTATACTAAGATCAAGGAACTTGGATAAAAGGTATGCCAACGTTATGCATGCCATATAAACGAGTGTGGGGGAAAAGCTATTGTCAATACGGCAGTGAATCGGAAAGCCATTCCCAGACACAAAATTATGGTGAACTTCGGCTGATTCGGTCGATCCTATTCGGTTTTCTTGTTTAGATTGTTCTTTTCCTGCCGTAATTTTCACGAAACTGCTACACAATAATCGCAGAAAATTGAACGATACACTTTTTCTTCTTATGTCAGGTGATGCCAGGCGATCTACCTGGTTTTTCCCTTCACATACTTCCCACCTGGGGCGTGTTCTCCGGTCTGCGAATACCTTCCATGTGATCATCATGACTTTGGATAAATGGGCGGTGAAAGAGAGCTGTGGACATTGAACTTCATTAATCCTGGTTTATACGCATTCAGCAACACAGAGAATTGCTGAAACATTATTGCAAAAAGACTGAGACTGAGATTTGGCTCAAATGAATGATCAGTATGTGAAATAATTGGCACAATAAACTGATTGAAACCACTGTCGGAGCTCTATCTCACGATGATGATTTTTTTTTAAATTGATTTCAAGGAACATTAATGTACAGAAGAGGTCGACTCGGGACATGATGGAAGCCCTGGAAGAACTGTGGAACACGTGTGTAAAGGACAAAAATTTGTTGAACTACCTGACTGTAGTGAGTAACCGCTACACCAGACGCTGAGTTTTGTATTTGTGAGTGTTGACTATATTGTATTTTTGACTGTTGTATTTTTTTGCATTACACGACTCGGGTCCATGTTACGATCCTCGCAGTTTAGTCTTTATTTCGTTTCCCCAAAGTCGTTAATTCTTCTCTTACACCCTTTCCCCAAGTCGTCGTTTTCCCCCCTAAATTCGTTGCATTTTCAGAAGATTTCCCCAAAGTAGGATACCTCCCCTCCTCCATTCAGACCCTTCATGTAATTCTTCCAATATTAATGAGGTAACGAAAAAAAGTGTGAAAAGTTCGTCAACACCATAGACCTTCATACTGGTCTACGTAGACCTATATAGACTGATATATATATATATATATATATATATATATATATATATATATATATATATATATATATATATATATATATATTGGTCTATGGTCAACACTTAGGTCCCTTTCACACGGGGAGATGATCATTCCTACCGCTCGCCCATTAACATGGAGATCTCCTTTCATTTATGAATATTAATAATATTGGGTAGGTACACAACCTCTGATCATTCACTCCCATTACTTCATTAGGCCCAATAATAATTTATCACTCTCTCATTCACCCATCTTAAGAGTGAGGGGGGGGGGGGGGGATTATTGAATGCATTCATTAAGATGATTATTTGCTAGACAGTATGTGCGCTACCCCTGGCAGATGGCCCAAGCAGTACTACAGCTACCCGCATTACGATGTAAGTACGTATAAGTTAATTCTCCTCGATGCGTTTCTTACAGATGTAATAGATAGTTTTTTTGGCCCGAGACCGACGACGCATCCGCAAACGTATTCGTTGGCCGAAAACGTAGCTCACCTAGGCAAAGCTGCGACGTATCCCGATACGTCTCGGGCCTGTAATACGTTCAGCTGATACGCTCTGACAGCCGATGGTACGGTTATATAACCTTCACTTCTTAAATACTCGTAAGAGACAAGCGAAAACTAAGAAGGCTATTGAGTCTTGAGTGTTGGGTTTTCTTTTCCTTTTCATTAGGCTGTGTTCCTTGTAGACTCTAATACGCCCCATGTCTCGATTATTTTTCTGGTTTCGCTATTTGATTTGAATACTTTCTTTGTATTTCCACTACTAAAACTTTGTAATACGATGGAGTTCTAATTTATAGGAGACACGTAATAGTGAAAAGTTCTTTGGCTTATCATCGAAAGGCTACAAAAATGTAAACGGCCTTCAGGCTCACCATTTCTTTCGACTTACAAATTCAAGGGGACTGAGTGGCCCGAGAATACGTGGTTTCGAGTGTAATGACGAAGAAAAGAAGAGTAAATAAGTAATTAGCTAACGAAAATGATTTCTTTACCTGAATAAATTTTTGTTTTTTGGAAGGTACAGGTCGAGGTTCTCCCCCCCCCCCCTCCCCCCCCTGTGTTTCTAGTGCCAAATGAACTCGGTGCACGGATGTACTGCGTCATCATCGCTGATGTATTTATTATTAAACAATAGGTAAAACTTCGCCTCACGAATAGCCAAGTAGCCCCCTACAATCGCGACTTCAAATGACACAGTGTTCGTACGATTCTCAGGGAACAACCGAAGTCAGAGTTGCTGTGATGAATATATCAATATACAATATGTATGTCAATACAATTATTATTTTCAATCGTACAATCTAACTTCGCTTCGTCTAATTTTTCGACATCAGTAGAAAATTGACGAATGATGGAAAATTAACGCAAATTTCTACGTTATCTCTAGGTCGAAGGGAGATGCGTTAGACGTAATGCTGATGCGTTGGAGTTACGTGAAAACGCATTCCCAACAATTTTGGAGATACATTCTAGACGATACGTTTTCTCCTATTCGCCACTAAAACTCTCAAATATAGGTGAGTAAATGTGTTTATCCGTTTCAAACTTTGAATGCAGCGTAAAAATACCAACACGACAGTTAGCATGAATCTATATATATAAAAATCAATTGCTGTACGTTAGTCTCGCTAAAATTCGAGAACGGATTGACCGATTTGGCTAATTTTGGTCTTAAATTATTTGTGGAAGTCCAGAAAAGGTTTAAAAGTTTAAAATTTCAAATCTGCCCCATGGGGGGGCTAGGGGAGAAGGGGGAATGGGGTATCTTTGTCATCACTGAACAAACTGGGGATTTGACTGTCGAGTATGTTTGGATTACTCTAATTCAAGTCAAAGACTACTTTTTTCAATATTTTCAAATCTCACCCACAATTGAAGGGTAGAGGGTTAAAGCGTTTCAAACGTCACTGAACGAACTGGGAATCTGAGATGTCGAATATGTTTGAGATGTCGAAATCTAACCCGTAGAAGGGGGTGTTTTAGGGGAAGGGGGGGGGGTATCTTTGTCATCACCAGAGCTCGGATTTTGCATATTACTTTTTTATTGCTCAAAGTGATTTTTCTCGACGAATTATGATGTTTGGGTGTTTGTAGGCTACTTTAAATTCAAATTTAAAATGCATATTTTTGCATATTCTGGGCATTTGTACATATAAGTGCATATTTAGGGTGTAAGTGCGTATAACTGCATATTTTCGGCGTTTTGCAAACATATTCTAGTTTTTGAAAGAAATTTTCACGCTTCTCGTCACGTGTATCTTCAAGGAAGGTAGGTACCTATCCAAAACCTTTTCAGAATACGAGGTAAATGACAAGCTAAAGGCATAGCTGGTACTGGTTGATTCCGTACGCAGGTTGTTTTTCGACTAAATCCAGATTAACACTGCAGACAACGACTGCTGCCATTATAAGCTAGGTAGACATTCACATTACAGCTGTCCTTATAATCGGATTATACGGGAGCACTTAGGAGAGGACTGTGACTGGATTGAATGCACACGTTACCTTTCACCAGAGTATTAAGATTGTTACGAATTTATGCAGGGGAATGTCCATGGCTGCTCTACTTCCATGTGTATGGACGTAGATCCATAGTCTTTCATAGTTGTGTCGTGTGATGTGGAAAGAACATTTTCATATTTAAAAATGGTCCTTTCAGACCGAAGGCGTAGTTTTAAAGTAGACAATTTGGAGAAGATATTGATTGTACAAACGAACTAATTTTTGTGGTAGTACAACAGATTCAGTTTTATTGAAATTATAAAAATTAAGTGATTCTACTTTTGGTGGTTATTCTTGCGTATTCTCCCGTCTTCCGTACAAATAATCACAAATTTTTAGTGGTTTTAATCCCTCGCATTGTGATTTATATACCTAGCACTATTCGAAATATATATGCGGCTTGATATGTTAGGGATAAGTGAATATTTCAATGTATGTATTTGGGATACGTGCATATTTAAGTGCATATTCCCAGGTTTTTAAGTGCATATTTATGCATATTTCGGAGGTTTTAAATGCACATTTTGAGGTTTTAAAGTGAATATCGATCCGAGCTCTAATCATCACTGAACGAACTGGTGATTTGATTGTCGAACATGTTTGGATTACTCTAATTCAAGTCAGTCTTTTTTCAAATTTTTGAACCCTGACCCAGTGGTGAGGGGAGGGGGGGGGGGGGGGGGAGATGTTAAAGCGTTTTGAACGTCACCGAACCAACTGGGGATGAGTGGCCGAATCTATCAGAATTACTTCAACTTGGGTCACAAGCTATTTGATAATGTTCAAGTCAACCTGTGCAACGCACGGGTGAACCAGCTAGTCATATTATCAATTAATATGGAATTTAGATAGCAGATGCAGTCGCCGCGTCGGATATTGTGCCTCCCGTGCCGCCGACTGATGGTGCGATAGGAGGGCGACTCGCTGGTATCTCCGTGGAGCGAGTGGCTATTTCTGAGCTGCCGCAGCCCGCGGCTTCATGTCCTTATTTAGCATCCACGTCGGCCTCTGCCCCTCCGTCTAACTATAGACGCCCGCCGCCAAGCACTCCCAACTCAATTACCTTCTCATCCTGGATTTATTTACTCCTTCGTGAAAAAAAAGTATGAACCGAAAAACAGCCAAATGTTTTGGGACGTTGCCTCATTCATACTTCTATAGGATATAAATTCTGGCAAGTTCTCGGTTCAGTTGAATGATTACCGCCCATTTAAATTGCAGCAGGCAAAATAAAATATAGCCTCGTTGTTTGATCAAAAACTAAATGTGAAGATGTTGGCTATTCTGAGAATGTCATCAGATTCTTGCATTTATGACCCCATTAGAACCTCAGGAAGTACGAAAAGTAAGGATGATTTCTAATTAACTTTAATGAAGACAGTAAAAAGTAATGGAAGGCTTCTATAGGATATAAAGTCTGGCAAGTCCTCGATTCAGTTGAATGATTGCTACCCATTTACATTGCAGCAGGCAAAATATAATATAGCCTCATTGTTTGAGCAAAAACTAAATGTAGTGTAGATGTTGGCTATCCAGAGAATGTCATCGGATTCTTGCATTTATGACCCCATTAGAACCTCAGGAAGTACGAAAAGTAAGGATGATTTCTAATTAACTTTAATGAAGTTAATTAGAGCTTAGAATTAGGCTTCTACAGGATGTAAAGTCTGGCAAGTTCTCGATTCAGTTGAATGATTGCTACCCATTTACATTGCAGTAGACAAAATATAATATAGCCTCATTGTTTGATCAAAAACTAAATGTAGTGTAGATGTTGGCTATCCAGAGAATGACATCGGATTCTTTCATTTATGACTCCGTTAGAACCACAGGAAGTACGAAAAGTAAGGATGATTTCTAATTAACTTTAATGAAGACAGTAAAAAGTAATGGAAGGCTTCTATAGGATATAAAGTCTGGCAAGTCCTCGATTCAGTTGAATGTTTACCACCCATTTACATCGCAGTAGGTAGCATCATTGTTTGAGCAAAAACTCAATGTAGTGAAGATGTTGGCTATTCTGAGAATGACAATATTTATTCTTGCATTTATGATCCCGTAAGAACCACAGGAAGTACGAAAAGTAAGGATAATTTCTAATTAACTTTAAATACAGACAGTAAAAAGTAACGGAAGGCTTCTGTCGGATATAAAGCCTGGCAAGTTCTCGATTCAGCTAAATGACTACCACTGTAAGCTGGTAGATTCAAGGGTTACTTTAGGGGGAGGACGAAAAGCAACGGCACTCTAAATGGAAAGGGAGGAAAGTTACTTTACGTGACGGGAAAGGTAGTTGACAAAGAGGATCCCGATACTGGGGAAAATGATTGCCGAGGATTCAGAAACTACTGGCATATCTTTGCTTGAGGGGCAGATCTCGTTGGAAAACCCACTGAATTCCTTACGTGGGAAGTATGTGTCATAACGTAAAACGTGAAAAATCCGTCTTGGCAAAAGGCAAGTTGAGTTCGTTGTACAGCCCGATCGC
This sequence comes from Adelphocoris suturalis, assembly GCA_030762985.1. Classification (NCBI taxonomy): domain Eukaryota; kingdom Metazoa; phylum Arthropoda; class Insecta; order Hemiptera; family Miridae; genus Adelphocoris; species Adelphocoris suturalis. The sequence goes on from CM061042.1 coordinate 114,293,524, forward strand.
TCTAAAATATCAGATTCAAATTTATAATATAATGGCTCAGAAATACTAAAAAAATTAGATTTTTGACAATAGGGCATGTGGGGTGTCCCAGTCGAAGTATTTTTTTTTTAGCACTGAGTCGATAGCGACCACTCCAGATCTCTAAGGTTCATAAATAACTGACAACAATTATAAGTAGTGGAAGAGTGCTTCTTCTGCTATACTAGTCAAAAATGGAGGAAACGCAATGCTGAACATGGTTTTTTCTATTGAATCTATCTTCTAATCTATCATCCATGAAATTAAGCATAAATTTATCATTCACAGATATTAATGAAGATTCTTTACTCTAATATGCAATTTGTACACGCTTTGAAAACATGCTGTTCATAATGTAGTGAAAACCATCCATTGGTGCCAGGGACGGATTAAAGGGGGGGGGGGGAAGAGGCAGAAAAAAAAAATTCTTGCGAGGGAACATCAGAATAGAATCACGCCGTCGCGCTTGAATGTTGACAATAATACGAGTACAGATGAAAGAACTTTATACTGTGGGGAAACTGGGATGATAGCTACCGGTTTTAAAGGTTATTTGAATTGAGCGACACTCCTGGAGCCCAACACTCCGCAAGAAAGTTCCCACCAGTTAGCAACCCAATCAAAAGTTGGGCCAAGAGGCAATTTCCAGGCAATCAGTATTTACCATAATTGTTGAGAGAAAGTTAAGCTCTCGGCGGCAGAGCGGTAAATGGGGTGGGAGAAAAGCGGCAGGAATTGCCTTCTCCCGAAGCAAACCGATTTCACGAGCCAATGGGGAAAGGGGAAGTTGGTTGAGAATCATTTGCATCGTTTAAATATCCGGTGGATGGGGGAGGGGGTAGAGCGAGATCAAAGGATCGGAATGGAAGCTTGCCTTGAGACAACACGGTTCAGATGCTAATCGTGGCTTCAGTGACATGGCTTGGAGTCGATTTCTCGGGTATCTTATCCCTTCGCCCTCGACGGTTGAGAGCAAAGAGGACTTTAAACTAAACAGGGCTGAGGTAGCTTGTAAGATCTTTCGGTCGGTGTCCTAGAAGGGGAATTGAGGTTACGCTCGAGTTCACTGCGAAAACCGTGGGAAGACCAAAGTAAAGGATTTGAATAGGGGCAAAACCGAAACCAGCCGGAAACTTGGGAGTTTAGTTGGATGGCAAGTACTAATCTGATGCCGAAGATGTTCTAACCGTTATGTGATTGTTCTTTGTCTTATCTGTTATAGAGTTTAAATGAGAGAAAAGTTCCACTCACGCAAAACCGTATGAGCGAATTTCCGTGAAATAACCGTGTTAAGTACATTGTGCTACTATTTGAGCACTTTGGAAGCAGAGAAATTGTCAACTAAAAATTTAATGGCAAAACTGGTTCCAAAATTCGGATTTATAGCATTTTTGCCGTCTTTGTCGATTTTTAGCAAATATTATTGAAATTTAAGTACATTTTTCTACAACATTTTGTGCATAAATTTTATAATGTTCAAGTTCATTGTCAATAACCTTTTTTCTCAGCGAGTCTGCTAAGAAATATAAATTTAAGAATTTTTAGCGGTTTTTAGGCGTTTTAAGTGATGTTTTGAGTAGATCTTATTAGAATTTGATCAATTTAATATGTACCTTTCATAGAGGTAATGCTCGAAATCAGATGAAAACTGTAGATAAGGTAACATAGGCCCGTGAACACTGCGTTTCATGAAACTCTAGTTTAATCGGAATCGTAAAACTAGGTTTCCTGGAACTTGAAAAAACAGTTTCATTTGACTTCAGTTTAACGTTTCAAGGGGTTAAATTCACCCCCCAAACGTTCACGTTCTCCATTTTTCGTACTTATCACAAACATGGCTATATGATGTGGGGTAAATCTTGCTGATTAGCATATTATAAATTTTAGGTAGTAGGTAAGAGGACACACACACACACCTAGCTTCTGAAGGACGTCCTGAAAAACGATAAAAAACTACATAAATGCTAAAAACCCAAAGTCATTTTTGACTCACAGAATATTATTTAGTACGAGTTTTTAGGTCATGAAATTGGCAGTGAACAATTTCTTTATATTCAAAGTGCCAAAATTTCAAATCAATATGGGTGATATTCTCGAGACTTGGACACTAGCGCATCCTTACATCGAGGCAAGGCGAAATCGAAGTTATTTCACCTTGTTGTCATGGTGACGAGTAAACATATGCGAAAACGCGCCATTTGTAGCCACAGCTGGATAACAGCATAACATAGTCTCACCTAGTTCCTAGTCAATATTTTCATTATTTGTAATATGCAAGTTGATAAATTGTATGCAAATTACATCAAGTTATTATCAGGTGTTTACCTCAAACGCTACGAACGCAAGATTAATTCTGTGGGTCAGAGATCCATATGAAATGTGTGTTGGGGAGTTGACATACAAGTGTTCTAGATGATCCAGACATTAGCCGCAAAGATGTTGTGGATTACCTATCTAGTTTTAGAAATGTTCTTTGAATCAATCGAAACTAAAAATCTTTAGAGTACTGTGAAAGTGGTCTTGTGAAAGGATGTGTTATGAGAGCTCTGTTAGGCGGGAATAGTAAGTTGTATCACATGTGGAATATACCTATACCTAGAGGTAAGTTATACCTACTTACTTTCCGTATATTATTACTTGTTCATGTAGGTACTTCATTGATCAAAACAAAAGTAGGTACCTAATTACCTTTTTTGTCCCTAAAATTTGCGTAACTGCAAAACTCGCGCAATAACTGCACTGCCAATGCTGTCTTTATGAAATCTTACCTTCAGAGGAATGCATTTCAAGGTTTTTTCCTTGCAGCTGGTTTTTAATTCATGTTGCATATTCCCTGATTCGATATTTGACAAACTTGCTAATCAGCGGTTGTATTCGTCGGCAAAGCAACGACCCACCTACTTTGTTTAGGCACTTTAAACTAACAGCAAATCTGGTAGGACGTACGTACCTACCTAAGTAGTTTCGTTTCTTGGTGTAGCAACAACCTGCCTTGTTTATTTTGATAAACTATCAAATCTCTCCTTTTATTCATTCAATATAACAAGTAAAGCTTCCTCAGTTAAGCATAGTACTACGAACTTATAATAAAACGCTGATGAAGCTACCTGAGCAATGGCTAGGTACCTACACAGCAGTACAGACACCTGAGGAATTTTCAATCATCTTTTCTTTACTATTTTTCAGGTTAATTATTCTCAAAGCCTAAACGAATGAAGTTCTTTAGTTTTCTGACACTGATTAACTACTATAGTTAGTAGGCTCCTAGTCCAAATAAAAACTCGTTCACGTTAGATTGGTATTGTTGACAGCAATCTACAATCAATTATTGCGCTGGCAGGTATGATTATTATAACATTTAGTCGAATTGAAACTTTGTATTGCTACAATATTATATTTTTTCAAAACAAAACTGTTGAAAAATGGCCTTATAACCACGAATTATGTTGACGTGAGACGGCAAACTTCTTGTGAGAAATAGGTTGGTTACGTAGCGATTCATTGACGTAGGGCGGTCTCATGGCCGACTTTGGCTGAAACGCGAACCTACTCCAGGCGTGACGTCACGAGAATATGGGCCATAACATACATTTTACACACACACACACAGCCAACTCATTCTACCCACAACCAGCCGACTGGCTTCTTCAAATACCCACTCTTTAGGAGCTTTCCTGAACAGGTGAACAAGGCTTCTAAATCTGCAACTAGGGTAGGTTAGAGTTGTCTCCCCTCTTGTTCCCATGCCAGGAAATCAACGCTGAAACATGTGGGCCAGGTGTCAAACACTAAGTTGGGGGGGTGGGGCACACACACAGCCAACTCATTCTACATAAACCATCTCACCAATGCTGTGATTCAAAAAAACATTTTGGATTTTTTTTTCTTTTTGCAGTTTTTACTTTTTAAAAAATGTGTATTAATGATATTTAAGTAAATGTGGCAGTACAATTTTGTGCACATGATGTATCATGACTAGATCGTTTGATGTCTTAGAATGATTCCTTTGTAACCATCATGACGCACTTACTGCTTAGAAGATCCGGTTGGTTTAACGACTTTGTATAATTTTACTTTGCACGCTGTTAGTGATATCACGGTGAGAAATTACTATAGTCGAGGTAGAGTAAATCAAAAACAGAAGTCATCTATTGAAGGTGGGGTCAGAAAGTGAAGATCACAAAAACGACGGGAAGTACCGACTCTTTCCCTCAGCTACAACGGCGAAAAAAAAACCTCGGAAATAAAAGAGCGGAGGACCCTGGCAAGGTTTGCTATAGATGGAGCCCAGGGAGGCGATATTATGACTACATAAACCTGGTTGAGAGAGCCTGGTTTTACTGTTGTGTACCCCCGCACTTAGAAGGTAACTGCTTAGCTCAGACCTGGAGGGGAACACGGAGGGGAAGGGTAGCGCAGGCCCTCCCCACCCCCACCTCCGTCCCTATTACAGCTCTGTACACAGCTTTATGAGCAAACACCCCCGACTGTATAACTGTCTTTTACTACTTTACTGCTGACCTCTGTTTTTCCACCGTGAAGAGCGAGGGCTTTCTTAGGAACGACCCTCAGTTCCCTAATCAAGGGGAACCTTTTTAGCGAATTTTTGTGGAAAATGAAGCTATTGCAATGTCTCCAATTTAAAATTTAAATTTTCAAAAGTTTTCTACATTGGAATCCGTTTGAGGTATTTTGAAACGAATCCTAGCGTTAAACGCTTTTGACATTTTCATGTCTTTCATATGGCACATAACAAAAAAATCGTCACGAAAATAATTGTCCCAAGTGGCCACAACGATGATTATGACCATCAGAAATGACGTTAACCATTCGTCCAGTTTTTTCCCTAATGATCCCACGATTTTGAGATTTGGTATGTGGGCTCTTGAGGGACTTCTGAACACAACTGACCGATCCCAGATCAGCTGAGTGGCTCTACACACATGAAAATGTCCCAATGTGTTGCAGACTCGTATGCAAGCATTTTGGTTTATTTTCTTTTTCATATATACCCCCCTGATCTATAGTCGGCGCTTGGCGCCCCGCCGGATCTTTTCTCTTTTCTACTGCGTTGAAAACGAGGATAATTTGCTATCCAATTCTTAGCCTGAATCAACTTAGTTTTGGAATGTAGCCAGGTACGTAAGGAGAGGGAAATTGGTAGCTTGAAATGTGAACATTTATCACATAAATCAAGCGCTTTCCAACGAGTGGCGAACGATTTTTGTGCGATGAAAACTCGCGGAAGTTTCATTCCCCTAACAACGGCTGGGTTGTACGTGAAAAACACTGAAATTGTGACACAATCTATAGCAACTACTCAACTACTCGGTTGTACGTGAAAATCATCTTTAATTTCGTCCCGGACGTTACATAAAAAATTATTGGGGGTCGGCCTAAGAATTGCATAGCAATATATATATATTATATATATATATATATATATATATATATATATATATATATATATAATATATATATATATATTATATATATATATATTATACCTTGCGGTATAACATGATTGACATTGATAAAATAACTTCCATTTGACTTCACTATTCATTACATCTTACGCGCAGATCAAGTGAAGACTATCATATTAATGGTAGGTAAATGACAAACAATTGCAACACCACTCTAAGGGCTGGTAAGTAAAATTTATTACCACGCAATCGGGCAGTAGGGTGCGTAATAAAAGTGTGGAGGCGCAGCCGAAGGAAGTCAAAATCTTCAAATGAACCGACGCATGCGTACTTCAAAGGTAAACTCGTGATGCCGACAGGTCGTAAACGAATCTAAAGAGATAACGTCAAAGAAGTGTGTACAAATCGTCCAAAATGGTTGATTTAAAATATTACCTCTTCATAAAAGAAGCCATCGCTTGTGTCAACTATCAAACCACGTCATTCGAAGGATAAATACAAGAGATGAATATTGTCAAAGCCGCAACCTGTTTCTCTCACACCTGGAAACTATTTGATTAGCCGCAAATCTGTATATAAAGCCGCAAAGCACCGAATATGTATATATGAAGTGTGAAGTTATTGACTGGTATATATGTAATAGAGGAGGTTTTCTCAAGGATCAGTTATAAGATTTTGATTTGCCAAATTTTTAAGTTTAGTACCATTTTCAAAGCATGGAGTAGTATACAGTTCAGTTTTTGTTCACAAGTAGCACAAACTTATTAGAAATTCGGACAGAGTTCCATATTATATATATGCTGTACTGCTAGCTCGAGAGCTTTCTACATACTCTCGTAGAAAGCTGAGTAGAAAGCCCTCAAGCTAACAGTTAAGCATATATAATATCCAACTCTGTCCAAATTCCTTAATAAGTTTGTGCTACTTATTGACAAAAACTAAACTGTATACTACTACATGCCTTGAGAATGGTACTAAACTTTACCAAAAATTTGGGAAATCAAAATCACAGGGTGCCGCAAAGTTGTGCAAGGCGGGGCGAAACATGTCTACTCAATCTAATCACTATTTTCCGTAATTTCTTCAAGCTTCTTCACTAGTTCTATTTATAATTTCGTATTTATATTTAATAGTCTGGTATTCTGCCTTCTACCAAAGTAAAGTGAGAGATCTTACAAGTAGATGGGAAGAGAGGGATTTTGGAAGTAGCTCCGAGGACGAGGATCTACTTCTGAAGGAAAGGGAAATGTCCCCAAAAATGCGGTATTTCTAGAAGTCGTTGATGCCTACAACAACCAAATATTTTAAAGCGTTTCCGTGTCAGTCGGAAAGTTCATACCTAGCTAGCTAACAAAATAGCAGAAGGTTTTGAAGTTAGCAGTACTTCATCTCAAAACCGGAGATAACGGGAAACTCAGTGCAATGCACCAGGTAAGTACGTAATAAAATTATTGACTGGGATTTGTATATCAATAAAGCGTTGTTCGATTAGATTTGTTGCAGATTTCATTGCACTGAGTTTCCCGCTGTGTCTGGTTTCAAGGTTGACGTAAAAGTGCTTTGCAAATTATAAATGTTCACTGTAGGCTACAACGACTTCTCGAAATCCTGTTCAATGAACTAATAGGTATGTCTACTTCGAAATTCAAGTCTCAAACTCTCTTATTCCTCTCTTATTTTCTGGTCATCAAACCGCTTCATTTAGAGTTGTGGCTGAGATTTCCACTAGTTACAACTAGTGACCTGCCCCATCCATTACATGAGTGAACTTTCAAGTATAATCATAAAATGGTCATCTGAAGGTGAGAAAAGGAGAATTTTGGAGGGATTAGGCCTGCTGAGCCTAACTTACGGAATTCTCAGTGTATTTTTTGAGGATCGAAAATTGGGCAAACTATCTCAGCTATTCCAAAACATTCCCTTGAGCAAAATTTGCCTGCTGAGCCTAACCTACGGGAATCTCAGAGTATTTCTGGAAGATAGAAAACTACTAGGGTTAGAAAGAACTCTCATTGAATGTATATATGTGTGCTATATTCAATTTTTAACTGGGAAAAAAAATTCATAGGGATAATTTTTACAGAAAAATTTTTTTAGTAAGATATTATATGCTTGAACTTAGAGTATTTAAGGTATTCTACAATTCTATATTAAGGAAAGGAGAGATAGTGAGTGAAGCTGAAGCCTGTGTCTGGTAAGAAAGGTTGAGGAGAAGTTGTACAAGCGTTTATCGAGCGCGAACTGAGATCCTCAATCGCCATTTGGGGTATTTGTAGCAATGGCGATCTCCCTCTTTTCTCCGCTCGGTAATGAGGGTCCAGGATTTTGGATTTGGGGATTTTGGGGGTGGTTAGCTCAGGGGTGCGACCTGACGGCTGGGGTATGAACTTCCCACTATTTCCTGCTCCAAGTCATTCTCGGAATATGACCGCGAGCATACAAATATGGTCGTGGCAGTCGGGTAGTGGAATTGAGGTGTCGCTTTCTACTGGAATCGTGGTTTCCAACCTGGCAGCGGAATCCGCTATGACATGACCTGGCATCTATTGCATATTCATACTGTGCCTGGATATCTTACGGATGTTTCTGCGATGTGGTAATTAAAGTAGTTGGTAGGTACTCTTGCCTCGGTGAAAATTGTTGAGTCCTAAGCATGCAGCTTTTGAATCAGTAAATGGTTTTTAGATTTCCGTTCTGTATTCCCACAGTGATGCCTAGCATGATTGCGAAGAGCTCCGCGCTGCATATTTGAATGCATTTGGGTACGATCTTTGGAAAGATCACAAATCCCCATTCCATCACCTGAACGGATTTTGCTATCACTGAATATTTTGAAGTGAAAACCGTATCGTTCATTGATCATCTTTTGGGTTGATTCTCTTGTTTCGATTGCTTTCTTTGTCGTAGTCAGTTCCAAAAGGTTGCACTCTATGGCTGTATGAATCATGCTTATTGGTCTGATGTCCAGACAGTATGACAAAGGACTAGGGGAGGTGTGTAGCTGTGCAGCATTCAAAAGTTCACGAACTCTTACAACTTCGTGGTAAATGTTCAAAGTAAATTACAAGTTTAAAGTAAATGCAGATACTACGTCGAGTTCAGTTTCAATATAAATGAGGTAGGTATTGACATAGGAAGATGGAATACTTTTCTAATGAATAATAGCTGCACCGACTCCACGGTGTTATACTCTAGAAAGACTCACAATTGAGCTGCATAAGTCAGTATCGCTCTTGGAACTGCATACAATACTTGCAACTTGGAGTGTATATAGAAGCAAAGAATAATTTGCCACGACTCTTTACAGACCAGCAATATATGTAGGAGGGACACCTAAAACAGAAATATTAGACCTCTAAGTATGTAAAATTGGCAGCGTTTTAATTTTGAATCCATCTAATCCAAAAATGATATTCATGGGCTAGGTTATTCATCTTCATATCGAGGAAATGAAAGAATGACGGACCCCTTTATCCACTTGAGCCTTAGCCGCCCTCCCCATTAAAGGATTAGGTTGCAAACGGTTGGAGCTCTGAGAGGGGTCCGAGAGTCGAGTATGAATTGATGGGACAGCCCGTAGGTACTGTTATAAGAGTTAGGCACCTACTATTATAAGAGAATTATAGGAGGGTTTGAGTACTAGCTCTATCGTGGGGGGAGAGATAACCGGACAGTGGCGGAGGCACGCGCCGCCGCGGCTTTGGGATTCAAGGAAGCATAACCTATTATCCAATCACTGTGCTGAGGCGCCTGAGGCCTACTCACTGTCTTGTTTACATTTCAGACAACTCACTCCTTCAATTGCTCACGTGAATTGGTCACTTCCTTATGGTCAATTCAACAAAATGAAGAAGAATCGTTTTACAGCCAATTTTCAATCATTTTTCAGCACACAACCGTAGTTAGTAAATCTCAATATTTTTGCAAGAAGTATTTATACAGGGTGCCTCACGAGCAGGGACGGGAAAACTTAACGAACTTAAACTACGTACCTACCTATAATAAACCTACATTAATATTTCACTACTATGTTTTTACTTACCTACTACGGCTCTTTAGACCCCTTTTTCAAACTTCCACCTTGGCTCTTTTGACCAATTTTACCAACTTCCACCATGGCTCTTCTGTCCATGTGAATGTTGGTAAGAGTGGCTCTTCTGTCTCACACCGCTTGATATTACAACCGAATTTTTGAGGATTTTCGTACGCTGAACGATTTATACAGCCAATTGAAGAGTCACGCTCATACATCATCGCAGGATCATACATTTTTTCTGGTTCGTAGTAACAGAAATGATTTCATTTATGGCCCGAACATGTTTTGCAGAACTTTTTGATCAAACTCTACACATACACATATCAAAAAGAGTTAAACTAAAGGAATTTCAAAACGAATTTCCATGAAGGCGATCTTTGGATTCAATGCAATAGCTAAATTTTCTTAAAAAATTTACTAAAACGTTCCGACCTTGGTAGACTCGGAAGTAATTAACCTTCTGATGTTGGAATATAAATAATAATTTAATTAAGAGTAATGCCTAAGTATTTACTAATCAATAATTTAATAAGTTAATATAATTGAAGTAGGTGATTACCTACCTACGCTTCACAAGCCCAATAGGATATAATATATCCTAATGTATTATAGAAGTGATAAAAAACTCGATTTCGGGATGTCAGAATTCCATTGGAATTATATTATCAGCTGATACAATTGTCATAGTTTTCAAGGCGAGTTTTGATATGTTTTACTGGTTACATTGGAACCAATACCACTAGGCAACATTCGACCCTCACTTTACCTAATTTGTTCTGACTTGCTAATGTATTCATTAAGGTTACCAAAATTTTATATTGAAAAGGTCTGCCTCCAAGCCCCCTAGACTCTCTGAACTTCTCAATTTCGCTTCACATTAACCAAATTATCTAAAAAATTTGCAACACCTGATCAATTTTTGTCAAAATTTTATGAAATTATTGCCTGTTATTCCATTTGTGCGATTGCCTATTGTGATGGCTCCGAAACAAGCAGTGGTGTAGGGAGCGCTGTATACATTGACTCGGGGATATATAAATTCACTCTCCCATCAAATACATCCATATTCACAGCAGAAATTTTTGCGATACACAAAGCAATCACACTGATAAATGAGACAGAGAGTAGAATAGTTGTTTGCTGTGACTCTCTAAGTGCATTGCAAGCCATGAAGAAAGGTGTTGATTTTGCTGGGTTCCTGGATTTAATGGAATACACGAAAAAGAAGACGCAGATATTAGTGCAAGGGCAGCCACGGAACAGCCGACATCCACTTTCATGCACATAAAATCTGATTATAAATCCGTTATAAATAAGGCCATCTGGAATAATTAGAGGTCGGATTGGCGATTAATGGAAGATCAGAAACTATGGGAGGTTAAGAAACACGTATCCTCATGGGCCTCATCTTCTCGAACCATACAGCTCCCTGATGGAACAGTCCTCAATCGTCGTCGTGAAGAAAGTAATCTTGACTCGTCTTCGTATAGGCCACACACAGCTTACTCATCATCACCTTATGTCCACGCAGCAAATACCAGCACTGGAATGCGCAACATGCTGATGCCAACTTACGGTTCGTCATCAACTGTCAGAATGTCCAATTTTTTTGTGATCTACAACCAGCCACACCAAGAAATCTTGGAGAACTGATAGGGAACAATTCCTCTCATTTGGACAATTTATTTCAAAAGTTGAAAACATTATCAGTGTCCTACAAATTGTAACATTTTTTCGTTAATTGCATCAAATTTATTCAGCGCCCATGACCACTTAAAGGTTGCATGCGCTTTAATAATTTAAGAAAAAAAAAAAAAAAAAAAAAAAAGATGCACTCCCGTGTTGATGTCTTCCCGTCTCTGATCTTAAAGTTTGGTCCGAAAAAAAAATTTTTTTTTTTAAAAAGCTTTGTATGGCGGACGGACGGCATTTTTCTTAAATTCAATTTTGGATTGTACGTACTTATTTTAAAACCTAAACCAACAAATTTTGTGGAGGGCTAAACAATTTTTTTTTTTTTTTGGTCGATTACAAAGGGTTATTTGAAAATAATAAACCAAAACTGATCTGTGTAAGATCCCATTGTGGCTGGAGCGATGGGAATGCCACTCGGTGGGCAGTCGAACTAAAGAGCAAGTCAGTGTCTAGATTCTCGTGACTCGACTTGATTTTTTTAGAACAATCTACTACTACAATCTACTATGTTTCTTATCTCGGCTTATCTCGCTGCAATGTTTTATTGAAAGCTTGGCAATGCGATTGCAACGGTTTATTAAAAGCTTGGCAACGCGGGACTACCGTCTCGCTTGATCCTCAGCCTACTCTGCGTTTGTAGTAACGTTCCCAGGGGCGGGTTCATCGACCGCCCACGGCATCAAAAAGGCTGCTTCGCAAGAAAGGTTATTTGAATTGAGCGACACTCCTGGAGCCCAACACTCCGCAAGAAAGTTCCCACCAGTTAGCAACCCAATCAAAAGTTGGGCCAAGAGGCAATTTCCAGGCAATCAGTATTTACCATAATTGTTGAGAGAAAGTTAAGCTCTCGGCGGCAGAGCGGTAAATGGGGTGGGAGAAAAGCGGCAGGAATTGCCTTCTCCCGAAGCAAACCGATTTCACGAGCCAATGGGGAAAGGGGAAGTTGGTTGAGAATCATTTGCATCGTTTAAATATCCGGTGGATGGGGGAGGGGGTAGAGCGAGATCAAAGGATCGGAATGGAAGCTTGCCTTGAGACAACACGGTTCAGATGCTAATCGTGGCTTCAGTGACATGGCTTGGAGTCGATTTCTCGGGTATCTTATCCCTTCGCCCTCGACGGTTGAGAGCAAAGAGGACTTTAAACTAAACAGGGCTGAGGTAGCTTGTAAGATCTTTCGGTCGGTGTCCTAGAAGGGGAATTGAGGTTACGCTCGAGTTCACTGCGAAAACCGTGGGAAGACCAAAGTAAAGGATTTGAATAGGGGCAAAACCGAAACCAGCCGGAAACTTGGGAGTTTAGTTGGATGGCAAGTACTAATCTGATGCCGAAGATGTTCTAACCGTTATGTGATTGTTCTTTGTCTTATCTGTTATAGAGTTTAAATAAGAGAAAAGTTCCACTCATGCAAAATCGTATGAGCGAATTTTCGTGAAATAACCGTGTCAAGTACATTGTGCTACTATATGAGCATGAGTGTAGAGAAATTGTCAATACAAATTTAATGGCGAAAAACTGTTTCCGAAATTTGGATTTATAGCATGTTTGCCGTCTTTATCGATTTTTAGCAAATATTATTGAAATTTGAGTACATTTTTCTACAACATTTTGTGCATGAATTTTATAATGTTCAAGTTCATTGTCAATAACCTTTTTTCTCATCGATTCTGCTAAGAAATATAAATTTAGGAATTTTTAGCGGTTTTTAGACGTTTGAAGTGATTTTTTGAGTAGATCTCATTAGAAGTTGATCAATTTAATAGGTATGTACCCTTCATAGAGGTCATGCTCGAAATCAGATGAAAACTGTAGATAAGGTAACATAGGCCCGTGCACACTGCGTTTCATGAAACTCTAGTTTAATCGTAAAACCAGGTTTCCTGGAACTTGAAAAAACAGTTTCATTTGACTTCAGTTTAACGTTTCAAGGGGTTAAATTCACCCCACAAACACATGATCACGTTCTCCATTTTTCGTACTTATCACAAACATGGATATATGATGTGGGGTAAATCTTGCTGATTAGCATATCATAAATTTTAGGTAGTAGGTAAGAGGACACACACACACACACACCTAGCTTCTGAGGGACGTCCTGAAAAACGATAAAAAACGATAAATGCTAAAAACCCAAAGTCTTTTTTGACTCACAGAATATTATTTAGTACGAGTTTTTAGGTCATGAAATTGGCAGTGAACAATTTCTTTATATTCAAAGTGCCAAAATTTCAAATCAATATGGGTGATATTCTCGAGACTTGGACACTAGCGCATCCTTACATCGAGGCAAGGCGAAATCGAAGTTATTTCACCTTGTTGTCATGGTGACGAGTAAACATATGCGAAAATGCGCCATTTGTAGCCACAGCTGGACAACAGCATAACATAGTCTCACCTATTTCCTAGTCAATATTTTCATTATTTGTAATATGCAAGTTGATAAATTGTATGTAAATTACATCAAGTTATTATCAGGTGTTGACCTCTAACGCTACGAACGCAAGATTAATTCTGTGGGTCAGAGATCCATATGAAATGTGTGTTGGGGAGTTGACATACAAGTGTTCTAGATGATCCAGCCGCAAAGATGTTGTGGAATATCTATCTAGTTTTAGAAATGTTCTTTGAATCAATCGAAACTAAAAATCTTTAGAGTACTGTGAAAGTGGTCTTGTGAAAGGATGTGTTATGAGAGCTCTGTTAGGCGGGAATAGTAAGTTGTATCACATGTGGAATATACCTATACCTAGAGGTAAGTTATACCTACATACTTTCCGTATATTATTACTTGTTCATGTAGGTACTTCATTGATCAAAACAAAAGTAGGTACCTAATTACCTTTTTTGTCCCTAAAATTTGCGTAACTGCAAAACTCGCGCAATAACTGCACTGCCAATGCTGTCTTTATGAAATCTTACCTTCAGAGGAATGCATTTCAAGGTTTTTTCCTTGCAGCTGGTTTTTTAATTCATGTTGCATATTCCCTGATTCGATATTTGACAAACTTGCTAATCAGCGGTTGTATTCGTCGGCAAAGCAACGACCCACCTACTTTGTTTAGGCACTTTAAACTAACAGCAAATCTGGTAGGACGTACGTACCTACCTAAGTAGTTTCGTTTCTTGGTGTAGCAACAACCTGCCTTGTTTATTTTGATAAACTATCAAATCTCTCCTTTTATTCATTCAATATAACAAGTAAAGCTTCCTCAGTTAAGCATAGTACTACGAACTTATAATAAAACGCTGATGAAGCTACCTGAGCAATGGCTAGGTACCTACACAGCAGTACAGACACCTGAGGAATTTTCAATCATCTTTTCTTTACTATTTTTCAGGTTAATTATTCTCAAAGCCTAAACGAATGAAGTTCTTTAGTTTTCTGACACTGATTAACTACTATAGTTAGTAGGCTCCTAGTCCAAATAAAAACTCGTTCACGTTAGATTGGTATTGTTGACAGCAATCTACAATCAATTATTGCGCTGGCAGGTATGATTATTATAACATTTAGTCGAATTGAAACTTTGTATTGCTACAATATTATATTTTTTCAAAACAAAACTGTTGAAAAATGGCCTTATAACCACGAATTATGTTGACGTGAGACGGCAAACTTCTTGTGAGAAATAGGTTGGTTACGTAGCGATTCATTGACGTAGGGCGGTCTCATGGCCGACTTTGGCTGAAACGCGAACCTACTCCAGGCGTGACGTCACGAGAATATGGGCCATAACATACATTTTACACACACACACACACACAGCCAACTCATTCTACCTACAACCAGCCGACTGGCTTCTTCAAATACCCACTCTTTAGGAGCTTTCCTGAACAGGTGAACAAGGCTCCTAAAACTGCCACTAGGTTGGGTTGAAGTTGTCTCCCCTCTTGTTCCCATGCCAGGAAATCAACACTGAAACATGTGGGTCAGATGTCACACACTAAGTTAGGAGGGTGGGGCACACACACAGCCAACTCATTCCACATTTAAACCAGCTAACCAATGCTGTGATTCAAAAAAACATTTTGGATTTTTTTTTCTTTTTGCAGTTTTTACTTTTTAAAAAATTTGTATTAATGATATTTAAGTAAATGTGGCAGTACAATTTTGTGCACATGATGTATCATGACTAGATCGTTTGATGTCTTAGAATGATTCCTTTGTAACCATCATGACGCACTTACTGCTTAGAAGATCCGGTTGGTTTAACGACTTTGTATAATTTTACTTTCCCCGCTGTTAGTGATATCACGGTGAGAAATTACTATAGCCGAGGTAGAGTAAATCAAAAACAGAAGTCATCTATTGAAGGTGGGGTCAGAAAGTGAAGATCACAAAAACGACGGGAAGTACCGACTCTTTCCCTCAGCTACAACGGCGAAAAAAAAACCTCGGAAATAAAAGAGCGGAGGACCCTGGCAAGGTTTGCTATAGATGGAGCCCAGGGAGGCGATATTATGACTACATAAACCTGGTTGAGAGAGCCTGGTTTTACTGTTGTGTACCCCCGCACTTAGAAGGTAACTGCTTAGCTCAGACCTGGAGGGGAACACGGAGGGGAAGGGTAGCACAGGCCCTCCCCACCCCCAACTCCGTCCCTATTACAGCTCTGTACACAGCTTTATGAGCAAACACCCCCGACTGTATAACTGTCTTTTACTACTTTACTGCTGACCTCTGTTTTTCCACCGTGAAGAGCGAGGGCTTTCTTAGGAACGACCCTCAGTTCCCTAATCAAGGGGAACCTTTTTAGCGAATTTTTGTGGAAAATGAAGCTATTGCAATGTCTCCAATTTAAAATTTAAATTTTCAAAAGTTTTCTACATTGGAATCCGTTTGAGGTATTTTGAAACGAATCCTAGCGTTAAACGCTTTTGACATTTTCATGTCTTTCATATGGCACATAACAAAAAAATCGTCACGAAAATTAATTGTCCCAAGTGGCCACAACGATGATTATGACCATCAGAAATGACGTTAACCATTCGTCCAGTTTTTTCCCTAATGATCCCACGATTTTGAGATTTGGTATGTGGGCTCTTGAGGGACTTCTGAACACAACTGACCGATCCCAGATCAGCTGAGTGGCTCTACACACATGAAAATGTCCCAATGTGTTGCAGACTCGTATGCAAGCATTTTGGTTTATTTTCTTTTTCATATATACCCCCCTAATCTATAGTCGGCGCTTGGCGCCCCGCCGGATCTTTTCTCTTTTCTACTGCGTTGAAAACGAGGATAATTTGCTATCCAATTCTTAGCCTGAATCAACTTAGTTTTGGAATGTAGCCAGGTACGTAAGGAGAGGGAAATTGGTAGCTTGAAATGTGAACATTTATCACATAAATCAAGCGCTTTCCAACGAGTGGCGAACGATTTTTGTGCGATGAAAACTGCGGAAGTTTCATTCCCCTAACAACGGCTGGGTTGTACGTGAAAAACACTGAAATTGTGACACAATCTATAGCAACTACTCAACTACTCGGTTGTACGTGAAAATCATCTTTAATTTCGTCCCGGACGTTACATAAAAAATTATTGGGGGTCGGCCTAAGAATTGCATAGCAATATATATATATATATATATATATATATATATATATATATATATATATACAACATATATATATATATATATATATATATATATATATATATATATATAATACCTTGCGGTATAACATGATTGACATTGATAAAATAACTTCCATTTGACTTCACTATTCATTACATCTTACGCGCAGATCAAGTGAAGACTATCATATTAATGGTAGGTAAATGACAAACAATTGCAACACCACTCTAAGGGCTGGTAAGTAAAATTTATTACCACGCAATCGGGCAGTAGGGTGCGTAATAAAAGTGTGGAGGCGCAGCCGAAGGAAGTCAAAATCTTCAAATGAACCGACGCATGCGTACTTCAAAGGTAAACTCGTGATGCCGACAGGTCGTAAACGAATCTAAAGAGATAACGTCAAAGAAGTGTGTACAAATCGTCCAAAATGGTTGATTTAAAATATTACCTCTTCATAAAAGAAGCCATCGCTTGTGTCAACTATCAAACCACGTCATTCGAAGGATAAATACAAGAGATGAATATTGTCAAAGCCGCAACCTGTTTCTCTCACACCTGGAAACTATTTGATTAGCCGCAAATCTGTATATAAAGCCGCAAAGCACCGAATATGTATATATGAAGTGTGAAGTTATTGACTGGTATATATGTAATAGAGGAGGTTTTCTCAAGGATCAGTTATAAGATTTTGATTTGCCAAATTTTTAAGTTTAGTACCATTTTCAAAGCATGGACATACAGCAAAGCATACAAGCAAACAGACAAAGCATACAGTTCAGTTTTTGTTCACAAGTAGCACAAACTTATTAGAAATTCGGACAGAGTTCCATATTATATATATGCTGTACTGCTAGCTCGAGAGCTTTCTACATACTCTCGTAGAAAGCTGAGTAGAAAGCCCTCAAGCTAACAGTTAAGCATATATAATATCCAACTCTGTCCAAATTCCTTAATAAGTTTGTGCTACTTAATGACAAAAACTAAACTGTATACTACTACATGCCTTGAGAATGGTACTAAACTTTACCAAAAATTTGGGAAATCAAAATCACAGGGTGCCGCAAAGTTGTGCAAGGCGGGGCGAAACATGTCTACTCAATCTAATCACTATTTTCCGTAATTTCTTCAAGCTTCTTCACTAGTTCTATTTATAATTTCGTATTTATATTTAATAGTCTGGTATTCTGCCTTCTACCAAAGTAAAGTGAGAGATCTTACAAGTAGATGGGAAGAGAGGGATTTTGGAAGTAGCTCCGAGGACGAGGATCTACTTCTGAAGGAAAGGGAAATGTCCCCAAAAATGCGGTATTTCTAGAAGTCGTTGATGCCTACAACAACCAAATATTTTAAAGCGTTTCCGTGTCAGTCGGAAAGTTCATACCTAGCTAGCTAACAAAATAGCAGAAGGTTTTGAAGTTAGCAGTACTTCATCTCAAAACCGGAGATAACGGGAAACTCAGTGCAATGCACCAGGTAAGTACGTAATAAAATTATTGACTGGGATTTGTATATCAATAAAGCGTCGTTCGATTAGATTTGTTGCAGATTTCATTGCACTGAGTTTCCCGCTGTGTCTGGTTTCAAGGTTGACGTAAAAGTGCTTTGCAAATTATAAATGTTCACTGTAGGCTACAACGACTTCTCGAAATCCTGTTCAATGAACTAATAGGTATGTCTACTTCGAAATTCAAGTCTCAAACTCTCTTATTCCTCTCTTATTTTCTGGTCATCAAACCGCTTCATTTAGAGTTGTGGCTGAGATTTCCACTAGTTACAACTAGTGACCTGCCCCATCCATTACATGAGTGAACTTTCAAGTATAATCATAAAATGGTCATCTGAAGGTGAGAAAAGGAGAATTTTGGAGGGATTAGGCCTGCTGAGCCTAACCTACGGAATTCTCAGTGTATTTTTTGAGGATCGAAAATTGGGCAAACTATCTCAGCTATTCCAAAACATTCCCTTGAGCAAAATTTGCCTGCTGAGCCTAACCTACGGGAATCTCAGAGTATTTCTGGAAGATAGAAAACTACTAGGGTTAGAAAGAACTCTCATTGAATGTATATATGTGTGCTATATTCAATGTTTAACTGGGAAAAAAAATTCATAGGGATAATTTTTACAGAAAAATTTTTTTAGTAAGATATTATATGCTTGAACTTAGAGTATTTAAGGTATTCTACAATTCTATATTAAGGAAAGGAGAGATAGTGAGTGAAGCTGAAGCCTGTGTCTGGTAAGAAAGGTTGAGGAGAAGTTGTACAAGCGTTTATCGAGCGCGAACTGAGATCCTCAATCGCCATTTGGGGTATTTGTAGCAATGGCGATCTCCCTCTTTTCTCCGCTCGGTAATGAGGGTCCAGGATTTTGGATTTGGGGATTTTGGGGGTGGTTAGCTCAGGGGTGCGACCTGACGGCTGGGGTATGAACTTCCCACTATTTCCTGCTCCAAGTCATTCTCGGAATATGACCGCGAGCATACAAATATGGTCGTGGCAGTCGGGTAGTGGAATTGAGGTGTCGCTTTCTACTGGAATCGTGGTTTCCAACCTGGCAGCGGAATCCGCTATGACATGACCTGGCATCTATTGCATATTCATACTGTGCCTGGATATCTTACGGATGTTTCTGCGATGTGGTAATTAAAGTAGTTGGTAGGTACTCTTGCCTCGGTGAAAATTGTTGAGTCCTAAGCATGCAGCTTTTGAATCAGTAAATGGTTTTTAGATTTCCGTTCTGTATTCCCACAGTGATGCCTAGCATGATTGCGAAGAGCTCCGCGCTGCATATTTGAATGCATTTGGGTACGATCTTTGGAAAGATCACAAATCCCCATTCCATCACCTGAACGGATTTTGCTATCACTGAATATTTTGAAGTGAAAACCGTATCGTTCATTGATCATCTTTTGGGTTGATTCTCTTGTTTCGATTGCTTTCTTTGTCGTAGTCAGTTCCAAAAGGTTGCACTCTATGGCTGTATGAATCATGCTTATTGGTCTGATGTCCAGACAGTATGACAAAGGACTAGGGGAGGTGTGTAGCTGTGCAGCATTCAAAAGTTCACGAACTCTTACAACTTCGTGGTAAATGTTCAAAGTAAATTACAAGTTTAAAGTAAATGCAGATACTACGTCGAGTTCAGTTTCAATATAAATGAGGTAGGTATTGACATAGGAAGATGGAATACTTTTCTAATGAATAATAGCTGCACCGACTCCACGGTGTTATACTCTAGAAAGACTCACAATTGAGCTGCATAAGTCAGTATCGCTCTTGGAACTGCATACAATACTTGCAACTTGGAGTGTATATAGAAGCAAAGAATTATTTGCCACGACTCTTTACAGACCAGCAATATATGTAGGAGGGACACCTAAAACAGAAATATTAGACCTCTAAGTATGTAAAATTGGCAGCGTTTTAATTTTGAATCCATCTAATCCAAAAATGATATTCATGGGCTAGGTTATTCATCTTCATATCGAGGAAATGAAAGAATGACGGACCCCTTTATCCACTTGAGCCTTAGCCGCCCTCCCCATTAAAGGATTAGGTTGCAAACGGTTGGAGCTCTGAGAGGGGTCCGAGAGTCGAGTATGAATTGATGGGACAGCCCGTAGGTACTGTTATAAGAGTTAGGCACCTATTATTATGAGAGAATTATAGGAGGGTTTTAGTACCAGCTCTATCGTGGGGGAGAGATAACCGGACAGTGGTGGAGGCACGCGCCGCCGCGGCTTTGGGATTCAAGGAAGCATAACCTATTATCCAATCACTGTGCTGAGGCGCCTGAGGCCTACTCACTGTCTTGTTTACATTTCAGACAACTCACTCCTTCAATTGCTTACGTGAATTGGTCACTTCCTTATGGTCAATTCAACAAAATGAATAAGAATCGTTTTACAGCCAATTTTCAATCATTTTTCAGCACACAACCGTAGTTAGTAAATCTCAATATTTATGCAAGAAGTATTTATACAGGGTGCCTCACGAGCAGGGACGGAAAAACATTCTTGTCAAGAAACGCCAGAAAAGAATCACGCCGTCGCGCTTGTAGGTCGACAAAAATACGAGTATAGATGAAATAACTTTACACTGTGGGGAAACTGGGATGGTAGGTACCGGTTTTACTAATCTGTCTTGGCCAATTTACTAATCTGTTCGTTTGAATTTTAGGAGGCCCACAAATTGCGTTGGTGCTGTGGGGTATGAATCGGGGACTTACGTGGGTAGCGTCACAATTTTCGTGGGTAAACTCCATAATAAACGTGGGAGATTTCCAGAAGTACTTGAGGGAAAAATCATCAAAGCAGGTTAGCAACGGTGGTGTTGAGCCATCGTCGCACTTTCGTGAGTAGAAGGGTAGTAGAAACCAAACTTCAGGTTAAATGCGAACTAAAGTTTTTTTGAGTTTAGCTCGGTCAAGAAACGAGCATGAAAGATAAAATCTTTCCTCTTTAAAGAACATAAGGTAGCACGTAAGGAATACAATAAATTGATAGGGATAAGTTTGTGTTCATCGCTAGGTACCTTACGTATTTGTCTCTCGTTTACCGCTTTCGGTAACGGTAACAATATATAATTATAACCATAATACATAAGCCATAATACATAACCAACCTACCAACTGTTTCGACAAAGAATGAAACGAATCGTGTTTTCTTAATTGATTGAATTTATTTATTTATTGGCACTTGTTACACAAGTCTCAAGGGCTCTCTTAGTCGCAACATAAAAAAATTAACTTATTAGATAAATACATTCTTGGCCTTGAAATAAAAGACTGCACTAATAAAATAAAAAATACAGAAAACAATTGAATTATACATGAATGACAATATAAAAAAAAAATTCTCTGAACAAAACGTATGAAGAAAAAATGAAATTAAATAATAATAGTAAAAAAAAAAAAAAAAAAAAACTAATAAGTTCAACTGGGTGGGTATGGAGATCGCTGATACCCTGTGATGCCATAGTGCCGCTCAATAAGATTCCGAAAGGTGGAAAGCTCTGTAGCAGACCTACAAGCCAGGGGTTGGGAATTCCATACTCTTGAGCCCGAAATCCTCAGAGAATGACCCATAGAGTTGGACATGTGGGGCACCACATTTGATGCGTGTAGCCGCACCGGGCGCCCAAAGGTAAAGAAGCCTTCAAGGTACTCGGGGCTGGGTGTGTCCCCATGCAACAGCTTGAAAATGAATACACACAACCTTATATTGAAATGATTCCTCAAAGAACATCCAACTAGAGCCTCAGCATATGGTGATAGATGTTCAAAGCGACTCACATTGTATGCATACCTTGTGATTGCATTACATGCTACTTGTAGCCGGTGAAACTGAGAAGCATTAAGACTGGTAGAAAAAATGTCAGAGCAATAATCAAAGAATGGAATTAACAGAGATTTAGCAAGGATAAGTTTAAGAGATGGTGGTGTGAAATTTCGCAATCGCCTCAATGTTCGTAAAGATCCATAGACTCTCTGAAGAATCCGGGAAACATGCGGTGTCCAGTTGAGCTGGGGATCAAGGAAGACACCCAGGTCACGAGCAGAATCACAAGGAGCAATTCGAAAACCATCAACCAACAGTGGAGGGAGGTCATGATAGTTATCACATGGGCGCTTAAAAAATATAACGAACTGTGTCTTCTGAGGATTAATGACAATTGCATTATTCCTATCCCACTCTACAACACTATCCATATCATCATTAAGGTCAGATGTGCAACCAGTGTTTTTCGATTGAAGTGAATTACTCACTGTTTCAAATTTACCAGTAAATGGACAAAAAATGTTTAACAAGGTAATATTTTATTTGTATTTCCATCTTTAATCAAAAATGTACTTTGTTCATTTAATTTCATCGTGAGTATTTATTAAATGTTTTGTTTCTAACGTAAATTGAAAAAATGAGTGTATTATTATTTAATACCTACTCAATACTGTAGGACTCGCTCAATGAAGATTTAAGGTGCAATGCGTTCGGCCTTCTGATTGGTTTGTGGCAGCGGAGAGTGGGGTAAATCTAGCCGGACAAGCACTCTTGACCACATCTGAAAAATTAGATATTTTACCGGATTGCCGCGATTACGTCATCCGTCGGAGCTGTTGTTGTTGTGTTATCTTGTTTTATGGCTGTGTTCGAATGCGAGTCCGAGTCTTTAAGATCCTCGAATTTGGATTTCATTAATAGAAAATACATTTCTCATTGTAGCGATTGTGTATAAGAATAACAGTAATGAATTAATAAAACACTCAAATTGAACCCAACTGGCCGAGTTGGGTTAAAAATACTTCGGTGTATATGTACCGATTCTGCAATCTCTCAAACAACCTACCTTCCTAATGATCCTATTCCATTTGTGCTTTGTGACATTTTTTGATTATAGATTGACGATTTCCTGCTTGTCGAATGAGTAGGTATTTGAGAAGAGATGGCCTACTTATCCTTACAAAATGGGCAGATTAACTACGTTAAGTATGTAAGTACTTCTTATGCTGCATCAATGCATTTTAATTATTTGAAATGTGCCAACCTACATATTCTTTCAGGTTGAAAGAAATACCTATAATGTTATCTTGGGATAAATACTTACTTGATGAAAGGACCGAATAATCACCCAACAGTCTCATTTCAAAACGATGTCGCCTTTGCAGATGATGTAGGTAGGTACATACATAAAAATCTCATGTGTATGCCCTCATGATTTATGAGTTTATTATTCAACATCGTTCATGGAGCTTTGATGTCTGTAAAATGACCGGTAGGAGAAAATTCGGGAGGAAACAGGTCTGTTTGGGGAATACAATGGTAATAGAATACACAAACATTGATAACGCAATGATAATACAGCCGGAAGGTTATGAACGGCCAGCCTCCACTACTTCCAACCGCAAACGCATTGCCGCATTTCCGCAATTCCGGATGGATTTGTTCTACGCCATTACAAAAAACATTAATCGGAATTCCCGTTAATCCCAAAAAGCACACCTTTTT
The DNA here is from genome assembly GCA_030762985.1 of Adelphocoris suturalis. Taxonomy (NCBI): domain Eukaryota; kingdom Metazoa; phylum Arthropoda; class Insecta; order Hemiptera; family Miridae; genus Adelphocoris; species Adelphocoris suturalis. The sequence continues at coordinate 114,317,281 of CM061042.1, forward strand.
ATATTATTTAATCAAATAGGTACACGTTAACTTTTGTTTAAAAAAACATTATTCTCTTAAATCGTTTTCAAGCGATGACGGCGTTAGGGATGAACTTTGTAATTGGTTCATCGGATCGAAAAATTGGTTGTGATCCTTTCATCAAATTGTCCCGTTTTACAGCTTTCGGTTCGACCAATAAAAAATTAACGTTTTACCGCTACACAACGTTCCCCAATCAATTATCCCCACGGAGCTTCAATAAAAATCATTCTCAATTCGTTTCATTAACGTGACCGCGGGCGGTGCTTGTTGTCGAATCGCGCAAGGTCACAATACTCAATACTGTAGGACTCGCTCAATGAAGATTTACGCTCCCCATCACGGCGTTTCCACTGCTGGGCGGCAGATGACGCTGGGAATTGAAACAAAGTGGTTGGGAAGACCGCGGACTTATCTGACATTACCAGCTATAATCTCCCCCTTCGCGCCCAATTGCTCGTGAGAATCGACCTCCTGAAATGAAAACACGAGTCGGGGTATTCGGCCGTGCGCGACCGGTGTCCCGCGGCGAGGAGGTAAATTGGTGCTGGAATTGGAAAAACGCCGAGGCAATTTGGCTCAATTGAGTTAACAGATGTTACCAGTGGAGGGACACCAACACGGGTAGCCAACGATTTCTGCCGATTGAGCTTTATCGGCTGAATTACAACTTTTGTTCTTGACAAGAAAACTGTCTAACCAACAATAAAGAGTTTTTGCTTTCCACTGTGTCCCCCGGGCACCCGTGAACGTGAATCGGGGACAACACCAGGTCTCGAACATATTATCAATTTCAAATTTGGATAGACTGCCCAACGCTTCTGTCTAAGATAAACCTTGTTGCACAGCAAACCTCTACCCGCTCGCAAGTGCTGTTTTACGTCCCTTTTTCTCCTACCAACTACCAGAGAAGCCAACCCCTACGCAGAATTCCTCGCAGTGCGAACCTCTTCCTGACTGTAAACCCCGATTTCGATTTTTTTTACTCCTCCCTAGCCTTGTTAAAATCAAAACTCTCCTCGTCCCCTATCATTTACACTTAGAGACAGTTTTCCTTTTTTTTCTTTTTAATTGTTCTTGAGATATTCCTTCTTTTTACTCTGTTACTTTCATTGTACCTTACCTTTATCATTTACATACTGATCATATAGAATGTAATTGGGCTCGTCCCGTGAAATAAATAAATAAATAAATAGACATCGAAAAAATCCCTTTGGATTGGGGCTGGTTGAGTGAGAGCAATGAGATGCAATGACTCCAATCAAACACGCCTCAAATGAAGTACTGGATAGATTGCTTCAATACATTTCTTACCAATGTATTAAGAGGTGTGTCAATACCTGTGGCTGCAGATATCTCTCTGCAAAAATTGCTGGGGGCGATCATTTAAAATATTCCCGAAATTATTACCAGATGACCGCCCGAGAAATTCAATAATACATACTGGCCTGGTGAGGGGGGACACCCCCCAGGCTAGATAAGAGTGACATGAATCTACGGGTCCGGGTGTATACAACAGGTATCTATGATTTTCTATTTGCCTAATTTTCAGTAACTACTCGAGACTGCTTTTTAAAATGGGTACCATCAATTTTGGGACATCCGCTTCAAATCGGACGTATGCACTGTGTGTACTAAGGAGAAGACTTAAAACCCATTTGAAGAATTTTACCTGGTCTCTTTCTAGGTCAGGACAATATCTCAGCACCCAAATCTCCGCTCTGTAAAGCATAGTAGAGCGGACATTGGAATTGAACAGCATGATTCCAGTGTGGGCCGCTTTGGACTTCACAAATTATGAAATAACTGCGCTTGACACCGTTCTCGCTTTTGAACACATTACTTTTGAATTTTCGCAAAACAAAGATTAGCTGCTAAAGGTTATACATAAATAATTGCATACTTAACTATCTAATCGGTCTCCCATCAACATCAAGTGCAAGATCTCCATACTTGAACCTTCCACGTTGGAAAACTAGAACTTTACTTTTTTCTGTATTTAACTGGAGGCTATTAGTTGCAAAATATTCGCTCAGAATTTTAATTTTTTTCTTTAGATCAGTTAGGTACTGAATCAGTCAATGTCGGTTGATGTCACGCTTATAGTTGGTTGAGTTTCTTCTAAGGTCCACCATGACGTGGTATATGTTACTAGATCGCAACCAGCGCGATTATTGGTTGTAGACAACGATACCGATCTAGTAGTGAACGAGTTTTTATTTGGACTGGGAACTAACTATTATAGGAAATCAGTGTCCGAAAACTAAAGAACTTCATTCGTTTAGACTGAGAATAAATAACCTGAAAAATAATAGAGAACAAATAATTGAAAATTCCTCAGATCTGTACTGCGGTGTAGGTACAACATAGCCATTGCCCTGGCAGTTTCGTCAGCGTTTTAGACATGTTTTTATTAATATAACTGAGGGAGCTTTACTTGTTTTATTGAACGAATGAAAGGATAGATTTGGTAGTTTGTCAAATTAAACGAGGCAGGTTGGTGCTCTACCAAAAAATGAAACTACGTAGGTAAGTGCAGCTTTCCAAATTCGCTGTTGGTTAAAAGTAAACTAAGTAGGTAGACTGTTGCTCACCCAACACATTTCAACTGCTTATCAACAAGTTGGTCGAATATCGAATCAGTAAATGTGCAACATGAATTATAAACCAGCTGTAGAGAAAAAAACCTTAAAATTCATTCTTCTGAAGGTTGGACTTCATATAGACGGGCGTTGAAAGTCAGTGCAGTTATTACGCGAGTTTTGTAGTTGTACGCAAATTTGTGGGACAAAAAAAAAGTTGATTAAGTAGGTACCTACTTCAATTTTTGTCCATGGAAGTACATGATGAATAACAATTAATAATATACAGAAAGCAGGTAGTGTATACCTACCTATCTAGGTAGGTACTTACCTTTCCAAAGGCGATACCTACCTAATATTCCCATCTGGCAGAGCTCTCATGGCACGTCTTCATGACCACTTTCAAAGGACTCTAAAGATTTTTAGTTTCTTAATTGATTCAAAGAATGTTTATGAAAACTGAATAATCCACATTTTCGCGGCTGATGTCTGGAACTTCTAAAACTTGTTTGTCAACTTCCCAGAACAAATTTCATTGGGATCTCGACCGCACAAAGTTATCTTGCATTCACAACGTTTCAGGTTATTGCCGGATTACTGCTTGATATAATTCGCATAAAATTTATTACCTGGCATAATGAACTATACTGAACTAGGTAAATACTGAACCGTATGAAAGTATGTAGATGGTGACACCTACTTATACTTCTAAAACGTCATTCTGACCTGCATGTATAACTAATCTGAATTTTCACTAAGGGATTGACTACTTGATTTTATATATTTTTGAGTTGCGAGCATCCAGATCACCAAACCATACACTTCATTCTGACCTGCATGTCCACTAATCTGCATTTTACTAAGGGATTGACTAATTGATGTTATGTATTTTTGAGATGCGAGCTTGCGAGCATCCAGACCACCAAACTATGCACATCATTCTGATCTGCATGTCCAACTAATCTGAATATTTACTAAGGGATTGACTACTTGATGTTATATATTTTTGAGTTGCGAGCATTCAGATCACCAAACCATACACTTCATTCTGACCTACATGTCCACTAATCTGCATTTTACTAAGGGATTGACTACTTGATGTTATGTATTTTTGAGATGCGAGCTTGCGAGCATCCAGACCACCAAACTATGCACATCATTCTGATCTACATGTCCAACTAATCTGCATTTTTACTAAGGGATTGACTACTTGATGTCATGTATTTTTGAGATGCGAGCTTGCGAGCATCCAGACCACCAAACTAACCTACACTTCATTCTGACCTACATGTCCACTAATCTGCATTTTTACTAAGGGATTGATTACTTGATGTTATGTATTTTTGAGATGCGAGCTTATGAGCATCAAGACCAACAAACTATACACTTCATTCTGATCTACATGTCCAACTAATCTGCATTTTTACGAAGAGATTGACTGGAACTTTTTCGATTTTGGTGCTCAGAAGGTCAGTTTATTTCAAAATGAGCAAATCGGTGGGTTGGGAGGCTGAATCGATACTATCGAGAATGGCTATTCGATGGCAGTATATAAGAGTGGAGGATCCCTATATTTCAGCTCCACGGAGACGCAAATATAGTAGGTATTTCCAGGAGAATCAGTCGTTCCTGGCTCAGGGTGTTTGATGAAAGTTGTTGTTGTTTTTGAAGGGGGGGGGTATTGTTTGTCCCCTCTCAGTTGGAAGTGTGAAGTGATGGCTGCGAGAAAGATGATTTCCCTTTGTTTGAGGAAACAACCGAACTGGGCCGACGGGTGACATCCGGTGCTAAGTGAACGACACCTCCCGTCTGGGGTCTGGCCGGGGCAGACGGAGGAGGAAGTGCGGCGCCTGGGCCTCGGCCTTCCGTCCCCGAGGTTGACCTGGATATGCAGGGCGAGCGGCCGCGTGACGTCGGGCGCTCTCTCGCTAGTTAGCGCCTCCGTCCTAAACAAGCAACGGCAGGTTCCAATATATCAGAGAGAAATTCATTCGTAATCTAGGAAAAAGGTGTTGCGAATAGAAGGAGGTGTTGTTCAACATGTTGGGGCGAACTTTCGACAGATGAAGAAGCAGCCGTTGCACTTGAAGGCTTCAGGCGAAAAGGGGGGATAAGTGTCATTTTTGCCATTGTGCAGTAGAGAATTTTTTGTGTGGAAAACGCCACTATTGTTCACGTATGGAATTTAAAAACTCAAAAAATATACCAACAGGTTCAAGTACTATATAATGTACTTAACTGTATACTCAAATTTCTACAATTAATTCACTGTTCGGGCCAGGAAGCCGAAAGTCCCAATTATACTATGGAAAAAAAGGGTTATCTCGATGCATTGCGGGGTTTCTCCGTAGTATTCTCAGTCTAAAAAGGAGAGTGAATACAATATTTTCAGCCCCAAAACATAAATTTTATTTATAAAACATTCAAACTCAAGGAAATACAATACTTTTTGTTGTTGAAAATAAAATAATATTTAGAAACTAAATTTTGTAATTAGTTCATTCGGAAATTCTGAAGCAGGGATAGTCGCAATATACGCTTCTAGGTCTAAGGTTTCTGTTATTTGCTGTTTTTTTTTTTTTACATTGACAATGTCTTAGTCGACGGGTCAACCGGAAATTTTGTTACGCAAAGAAAAAACCTCACGCAACCTATAAACAAGTTAGGTGTTGTTATGAATGTGTATACTAACAATGAAATTACTGAGCAACCTATAAATAAGTTAGGTTTGTTATGATTGTGTATACTAGCAACGAGACCCTCTCGAACGATCAAGTTTGTCCCCCACCCCGGCAACTTCTTGGAACCGTTCCCTACAAGAAGAACTGTGAGTTCTTCAATTCCGTTCAACGCGGTGCAGCTCATGAGTCACAAATGAAAAAGTCACATTTACTTTTCTGAACTGTTATGTGATCGTGTTATGAGACCACGAAACTATTCACTTCATTCTGATCTACATATCCAACTAATCTGCATTTTTACTAAGGGATTGACTACTTGATGTTATGTATTTTTGAGATGCGAGCTTGCGAGCATCCAGACCACCAAACTATACACTTCATTCTGACCTACATGTCCACTAAACAGGTTGAACGGATTGAAGAACTCACAGTTCTTCTTGTAGGGAACGGTTCCAAGTAGTTGCCGGGGTGGGAGACAAACTTGATCGTTCTAGAGAGTCTCGTTATACTAGCATCGAAATTACTGAGTCATTTTGACATTTTCATGTCTTTCATATGGCACATAACAAAAAAATCGTCACGAAAAAAATTGTCCCAAGTGGCCACAACGATGATTATGACCATCAGAAATGACGTTGACCATTCATAGGTAAACACATGAAAATGTCCCAATGCGTTGCAGACTCGTATGCAAGCGTTTATATACACAATATGTAAGATATAATACATTTCACAAAAACCCTTGATTTCATTGGAAATTTTTTAGGTCTGATTTTGCTAAAATATGCACTCGTTTTGGAAGAGCAAAACTGCAACATTAACTGTTGCAGATCATCATATTTTTCCCTCGTGATCGTAAGTGATTTCTTGTAGGCTCGATTTGGGAAGTGAAATTCGTTATCACGGAGTTGCTGTTTGGTTCTTGGTAATATCTTCGAAAATCTTTATTTTTTCATATTTATCTTGTTCCTTGGAGGATTCGGAATTACAATAGAGCTGGTCCAGGCTTCATTGTAGGTATCCCGATTATACGTCAGTCTGGGACGCTTTATGTCCACGTTCAATTCTCGAGATTCTCAAGGCGTAATTTTATTGGAAAAAGGCATAATTGGACGAAGGCATACTTTTATTGGAAAAATTAAACAATTTATATAACCATAAAGCCAAACGTAATAATTATCAATTGACTATAGTGGAAACCACTAAAATCATCATGATTGCTCGCATGTCACTGGTCGAAATAATCTTCAAATGACTCCAGCAATGAGTAGTGTGTGGCTTACTTCAATTCTCGTTTTGTTTTATAGGATTGCCTTTATTTTTTTAACCTAGATAGTTGGTACCGAGTTACGAAAGGGTTGTCCTTCTCCTAAACCTGCTGTAATCTCCTGAACTAATGCTAAAATGATAGGTAAATAGATGTATACCTAATGATGTATTTACCTAGGTTTTCCATTCTACCGTATTTTCGCGTACGGTAATGAGATTGCAACCGTACACCGTATGTGCACCAAAGTTACCGTATGTTTACGGTAATTACCGTACAGTTGGCAACTCTGTAGTGAATGCATCGCCGTTTAACCGTTTCTAATGAACACATGTTAATAGAATGCCATATGTTAATAGTACCACATGGACACGTATTGCATGATTCGGCCTACACGAATCCGGAACTGAGTTTTTTTTACAGAGATCCCTTAATTTTGCACAGCAGTGTATAATATCATGGGTATTGATGAGAGTTAATTTTCACTTCAACAAACGGAATTCAGAGTGAGTTGACAGTAAAATGGGATGCGCGGTTTTGGAATCCCCAAGTGAACAGAACCTAAAAGATTTTCATCACCTAAATAACTCCAACAGCTGTTTGTGGAGTTGATTTTTTCTAAGCTGAAACACTGAAATTTAACTTACATTCATTTTGAATAAACATTTAAATGAGAGAGAGTAAAAACCACCAGGTATCTGCGCTCGAAAATCTTATTAAATGAGGAACCTGTGAAGTGAAGTGAAATAAAACATATTTATCTTTCTAATCTTTTGGTGGCCTAACAGTAGATCTTCCGGTACTGGAGGGTATCATACCTACATTCCAAGAAATTCATATATGTAGGAGGATAGATACTAGTTGATGGAAGGGTTGTGACAGAAAACTATGGAAATCTCGTCAGATAAGAAGTAAATACATACAAATCTCTACTTCTCAATTAGAAACGTATAAATCGGGTAATGAAACATGGTTAGGTACCTACCCACCAAGGTATCTATCTAATCTCTTTGGCAACATAGGTTTTCATCCAGCTCTTGAGAATAATTATTTTCGTTATGACTTGAGGTCGCTGTCACTTGAATAACATTCAGAATGAGCAAACAAGTTGTAGAGTCAACCATAAGAGCTTAGTGATCTCTGATTTCTTGTCTACTTTTTTAACTAGCATACTGCTGGCGTTTCATACTTCTTTGATATTAATGTGAAACGAGCTCGTGTACGGAAAATTTGAAATGTTGCGTTTTATTGAAAACGATCCCATCACCTACAAACTCGTCAATGGGGAGGACGGCGGAGGTTATGTGAGTGAACATTCTTTTTCCCGAGTGACTTGTGGCCGTTTTTTAAACAATGTTGAACTTGAATGTTTAAAATCATTAAATATTATTATATTTTTGATGATTAAAAAGTGCAAATTGAAGGTTTCGTACACTCACAACTTAAATTTAATCATCCGTTAATCCTTAATTCCTCGGGGTCGGGTTATTAGTTAATCAGCTTTGGTAATCAGAACGTCAAGTTTTGACGGACGGTTTAACCAACGACGGGTGTTGGTGAAAGAAAAATTGCTCTAACGTCTGATTAAGCTCAAACATAATGCCCCGTTAACGGTAATTCTTGATTAACTCAAACGGTGAAACTGGCCCTTAGTGTTTGAGATAAAACAAGAAGAACAGGGTGCATCCTATCTCCATGAGGCACCTAATCATAAGATACAATGTGAACATTTTCCGATTGATCTGGGGGTCTTTGACGTCTTGGACGTCCTCAAGGAAAAGCTATCTCTTCATTCTTTTCCACAATAAGTTCATATTGTACAACCAAGTCCTCAAACCTGTCTGGACATATTATGGTGCGCAAGTGTAGGGGTGCACTGCACAAAGTAACCGCAACATTATTCAGCGCTTTCAGAATAATGTTCTGCGTACCTGCGTTGATGCATACAGATACTTCAGAAACGACAGATTACACTATGAGTTGAAAGTTGAATCTGTCAATGAGGTTATCCGCAAGCAAGCCCTCAATCACCTTTTGAGGCTCAGAGATCATGTTAACGAGGATGTCGTTCAGCTCCTTGACACCGAAGATCTACTTAGAAGACTTAAAAGAACTAAACCGCATGAACTAAGTGAAATAAAATGAACGTCAATAGTGACTCAATAATCAGAAAAATAAGTCTAAAGTGAAGTATATTAGATCTTAAGAAAATGTATAATAATGTATCACATGAATATTGCTTATAAGTTGTTATTACTTGGCGCAATAAAACTTGTCAAACAAAAAACAAAAAAAAAATTCTTTTGAGAAATGTATTATAATACGATCGGTAATTGAAGAAAAATCGCTCAAAGGATCATGCTGCATGACTGCAACTTTTTTTTTTCACACTCGGTCCTATGCACTCTGTGTATAAATACATTGTTGACTGCACAATGCACACATGATAGGGCAGGATAACATTAACTTCGATAGCGTGATACTCCGCTATCCTGTTCCTTAGTCAGGCAGTCTAATTAGATTGGCTTTAACGGCACCAGCAGTTATCTCTTCATCCAGTAGATGCCCCCCTTCGGCAGCATCTCCATCGCCATCAGCCCTCTCAAACGATCTTCCACGCAATGTCCGTAGGATTCATTGCTCCCAGACCTCCTGACCCCCACTGTTTTATTTACAGAGCGCGATTTATGGCCGATTTCCCCGAGCAGGGCCAAGAATCGTGTAAACGCCAGTGAATAGTAAACTTTTACATTTACTGTTGTTTTGTTTGGATCCCTTCTGTAGTCAAGCTGATGGAATTCGGAATTGGCGACTTATTTTATCGTTTGGATTTATCGTGAGACTTAGGACTTCATTTCATCAAAGCCAAGTAGTAATTTCAGTCAACTCAGACTAAATTTGAGTTCCTACATCACCATTCATAGGGTTTTATGTCTCCCTCGGTTAAGAAGTATCGAATTTATTAATACACCATCACAAACTTAGAAAAATAACTACTTAACTAACTTTTAAGAGTCGGCAGCTTTTGAACATTCCTGGCTGAATTGGAAATTCGTCCCTTTTTAAAACCTTATCTTACTTTGGCAAATTTTTCAGGAGAGCGTTTTTCGATAAAATGGTCGAAAACATAGATTTTTATGTTTTTATAGATTTTAAAGCAATAACTATTCCTTTAAGCAGTACAATAGTCAATTATCGATGTTTAGCTGATTAAGATATCGAGAAACTCAAAAAACGAGAAGTAGTTGCGATTAGACAAATTGGACCTTATCTTACAGAGCCCCCTCTGTCATGGCAAATGGACAAGAAGGTCGGGTAAGTTAAGGTTTTAATGATACAAGAAAAAAGAATTTGTTTGAAAAAATAAGACCGTATCGCACTGATGCAGCTCTAAAGACATTGACAACCCAACGGGAGAAAACAATGATGATCGAGAAGTTTTGGTGTACTAAGTGGACTCTGAAGGTGAGGTTTCTGAAGAGGAACACCCCACTCCACCACCACCGAAACGACGCAGTACTTTTTTGGTTTATTATTTTCAATACTAAGCCTTTCTAATCGTTTAGGAAAAAAAAGTATTTTCGCTCAAACTTTGTCACTTTACGTTTCAAGGTGTGTAGAATCCAAAACTGCAATGTCCGTCCGCCGTCCAGGCCATAAGAGGCCTTTAACTTGATCAGAAAAATTCGCCTTTTCCCACATGGACTCCACTTGTGGTCTAGTTGGTCCTAGAACCTAACCAGCCCGATCGCTTCAGATGCATCAATGCTATGAACGGAAAATGGCCCAAAAACGGGGGGTTTTTTTTTTTAACATGGATATGTCTTTTGGCTGGGGGTCAAGAAATTTTTCTCGACATTTTTTTTTTCCCGACCGACACTTTTTTTTCCCGACCGGCACATTTTCTATTGATTTTCACGTACAACCAAGGCGTTAGTAGGGAAGAGTAACTCCCATAGTTTTCATAGTAGGAAAATCGTTCGCCCCTTTTTGGAATGCTCTCATTTTACCACGACATTTCCTGACCACTAAGCCATTGTAGTGTCAAGGAATGCTGGTTTATTACTCTAAGTTAAAAACTAATATTGTTTTGTAACCATAATGGAATAATCTTGTGAAAAGAAGGCACTACATGGTTGGTATACAATTGAGTAGTAGGTACCAACTGGTGGGCAGTAGGTACTAAACATATCCATGATCTTTTGTTTTTCCCATCAAGGGAGAAATTAAAATGCTAGATTTACACTTTATTTTTGACTCAAGTATTCTTTTTTTTTTTTTTTTTTTTTTCTAAGTACAAATCTCGTATGTACATAGTACATCTTGACGTAAATACAGGTACAAACAAATTTTTTCTCTTGGTCGATTGCAAAGGTTCGTTATTAAAAATTATAAATCAAAATCGGAGACCACTCTCAGTTTGGAGGAGAACGGATTAATAACAAAATACGTGATAGACACATTATATTATAGAAACCAGTTATCGCTTTAAATAAGCCTCTCCGTTTCAATATAGAAAACATTACGAAGACCACCTTCTCGTTGCAGCTACAATAGGTATATAACTATAGTTCTGATTATTTTCAGGTGCCAAAAGAGAATCAAATTACGCCCCCTCCAGTTCCAAGCTCTGTTGTTCCGGCAGTTGGTCTTGTGGAAACGAGCACGATTCAGGTTGGTCGAGAAGGAGAATAGTTAACTTACAAACGAGGATCAATCGACGTCTTGAACACCGACTCGAGGGGCCTATTTCATAAAACAGCAAGTAACAAGTGTAAAACTTAACAAGTATAGGTACCTGTAGTGCACGGAAAACTAGAATAAGTGTTTCACCAAAACAAAGAGTACAAGATGTAGAAAAGTTACACTTGTAGAAGCTAAGTTTACAAGTGTAGCAGAAAAGAAAAATGGCGTGTGGGGACAAACATAATGAACAATGTATAACGGGATGCCGAAATTGAAGTTTAATAAAAACGGTGTTAAGTACACGATAGGAATCACCTCATACATTGGTTTTTTTATTTCTATTGATTTTCACGTACAAACAATGCGTTACTAGCGAAGTGTAACTCCCTTAGTTTTCATAGCAGGAAAATCGTTCGCCACTTTTTGGGATGCTCTCATTTAATCACATCATCTCATGATCCCTAATCCATTGCAGTGTCAAGGAAAGCTGATTTATTACGCTAAGTTATAAACTAATATTGCCAAATAACCATAATTAACTAATAATGTAAAAAGAAGGCACTACGTAGGTACTTGGTAGGTATAATTCATAATCTCATCCTCACCTCACCTCTCACCCCATTCTTCCTCCTCATAATGCAACTTCCCATATCCCTAGAACCGGCGTTGGGTAAACCTGGGCGTACTCCCCACTTTTGGTTTATTATTTCCAATAATAAGCCTATGTGATCGTGTAGCAAAAAATTTTTATAACCCCCCCTCAAACTTTGTCACTTTACGTTTCAAGGTACGTAGAATCCAAATTTGAAATGTCCGTCCGCCGTCCGCCGTTCGCCGTTCGCCGTCCGCCGTCCGCCGTCCGGGCCATAAAAGGCCTAAGAATTGACTTAAAAAACCCGTTCTTTCGCACATAGACTCCATTTGGGGTCTAGTTGGTCCTAACGTTAAACCATCCCGATCGCTTTACTCGCAATGATGCTATGGGCCAAAAACGGGCAAAAAAGTGTATTTTTCGACGCGCGCACGCCTGGCACGCTTGGCAGGGGGTCACGGTGGGTGGAGAGGGGGGGTGAGAGCGGGGGGGGGGGGGGTGGAGTGGAGGAGGCGCCGGCTCCGCGGCTTGTGGGTACGGCGCCGGCGTTCGTTCGAGGCATGAATATGTTTTTTTCAAGGTCATATTTGTGTGTTAATACGAAAGCTTTTCCTACGCATATTTAATAACATATCCTCTCGACTTTTCGTACGTACTTAGATAATGATATTATTAAGGCAATAACTATTTGAATAGATAGGAGCTCAAATCGAGAAATATTAACATGCGTATATAATTATAGAAGTATAGGTTGTGGCAACTCGAAGTAGGACACGCCGAGGAGTCTGGAGGGGCCTTATGACGTACGCTAGCCAACTAAAACTACGATCATACTCAATTGAAAAAATAATAAACCTTTATGAAATAATTTGCAGCGTTTTTATTGATTTATTTGTTTATTTTTCAATTTAATGGTGTGCCTTTGAGGCGAGTTTTGAAAAAAAAAGTGTGTGTGTATGTGCACTGGATATATACGATGTATGTATATATATGTTAGCGTTATACTCTAGGATTAGTTTCAGAATGCCTCAAAACGGATTTCAATGAAGACATTTTTCGAAAATTTTTATTTTGAAATTGCAATAGCTATTGCAATAGCTTCAGTTACTAATAAAATTCGCTAAAATGAACTGGCTCTGTTAATTTGTGACTGTTGAAACCCACGTTTTCTCATCTCTTATACTCTGGCCTAGAGCCTATCTCTCGTTGGACCTGAAGGTTGCGTCAAGTATGGAGCTGTGCCTAGTTCTGTTAGAGTAACAATAGCCGTGCAGGGTTGGGGGACACAAAAGAAAGGTCTAGGGGTCGAAACAATTATGGGATAGGAGTTAGGGGTCTGAGTTATTCGCTAACGAAAGGGGAGGAGAGGCAATGATCAGGGCAATGATGGGACAGATCCACCGCCCCCACATTTCAGTAAGGTCTGCTGATGAAGAGGAGGGAACTGCAGCATATGTTGATTCCCCAAGAGTTGCAGCTACCTCTTCTTTCCTGAAAAATTTATTCTCATTGAATGATTTATTTATATTAATCTTAAATTATCAAAGAAATTGCAGGTTGGAACCACGCAAGGATCATACATTACTTACTACAAAAAGACAGATCTAAAGAAGTGTCTGTAAGTTAAAATGTAAAATTTTACGGCTTATATGGAAGAAAATCATGGAATGGATTTGCCTTTTGGCTTTTGAATTCATATTTCCATACATTCATATTCATTAATTCATTTCTTGTGGTAAAAATGGTGGGATCGTTGTTTATTATCAAACAAAATTCTTCCTGCATGAAATTTCGAAATTATATTCCTTGTTCTCCTCTGAAATCTATATTGAAATCTCACGTTCCTAATATACGTTCTAAATCTGCTCACGACGTTTACTTTTACCTACTCAATTATCATTCAATGGAACTGAGCACATTATAGTAACGATATAAGTCCTACCTATTTGCGGCGTTATGTGACCTGGTGCAAAGCTAAGGCAATGTTATTAAATGATTAAAAAGAGGACATAGGTACCGATCAAAATGTAAGTAATGTAATAAAATAAATATCACCAGTTGAGGTGGTCCTCGCCACTATGAGACTAAACAAAAAGGTGAATCGGGGCATATATTATAAAGTCCACTAAGATCTTCAGTTTCAATTTCTTGGTTAAGAAATAACTCTCCTAGATGTTAGTAACTACACTACGTTTCTTACCTACCGTGGATTGATGGCAACTGTTGTTACCGCCACAGCCTGATAAACAACTCTCGTTGATAAGGACCGCCTAGAACACGATCAAGGCGGGTATAGAGACGAACGGCGACACTTTTGCAACAAACTTGGGGCCGTGTTGATTCGAATGAGCAGTCTAACACTAAAATCGGACCGCGAAGTTCTTCACAATTTCAAAGACCGTTCTGGGAAATCATCAGAAAATATCCGGTAATTAGGTAAATGTAACTCTGTCGGTTTTTCACCTACAAAAATCGTTATCCACGCGTTGGAAAGCTCTTATTTGACACGTCATTGTATCTCACGCTGCCAGTTTCCCTCTATATACATCAATTTAAATGCTATTTACATTCTTTGGGTTGAAAGAAATCTCATAAAATATGTACCTACGTTGGCCCCCAGCCAAAAGACATATCCATATCATTAATGCTTCATTGAGCGCTTATCGTTCACAAAAACTAAATATAATAAATAAAGTCACTAATAAAGGGAAAATATGAACTTGAAACGTTCGAACTTATCATACAAAAGTTTAATATTTATTTAAAAGAGAGCCTATCTGCGAAGGTTACTGGTCTAAAATCTATGTTCACGCATCACGAGAAAACATAATAAGATTTAGCCGTATTAGAAAAGGTTCAGCCTACACTGATGCCTACACTGAATGAATGAATGAATGAATGCCTTTATTTTCCAAACAATTTAGACATTTAACAATACAAAACCAGTTGACACACAGTTCATACATTAGGAATACCTTATAATAAACAATATATTAGTAGTGTTGGTTTAACCACATAAGCTATTAAAGAAGTTACATTTTATTCTAACAAAAGGCTGTTAAGGCATTGATGCCTACACTGTTGATTGATGTTCGTCATGATTGATTTCGATTGTGATGTGATGTGTGGTTATTCAATTATTCATGGTGTGCTTCGTGGTGATTGATAGTTGATTTTTTATTCTTCATACTCAGTAAATGGCTGATGTCACATTGATCCGATTGGTTTCATTCGATTCATTAAATTGAGATCTATGTATAGCTACTGTACAACAATACTTTCAATCTTGAAGTTTTGGAGATGATATTTCTACACTACGGATATACTCATTAGTTTCGACAGAATGTGAAGTTGAGGTTTTAGGATACTATGGTTTCTAATTCATGTTTTACAAACTTTGTCGAGTATATTTGCCGAATAGCTAACCGTTTGTAAAATCGATTTTAATACAAGTTCTTTTTTTATATATAAATTTTTAGTCGCAGCTTAACTAGAAGGGTATTAGCGGTATTGAACATGTTGTCCATGATTATGGATGGGCATAAGAGGAGCCATGTTGCCCACCATCACTGAACGGAGTGCCATCATAGACTCCACCAGCAGATCGGAAGGGTAAAACCCCAAAAATAAAGAATTGAAACAACGCTAGATACTAGGTGATGTATAGGTTTATCTTTTGTACAAAAAGGTTTATTATTTCTGTGTGCCTTCAACGCAGATCATTGGTCTACAATTATTAAACACCTTATATAATATACCTATGATCAGAACATGGCGCATTGTGCCTCCCAAAAGGGGTTTACACCTTTGCAGCTCCAGGACCCCGCAACTTTACACTTTACAGTAAATGTAAAAGAATAAAAAATAAAAAAACAGGTCGATAGGTAAGGAACGAATATTGGTTCAGAGGCCCCTCAGCTGATCAGTGCGCCTCCGTACCTCGTAATTGTTTCCGAGGTGTCCCAAAGGAGCTCCATCTAAGTAGGTAACAGCACCGTGATCGATTAGGAAAGAAGGTTCCAAAGCTGATCTGAGTCCCTCCATACTTTGTATTTGTGTTCGAGATTACCGAAAAGGAGCTACGTTTCAGGTTTCAACATCATGAGTTCCCGACGATACAAATTAGTTTCAAAAGCCCCACACCTGATCAGTGTCCACTGATATTGAATTCTTGATATCATGTACAAAGATTTATACATTTCAAATTGCAGATCCGTAGGTTGACATTAATATGCCTCCATAAATATAGGCGCCTGCAGAGCAGAAATTAATGCAATTAATTAAAACATTACATTTTACTAGTCCCCCTGGTCTCAGTATGACCTTTATTTAAGTAAGTCGTAAGACCGAAACGTTCCAGTCATGCAGCATGATCATATGAGCAAATTTTTGTAAATTATTTTACTATATCATGTTAAATTGTTTTGAAAATTTGAGCACATTGAGTAAAAGAAAATGTTAACTACAAATTTTATGGCAAAAAAAAAACCGTTCTTAATAATGTTTTATAATTCGAAAAAGATTTTAGATTTTTAGCTTACTTTTGCAGTTCTGTCTATTTTTCGGCAAATATAAATGAAATTTAAGTGCATGTTTCAACATAAATGTGTGGTTAAATTTTTTATGTTCTATTTCATTGTCGATAAAATTCTTTTGTGTCAAATTCTGTTGAAAAATATAAATTTAACGATTTTTAGCAATTTTTAGGGATTTTTTTTCTAGTGCATTTTCTGAAATTGGACCAATTTGATGTGCTCAAAATATTCTGGCCAACAAACTCATCCTTTCGTTTGGAAAGCTTGACTTTTTGGCGCAAGAACGGAATTATAATCCCAATCCTAAGGAGAGTTAACCTCTGGAAGTATACTTATATGTGTATTGTAGAGTAGATATGGGTATGCATATAAATTTACGAAAATTCTCTCACATAAGTGTCATTCCAGACAGTAACTGCACTTAGGATTAAGTTAAAAAATTCCGTTCTTGCGCCAAAAAATCAAGCTTTCCAAACGAAATTATGAGGTCATTGGTCAATACTATTGAGTACATTAAATTCGTAAAATATCAAAAAATGTACTTGAAAAAATCACTAAAAATTGCTGAAAATGGCAAAAAGTTGTTAAGTTTATATTTTCCTGAAAATTTTTAGTCAGAAAAGTGTATCAACCACGAACTAGAACAATATAAAATTTACGAAAAAAGTTATGCATGAAAATTTACTTACATTTCATTGATATTGGTATTGCTGAAAAATCGATAAAAGCTCCCTAAAAAAGGTTAAAACTTCCAAATCTTTTTTGGGCCGTAGAAAATTATTTAGATCGAATTTAGTTGCCATAAAAATGGTTATTAACAATTTCTTTGAGCATTAAGTGCTCAAATTTCAAAACATTGGAACATAATATAATACTGTTGCAGTTAATACCCGAAATCAGTTATTACTAGTTTTAACTAGTCAATTCTAGTTTTTACTAAACTCCTTCGTGAAAACTAGAAGTCACTAGTTGAAACTGGAAATCCCTGCTGTTTTAATGTAGACAGTTGCCAGACAAGAGCCAGGATCGGCTAATGCGGCTTCTAAATTCTAATTCGACAGTGTATTTCTTATCATTTCAAATAATGTTCCCGATCCGAATTTTCTTCTTACTAAGAGGTTTTCTTCAAAATCGACGAAGTTCCAGGCGTCCAGCTCTCCCTTCACACAGCTGCAACAAAAGCTTCTACAGGGTCTGGTCAAGGCTTCGTACGATACTCTTGCGAAAAATCGTGCCTAACGAATAGATGCCTTTGCAAGAGAAAAAGTATACTATACAACTCCAAATGCCACGAAGGCTCAACTTGCTGCAATAAGTAATTTATTAATACTTTAACTTTTTGGTACATTACTACTACATTTGGTAGGTACTAGAAATATACTTCATAGAAAACCTTTCATAAAAACCTTCATAAAAAAATTTTTTTTTCAGTGTTCCTAGTGTTCACTAGTTCAAACTAGTTGTAAAACTAACTTTTAAAGTAAAATCACTTCTTAGAACGGCTTTTCTAACTTTTCACTCGGTTATTCTAGTTTTGCCTAATAAATTTCAGTCAAAACAAGTTCTTACTTTAAAAAAAAAAAATAAATAAATAAAAAATCAGTGACTTCTAGTTCCAGCGGTGAGGGTCCCAGTAAATTCTTGTTCCAACTAGTCACAACTAGTTCTCACGGAGGGGCATAGTGAGAACTAGGATTGACTAGTTAAAACTAGAAATAATTTATTACGGGTAATAACTGTAACAATACAATAATTCGCTCATACGACAATGCTGAAGTGCTGAAACCTTTTTTAAAGGGACAGAGTACTGGACAGCTGTTTTCGTTTTTGACCCGCAGTGAAACGTTTCAAGCTTCAGAATCTCGATATTCACCGAGGTTGATATGTGCGGTGATCAAATAGTGCGGGAATGTGATTATAATTTAGACAGCGAGTTCTGACGAGATGGCCCTGCGGTCTTTGCCAACAGGGACCGCGAGATGGCGTTCAGCGCGAGGGGTCGCATCAAAATTGTATCCGTCACATCAGCAGTCGGAGAAGAACAGGGGTAGTTGGAGGAGGGGGTGGGGGTTGCCTAAACATTTCATTCGGCGACCACTTAGGGTAAATTATATTGATTGAGCGAAACCGGCGGGGCGGGCTTGCTCTCAGAAAATGATCGGGTTTCCTATCGCGCTTTTCGCCCTAAATTATTTACCGGGGCGTTTTCGAACTAATAACCAGGAGAGGCCGCTCTCGTGTTGATTTTGTGTCGGGGGTGAAGTTGATAGCATAATTCCAACCTTCCCCTTTCCCCTCAACCGTTCGCCTTACTGATATTCAGTGTAATGAAGTCCCCCTTTCTCTTATTTTCCAGATGAAATTAAAAATCGTTTGTCGGATCGTTTTCGTAATCGTGTGCCTACACCTTTCGGATATGATTGAAAATCGATGCCTGTTATCTTTTAACTTTCTTGACAACTCGAAGGACCACAGAACAGTTGTTATATAATTAATTAACGAATAAACGTTGGTTCATTCGTTTGCTATTGAATGGAGTTGTATACCTATTGTCATTTTCTGTGAATCGTTAGATGAACATGATGTCAGGATATGTCGGGATGCATGGTTCCTTACCTAATCTGAACCCGATTCGACACTAATCGAAAAATAACGAGTTGTTACTCAGTAATGGATACCTGATTCTTAGGGCCGGTTTCACCAAAGTTTTTAATCAACATTTACTCATTAAACCGAAGATCTTGATTAGATCATTGGATTTTGAAGACGACTTTGACGAGGATGATATGAAGACTTTACAATTCACCGTCTTCGTTACATCAGCAGAGTACAGCGGATTTCAGTCTCAATGAAATCGATTTTCTGAGGAGGTACCGACTTTCAAAAACTACTGTTTTATCAGTCCTTGAACAAATTGATGATAACATCGAATACACAAGTCACGGGTAGGGATATAGGTACATACATGGAATGTACAAATATAGTTGTAAAACAATGTTATAAAATAGCCTATGGCCCGTTACAATTTGAAAGGACACAGTGTGCCTAGATTGAGTCGAAGGCTGTTGTCATTGAAGTAATGGGAGGTACAAACATAAAAGTACCTAGTTATGCAGCGTGACCATAATATATTACGAAACAATTATAACCTGTTTCCTGCGCTTTTTGAGTCGAAATAACTTTAGAATCTCGGCTTTTCAGTGGCTACAGTTATAAAATCCATCGATTACCAACCACTGCTTTTTAAGAGACCGACTCCCGAAATGTCCAACGGAGGCGAACCCGAATCGCGTTTGAATGGAGTATTCCAGTGGTTCTAAATTTCGCGGTTTTTACTTCAAACTCAAATCCAAAACCCTTGAAGGAACCCATATATTATCATCGCTGCACTTCGAAATGGCAGGGCAGTAAAGGACTACCACTACGAGTTTGTAAAACATCATGTTATCAGAATGGATTAAAAAAGATAGAAGCTTCATAGGCCTTTAGAATAAGTAACGAAAGACTTCATTTCTTTCTATGCGAGCGCTTTCGGGGAATGGTATATCCGCTTCCTCAGGATCTGTAATTTATTTAAACAAAAACCAGCATGAATACTTATCATAAAAAACTTGTCCAAAGATTTATGTTGGTCAGAGTATGCAGTGGTTGGAAAGTAGATTGGCAGGCCACAGAGGTGATTTAAAGGCGAAAAGTGAGAAAGTTGGTTTGGATAAATATATCAAGCGTTCAGGTCATGAGGTGGACAGGGAATCAGCTAAAAGCTTGAGAAATGAAAGGGATGGATTTAATAGAAAGGCAATTGAAAACATTCATATACTAAGGAATAAGGGATTGGCAATGAACACAATGCGGCAGATTACGGATCTCAATAATATGTATGCCTCGCTGTTTGTTGAGAGAGAGGAGTGATTTGGGATGGTTTTTCGGGTCTGGGGGCTGTCCATTCTGGTTTGGTGGTGGAGAGAATAGTTTTTGAATACATGGTTCCATGTTGGAGATTCCTAGCAGATAACGTGCTCAAGTTCTGCCACCCACCTGAGCTTCCCTCCAAATGAAGTTGTTGACATTGACATTGAATTTATTCCTGATTACTTGAATAAAAAGTGATTTTGCGTCCCAGTTTTTTCGAAGTTTTCACTGCAGATTCCTGATCGAGGGCTGTACATTATGCCTACATTTATTTTTATTGTTAAGGATTGCATAGTGAATTGAAAAAGTGTATTCCCAAGTAAAGGTTTTTGGTTTCTTGGCTGGAGATGAGGTGGAATGGATAAGTTGGAGGTGTATGATGGGTATTTCAAATGGTTTTTATCGATTGATTTGATAGTGGGTCTTAGGGCGTTTGGTCTTGTATCTAAAAAATACATAACATCAAGTGGCCAATCCTTAGTAAAAATTCAGATTATTTGGACAAATAGTTTGGAATGATTTGTATTGTTAGGTAGTCTGAATCCTCGCAAGCTCACATTACAAAAGTACGTAACATCAAGTAATCAATTCCATAGTAAAAATTCAGATTATTTGGACAAATAGAGCAGAATGATCAATGGTTTGTATAGTTTCGTGGTCTGGATGCTCGCAACTCAAAAATACATAACATGAAGTAGTCAATCCCTCATAAAATGCAGATTACCTAGACAAATATATCAAAATGACATTTTTAATTATGATTTAAAACATTTAGAATAATGACGTTTAAAAATATGTTTCGGGTGTTGAATTCGTATGTAAAAACGCTGCAAATTATTCACAAAGGTTTATTATTTTTTCAATTGAGTATGATCATAGTTTTAGTTGGCTAGCGTACGTCATAAGGCCCGTCCAGACTCCTCGGCGTGTCCTATTTCGAGTTGCCACAACCTATACTTCTATAATTATATACGCATGTATATATTTCTCGATTTGAGCTCCAATCTATTCAAATAGTTATTGCCTTAATAATATCATTATCTAAGCACGTACGAAAAGTCGAGAGGATATGTTATTAAATATGCGTAGGAAAAGCTTTGGTATTAACACACAAATATGACCTTGAAAAAAACATATATTCATGCCTCGAAGGAACGCCGGCGCCGTACCCACCACAAGGTGCCGCGGCGCCGGCGCCTCCTCTCACTCCACCGCCCGCTCACCCCCCCCCCCCCCCCCCCCCCCCCCCCCCCCCCCCCTCACCACCCACCGTGACTCCCTGCCAAGCGTGCCAGGCGTGCGCGCGTAGAAAAACACACTTTTTCGCCCGTTTTTGGCCCATAGCATCTATGCGAGTAAAGCGATCGGGATGGTTAAACGTTAGGACCAACTAGACCCCAAATGGAGTCTATGTGCGAAAGAACGGGTTTTTAAAGTCAATTCTTAGGCCTTTTATGGCCCGGACGGCGGACGGCGAACGGCGGACGGCGAACGGCGGACGGACATTTCAAATTTGGATTCTACGCACCTTGAAACGTAAAGTGACAAAGTTTGAGGGGGGGTTATAAAAATTTTTTGCTACACGATCACTGTTTGGGTTTTAGAATTTTACGCCACTTTTCCTACCTAATTATTTAGTTTTAGCATTTGTTTACTTTTCAACTAACCTGTTGTTGTTATCCATGTTTGATGATCATATTAACTTTGTTGTTGCTTGTTTTTCTTGTTACCATCACTCGTTTCACCCACTAATTGTACGTATTTTGATGAAATCAACTCACTTTCCACTACATGCATGAAAATCAACAGGCAAAATTAATATTCTGAACTTGTGATAACAGAAAAGCTCCCGGCTCAATTCAAAGACAGCCATTGTCGTCTTGCCTTGAAGCTCGATCGTGTATCAACCAATCAGATCGCATTGCTTGGAAAACACCCAGGGTTACCATCATAAATTCATCTCATCTCTGCTTTATTCATATTTATTTGTCACAATTGTCTAAAGCCAGGTTGATCCTAATAATTCATAAATTCCCTAATCAATTAAGTTGGAGTTGTGGATGTCATGCAAGTGTCTCTAAACTGCTGGAATCAACAAAACACACCACTTCATGGATCAAGAGAATCACAGAAACGTAAGGATACATGAATTTCCTGGTGCTGCCAGTGCACTCTGGCGGATTGTCTGCATTCTACTCCCCAATGAAGCAAACTTTATCAGTTCTATTTCCAACCTCCACAAAGAACGTTTTCAAAAGTGTGTGTCTCTCAACCGCCATTGACGCTCCAGTTAAGACGATCAAAATCCTTGAATATCAGTTCAATCTGTGCGCATCCAACCGAAATTCACCTGTATATCGTCGGTGATAGCTTTGTTCGCGCCGGTAAAGTGCTTTTCCCCTCGAAATTACGCGTATTTCCGCGAATTTCCCACTCAGGGAGTCAGCCATCAACCACCTGTTTGCAGCTACCTACCTACAAGGACTCCTGGCCAGGATCCATTCCACTGGAACACCAAATAATAAGGTATCACACTTGATTTCACTTCCTAGAGTTATTTGTATGTGCATTTCACACTCCAACATTACCAACCCCCCTCTATTCAGCTTGCCCCTGCAAGCTTCCAGTAGTAGGTACCTACCTACCCTTTAAGTATCACCTGTGGTGGTACTTCCTGCTACTGATCAACCACTTCATCATATATTTCCCTCATCAACCTTTCATTCTCTAGGAAATAGTGTGTACCTTGGGTGTAGTCTTGGTGAGTTGAGTTCACACAACCCCCCTCCACTCTCTTCTGGACTGACCAGACTCACAACTCTATCAACCATTGCATTTCCCCATTTCTCAAAATTCTTAGCATTCATCATTCCTGAAAGTGCATTCAGTGTTCTACACTGATATCATACAATCACATAGGCTTATTATTGGAAATAATAAACCAAAAACGCTGCAAATTATTTCACAAAGGTTTATTATTTTTTCAATTGAGTATGATCGTAGTTTTAGTTGGCTAGCGTACGTCATAAGGCCCGTCCAGACTCCTCGGCGTGTCCTGCTTCGAGTTGCCACAACCTATACTTCTGTAATTATATACGCATGTTTATATTTCTCGATTTGAGCTCCTATCTATTCAAATAGTTATTGCCTTAATAATATCATTATCTAAGTACGTACGAAAAGTCGAGAGGATATGTTATTAAATATGCGTAGGAAAAGCTTTGGTATTAACACACAAATATGACCTTGAAAAAAACATATTCATGCCTCGAACGAACGCCGGCGCCGTACCCACCACAAGCCGCGGCGCCGGCGCCTCCTCTCCCCCCCCCCCTCTCAACCCCCCTCTCCACCCACCGTGACCCCCTGCCAAGCGTGCCAGGCGTGCTCGCGTCGAAAAAGACACGTTTTTGCCCGTTTTTGACCCATAGTATCTATGCGAGTAAAGCGATCGGGATGGTTAAACGTTAGGACCAACTAGACCCCAAATAGAGTCTATGTGCGAAAGAACGGGTTTTTTAAGTCAATTCTTAGGCCTTTTATGGCCCGGACGGCGGACGGCGAACGGCGGACGGCGAACGGCGGACGGCGGACGGACATTTCAAATTTGGATTCTACGTACCTTGAAACGTAAAGTGACAAAGTTTGAGGGGGGGTTATAAAAATTTTTTGCTACACGATCACATAGGCTTATTATTGGAAATAATAAACCAAAATGCAGTCCCCAGCTCGGAATCGAACCAGGGTTCTTCAACTGAGAAGACCGACTCACTATCCACTACACCACGGGTGACATCAACAACCGGTGAATAATTATAGAACTTAGCTACCCATAAGAAAGCTAATTTCCATTGCCAGCTGACGCAAGTACGAATTCAGGTCCGCAGGGGCGCGCGCATCGGGACATGTTGTGTACCTAGTGTCTGGTCATTTTTTCGGGTGTCCCGGTTCAACCCCACAGATATTTTTATTAAAACTAGGGCCAACTCACCATTCCGCCACCTATCAGCCTGAAAATTTGAAGACGGCTTCGTAGGATGTGAAAGAAGAATGAGTCACTACCCAAAAGCCTCGGAAAAATACCATTTGGGCAGAGCACAAGTAGTTTTCACGACTTTTTAAAAAACTCAAAAACAGCGGCTTCACTACTTCGACTTCACTTCAATAAAAAAGAAAACATCTTGTTTAGTTTTGCACAAGTCTCAACTGATATCAGAGATGCCACTAATAACTTCAACCGCCTGTTTCCATCACCTAGGGGGAGCCCACTGAGTGCTAACTTGCCAAAGTTGCAAATGTCCCACTTCACCCCACTGGTCCCGCTTTACCCCACATTACCCTATAGCGAATGAATGGATGTAAAGCAGGAGCAAATGGTAAGGTTTCATAATGACTTTCATCGTGTTGAACTGGCTAGTAAATGGATAAATAACGCACACATTATCAATATTTTATCAAGAATACTTATGATTTAAGGATTAAGGAAGACTTAGCACACACACAGAACCAGCTGATCTACCTTGCACACACACAGAACCAGCTGATGTATCTTCATCAAACATCCCCTAGAATCATTAATAAGCTTGTATCCGACCAGGTAGGGTGTCATTGTCCCACCAGGGAAGATTAGGTCGTTTATCAGACTTTTTTCTGGTAACCTTTCATCCGGGGGGAACGTTTTGTTTTGAATATAATAAAATAATGCAAGAGCATACCTAACGAAGCAACCTCGAATGAGTAATTGCAGATAGCGACGGGAAGTGCAAATTAATGCGGTACCAACTGAGGGGTCAACTAGGTGACGAACGGCAGGGCTCGAATGCGGGCGCGAAGAGGTTAAAAACCAGAAGTAAATGCACTATAGATGTTAATTTTTCAGGCTCCCAGGAATCCCTCGTTACAATGGTGTTGAAACCCCTTTAGGATTATTGGACAATACAACTGGAAGGACCACATCGGACAAGTAATCGGGATTAATTCATTAAGAGCTCCGCTGGGTTATCCCGCTGTGAAAGCCTCTAACTCTTTGGTCCTTCTCGAGGAAAGATTAATTATAGAGCGGGAAAGAGGATGTCCTAATTGCGGTCAAGTCCGCTTTCCCGGACCGGCCCCTGAAGGGAAACCCCAATCAAAGGGCACCGCAATGGAATCTTCAGCCCTTTCCACGATTAAAAGCTCAGCTTTCCAGGAGAATACTTTGGCTCATTTGGCCCTTCGCTCCAATTTCTCGCGACCCCCTCAAGTTGAATTGGTCAATTAGGTGGCATCGGAGGGGCCACTTTGACTTTGATGTGGCATCTGTCCGCCCTCATAAAAGGGTCGTTTTATCAGTTGGGAAATAGAATTATTTCAAGGATGATTGAAATCTCCAGGCTGCCGCGAAGAGTGACATACCGCTGGCAATTTTCTCTGGCATATACGGTAATATGTGCCATTTCTTTTCCGATTTGGATTGTTACCCAATCGCCAGTGCCCTTTAAATAACATGTTTCGCCAGATCCAGTGTTGAATGCTATAATATTTTAGTATTATTTTGAAGAAAAAAAAATAATCCGGTGATGCAGCATGACCATTCAATTTGATTCAATTGTGGGAGCCCGATCTAATTGGGAGGACCAGTGACTTACGTCTAAGCCTAAAAAGGCCCACGTCCTATCTTCCTTTAGCATGACCATTACCATTTGAGCAAAACTTAGTTTTTTTTCGTTGTATATTAGTTTTTATTTGTGTAATGTTAATTATTCAATTATAACAAAAACATTGTCTAGACAATAATCTGGAATCAAACCAATCGAAGGATTTTTAAAAAAAATTTCTGGGCACCGCAATGTCTACTGGTTAATGAACCGAAATTTCTCAACCGAATTCTACTCAATATTTTTATCATGAGCTGGTACAAATTGGATAGATAATGGCTAACCAGCTCAATAGGCTCTGAGATGGTGAACATTTGATATACAGTCAGTAGGGAGCATTCTTCTCCTATTTTCGATTATCTGAATGACCAGTGAATTTTCAACTGACACCACGGTTTATTATGGAAGATAATATTTGAAATATAAGCTTTTCTTGGCTCTTCCTAATGAGAGAAATCCTAATGTCGCAAATTTCATTTTAACTCGAATGATACATTAATGGTAGATAAAAGAATGTACCTACTAGGTATAATATGAAGGTGTGTTATTTATATACAAATTATGCCAGCAATCGCAAACAACTCTCGCAACCAAAGAAGTACTTCGGTAAACTATGGGCATATGCCTACTAGTTCCTTTAGTTAATTTTTCTTTTGATACGATTTTCCAACTTCGACAAACAATCCATCAGCACACCATGAATCGTGGAATACTTTTTCTGCAACGCCTCCTTCAATAGTGATAGTGTCTAACTATAGCGAGCAAAGAATCATTCAATCAAGGTGACCCAAACGGAAAAAACCGACGCAACAGATCTTGTCCATTTTTCACTCTCGCGTTCTCCCTGAAAAGACCAAGACCGTAGTGGCAGGTCAAACAAAAGCTCTGGTCAGAGAGCAGGGTCACAGTCATAAATTCAGTAAGAGAGCAGCTTTTTTGTCTTCCATCCTCCCTTCAGCTCTACCCCCCTTTTTTTGTATGATTTATGCCTGTGGGAAAATAGCAACCTGGCGACGGAAGCGCGTCCTTGCGGACAAGTCGGTAATTGAATGCGGGGTAATGATGATGACGGCGATGACACGCGATTAGCCTTCACGCTATGGGGTGACCGTTATCGGGCATCAAGGACGATGTTACCCTCTCTCAAAAACAGTGAAATCTCCCACTCGTTGAAATTATAAGGTATTTTCCTACCATCCTATTCAGAACATTGTCGTAGTGGGTACTCGTTCTACGAAAATAGTATTACTGTGCGAATCTCAGGTGTTTCTCTCCCGGTCTTCAGGTCAACAGGACTTGACTTCTATTCCAATTTTGTGATTTTTAAAGAAGCCTCATAATAGAGGAAACAGATAATGTAGAAACTATCGATAACATAATAATGTAGAAGCTAACATAATAATAACATAATAACGTAGAAGATATCGAAAAAGACCAGGATCCTGAATCTGATGATTCTTCTTTATACGTTGGAGGAATTGGGGAAATTAGCACGAATTTAGACAGTGGAAGAGATTTTTATGAGATGGTTCAAATAGAAGGAAAATCAGTGAAATGCAAAATTGGCTTGGTTACTCACTGTAATATATTAACAAAGTATACTTTCTAGCCCAAAACAATTTTTTACAATAATGATAAATCTTGATCTTTATACAACAACAGAAGTTCAGTTTTTAGGTATTTAGTTGATCATAAAATGTTTATATTAAGACTTTTCTGTTTGCTTTCAAAGACATCAAATCCTGCACGTCATCAGCCGTGAACGACAGTGGATAGTGAATTGACATCATGGTCAAATGAGAAAGGCGTTCGTTACCCATCTTATTTCTTAGGTATTTTTCTAATCTTAATTTCTAAGGTACTACAGGATCCCGTAACGTTAAAGTTAGGAAGACATCTAGGAATATTCTCCCCGTAGGATATTGTAAGGAGTGTGGGGCGGAATACAGAACCCCGCGAATAGGACGCACATAGGATAGATAAATTTCCTCTAGACTGCAAGATCCCATGAAGTAAATTTATGAATTTTCTAATCCCGGAACGGATGGTGATGTTTTGTGTGAATTTCCGCTCCGTAAAAAAATCGATTTTCGAAGCGTTAAATCGCGTTTTTTTTTTTGTTTTTTTTTTTTAAATAACAAAAAAACCGATGGAAAACGTACCAGACAGGTTCACACTACCAGTCATACTTCTTCAAATTCCTATTCCGAAGTTGAGTGCCAAATTCTGTCTCATTCACTCATTCCAAAAAGGTTAACTTAATTATTGTTATTGTTGTGATATCGGCTCAGTAACATGGATGATACCTTGGTGAATAGTCAAAGAGACAATGCAACCCAACTTCCCCATTGTTCTAGAGGCTTTACAAGAAGAAAACTCACTCTACATATACGCTCCAGACATCCAAATATTGCGAACCTGAATACCAACCGTGGTACTCAAAGTATGATATCAATACCAAATGCTGATCCTATTCAGAACTATTTCATAAGAGGCTTCGGGGACGGGATGTTAAATTCTCCAGGAGGATGGACCACATCAAGATGGGACATGCTGTAGCAGAGAGCGATGCCTCTGCAAGGAAAGCAGTAAGAGTTACCTCAGGGAGCGGTCGGCGTGTCACTCTTCGCTGATGAAGTGAAAGGGCTAGCCGAGGGAATACGAGATTTAGAGAGAATTTTCTTCCTCTGTAGTACTGTCCTCCAGAGAGAGAAAGGAATCTCTTCAGGGGAAGATTTCAGAAGGCTTCTGAGCACCATAATAAAAATGTGGAGTGCTGAAAGGTATGAAGAGTTGCTACACGGCATGGCTTGCACGGGTCGTTCAGCTAGAGGCGTTGATCTGTCTTTAAGGTCATATACATGACCCATGTCCGTATACCGAAATATCCAACTTCTTATCTCAGGAATCTTACCTCTACGTATTGGAGCTATTAGCAGAACCTATGAGTATTATAAAAATAATTTCTGAAAAATTTCACATCACACGAATATTCTCTGTCGGTAGTTCGTGCTAGTGAAATAATAGATACTACCCTAACTATGAATAATTTTTTAATTAATCAAAAAATTTCGGGGGGGGGGGGGGGGGTCCGGACCCCACGGACCCCCCCTCTGGCTACGTGCCTGTTACTAGCCCTCCTGAAATTGAGAAATACCCCTATTGACCGTCGAATACCATCTCCAGCAGAGTTACTACAACAGAAATAGAAAAGCAGCTGAATCAGAAAGCATATTACGACAACTGCAACAAACACCTTCCGCAGCTTTGCCCATCAGATACGAAAGTATTTGTTGGCAACCACAAAATCACAACAAAAGTGGTACCAGCAATATTTCTGGATGAAGCAGATCGATCTTGATCGCTATAAATTGGTGCATTTGTCGCCGATTCCTTTCTACAATTCTCTTACAGGTTGTTGCTGCTTTGTACGAGTTCTTTCTCTGAGCCTCGGTCAGGAATGTACACCTCTAGATCCGCACAAAGTACTGCGTGAGAAGAGAACTAGCCAGCTTGATGATTATGTTTAAACAACTTTTCAATATTTATTCTAAGTGACGGGGATGTCGTAGTAGGTACTCGTTTCACGGGAATATTATTACTGTACGAATGTCAGGTGATTCTCTCCCGGTCTAGAAGTCAACAGGACTTGATTTATATTCCAACTAGCGGGTTACCCGTGCGTTGAACGTACCCACCAAAAAATCAAGCTTTCCACACGAAAGGATGAGTTCGTTGGACAGCACTTGTTGATCACATTAAATTGGTCAAATTTCAAAAAATGTGCTGAAAAAATCACTAAAAATCCTAAAAATTGTTAAATTCATAATTTTTAGCCGAATATTGCTCAATTGTAGTTTATCAAATATCTAATAGAACAATTAAAAACGTATGAACAAAATTATACTGAAAATTTGTTAATGAAAATTTATATATGTGTCATTCCAGACGGTAATTCTCCATAGGATTGAAATGGAAATTCAGTATATATATATATATATATATATATATATATATATATA
This sequence comes from Adelphocoris suturalis, assembly GCA_030762985.1. Lineage (NCBI taxonomy): Eukaryota > Metazoa > Arthropoda > Insecta > Hemiptera > Miridae > Adelphocoris > Adelphocoris suturalis. The sequence continues at coordinate 114,347,215 of CM061042.1, forward strand.
TATATATATATATATATACGACGATAACTCTCCTTAGGATAGGATTAAAATTCCGTTCTTGCGCCAAAAAATCAAGCTTTCCACACGAAAGGATGAGTTCGTTGGCCAGCGCTTTTTGGGCACATTAAATTGGTTAAATTTTAAAAAATGTGCTAAAAAATCACTAAAAATGGCTAAAAATTGTTAAATTCATAATTTTCAGCCGAATATTGCTGAAATACAGTTTATCAAATAACTAATAGAACAATTAAAAATTTATGTACAAAATTATACTGAAAATTTGTGTATGAATTCGTATATGATAATGTACGTATATATATATGTGTCATTCCAGACGATAATTCCCCTTAGGATTGAGATAAAAATTCGGTTTCCGTTCTTGCGCCAAAAAATCAAGCTTTCCATACGAAAGGATGAGTTCGTTGGCCAGCACTTTTTGGGCACATTAAATTGGTCAAATTTAAAAAAATGTGCTGAAAAAACCACTAAAAATGGCTAAAAACGGCTAAAAAATTTTAAATTCATAAATTTTAGCCGAATATTGCTCAAATAAAGTTTATCAGATATCTAATAGAACAATTGAAAATGTATGTACAAAATTATACTGAAAATGTATATATGTGTTGTCATTCCAAGCAATAATTCCTTAGGATTGAGATGAAAATTCAGTTTTCGTTCTTGCGCCAAAAAATCAAGCTATCCATAAAAAAGGATGAGTTCGTTGGCCAGCACTTTTTGGGCACATTAAATATTGGTCAAATTTCAAAAAATGTGCTGAAAAAAATCACTGAAAATTGCTAAAAACGGCTAAAAATTTATAATTTTTAGCCGAATATTGCTCAAATAAAGTTTATCAAATATCTAATAGAGCAATTAAAAATCTATGTACACAATTATACTGAAAAATTTACTTAAAGTCCTTAAAATTTGCTATAGAATCGATAAAAACTTTTAAGAAAACGAAAAATCCAAAAGCTTTTTTTGAATAACAGATTACTGTTTAGAATACGTTATTAGCCATAACAATAATGGTTAACATTTTCTTCGCGCTCATAAAGCTCAAATTTTCAAACAATTTAACATAACATAATATGAAAACTTACGAAAATTCGCTCATACGACAATGACTGCATGACTGAAACTTTTTATCTCAAAACGTCAAAAAACGGAGTTACTCCCTTTTTCTATGCCTATCCCTCCAATAGAGGACTGACATACGTAGATCACACCGGAAAGAGATGACATTCATGTCCTCACGATTTCTTAGTTCTACAAGCAAACTAACGATTTTGCTAATGCAAATATATAGACATGGTTCACTTACGGTATATTAAGTTGCGTCGTAAGGCATTTGCGAAAGAGAACTTTTTGGGCTGTCCATTTCTTGCTCGAAAATGAAAGGAAACTTGAAGGCAAAACCAGCCGGCGCTTCAAAGATGGCATATTCCCCTGATTTACATAATATGCTCCCAGGGAACCCTGTCCCCAAGTTTGTGCAGCCTTTGATGGGAAAAACCCTGTGGCCCGAGGGGGAGGAGCCGCTATTTACATTCCAAAGGGAATGTCGTCTTTCTAATCTCCCTAAGCGATTCGTTTCTAAATCAATACACTTTTACTTTGGGAAGCCTCAACTTTGCGGGTGACGGCGGGGTGGTGTCCTGAGATGGGGAAAAGGCTTCAGACTCTAAGCATCCTTTTTTTTCGGAAGGAAGGAGATGATGGAGAGGGAAAGGAGAAGTTCTACAAAGAAGAATCTATTAGTGAAAGAAGTAGGTAGGCAGTTTCCGTCAAACGAGGTCGACTTAGTTCAAGTTAAGACGGAAAAGATAATCTCGATTGTGACACTAACCATGCCATGATAGGAACGAAACGCATCTCTCCTGCTTTTTACTTTCCTTACTTGACCAAAAAGTTCAAAAGTGTATAATAATTAATGAATTCTAATAAAAAAATATAATAGAAAAATTTGGAACTCAACCAGAAGGGTCTAACATTTGAACTTATACCTACACATTTCATGAAATGTATGGATGTATGTGTGTGTCAGGGTGTTCTAGGAGTAACAGGATAGTAGTTACGTTTTGCGTCAGTCCGAATAAAACTTAGAACCTGTATCATGAGGTGCAGCTGTGGAGTCATGGTAGCAGCATTTTACGTCATGATGCGGTTGCCAAACCGATAGGGTGCTTTGTCACCAAGCATCTGAGATGGAGGAGAGAGAGAGAGAGAGAGAGAGAGAGAGAGAGAGAGAGAGAGAGAGAGAGAGAGAGAGAGAGAGAGAGAGAGAGAGAGAGAGAGAGAGAGCCTGTATCATATGTCGAGTGACCAATTAATAATAATAATAGTAATAATAATTCATTTATTTGTAAAGGCCGGATTGGCAATACAATTTTCAACAATTTCAATAAAATTTAAACAACCTACAGCTAAAGTTCGGAAAAAAATAAAAACGAGGCAAAAAACACGCCCGGTAAAAAGAAAACATCAAGGACCAAAGCCCTAATGAAAAAAGTCCGTTACAGTATGAAGTTCTGCGTTCAACAGCTTCTCCCTGACCGTAGCGATGAACTTCTTTTCAGGAAGAGAACTCAGTTCGTTGGGAAGGTGATTAAAAAACCTGGCACCCGACTGCAAAGGACTCGTATCCCTTGTGACACTGAGACGTGATACTGGAAGAAATAAGTCGTCTCTCTTCCTGGTATCATAGGTGTGCAGATCTCGCCGCCGTTCCATTTGACCCAGATTGCTTCTTACGAATTGGAGACAGCTCAGAACAGTGAGGATTTCCAGGGTGCGAAAGCTTCCACAGCAATTCTGACTCCGGGATAGCCCACAAATACTTCTGATAACCCTCTTCGATTGAATGAAGACCTCACCCGCATGACACGAATTGTCCCATACCAAAACTCCATATGAAACCCTGCTTGCAAAGCAGGCAAAATATACAGTCCGAAGGACATCCGGTGACACAGAGCCCAGTGCAAGAAGCGTTGGTTCTGCCTGCCACAATCCTGGATGCCCGAGTTGTCAGTGGCAGTGTGGACATGAAACAGAATTGGCGGGCTATGGGGTCGTTTATCAATCACAGATAAAGCCTAGGCAAACTCTGGGCAACTAGCGGCCTCTGTTAACTTCTCGTTGGCTGTTTATCAACTCACATTTACCTGCAATATACCGCTATTGGCTTGGTATCCTTAACTGAGACTCATCTCCCTCAGTTAGCGATTTATCTGATGGGTTACGTTTTGTAGAGAGGTTATAATGTGTAGTAATAATAATATATATTATTTACAGTAATATAAAATCATATTACATAAATTCATAATTTACAACGAAGTTGCCTTTATTGATTCCGATTTTTTGGATGAGGAAATCGTTCAACTTCTAAAATAAGAACGAAGACCTTAAATACGGTTCGTCCACGTCCGAATTATTTTAATTTACTCGATGATGTCGATTTTCACACCCGTTTCCGACTCTATCGAATGAAACGACGATGTTTGTGCTGGAGTTGACTGTGGGGAAATTGGAATCCCACAGTGACAGAAACAACACCATATCGACGATCACAAAACTTCTCCTTACGCTCAGATGCTATGGCCTTACGGTCAGTTCCTACATAATAATATAGCATAAAATGACAATCGAGATCCCTTGCCATCGGAGATGAAACCGGAAGAACAGGAGTGTTGTTGTTGTGTTCTTCTATACTTATCTACTTTTTACCCATGGACGTCACGAAGGACTTAAATACCAGTGTTGTAAGGCTGTTTTGTGGGGAAATCATTGTTGTAGTAGGGGTACCCCTTTTTCCCACAGACGAAGTGATCTGAGCAGTTAATCTGTAGGTCCTGGGGGCATAAAGTTGATTCCTAAACGCCCTACCAAATTTGTTCGGTAGGTTGCGGTAACCTCTAGGTATCTGCCTGAGGTTTTTCGAGAAGTTACCATTGTAATCGATGAACAGGCTCTAAGAGAAGTAAACGTATGCCAGAAATGGCCAGCTGCAAGCAATATCGAAGCTGAAAGTGGCGGGTTATTGGTAGGTTTCCATTGGACGGGGCGGATTTGTGTGTGATTTGGGTATTCTATTTTGCAAAACCTAACATTCGGTAGCCGTATAGATTTGATAACTAGTAAGGCACTGAGACTACTGGGGTTTGCAAGCAACTTTACTAATGCACAGGCCATTGCATTGCTGTACAAGTCTCTTATTCGCCCTATATTAGAATATGCATCGGTGGTAGGTCACCTTAATATACAGTGTACAAGGACTAAATCGGAAGGGTACAACGCAAATTTTCACGTTACTTAGCTTCCAAGCTTGGGGTACCTGTCGTAGTAGTTTATTTTAGCAATGGCTCCAAAATTGTTAAAATCAAAATTGTTAAAATCAAATTTGTTTTCCTTCCTTTCCGACTGCTATGGTTTGGCCTCACATGAGCAGAGTTGAGTTATAGCTGATCTTGTATTTTCCATAGGCTGGTCAACTGTTCCCTTCAATATTCTACCCTGCTTATAAAAAAATATTCGAAAATAGAGATCACGAAGAATTTGGGAAAAAAGTCACACATACGCACGCAAACACACACCTATGGTTTTTTTTATGGATTCGGTCTTAGAATGGTCTAAAACGGATTTGTACACGGTTATTTTATTTTATTTTATTTTTAATTTTTCTCATGCATGGTTTGTCCCACACTCACTGAACTAATTCCAATAGGTCGTCCCTCTATTGGCAAAGCCAAGCTCAGACGGTCGTCCTGGAAAGTTCTCCTTTCATTCAATTACCCACAAGAATCATTTCCAAGTAACAATTCGTTTAATATGCTCTTAGAACTGGAAAATGCTACGTCCCAATGACTCAACCGAATAGCTTACCAATAAATAGTTGAAACCAAACCCAATGGGACCCTGCAACTCTCTGTAACAAAACGGGGCTCGGTAAGAATTTCATTAAGACGCTCGAGATGACCTCAAGCGAAGCTCCCCCGCTCCCGCCACTTTTAATACGGTAGATTTAATTAAATGTTCAGGCCTTCAGGTCTCCAGGAGCGTTTGATTTATAAGAGTGGTTTCATTAGTGTAACCCCGGACCTGGGGGTTCTGATTAGGTGAAGTGAAACTGCTTGGAAAAGGAGACCTGCACTGGATTAGACTTTAGTAGGCCCCCTCGGACTTTCCAGTCAAAACCTAGGTTTTTTGTTTCTTTTTGTTTTAGCAATCTCATCTCTTTTTTGGGGCTGGGTAGGTTCAAACTTTCAAAAATCCGTATCCAAGTTTTATTGAAGTGTAAACTTCTATAGGCGCACCGCGTGAAAAAATTTAGCGGGGTGTGAATACGATTTTACCGTCACGTTTTTGACATGGATATATCTTTGCTCTGGGGGGTCAACCAAAAATTTCCGTGTTCAGTGTTTTTCACGTACAACCCAGCCGTTGCTAGGGGAATGGAACTTCCGCAGTTTTCATCGCACAAAAATCGTTCGCCACTCGTTGGAAAGCGCTTGATTTATGTGATAAATGTTAAAAGCTACTAATTTCCCCCCTCCTTACGTACCTGGCTACATTCCTAAACTAAGTTGATTGGACTATAAACAATTTTAATAAGCCGGTTACAATATTCTTAACGTAAAGCAATAGCTACTCCACTCCATAGGAAACATTTTCATCCTCTTGACAACAGTCGAGGACAAGTCGAGGACAACCGTTATGAAATCCCCAATCAAAGACATATATCCATGTAACATGGTATCTGATTGTAAAGCGGATAGTGGAACTCGTTTACGAGTTTAATATGGGTTTACAGATGTGCCACACCCAACTTGTTTTCCGTCACGCTGTTTTGACAACCAAGCCGTTGCTGAGGGAATGAAACTTCTTCTTCTCCACTCGTTGGAAAGCTCTCGATTTATCACGCATTTCTTTCGTACTTGTACTTCTATTCATGTCGTAGTTTTATATTTATTTATGTTATAAATGGATATAGTAAACAATGCCGCTTGTTTTGTTGTCACTTGGTTGAGAAGTTAATCTTGCTTATAGAAATTGTAGACGCGCACCATAACAGAAAATTACCTACACAAAATTGAGTCAAGAACATTTATCTCTTATTTCAGTTACCATGAGCCAATAATTTTTTTTTCTAGAGTCGTCAGATGATTGTAATAATGATAACACTATTGTTGACGGTTAATGAATAAAGAATAAAATAATAATGTAAACAGAAAATATAGAAACAATGTTGTGTCTAGTTTTTGTGTAAGAAAAGTTTAATAATGATTGAATAAAAATTTTGTATACTTTGAAATTGGTCTTTACAAGATTTTTTCGGCAACCAAAATCATTTCCATAATATATTTTATATTTATTATATTTATTTTTATTTAATAGAGGAACATCTTTAGAACATTTTGAAAGCAAAAAAATGACCCCCCTCCCCCCCACTCACAAGGGACTGGTGGGGGGACTCCAGACCCACTTATTCTTTCACCTTGAGCACCAGCTAAACAATGGAGGAACGTAGAACATTTAAAAGTTCAGCTTCGCAGGTGGAATAGCAATGAACTCAACTCCGGATCTCACTTAGCTGATGTGGAGGGCTCTAGACCTCATGACTCATTTCTAAACGTTCCAAGGGCTCTCGGTATTTCAAATTTTAGCTTCATAGGTTGAATAGCAAAGAGATTACCTCCGTTGCTCACTCAGCTGATCTACGGGGCCTCAGACTTTATAATTTATTTCTTGATGCTCCATGAGGCCACCATTTCAAATTGAATAGCGAAGAACTGGTGGAATAGCTGGTCTGGGTGGCTCCAGACTTTATGATTAAATTTTTAGACGCCCCAAGGGGCCTCTATTTAAAATTTTAGCTTCATGGGTTGAATAGTACATAAATAAAATCCGGGCTTCACCCAGCTGATCTAGTGAGTTCCGGACTTTACGATTCGTTTCTAGACGCCCCAAGGGGTCTTCGGTTCAAATTTATTTCTTCAGTTCAAATCTCAGCTACGGATCTTACTCAGCTGATCTTATTAAATATTATTATTCTATAATTTTTTCGTCTTCCCAATTCCGTGACGCACTAGCCATTCGGTACGGTTGGGAACCAAGAGGGTTGCCAGTATGGTGCGACGGATGCGGGAGTCCCATGGACATGAACCGCGCCCTCAATTGTATGAAGGGCGGCCTGATCAAACAGGGACACGACCTGGTTCGGGACGAATGCGCCAAAATAGCAAGCCTCGCATGGAACGGTGTTGTCACAGAACCAGTTCTTCGTGAAAGTGCTGATGGCAGCCCCGGTTTGGTGGCAGACATGAAGGTTCATGGTGTGTGGGACCGTGAGAGACCTGCGTTTTTTGATACCCGCGTTACAAACGCTGACGCAGTCTCTTACACTTCCATGGACTGGCCAACCATCTCTCGCCATGTTGCCCAAGCCAAGCATGCGAAATACGACAGAATAGCCGATGATCTGAGAGGGTCTTTCACGCCACTCGTAATTTCATGCAATGGAGCATTGCATAAAGAGTATGACGCTTTTCTCAAGAATGCCTCCCTACGCCTTGCCAACAAATGGTCCAAATCCTACGCTCAAGTGATGATGTGGACGCGAGTGAAAACTCAATTCTCCGTCCATCGAGCGGTTTCCATGAGGCTAAGAAGCCCAAGGAAACAAGTCCGAGGACTCGGACTAGAGGACAGAGCAGCTATTTGGCTCCCACAAGACTAACTCCTCACACATTTACGCTCGCTTGCTCGCAAAAAAAAAAAAAAAAAAAAAAAAAAACACTGGCATACTTAAATCAATTTCAATTTTTGGCAAACTTTTGGCATACCAATTTGAACTTTTGGCAACTCATTTTGAACTTTCGGCAAATCCATTACGTTTCGACAACCTGGAGTCCTTGTCCACCTTCATTCCTTCTACAATGTTCAATAAAGTGTTTTTTCTCTCTCTTATTAATCTATAATAATATAATGCCGCGTCTATGCGATCAACACAAGAAGTGAGAACTTTTATTTAGTAACACTCAAAGAGAAGTAATTAACATATTTACATATTTACAAGTTCAACATAATTAACTAGAAACGTTGGCTCGTTCCAATACAAGCACGCACTTCATTTTCCAAGCCAGCCTCTTCCATGCAAGAGTTGTGCTTGCTATTAGTCAGAGCTTTTGTGAGAAAATCTGCAACCAAAATTTCTGCTCCCAGATAGACAATCTGAATTTGTCCCTTTTCCATATGTCGCTTCAAGAACTGATTTCTTATACAATATGTTTTGTTTGAGATCGATAAGCTGGGTTGATAATGTGAGCCTGCGTCCCTGGCTGTCATTGAACAGGCGAATAGGCTTTTTGACCTCGTATCCGATTTCACTAAAAAATATTGCCTATTTTACGCCTTCTGAGAGACTCATAAATTCAGCTTCGACGCTGGACAAGGCAACCGTTCTTTGCTTCTTCAATGGCCAAGATTGTATTTGCCCCTGACAGCTTGAATATCTACTAAACGAATGACGATCGATTCTGCAGTTACCCCCGTCGGCGTCAGAATAACCACCCAACTCGTTATCAATTTCAGTCTACTCTCTTGGTCAGCTTTTTATCCATTGACCCCTTCAAATACCGAAGGATTCTTTTCGCTGCTTTCCAATGGGTTTCTGAGTAGCAGTTATTGAATTGACTTAAATATGTCACAGCATAGTTGATGTTAATTCGTGCACCCAAAGTCAAATACATAAGAGATCTTATCAGATTCCTAAACGGAAACTTTTCAGATCACTCTCACTAACGTTTGCGGGTTCAAAAATTGGACTTCTGCAGTTGTAGATGCTGAAGACATCCTTCAGAAAAAGATCATCCAAAAACCGGAAAGACAAAGGAGGGAGCCTATGATCCAAGAGGATTGAAGAAATTTCTCAAGGACATGGCATGAAGTAATGTGTTCAACAGTTTTTCAGGCTAAGCTCCATCGTGGGAAAAGGAAGATGGTGGCGTTTAAATCCAATATTACTCAAAATGGAGTTTCGTATTACACGTAGGTACCTTACGAAATCCGGTTTTCACCTCAGGATCTCTAAACTTTCCTCGTTTCCCCACGAAAGAATAAACAAATTAAGAAACCATCGGATTATACCCCGAAGACGGCGAAAACTGCGCCGAGACCATACGTTTGTAGTCAATTTTACTTCTACTTAGCTAATAAGGGGAGAAAACTGAAAAAAACTGTGTTTCAATGTTGAAAAACATTATTTTTCCAATGAAATCGATGGTTTTCTTGAAAAATTACCCTCTATGAAAATACGAGTTTGTGGTCGGCTTCTACTTTTTTTTTACGCTGAATCGAATGGTAACACTTGCATATTTCCCAAACCCGGTTATAACCGAATTTTACACTTTAGCTAACTAGTTTCACCCCTAAAAACACATAAAATTTATCTTACCAAATGAACTCAAATTTGTGAGTTGAAGTGTTCAACTTGGTTATAACGGGATTTGGAAGATATGCAAATGTTACTATTCGATTCGGTGTAAAACAATACGCAAAAAACCGACCCCAAACTCGTATTTTCATAGAAAGCCATTTTTCAAGACGACCCGCAATTTCATTAAAAAAACAATATTTTTCATAATTAAAATACGGTTTTCTCCTAGAGTTAGCAAAGTAAAAGTTAAATAGACTACACCTCTGGAAAGATGAGATTTTGGCGCAGTTTTTTCCGTCTCTGAGAGTAAAATTTGATGGAAGACTTTCGAGCTATAGCGCTCCGAATTTTGACAGAATTCTTGAGGTTTGTCGAATTCCAACTTTCAGACGGATTTTTCTCCCATTAAACTTAGAAAAAGCTTAAAGCTTGAACATTTTTGATTCGGTATAAGAGTGGTAGGAAATTTAACGCTCTTTCCAAAGATGTATTCATTTTTTTTATTTTCATTGTCACTTGAGGGAATTTATTTTAGTGATATTTGGTGATTTTTTCGTGTTTTCAACCTCAAGTCGGCTATAACACCCTTTCATAATGAGTAAATTCAAATTTGAGGATACTGTTGAAAATACCGTTAAATTTCCTATTGGATAGGCTACCCAACGTGTGAAAATATATGGATTTAACAGTCTCAAATTCACACCAAAGTGAAAAAAAAAAGTTTTTCCTACAGTTTAACCTCACAAGTTTCATCCAAGTCTTTGTAGTCAATTGGGAGAAAAGTCGAAGAAAACAATGTATTATTGAGTAATGGATGCATTACAGGATTATGCTTGAGTTTTACATGATTTTGGCGAGAATCGCTATTCACAGCGTTATTTTACTTAATGTATCAAAATTGGATTGCAAAAATTAACATTTTTGAAGCTCATTATTAGATTATATACGTTATATCGTGGTTATTACAGCTGAAACGCCTTTTCTCACTCACTTCACATCCATATCAAAATAAAATAAAACCACCTAACTATTTTCGTTCCCTTGCATAACTCTCTTTTGAGGTTAATAGAACTAGGAAAGAACGAAATCCTCACATTTGGCTTGAATTTCAACAATTACTTGTTAATTCCTAGTTCTGAACAATTGAAGATAAATGCCGTTAACAGGTAGGTACAGAACTGACGGTAAGAGAGGGTAATGCTGGTGAACCTTACTGTCCCATGAGTCCTTGACAAAATGAGTTTAGAACCGCTCAGGAAATCGTATTCAGTAGTAGGACATCGTCTCTTGCAATATTCATTCAAGTCCATCGAACTCAGGAAGTAACTATCCTTTAGGCTCTCTCCCCAACGGCTGTTTTCCTTGAAATGTTTAAAAGAGGAGTCTGAATAAGTCAAGTAGACCCTCCGCAAGGAAGGACTTTCCAGGTTCAATCCCTGGAGCACGCGAACAAATAAATCCCTCAGGACAAATTAGATTTCGCTCCGAATTTATCGGCGGAGGCGGTCAAGTGTTAACTGCCGACGGCCATGCGACTCCTTAGAGGTTTTTCCGACTGGAATTATTTAGTAGTTCGGGTGGAAGGAAAACGGAGAAGAAGCAGTGACGGAAAAATTAACTGGGCCCAAGAGGCCGGTCCTCGGTGTTCGTGGTCAGAGTGCTTCTCGTCTTCAATTTTACAAAGTCGGACGGAAGAAATAATTTACACTTTCGGTCAACGCAGTTCTACGGTTTCGACCTTCAATATCAATAAATAGAAAACCGTTGAAGAAGAGTAAATAATTATAAATATTAATATTTCTGGAAGAGTACAGTAAGTAGATAGATGTGGAGGACCTAGGCGTTAGCCTTGTGGTTTATAAATTCCAATAGAGCCCTTTGAGTGTTTCGACATCGTTCGGTATAACCCTTTTTGACATTTTAATGTTTTTACTTTGGCACACAAACTTGAAAAGAGTTAGGTACTAAAAAGCTACACGTATCATTTAAGATTTTCGCTTACAGCCGATTCGTGGCTACGGAAATTCGTCTTTGCCATTCTTCATCGTACAAAAACTGTTCACCTTTCGTTGTAATCGTGTGGTTTTTTGACTTAGGCTGAATAAATCCGGAAGGCACTATCGTTGCAGACCTCGAAACTGATAATGTATTTTTTACTATTTTGTATTAATATATTTTGTACTATTTTTACTATTTCCTATCAAGTAAATAAAAAAATACAAATTTAGTCCTAAGCACTAAATATTGACAGAACATAGAACATGCCCCTTGGGAGAACAGGATAGAATTTAGGTCACTAAGCTGAGCAGGAAAGAACCCATAATTTCAATCGTCTCTTAATGTTCCAGAGAGTCTCCCTATCAAATTTCCAAGATCCAAATTTAATCCAAGTTTCTTTCCAGTCTAATAGTGGTTGCAATCATGTTTACAAAATTAACTGAGCAGGATCACCTGTATGTATACAATTCTTCATCAGACAACCACGCTGGTGTCTGATTGTTGACTGGCGAACAATTTCTTTTCGATTATAAATGCCTAAGATACAGTTCCTTAGCAACGATTTGGATGTAAGCGATATTCATCAGAAAATCAAAAGTAACGCTTCTCAGTAACGTAACACTTTTCGATTCTATGTGCCAAAGGAAAGACATAAAATGTCAAAACTGTATTATTTAACTGAGTTTATCTACAAAATACCTAAAATATGTACGATACCAATCTCTAAATCTTCGTATACAATTTTTTCTACTAACATATTTTAGAAAAACTTACTCGTACTTGAACGATTGCGGAGTGTTCCTGACGGATGTGTTCTCGAGCTGAACGTGGAACGCATCGTCGAGTTTGTCTTTGCTCAATAAACTAACGAGTATAATAAGCCAACGGAGCCTAACATTTCTCGCTGCATTCCATCACACGAATAAAACGGCGAACGGACGGACGGCGGACTAATTTGATTTTCGAAATCTACGTATGTTGAAACGTAAACCAACAAATTTTGAGAGGGGGTTAAACGTGTTCTCTACATGTCAACCACTAAGGTTTACTATTAAAAGTAATAAACTAGAAATTGAAAACAATACAAGAAAACAACGGGCAACGGCAGTTTCGTCCCCAAATTTCTGAAATCATGACGTTTCGTCCCGGGCTCAATGTAACATCGTCCATGCTGAGGAAGGCACTCGGCTGTTGTTGAATCCCTGATAGCTCTTCAATGTGACACGTATGCAAAACTTGATTCTTATGGTTGAGTTGCAGACCTGATATCAGGTCGTACTCGTAAAAGGCACAAAGAAAGATGGGTCCAGAAGACCGTTAGGAGGGCACTCGGCTGTTGTTGATTCCCTGATAGCTCTTCAATGCGACAAGTATGCAAAACTTGATTCTTGTGGTTGAGTTGCTGAAGTGGTATCAGGACTCACAAGGCACAAAGAAAGATGGTTCCAGCAGACCATTAATAGAACAAGAAGGAAGATTCACGTTGTACCGATTTGTCAACGTCATAAGTACCAAAACGTTGTAGGAAAAGAGAAAAAAAGGAATGACCAAAACTGTAATGTACATAACTCTTCTTCTTATTTATTTATTGTTTTTTGATATTGCATATTTATTTCTACTACCTATAATAATTGACGATCAGGAACATTCCTGTGATAGGCATTGTTAATAATAACTAGTAGGTAATAATTAGGGCTCGGATAAACATGCAAAAATTTGAGGCCAAACATGCACTGAAAATGCCAAAACATGCAAAAACATGTATTTTTAAAATAGTTCAAAGAAGACTTACTTTTTTGCCATGAATGCTCGTGAAACCCCCTTCTAACGAATATGTACGTAAAATGTTAAGAGTATTTGAACGAAAAAAACCTTGAAAAAGTAGTTGATGAAATTTATTGATAAATAGGTAAATGAATGTAAAAAATTGAAATTTTTATATTATGCCTATATAAATAAATTTGCCATAATCAATTGCTGTTTATCAAGCAAAGGGATAGGTTGTAAGGAAAGAACAGTGTTTCACAAATTAGTATACTAGTTTTAGGTTTTATTGTCAGATTATATAAAAATTAATAACGTGCTGAAAGATTTTTAAAAATGTTCGCATTATATGTACACACGTATTATATTATAATGTTTGCATTATTCTTCTAGCTCACTCCGATCAACTTGCTGAGTGAAATTGCAATTTACAACTAATACCTTCTCTAGGTTGCCAACCTTGAAACTACGCCTGTTCTCACTTAAAAATGTCTTTAGTGTAGAAATGACCTTTTCATTTAACAGGAGACAATGGGTAGAAATCGGTAATTTGCAACCTCTTCAGCCGAAACATTCTCCGTCAATTCGCATTTCAGACAGCCTGGTTTCCTGCATTCTTTTGCATTTGAATCTTGAGTGAGACCAATCACCCCATTTCGGTTTGAAAAATTCTATAGAAAACAAACTACCACTAGTTTTAGTTAGTTATTTTTAAAAAAAAGTTTGGTTCGTACCTGCAAATTTGCTAAAAAATCCATTTTTTGTCAATTTTTTTAAATTGCTGGGAAAAAACATGAAACATGCGCAAAACATGCCCAGATCTGGAAAAAAATCCAAAACATGCAAAATAAATTTCGTTTTTTTTGGGTTGCAAATGGTCTGAAAACACTCAAAACGAACTTCTATGAAGGTTTGGGGCTTCAAAAAAAAAAAAAAAAAAAAAAAAAAAAAAAACATGCAAAATCCGAGCCTTAGTAATGATAATTGACGATACTTGGGTGTAAAGTGACGAACAGGAAAGAGTGATATTAATTATGAGTTCATTACACAAGCCATAATAATTTACTAACTTCTCTTTATACTCGTAATTTCATAATGATTAACAGGACATTTCCATTTTCCGACCGTCACGTCACGTCACGGTCATCAATTTCTATAGGGCGTACCTCCTGTAGTATGCAAAGCCTTGCTAATATTACCTAGCTTAAGAGGGACGTCCCTAAAATGAATTTAACGATTGGAGCCTAGCCTATTTGTCTTAAATCTATTTTCTTGTCTAGGAGAACAGGGACGGTATTACAAATCTATAAGGGGGCGAAATGTCATAGTCGGGGACGATCTAACAAGCGCCCGAAAACAACACGATGATATAAATATGATATAAGTAAGAAATCAGGATTAAAAAAAATGATGTCGGAATAATACAATATGTTGAATGTCAGAGTCAGGTTACGAAAATGTAATAATTATTTAATTAAAATAATTAATCAATTTGATTAGAGACGGCGTATGAAGACGCGTGAAACGCCAAGCGAGCACCAAGGTAACAGCAAACAGGTTAGCAAAATGTTGATTTCCCCACGATTCACGCACGTAGTGTTAGGACACCGTATTAACCAGGAACTCTCCTAATAATAAATACTTGTAACGTCGTTATTATTGTGTGATATGAAGTGTTGCTGGTTCAGAACTACGTACTTTACTATCTTTTATTTCAGAAAGTGTATACTTAAATCTAGTGGAAATGGGTGGCTACAAATCTTTCTTCAATTACTAATACCAATTAAGTAGAGTAGCGAACAGGAAGGGTGCATAGAGAGATCCGAGTGTCGCATGACAAGCATCGGCCAGTTATTCTATAATGAATATTAGGACCGATTATGGGGTCCCTTCGTGAGCCTCACTCGACGCGCCATTCGTTCTCCGGTTAATCAAAGGTTAAACCACACGACATATCTAATAACAACATTGATTCTCTTTGCTCAACACGCTACGCTGAATTATTTATAACATCGTGAACTCATTTTCAGGTTTGGTAGAAGAATAATTTGAAGAGGAAAAAAGAATTAGTTTTGGTTTCAAAAACTAAAACCTCCTAATGTACGGTCTTCAATTATCATTTACATACCTTTCGGAGGAGTCCGTTGTCTTTCCAGGAAGTTGTGACAATCCACCGACTGTCGTGATCAAAATTCATGGATTTCTACAGTATATTTCAATCTTTTGATGTAATTTTGGGACACAGGTGAAATAAGTAGAACAAGTATTCAATCACTTGGATAATGTGTTACGCTTGTCTTTATGTTGCTCCAAAAGAAAGGTAATAAGGGCGGAGGGGGGTCTATCTAGCCTGTCGGTTGATTTCTTATATTCACTTCTTTTAAAGATGAAAGAAATACCGTTGGGAAGAGAGAGGTATGCGGGATAGCAATGGATTAGGTATTAGTATAGAGTTTATATAATATTAATTGCTATGAACGCAAGTGAAAGAGAGAAAGACTCACCGTTCTTGAAGGTTCAACAACGATTAAGAAGCGCAAGCGGGCCCCTGCGCTTTGGGGGTACCAACTGGAACGCCGTTCCATTGAACGGATCACCGAAACAGTTTTCGATAGCTATTCCATAACACCCGCCGCAGCTCTCAATTTTCGGGAACCACCATTTGCTGTTGTTTTTGCATGGGTTTGGGCGTGGTGTGGAGGGGTGGTGATAGGAGTAGGATTTTATGGTATGCCGTCCCAGCGGGATCTAGTTCTTATGTACTGCATACATTGATAGTACATACCCCCCCCCCCCATCGTTGTGAAAAAATACATATAATAATAAATCAATAGTTTTGTGGCTGAGAAACCTGAATAAAATAAAATTCTGGTACTAATCCTTAGCGTAAATAAATTTAATACATAAACTTAGTCTAAACATAGTACACGATTAATTAAAAGCGCGAGAACGAAGTAACTCACCCGCTTTTTCATTTTTTGACTTGGCGAAGGTTGGTCATCCATTGGAGGTTGGTATTCATAAAATAAAAATGCATTGTATGCTATTTACTTCAGCACAAAACCTTTAGCAGCTCAGAAATAATAGCAACAACAAATTTTAATATAGCTGCCATCTTGAAACGGCTGAGCCGATTTGGCTGAATTTCAAGCTGGTCCGAGATATCCCCGTTTGAAAGGTGTGTACCGAATTCGGTCATAGGAACGTTTTTTGGTCGATACGGTGCTTAAAGACCTATATATATAAATCCAGAGGAGGCACACCATTAATTCAAAACAGAAATATCTAAACAACAAAAGCAGGACGCCCAGGGTTATCCGACGCAATTTCCCAAGATCGATGAAACTGATAGGAGACCGTCTACCCCCTAGCCCCCACATTCCCTGAAAATTTCATCCTAATCGGATGAAAACTGTGGAAAATAAGCTTGTTACAAGTATTTGTGGACCCTCGACAGACAGACAGGCACACACACACACAGACATGGAACCAACCAAAAGTGAAAGCAATGCTTCCGCTACCTTTAGGTAGACTCGGAAGCAAAACCATTGAAGGAATGGATCTCTCCGGCAACCACGCGATGTGTGTCTTCAAGTAAGACATACGTTTTGAAATCGTGAACGATTGGCCCCAATCGCAGCGCTCGCTCGCTCGCGTATGTTTTCCGCGTAATACACGGCCAAAAAGTGTTCCTAAAGAAGCTACAAAAGAGATAATTTACCAAAAATGATAAAATTGAAAATATTTTATAGAAAAAATGTCTATTAGGTCATGATATTATAACTTACATACCTGTATGTAAGACACTGCAGATGGTACCTACCCATTCAACTATAACACTAACCATCCAGCTGGTGATAAATATAGAATCGCTCTGCCATATCCATCAGTAAAGAGCTATTTTGAGGCCCAGTGGTGTTTTCACGGCCGCGGCTCCTCGTGGCAGAGCTGTTGATTAATTTACAGCTCTCCTCGATATCTCAACTGGACACTTCGTCATGATCAGCGGCCAAAGGAGCCGACCGCGGACTAACAACTCCCATCTCGCCAGTTGAGCGATTAAAAACCTTCGGGAGAGGCCGTGGGAAATGCGCTCTAAAAGAATTTACACCGAATTAACGACACTCTCAGCCGGGTAAATTACTCATTGACCTCTGTTGACACCCGAGGGAAGCAACTGATTCATAGGAGCAGTCGAATGCGAGGCCTGATTGGGTGAATCACTTTTCAACAATCTTGGAGGACTGACTAAGACTTCACTCATTCACTCCTTCGCTACTCACATAATCTCATGACAAAAACAGAACGCCCCAAGTTCATTCGTACTAGGGATGGGCATCGGCTAACAATTAATCGATTATTGGAATCGACAAATATTTCAACCAGATTAGTCGATTAACCGATTAATCGGGGCCTAAATAATCGATTACTTTGGAAAAGGCTGAGAAAAGAGAGGGATCAATAAAAACATCGAATTTTTAATATAATAATGTCATTGTGTACAAGAAAAAATTAATTCACAATTTAGGACAGTTGAAAGCAAGTTAAAAGAAAAAAACTTTAATGTAAAAAAAAAGTTAGTTCCAGAATGAATCATCTATATCTTTTAGGAATTTAGGTTTATTGGCCATGATTGGTGTCAGCCAGTTTCAAAATGTTCCCAAACCGCACTTTTTGGTGGCATCTTGATCGAAGCTCAAGTTCCGCGTCAACAAACAAACGATAGGTAACTGAAAAGAGACTCCAACACTGTTGGGGAGTACAGTCACTACTCCTCGTTCATAAAGAATTTTTCCCACTCCACAAAAAACGTGGCAGACCGCTCTTACTTTCTCACTTATGAGGGAAGAGCTATGAGCATTGAAAATGTCTCACTAATTTCAATGCTAGTATACACAATCATAACAACACCTAACTTGCTTATAGGTTGCGTGACGTTTTTTTCCTTGCGTAACAAAATTTCCGGTTGACCCGTCGACTAAGCCATTTTCAATGTCAAAAAGTGTTTCTGATAATGATAGCCGTAGATATTATGTGATAAGACCAATAAGTGATAACAATAACGTGAGGCGAGGTGTTGTCCACTTTCTTGCCGTGGGTATTATTCCGCGATAGACTTGATTCTGAAATCTCAATTAAATAACCGTTACAAACTAATCGATTATCCGATTAATTATTCTACAAGTAATCGATTAAACAATAGTCGATTATTTGTACAGTTAATCGATTATTTCGATTAATCGATGGCCATCCCTAATTCGTACAGCTTACTGAATACAGCTATCAGTGGCGTAGCGAAGTCATTTCTCATGGAGGGGCAACAGTCAAAGACTACATTTTATTTTATAGTTTTAGTATTCATTTCTATAAACTATTTAAAGTTCAAATATGTAGATATTCAATGATTTTTCGTAATGATTTGAAATTTCGTACGCTTTCATATTCACAAACCTACCTTTGAATCATTAAAGCATACCTAATAGGTACTATTTAGAAAAAATACTATCCAATCAACTAATATTCAGAACGCTGAAAACTACGATAAATACGAATACCTACGGATGAACTGAGGACCACTAGATCTGTATACTATTATACCTACTAGACTTACTGCCTGCAAAATCATATATTTATGTATGCGGTCGTTTCTCACTTACAGTTTTAAACACAATAAATTGTTAGGTACCTACTTGTTGATGTGGACAATATCACACTGTAAATTGTATTACATAAGTACGCGGAATAAAAAACGGGGCATGAAATCAAGAACCACAAACAACAAAATGTAAACAAAACAAATTCAAACCAGCAATACGCTAGGTTAGAATAGAAATACCTACTGCTGCAATATATTGTTTTTATCCTTTCTATTTAACTAATTCAATCACCACAGAAAACTTCATTTGTTGTTTTCTTTACGAGTATTTTAGCTGTGATTTATTTCGTAAATGGTATAATACAAACGATATACCAACAATCAAAAATTAGTAAAAGAATACAGGAAACAACCAAGCTTGATCAAGTAGGCAGTGAAAAGTAGGGGAAGTTCGTAGGAGAATTTGTTGGATACTGAACAATGAACATTTTTCTAGGAAAAAATCGAATATGGGCAAGCCCCAGAAGGAGGCGGGGAACGACTTGATTTCAGTTTGCAGTATCCACATTTCCGTTTCGTTAACTAGGTGATTTTACTCCTCTCCGATGGGCTGTAAAATATTCACGCAATTTTGCCCTTTTACAAACGAACCTGATAAAACTTTATTTATTTCTAAGGGCGTCTAAAGTGACTAGGCAACCGGATCCGTATTATAATAGTAGTAAAAATGTGTTTTACTAATTACCTTCTCCTATTGAAGGTGTTATACTGAAGTTAGAAGCGTAAAATTATAATTTGGATTGTATCCGCATATCACGAACTTCTACGTCCTCCGTAATTCATGGAGGGGCTCTGCCCACCCTGCCCCTCCTCAAACTACTCCACTGACAGATACCATGTGAAACGTCAAACCTTCAGCATTTCTGCATGGGATTATTTCTCCTTAGGATTCAAATTAAACTCCATACGGGGTTCTCCATAACGGTTTTTTGGAATATGGTGATATTGGGAAACTACTTCATATAGTACCATTCAACGTCGCAATATTTTATCATGATCAGCACAATTCCTGCTCGCTGTTTTATTTATAACTGTTGGTATGGCGATGCTTTAACCCCAGAATTGGTATTTATATGAATTGAAATTGGTTGAGCAAAAATCCTTTCTCCTCCCTCCTTCTCCATGTGCAGTGCATACATCAGAAGGCGCCAAATAAAGGGCAACGAATAAAATATCGATTTTCCAAGAATTAACGAGGTATATATTTTAAAATTCCCCATCTCCAATTACGCAAATTACGGTCTCAAGATCTAAAAATGAAATTTACGAGTAAGTATCTTGTCATGGATCCCCTATCCCAGGTTCCATGCACTTCCTCCAAACACCTTCTAAATGACATGGTGGTGCCGTGGATAGTTTTAGTTGCATGGTTTGCTATATTGTTTTGTTCCCTTCCCTCTTTAAGGGTTCCTTTTGTAAAAAAGAATAATTTCTCTCCCAATTCTCTTCTCTGAAACCGTCTATATCGTACTCAAAACCCGTTTGGAAGTATGGGAGCTACGATAGTGCTAGTATACGGTTGTTCCATTCGATTAGCGTGGCGAGTTCTTGAACTGAGAAACTTCTAAAACTTCTCTCCATCTGTTTAGTTAGGTTTCGATACTGTCAGTGCCCAATTTAGAACTAAATTAGGAATTTAAGGAAGAGTTGATATTAAACACATAGAGTGATACATTTTCCCCCTTTATTGAAACAATCTTTTAAAATCCTAATTCACCCTAAAGTCTCTCCTCGTTGTACCTTGGTTTTCGTAGAGGCTTGAAGATCTAGAAGTTCTAGACGTCTTCGTGCAGCAGAGCGATACTGAGAAAAGGGCTTCCACGAGGACACTTTCGTTGGTTGACGAGACGGTAGCTACTCTTCCCGGATCCAACTCAAGGTGCAGGATAACGACGGCCAGTCGTTACCAAGCGTTGACTGTCCAGTGTCGAAAGATACCGGATTTTGCCGCTAGAGGGTCTTATAAATCCTCAGTTGGTCGGCGTTTAGAGGTGGGGTCACTGCTGAGGCCGGTCTCCTCACAGCTGATCCGATAATACTCAATAACTAAATTTATTTATTTATTTATTTAGAAGATACGGGACGAACCCAATTACAAGAGAGAGAAAAAAAAGAAAAGTGAACAGGTAGTACCTAAATTAATTATAAATATATGAAATGGAACCACACTAGAGAGTCACAATGCTTCACCAAAGACACAGGTTGGCAAAATAAGTTATTGAGGGGTATCCAAGCAGAGGTGGCGGAAAAGTTGAGTTTTGATGGTTGAGATGGGCGAAGAAAGAATGTCGATGAAGGGAGGTGATGATGAGAGGAGGTTTGCTTGGCGAGGAAGGCGGCTCAGTGGGCGGTGATATAAGTAATTTGTGGAAGAAAAGGGGATGGCAAAAGGCGTGACAGAACGGGAAGAGAGGCGAGGTACGAGAAAGCCAACCCGAGCCAAGAGATCAGGGGCATCAATCCGACCCGACAGCAAACCATGAAGGAATGTAACATCCGCACACAGGCGACGGTCACGTGGAGACATCAAGCTGAAGCGACGAGCGAGTTGTTGGTAGTCCAAATTCTCACGAGGAATGGAGAGCTTATATGCCAGGTAACGGAGGAAAGCCCTGAAGACGCGTTCAATTTGCACAATATGGGACTCATAATATGGACTCCAAATCACTGATGCATACTCCAGAGTTGGCTGCACGAGAGTCTTATAGAGTGTCACGAGAGCTGGTGCCTCAGAGAACTCTCTGGTATTCCGTTTCAGAAAACCAAGTGTGCGCATTCCACGGGACGCCACCTCAGCTATGTGGTTGGAGAAGGAAAGCTGGGAATCCAAGTGCACGCCAAGGTCCACAATATCAGCCCTACGAGGAATTGTCACACCGTTGATTGAGTAGGGGTGGATGACTGGAGAGTGGGAACGATGGAAGGAAATGACTGCACATTTAGATTTAGGGAATTTGGAACAAGGAAAATGTTGATGGAAAAACAAAACATTGAGTTGATGTCTCATATATTTAGAATCCTATCAAAAAATTATTTAAGACAATAGTTTCGTTAAAAATGTTCGTTGTTAGACCAGACGTCACGCATGTTATCCTGTAACCATTTCCTGGGATAAACACATAACTCAACGCGAGGGCTTCGAGTGCTACCTAGGTTCTCCTCGAAACAAGAGAAAGCTTTCCCTCTAATTAAGTTGAAAGCTGATTTGGCGGGGGTTGAAAGAGGGGAGGAGGGCGAGCAGCGGAGTAATAGAAGGAGCTCGGGCAGCAAACAAATAGCCGCCGTCCGGTAGGCCCCTCTGGTCAGTGTCTGGGCTGAAGGGGTGAGTGATGTGCGGCAGGTTCCCAAGTCAAGTCCCATCTCCTTTCCGCAGATCACTCCATCAGGCCCCTGTCCGCCCCGTCTTTTCGCACCACACATCAACTCTGCTCCACAACCTCTGGTCAAATCACTCAGCTCTCCAGGTGCTGGCAATCATCTTCTCGAGAAAATAACAACTTCACTCCGAGTTGTCCGAAACAATACCCTCAGGATATACACATAAGCTTTTGCAGATTATTGATTATTAGATTTATACCAGTTTTATATATAACTAGCTGGTTCAACCGTGCGTTGCACATGTTGACTTGAACATTATCAAATAGCCTGTGTCCCAAGATAAAGTAATTCTGATGGATTTGCCCACTCAGATCTCCAGTTGGTTCAGTGACGTTCAAAACGCTTTATCCTCCCCCCTCCCCTCCCCACTGGGATAGATTTCAAAAATTTGAAAAAGTAGTCTTTGACTTGAATTAGAGTAATCCAAACTTATTCGACAATCAAATCCCCTGTTTGTTCATTGATGACGAAGATACCCCATCCCCCCCCTCCCCTAAAACACCTCCTTCTATGGGTTAGATTTGAAAACTTTCAAGTAGCCTGTGATTTAAGTTAGAATACTCCAAACATATTGACAACTCAGATCCCCAGTTCGTTCAGCGACGATCGAAACGCTTTAACTCCCCCAACTCCCCCTCCTTTGTGGGTCAGATTTGAAAAATTTGAAAAAAGTAGACTTTGACTTGAATTGGAGTAATCCAAACATACTCGACAATCAAATCCCCTGTTTGTCCCCTAAAACACCTGGTCCTCCCCTAAAACACCCCCTATGGGGTCAGATTTGAAATTTTAAACCTTTTGAACCTTCTCTGGACCTCCACCAACAATTTAAGACCAAAATTAGCCAAATCGGTCCAGCCGTTCTTGAGTTTTAGCGAGACTAACGAACAGTAATTGATTTTCATATATATATAATATATTCAATTAAAATTTTGCTTGCTTGTGTCATTTCTGACGTGTGACACATGGATCGCATCAACCCTCCCAACTCAATATAGCCGTACGGGTTAGGCGTTGCAATGAACCGTTTCTCATTCGATTAGCGAAGTTTAGCAACGTCGAGCGTGGTGAGTACTTGGATGGGGACCGCCAGGGTCGCCAGATGTCCGGTTTTGGTCCGGTTTTCTATCGAGGTGACCGGTCGAAAATTGATATGGACGCTCAATGTCCGGGTTTTTGCAATAGCCAACAAAGACATTTTCGTTAACCTACCACCTTCTCTAGACGAACGTTTTGTCAACTGCAGTATTCATCAAGCTGAAATTGATACCACGTTTTTTAAAATTCCAGCTAAAATGTATCTACCAAATTGAATCGAAATCGCAATGTCAAAAGCTTATTAGTTGAGGCAGTAGAGACTCGGTTATCTTCAGGTCTATCTTTTGGGCAAGTTGAAATTGAAGTTTCGTGAATCTGCAAAAGTAGAAAAATATTTACTTTTCAAAACTGTTCATGTATCAGCTGGTGATATGAAATTTAGATAGTATTTCTCGAGGATCAAAAGACTCAATTCTATTATAAAATTCAAAACAATTTCTAATGAATGCTCGAAAATCAAATTTATCTAACATCATACATCTTGAATATCATTGAGGTAGAAAATGACGGTGTTCTACTCCATTTTCGAACTTGGTCAACTCAAAAGTTGTTTAAAATCTAACTGAATTTCCCCATTATGTTAAGTGATATTTACTGGAAAGTTTAGATTATGTAAACATTAAGTCCCATTTGGCAGGGACCATTTCGCATAATATAATATGGAAATGCATATCAATAATTGCGCATGCACGGAACTAATGATTATTTAATGTTTTGATGAGTATTTTTAGTCAGTTTGTCACATTGTCCGGTTTTTTGCCCCATACCACCTGGCAACCCTGGTGACCGCCCAGGTGACGATCTCCCGTCCAAGTAGTTTTCACTTCTGTATGGCGAACCCCTCTCCACTCAAATGAGTAGCTTTAAGTGAAATCATCAGGACAAATTCTGATCCTCCATTTGGAGGACAGCTGATGACACGTCAGCGACGCCCGAGGCAGTCGGATGAAAAGCCTCCAACCTGGAATGGTTGTATACTTTTTTACTTTAATTTAATTTAATTTATATATATATATATATATATATATATATATATATATATATATATATATATATATATATATATATATAATATTGATCTCACACAGGTTTGCCAGATTTGAATGGTCGTTATCCGTGCACGGTCCACTGGAAATCCGTAAATTCTGTACATGTTTCTCATACGTTAATTCCGTAAAAAATTCCGCAGATTGTAAGGCTAGGGAGCATTCTATATTTCAGGTTCTGTTTAGTGACATACGATTCTTTTCATTTGGCCGAGTGTGGACCAGAATGTAATATATTTTCCCTGAATCGAAAAATGCATACTCTCAAAATACATACTCGCAACTCCGAATGGTTTTCACTTTTTGCTGACTCATAGAAATATACATAGAATAAGACGATTGGTTAGTGCGCCAACCAAGCGTATTATTCTACATTTCTGAGTCAACAAACAGTAAAAACGAGGATAATAATAAGTTTTATGTACGTATGTATATATTATGTTCAATCTCCCTAAGGAACCGTTCTTCTTTACAAACATCATCTTGGAAAGGCCACTTTTGAGTTATACCGGAGCAAAGGAAAATCAAAACATCTCATTTGTAGGTATGAATCCAGAAAACTGTTAATGTTAATAGGTACACACATTTTCGGACTGGGATGTTTGTCCTGAGAGTTTTAAAGAATAATAATCCCAAGTTTTGGATACTAATTTTTAATTTCTAACTCTTCTTATTAAAACGTGGATATTGAAATCCAGTGGTATACAGTTGTCAGTTAAAATAGTATGAGTTCCGGTTTGTCAAGTCACATAAATAGGAGCATTCTTTATAGAATTTAATGCTGAATTTGAATTTTCAACCCCTTCATTTCGCAAACCTCCGCAAATATTGATTTTTTTTCCATTTTTGGAAGCAATTTGAAACCGTGAGTTTTTATTCAAAAATGGCTGTGAATCATAAAAGCCGTGTGAAATACGGTAATTAATACCTTCGTAGTTTCTAAATACAACTTAAAATTGAATATTCCGTGTGTTTTCATACAATTAATGACCAAAATCACCTTGTTATTATTTTTAGCTAACTTCATCAATGAAACGATCAAGTATACCTCAAAATAATTTGTTTTCTCTCTATTATAACTTCATTACCTATGTAGGTAATATTATCTGAAACTCCATTAATTATGTTTACAATCCAGATGTTGATCCATTGCCAAGACCAATCATTGTAAAAGTTCAGAAAGTTAATCATAAGTTAAGTTAAGTTAAGTTATAAGTTAAGTTATATCATTGTAGAGTTCAATTATTCTCTTATGATTTAACTTAGTAATCATGGCGCAGTCGTTAGGACTGTAGAGAATACCTAATGGAATACAACAACACTTCATTATTTGGACTACAATGCTCACCATCTCAAATTTTGAATAGCCGAAGAATACGAACGGAGCTACCAAAATTTCTGCGCTATTACAGTCTACAGTTCAAATGGGCATTGTGCAACAACTGCACATGAAACAGGGAGTCCCTAAACTACATCATGACCAACACGCCCATAAGAATGAAAGGATATACTAGGAAGGTGACAAGATTGTAGTTAGAACTCGGAACGATCCAATCTTGTATAAGGCTAAAAGTACTCAAAAAGTGTAAAGAATCCAGAGCCTACTGGATTAAGAGAGATGGAGAAACTCGTCCACTGAGACAAAATTCATCCCAAATGAAGACTTCACAGACTCCTGCCTGAAGAACAATTTTCCTTAGGAAATCCTAAGTCCTCCTTAGGGTCCCCTGTGTCTCATCCTACCGGACCCGGTCAAGAGGAAGTTAGGAGTCGATACGGTCGTCCAATAGGTAATACCTCTGCAAAGACTCAACTTGTAAATATCGTTTGGTTTAATTTGATGAGAAGGTGTAGTAACTTCATTACCTATGTAGGTAGTATTATCTTAAACCCCATTAATTATGTTTACCATCTAGATGTTGATCCTTTGCTAAGACCAATCGTTGTAAAAGTTCAGAGAGTTAATATATCATCATGAAGTTCAATTCTCTTATGATTTATCTTATTAATCACTCTCTATTTATAATTTTTCTATTGGTTTCCGCAATTAGGTATAGGATAATGGAACCGCAATATGCATTGATAAATTTTCGTGGTTTTGGAATTTTTTCAACCAAAATCCCCAGGATTGAAACACCGTGCGGCGCCTGTCTGAGGCAAGATGGATCTAAAAATGGAATATGGCCGAGCTCTCGACTTGGAAATCCACTTGACTTGCATCCTCCTCGAGATCCGCATACTGCCGAAACAATTTTACAACTCTGTGTCAGCTTCTCCGTCGCTCCCAGACCATAACCTCCGAAGTCACCCGATGGCACACGATTTTACTGCTCCCGGTCTCTTTTTTACGTTCCCGACCCTCCGTTTGCCTCTATCTCAACGGTTTATGGAGCAAAAAAACCCTTCCCTTATATTTTATTTATTGGATTTCGTTTAGGTTCCTCCCATCGCCGTTCACTACATTTGCATGGCAATTCCAATAAAGCGGATGCATTTAAATCTATATTGCTTTTTCCCTTCCCGCCCGTTTCCCGTAGCGTTTTTCCCTTGAGGATCCAGGTAAATGACTTCGGAAATAAAATAATTCGTCCATTCGGGTCACCCAAAGGGATTCCAGAACCGCGCATCCCTTTTTACTGTCAACTCACTCTGAATTCCGTTTGTTGAAGTGAAAATTAACTCTCATCAATACCCATAATATTATACACTGCTGTGCAAAATTAAGGTATCTGTCGAAAAAACTCAGTTTCGGATTCGT
The DNA here is from genome assembly GCA_030762985.1 of Adelphocoris suturalis. Classification (NCBI taxonomy): domain Eukaryota; kingdom Metazoa; phylum Arthropoda; class Insecta; order Hemiptera; family Miridae; genus Adelphocoris; species Adelphocoris suturalis. The sequence goes on from CM061042.1 coordinate 114,374,346, forward strand.
GGAGGCCTAATCATGCAACACGTGTCCATGTGGTGCCATTAACATATAGCAGTCTATTAACATGTGTTCGTTAGCAACGGTTAAACGGTGAAGTATTCACTATTGATTTTATGATTATGATTTATGGAAAAGTGTTCTTCATGTTCGTAACTTGTATACCTAGTTCATCACAGTCCACTGAGACAACTCTCATCACTTTTCGGTTAATAGACATCCAGAAAAAAAATTAGCGACAAATCCCATCCCTATAGAATGGTTCAGTCTAAAGTAAACCAAGGACACATTTTGTGAAAAAATCGACTTTCGCTTCTTCAATCAAATGGTCGCTCAATTCCAATCTTTCATAGGGTTTACAAAAATTGTATAGTTCATTGAAAAGCTGTGTCCATGGTGAACAATAAAAAAGCTTCAAAGATGGTTCGTTATTTGAGAGCTTATAGCCAAAAATTCACTGCAAAAAGTATACGAATCTTGAAAAATTGTATTCAAAATTAAAAAGTACAACTGTCCATTTGTCCAGAAGTACAAAAAACATTTAAAAAAGGACTGATCTCAGACGATTCAAGTTCGACAGGATGTTTGAAATGAGATATACCACTTCTAGCACAAAAAACTATCCGAACCACCCTGTATCCAGGAACGGAATGAATATCATCAATGAAAGAATGGTGCGGATAATTTTTAAAGAAAGTAATGGTATTTTTCACTTCAATCCGTCCTCTCAAACTTCGACTAAAACCAGTTCTTTTTTATTTATTTTATTATTATTATTTTTTTTTTTTTTAATGTTTTGTGACAGTTGTACCCCTTGCAACCAACTTTCACGCCTTGAGATCAGCTCAAGCCTCGAAACCCCAACTAAAAACAAAAAACACAGTGATCCCTTCACATTTTTTTTAAAATCAATTAGTTTTTGACATTTTATGTCTTTACTTTGGCACATAAACGAAAAAAGCGTTTAAAAAAAGCGTTAGAAAAAAATTGTTTAAAAACTCGGCGCTCCGCGCCTCGCCAGGGGGCAAGCCCCCTGGACCCCCGGTTACCTCTATTTACATACTTCGGACGAAATTATTGAAACACAGAATGTGTTTGCGTTGTCGCGCAACCAAGTGACAACCAAACAAGCGTCATTGTTTACTATTCATTTACTATTCATGCTCATAACTCAGGTTGATGGCCACGCACTTCGCAGTAGTTAACATAATATGGTTGGATAAATCAGGAGCTTTCCAACGAATGGTGAACGATTTCTGTGCGATTAAAATTGCGGAAGTTCCATTTCCCTACCAACGGCTCGGTTGTACGTGAAAATCATCACCGTCACACATTTCGTTACATCCCGCGTTCCATTTTCGGCTAGTTAGTCCATGGCTAAAACATATTCTGTGTTAAAAGCGTTACGGTTGGTTTTCTGATGATTTCCGCTTACGCCGAGTCTTTGCTAGGGAAATGGTACTTCGTCGTTTTTCATGCCACAAAATTCGTTGACCATTCGTTCCAAAGCTCTCGATTTACCCAACCATATTATGTCAACTACTGCGAAGAACGTGGCCAACAATCTGAGTTATGAGCATGGTTAAATGAATAATTGTTTACATACAGATGATCATTCTCAATAATTGATATTGTGAACATGATTGCAACCGCTAGTTAATTTTTGATAATTTCATTGAGCTGGTGTTTCGATGATTTGATTCATAGCAGGTGATCCAAATATTGCGAGAACGGTTTGATTACACGTTGTGATTTACTTTAAATGTACATTATTATCCTCGAAATAGAATGAGAAATGTACTTTTTTTTTTTTTTTTTTGAAATTTTTGTGTCTGCTTTGGCATATAAACTCAAAAGTCGTCTCGAAATGCAGCATCACGAGTACCCGTTACACAACCGATAAACAAAGCGAGCTTGGTCGTAAAGGAATTTTGTTTACAGTTACAGCTTTATTATGTTCCGTGGCTACGATTTCGTCAACCATGAACAATCTTTGATTAGTGCTGGATCAAGAAAGGTTCCTGTTGTGCAGTATGATTGTATGAGCGAATTTTCGCTAATTATCGTAATGTATAATGTTAAACTGTTTTAAAGTTTAAGTTTTTTTACTGCACAAGGAAATTGTTAATTATTATTATTAATTTTATGGAAAAAACTTAGTCTAAATAATCATAAAGTAATATAAGATTTTCAGCTTTTTTGTATATTTTATCGATTTTTCAGACAATTTTAATGAAATTCAAATACATTTTTCAGTATAATGTTGTACATAAATTTTTGAACGTTCCATTTTATAGTTAATAAACTTTATTTGAGCAATGTTCAACAAAAAATATCAATTTAACGATTTTTAGCCGTTTTTAGTCATTTTTGTGATTTTTTCAGGTTTTTTTTTCTCCAAAATTAGCCAATTTAATGTGCTTAAGAAGTGCTAGCCAACGAACTCATCCTTCCATTTGGAATGCTTGATTTTTGGCACTAGAACCGAATTTGTATCTCACTACCAAGGAGTGTTCTCGTCTAGAATGACACACACAAACACACACACACACACACACACACACACACACACACACACACACACACACACACACACACACACACACACACACACACACACACACACACACACACACACACACACACACACACACACACCGACACACACACACACAAACACACACACACACACACACACACACACACACACACACACACACACACACACACACACACAACACACACACACACAACACACACACACATATATATATATATTCATTTTCAACTTCTAATTTTCCAAAATATCAAAAACATCTTTCATATATATATATATATATATATGAAAAAGCGCAAACTTCAGGAATCGTTTCTGGATGCCTCAAAACGGATTTCAATGAAGAAATTTTTCAAAACTTTCCATTTTAAAATATTTTGGGAGCCATTGCAATAGCTTCATTTTCTACGAAAATTCGCTAAAAGGTTAGGCGGGTTGGAGGGGGGCAGTTACTTTGGGATTACCCTGTATAACACATTTCTTTCTTTCTCTCCCTATTTCTTTGAAAACATGGAAGTGTTTAGGGAAGGGTGGTGGTCAATTGTTGGTAAATGAGAAAGCAAGTTGAAAAGGTACATAGTTGGGGTGGAGTCGGCATTCTCTCCTGACCCTGGTCCTACAGTTTGGGTGTTTATCGACTTGCGGGCGTGCAAAAGGCCATGCCTAACCCAGGACCCGTTTGGGCCAAACTCCAGAACTGTGGCGGGGGGTTGGAAGGGGGTGAACTTTGATCCTATAACGGCAAATCCCCCGCTACCGGTGATTCCGCCTGGAATCGTTCCGCTAACGTTCCTTCTCTGTGAATGCCCTACCGTTTTTACCCCCGCTCGCCCCTCCTACCCACCCCTATAGCACCGTGATCCCCTAATTTGCAATGCTAAAACCTTTTCCCGAGCACTACACGGTACAATTGAACCAATGGCTCCCTCGTGCCTCTCCAGCCCTCACAGCCAACTCGCCGATACAGGATTCAATGCATTTCAATACCCAAACCCCTCCAGGAGCAATCTCTATTTAGCTGGCAACTTCTCCCCGCACACAAACCAACTCGATTCAGGGCAGATTATATAAATATTTATCGGCGGAGGGCGCGCCGGAGCGGGTAATGTTTTACTTTACTTGGTGTTGAGCGCATAAATCTACCCAGAAAGGGAGAGATAGTGTTATTCACGCTTTCCTACTCAAAACCCGTAAAACTCCACACCGAATTGAGAGAACGTGCTTTGAAAATAGGCGACTCCCAATCATTACAGAATTATACAGTAGTTTCAATGTTTTACACACGAGCAAAACCCTTGGGAATTACACGCAATGGGCTACGGTACCTTTTCACCATGTCCACATCAGCAGCGTTCCAAACCCCATGTAATTATTGTTTTTACAGTTGAATGTACTCGCTGTTCATTTGTAACTATTTTATTTATCTTTTTGTGACCTCTCGAGTATAAATGATTCATTACGCTCGGGACGTGCCGTTACTCTGTGCTCATAATCCACGTTCATCCAGGTAACTGTTACAAGTTACGGATTCTTCTGAATTTCCACGTCTTGATGATATGTCGATTGATCATACAGATTAGTAGGACGTGTAGTAATCCAATTACGTCGATTGAACTGTGTAAAATTCTAGATGGTAAAGTATCCGTACTTTTAGAAAGGTACAAAATGGTCGGTCAATCGCTCTATAATACAGAGAGTTCATTGTTTGGGTGTGATTTAATAATCTATTATTACAACGTAACATAAACATTTACTTAGTCGTAATAAATCTGGGCTAATTGACATAATCTGTAGTCACTGTAGCCACTACAACACAATCGTCAATCGTAAATATTCAAGAATAGAAATTGTAGTTCTCTTGACGGTCCGATTGTGGAATAAATGTAGATCTGAATTTGAATCTACAGTATCCGAATTATTTCCTCAATATGATGAACGGTGATTGTATAGATGAACCGGAGTCGATAGCTCACCCATACAAACTCTTTCGAAATATTATTTACCATAAAAGTCATGAGACGATCATATTGAAGCGCAATTCCATTTCAGTTATGCATCCACTACTGAAATATTTCATTTCTCTTTTTGGGTGACCGGCTGATTTTATACCGTCCTTCTTTAGACATCTTAAAACAAACACTCCAATCGATGAGGTAAGATATTATATTAGTTACCTTGACCTTTATCTCACAAATTATAAATAAGCCTTTTCAATAACGGAAATAAATGATTTTTCCCCCAGGTTCTAGCAACGACAGTACCGATCTCTTCACCACGCTCCTACTATTTCGATAATGTCGTTACATCACTCACTTAACAGTATGGCGAAGGTTATCATGTAGAGTGGAGGATGAGAAACTCTGATGAATCCAGTGTTTAGATTTTGTTCTAGTTGCAGAGAATTGAACTTGTGCGGTGAAACTGGTCGCGGGTGAGAAGGGTGTAGATGAATTGTAAAAGTAGTTCTGTATTCAGCAGAGTTTTCATGAACTGAAAAAGCGGTAGACATGGGCATATTATACTTTATATCCTCTCGCCAAAGACCCATGCTCACCAGTCCTACGTACTCGTTGTCGCAGGTAATCGGGCCGCCAGAATCTCCAAATGCTGATGAAAACCCCAGTCGAGTAGGCATCGGGGATAAGCAGAACCAAGTGCAGTCATTAATATAGCTGTACAGGTCTCCCTTTTCGGACACGAAATGATAGCAGGTAAGGTAATCTTTTGCTTGGAACCACCCATGTCGAAGAACATCAGAAGCAGAATAACTCTTTGACGTGAAGTCCCCGAACCCTATTCCTAGGCAAACTTTATTCTTTGCCATCAAATCATTGTACATCTTTACTAGAACACTAACATCGTACACGGGTGCGTAAGAAGTTTGATATTTGACATAAGGTGTTTTGAAAGTAATCAATCCGTAATCGAAAAGAGTGATTTTCATGTTTTCATCTTTATGGCAACTTGGATGAGTGAAATATTGACTGATATCCACATCGATTCGATTAGGGAAATCTGCCACCTTCAGCCTTCCTGGAAACACATTATATCTGTCCTCTACGGGGCTGAGCGTTCTTGAGTACCGTCTCCCATTACCAAGGTTGACAAAATACGCCAAGCAATGGCAAGCAGTTTGCACAATGTATGGGGTTAACAATGATCCTGTACATATAATATTATCAGCAGTTACTGGGCATGCCTCCTTCCAGAATTTTTCCCACACTACTCTCCAGAAGGGCATAGGTTTTTTGTAAGTGGGACATGTGTTGTAATTTCCAATCCATACGAAGTACTTTAAAGAAGCATATTCAGAGTCCCAGCTGTTCACCACTAATCCATCCACAATTCTCTTCGCCCGTTTAAAATGCTCAGCACGGCCAGATAATTCACCACGGCTAAAAGACGTCAAAATGCAGCAAATAATAATAAAATTTAGCATAATATCTTTCAAAAATGCTCAGCTACACAGAATACAATATCTAAGATAAAATAGTGTGGAAAGACTGTTCAAGAATCAATATTCTTCAAGCCAAACCAACCAAATTTCCTCAAACTAATAATATTTTATTATCCACTCGTTATCTAATCAAACATAGTAACCAAGTTATATTGATAATATCACTACAGAAATAAAATGCAAGCTTAAAAACTCGCATGACTAGAGAATACCTATCTTTTCTGCCTGACGTTCCGTCAACAGTAATTGTTTAGTCCCGCATACTGTCACGAATAAACTGAAATATACCTACATCTTATTGAAATACAACCGATGAATCCTCACTTAGTGAAGCGTTGCCAAAATATCGCCTCTAAAGTTTGAATTGGAACGTAATCAAAAACACCTACAAAGTTGGGTGTGGCACATATTTTCCTTGTGTCCATAGGATAGATGAATGAATCATTAAAATATTTTAAATAATTGATCTTAAGCTATATATGTAAGATCTTATTGAACATGGGCCGTTTCAGACAAAGACGAAAGTCAAAACGCCTCCCGGCTATAGATCGGGTCCCGCAATTGAAGTGAATTGCTTGATCCTAAATGATAAACCATTAATTCCCTGAAAATGTCATCAAAGTCAGATGAGGACTAGAAGTCGTGTTTGTTGAAAGGATTGTGGTTAGCGGTTGCGCAGGACCTACTATTGATACGACGATGGAGAAAAGCATATGGGATAATCAGAACATCATTCCACAACTACCCCCCGAATTTGGATTGTGAGCCTGAATCCACGAAAGATGCGTACAGCGAAATAAGCGTGCACCAGGAATCTTGCGAAAGATGCGTAAGGGATCAGGTTTTGACAGATGGTGAGGGGAAGCTATGACGTCAAAACATTTTTTGGTGGTCAGGATGCTTGCATCTCAAAAATACATAACATCGTGGTCAATCCTTTAGTAAAAATTCAGATTAGTTGGACATATACGTCAGAATGATGTGTATAGCTTGGTGGTTCGGATGCTCGCAAGGTCACATCTAAAAATACATATCATCAAGTAGTCAATGCTCTAGTAAAAATCTGATTAGTTGGACATATAGTTCAGAATGATGTGTATAGTTTAATGATCTGGATGCTCAGAAGCTCGCATCTGAACACTACATAAGATTAACGAGTAATCCCTTAGTAAAAATTCATAATTACATATAGGTCAGAATGATTTGTAGGTAAAGTTTGGTAGTCTGGATGCTCGCAAGCACGCATCTAAAAACTACAGATTGTTTTTCGGACGACATAATAGCTCTTCAGCCAAGCGAACATAGTGAAATTCGAGACTTCACCAACTTCACCACATTTTTGAAAATTACATTGACTCCGATGAGAAATTTCGACCATCCCTGAGGGCTGAATTTTCGTCATCAATGACTCGTACAACCAACGCTTATGCAAGTTTCGACTCCAAGTTTAATGGTATGTTATACCACGCTCATGCAAACAGTTTACCAGCTCCTGGACGCCTTGGAAGGTGTTCAGTCTGGATCTTACTTGGAAATGAATAGCGCAAGTAGACTTGCTGGCAGCTGAGAAGGCGCAGAGTTATGAGCTCATATCCTTTCAGCGAATTTTCGTAGAAAATAAAGCTATTGCAATGGCTCGGAAATTTTTAAAAACAAGTTTAAAAAAATAATTCTTCATTGAAATCAGTTTTGTGGTATCTTGAAACGATTTCATAGGTTTCCGCTTTTTCATATGTATGCATATATATGCATATATGTGTGTAATTGGACATATGGACATATATGCATACATGTGTGTAATTGGACATATGGACATATATGCATACATGTGTGTAATTGGACATATGGACATATATGCATATATGTGTGTAATTCCAGACCATAACTCTCCTTAGGATTGAGATAAAAATCCCGTTCTTGCGCCAAAAATTCAAGCGTTCAAAACGAAAGGATGAGGTAGTTGGCCAACAATTTTTGACTACAATAAATTGGTCAAATTTCGAAAAATGTACTAGAAAAATCACTAAAAATGGATAAAAACGGCCAAAATCGTTAAATTTATCATTTTCAGCTGAATTTTGGTCAACAATAAATTGTCCACGATTAACTAGGACAACTAAATATATTTGGCTCAAAATTATGCTGAAAAGTGAACTTAAATTTCAATAAATTTTGCTAAAAATCTATAAAAACTGCGAAAATCCTTATCCCTCCTTATTTTAAAAAAATCTCTTTTGAATCGCCAAATTTCATTTAGTATGAGTTTTTTTTTGTCAAATTTCAATACAATTTAAGATATTACAATACGATAGATAGTTTAAGAAAATTCGCTCATACGATCATGATGCACGACTGGAACTTTTTACTCATTCGGCTGTAGTACAACTGTCTGAAAAACGTTGACCCTGGCTTGGTTGGCGCTAGGTGAACGCAAACGTATCGTGAAATCTCAGTCGATGTTTTCATTTGGTACATGTCATTTTTGAACATTCTGGTGCAAAATAGATATTATAACTCTGCGCCTTCTCATGTGATGATTTTTGATCGGGTAATACGATGGTGGGACAAGGTACTTTAAATGAGCAAGGAGAGATACCCTATAATTTGCTTTAAGCAGTTGGTAAATACAATATACAATTGAACTGGGGTTGAGTGTAGAAAAGTATAACTGGTGATATAACATTATTGAGGTTAGGTTTTGAAGAAATTTGGATGAGACAGGATCCCGTAGAAATTAATCTGCAACGAAATTTGATTGGCTTTTTTGTGATTTGGTGGTGCTCGTGAGGGCATCGCGAGGTCATCCTACATTATTATCAGTGAACCCACATCACCATGGGCACAGAAAGTTATCTAATGACTGACGAACCAAAGATTTTCAAGCGATTGATCGCCCATTAAAAATGTCAAACCATAGTATCCTTCCGTGTGCACAAGATGCAAGGCTTCCTGAGGCATTGAATCTGGACGAGTCACCCTCGAGTTGAAAAGAAAAAAATTTAACCCCACCTCCCGATTCGGAGCGAGTCTCAAGTCTGTAAATGGTAGAGTCAACACCATCAATGTATGATCTAATCTTTGCGTGATCTATCTAAGTTAGATCATTACATCGATGGTCAACACAACTAGAAGTGGTGGGAGAGAAGTTTCTGCGAAGCAAGTGGAAGGTCCGCAATTTGCAAATTGCATCTTGAAAGACTCCGTCTGCAATTCACGAACACCGCGTTTGAATTGGAAGCCAAGAAACGATACGCAAATCGGACAGGTATTGGTAACCTTGGGTTCCCTTGAGAGCCCTAACGAAAAAGAAAGGACACACCTTTATAGGGTAAATGAAGAGCTTTACCACAGCGACCGAATGGTTTCGTCGTTATTCCGAATAAAAAACGTAAAATGTTACGTCTGAAATGGGGCGACTGTCCCAGGAGTGCGTAAAAAATATATGTCTCTGCCTTTCTGATATGCAAGGGATATTGAAATCTCTAATAATCAATTTATGAGGAAGAGATCGTAAAAAAGGACCATAATTTATGCATTGAGCGGGAGAAAAGAGCGAGAGAGGGGCTGTTGATTTCCAATCATTACCGCCCGCCTTGGCGGAGTTGGGACGCGCCCGCAGCCTCGTGGGAAATGGGGGTTTTTTCTTTCTTTTTTTATGTAGAGGGCTGTAAAGATACATTAGGGTGTAGAAGGGTGAGCTCGGAAAATAACATTCGCCCCTGTATGAGCGTAAGAGTGGACATGTTTTGTTTCCATGGCAACCAAGTTTGTGGAAAAAGAATAGGGTGAAGGGGCTCTTGGGTGTTTGACACCTTAAGAGAAATTTTCCCTTTGACAAGCAATTGAATTATGTTTTTTCGTTTCTTCAAACTTGAATCTTAAGTCTACTGCTTCATCAGAATGTCCTCAAACTGCTCAGTATTGGAAAAATCACTAATTCAAGCCACAAAACATCATAAATTCGTTTTTTTAATCATTTTTTCGACCCAGTATTTTGACAGCCAAATTTTTGGTTGCACCTGTGATTGACACCCAATGATTGAAACAGCAGTTGTTCTGCAATAAACGATTCCGTGTATCATCAAAAATTTTATTTCAACATTTTATTAATAAATTGAGCATTTGAACTTAGTTTTATTAATCTAAATATAAAATTAATATGGGTATTCATGAAGACGAAGTTGAAAATATCACAAAATAGGTAGATACAATGTTTTTTCAATGCCATAAGTACAGTACGTTTCTAATGGTAAACTAGTAGCTTCTCAGTTTCTATATTTATATAAATATAAAAAATAAAGAACGAATGCAAGAACGAATGGAGATCCATATTGACAGCACTGTCGATCACTGAGGGTAGTATCAGTTTGGGGAGTAGTAATTGACATTTAAATTTTCAATGTTATCTTCGTTTATTTCCAAAAAATGATAACATTAATGGAAGCTACACAAAAAACTGATTGAGAAAAACCATGGGAACTATCGAATTTGAAAATATGGAGGGCATGGTGAAGCCAAATATAACACTTAATCTCTTAGCAAAATCACAAGAAACAGCACCTGAGAAAAATCAACACGAGGTTCTGTTGGGTAAACTTCCCCAGATTTCACAAAAGCCAACCTGAAACCTTTGACCGCTTTTATTCTTCACTGAGAAGGTATTTTGTCTCAATATTCAAAAGGATCAAGCCAGTAAAACACTTTTATGCCTTATTATTTAAACTTTTTGGTGATATGTCAATCACTGGGTCCTTGTCAAACACTGGTCCCTCCACCCTAAGTATTTTTTCTCCCAAATCTCTGTCCACTACTAGGGTAATACTTGTTATTGATTATTGGTCACCCACATTTTAGGACGTCTCTCTGAAACTAGGATGCGTCAATAGAGGGACGACCTATTGGATTTGATCCATGGGGTGAGGGACAACCCAAACATGAGAAAAAAATAACTGCATACAAATCCGTTTCAGACCATTCTAAGACCGAATCCGTGAAGAAGAAGTTCCTAGAGAACCGTCGGTCTCAATACGGCGTGCAGTTACGAGAATTTTTACCGCACTTTGAAGTCTCGTCAAGTTCTTAACGGATATAGGTGTAACGCTAAATCCATGGAAGGAGGAAATTATCTTTGTAGGCAGAGCGAATAGAGCGAATGATTCCTATTCCACAATTAAATTGCAACTACGATAAATATTTCACCTGTGTACAGGCATCATCAGGTAGGTATCTTAATTATTATAACATTGCGCAAGAAATTTCTATTTTAAAAACACTAGACAAGGAACAATAAAACTGAAAACATGAGCTTTTATTAAAGTAAGTTTTTTAAGTAAATTTTTCAAAAACTCTGAGTTTTTCAGTTACATTGTTCCTTGTCTAGTGTTTTTAAAATATAAATTTGTTATGCAACGATATAATAATTAATTAAGATATCTACCCGATGATACCTGTAAACAGGTGATTTATAAACCTGTAAACCTTTATAAACCTTTACTACTTTTATAAACCTGTAAACCTTGTAAACCTTTATAAACCTGTGGCCTGTAAACAGGCAATTCATATTGTAGTTGCAATTTAATTGTGGAATAGAAGTCATTCGCCCTACCTACAAAAATGGAATCCCACAAAATTACTAGTGACACCATTCAAAAACTCAGAGGAAATGATCCCTGGGAGGTTACTTGTTTCCATGGAAGGAGGTTATTTTAGACGATTACGTTTTTATCGGGTTGCGATCCGTTAACGTATCTGTACGGAAGGATGCGTCAACGTAACTCATTGCGTCAGAGTTACGGCGACGAATCGTCACTACCGCACGACGTATTTGTGTTGTACGGATCTACTAGGAACGCTGTATTGTTGACGTGCTGCGCTCTATCTCGATCTACTGATGTTCCGAGCCCCATTGGTTACGAATTCCATCGCAATCTGAGCTGAGCCGCTATAGCTAATGGACATAAATGAAATTCGTAATTTAAGTCAAAACGCCTAATAAAGGCTGATTATGAGGGAATTCGCAGAAGTTTAACTTCTAATAAACCAGGATCTTTTACGAACCGACACAAGAGCCGTCTCGCCCTCACAAGCAAATATCCAAAGGCACATATGGGAAGGTCCTCTCAACCGCCGCTCAAAGTAACAACCCTTTAATTAAAGAGTGCCCAGAAAGAAAAATTCTTTCCCACTTTTTTTCATTTACTCCTCCCTCTTTCACCCATTGGAAAACCTTCTCGTAACATTATCTCGAATGAAAAGTGGAAGCTTCGTCATGAATATGTAAATATCTGTACAGCGCCATTGATCAAGAAAACTCTGTAACCAACTCCGTTCATTCCAGTAAAAATGTTCCTCGTCAAGGGTCGGGGCGCCCTCAGAGAAAACAATTCGTTTTTCGCCTCTGCGCACAGGGACACAAAAACCAACGAGAATCCCTCAACCAGCGGGGAAAAAAACCCCCATTGGAAAGAGAAAGAGTGTTTGTTGAAAAAAAGGAGAAAAAATGAAATTAATTACAGAGAACTTGTTTCTCAACTTTTTTCCCTTCCCGTTTTTTCGGGGTGGAACGCTCACGGACAGAGGTGGCGGGTACGGTCGTTCAGGGGGCTTAAACCCCTACACAACGTACCAACTCTCGCTTCACTCAAAAACACAAAACCCCAAGTATGAATCGAGTTTTTCGGGACTCCGTAGGAAAAAAAAGTTGATTACTCGACGAAGCGGGTTGTGTGAAGAATAACACGTTTTTTTAATGTTATCCCCTCCTTGCCCACGACTCTCCGAAACGTCCGAGTTTTTTTCTCAGGCGGATGAGCACGAGTGGGAGAAACAAACAGAAGAAATTTGTTTGATTAATCAAAAACTACAAACCTTGCGGTTGGGGTTTTCCTCTTTTTTTGTCGTTTCTAGTGAATAATTGCGTTTATGACGGTTCGGTGGTTTCAAGCTGAGTAAAGACCTCAAAAATAGCACCAAAATGACCCAACGCGTTAGTGCTTACAAACGAGCACAATTCTACTGTCAAAATACGCGATTCCGCTCCGTATGGGGTATTACCGTATGAGGAGGGACCACTAAACCCTCACTTAGTTCCTTTGCAGACAGATCAGAATGTATTGATTAAAATACTTCTCAATAAACCTTATATGTATCCTACTGCTAGATTATATTCAGAATTTTATGCACATAGTGTAAAGACCATTTGTTAATAGAGCCCTGTACTCTTGTTTTAAAAACGGGCATTAGGCTTGAGCACCTATGTTGTGTTTCCTTCTGTAAAACTGCCTCTACATCTAACATTTCCTTACCCCGCTGTCGTACAGAATTGCATCGTAGAAATTCGTACAATGCTGCTTTAAACTTTTTATATAGACACAAAATTGATTTTTCCATTTTCCCCAACGCAAACAGTTTTAAAAGATGTATACCGAGGATTCTTTCTGACATTCAATAATTTTTGGGCACCATGGGGAATTGATGTTCTGTTTTTCACGAGTAAATTCATAATTAATTTTAAACATTATTTTCATCTCGGTTATGGGTATTTTATTTCAATAAAGTAGTTTATTCCTATTTCCGCCGGTTTTATTTTTATAATTTACTTCAATGTGTAGTGTAGAAGGTATAGTCTGGTATTGTACAGCTGGGCGCCTCTTATCAAGAGTAAGACTCCACTAGGGGACACAAGTTCTTTTGATTATGTATCGAAGGACCAGGCGATTGTGCCATTAATGAATATACTCGAATAGTCAAAGTACTATTTTAATGAATTTAAATTGATAGGTAAAATTTTTTAACGACGCTGTGCAAATCTGATTCACTCTGATAAGGTCAGATAAACACGAGTTTCAAGCCCGTATCAGGCGCAAAGTTTTCCTCTCCTTCAAGACTCCGGAGTCGTGCGGTTTTTGCCTACTTACCCGGTACCTGTTATTCACTTGCCCCTACCGTCTCTTCACCTACTTACCTAAAGGCCGAATCACACTTGCATTTTTTCTGATTTTTTCTCGCATTTTTAATGCACGAACGTGCGTTTTTATCGATTTTTTAGCACATTTTAATGAAATATAAGTACATTTTTCAGCCTAATTTCCTACATAAATTTTTCAATGTTCTATTTAAAATGTTATAAACTTCATTTGAGCAATATTCCGCTAAAAACATAAATACATTCAGTCATTTTTAGCCGGTTGTGCTATTTATAGTGATTTTTTTACCCCTTTTTTTTAAATTTGAACAATTTAATGTGCTCAAAATGCTGGCCAACGAACTCGTCCTTTTGTTTGGAATTAGACGAACTAAGGACGCGTAGTTTGATTGGTGATTGGTGTTTTAGTTTACTTCTAATTTTCTGTCGGTAGAGGACCCCGGTTTATCATCCACATACAAATATATATGCAGATTGTGCAGCTGATCCGATGGCCGAGATACTAATCTTTCAGAAAGCAACTGTTTGTAAACATGTTCATGTGAAAGAAACAACCAATATCACCAACATCATCCAACAACAACAGCCAACATCATCTGTGAAAGAAAACAACCGACCGGATGGAGTTTACATTATCACATTTGGTGACTTTGCCCTCGTCTATCTGCAGATTATCGTCTAAGTGGCCAGTAGGCTCAACGTTTTCATGTCAATAGAAATCGACGATAAGACATCAACTCGGTAACTGTCAAAAAACCTCCCAAATATTATTTCCAAAAAAGTTCCAGTCATGCCGTTTAAAGTCATGTCATATAGCATGATCGTTTGATAGAATTTTTATAGATTATAGAATATTATTTTGAGCCCATTGAGGGTAAACATTTTTTAACCACCCGATATGCCAAATAAATCGTACTGAACAATATTCTATGATTTGAAACCAATATTGGAGTTTTAGCAGTTTTCTGTGTTTTAATCGATTTTTCAGCAAATATAAATGAAATTGAAGTACATTTTTCTGCATATTTTTTTGCATAAATTTTATAGTGTCGTTGTTTGTTGTTGATTAACTTTTTTAACTAAAACATTGCTGAAAATGTATATTTGACGATTTTTAGCCGTTTTTAGCCCTTTAAGGGCATTTCCAGTGATTTTTTTAGTACGTTTTTAGAAAATTAATTTGCTCAAAAAGTGATGGCCGACTCATCCTTTCGTTTGGGGAGCTTGATTTTTGGAGCAAGAACGGAATTTTAATCTTAATCATAAGGAGAATATATATGTATATATATGTATATATATGATATATGTATATATATATATATATATATATATATATATATATATATATATATATATGTATGAAAAAAAAAGCGTTAAAATCTAGGATTCGTTTCATAATGCCTCAAAACGAATTTCAATGGAGAAAATTTTCGAAAATTTTTATTTTAAATTTTTTGGAGCCATTGCAACAGCTTCATTTTTAATAAAAATTTGCTAAACTGTAAAACAACGGAAATGATAATCATCTGTCACAATGATAAATCTCTTTCAATTAATGCGCTTCAGACACTTACAGTTGGATCGTTGGTCGTTTGGTCGGTGGTCGCGAACGAAAACGTAGGTTTGACGCAATAATATCAACTCGTAATGAGGAAGTGAGTCGTTAAAATTAAGTGGGTGTCCCCACGCCTGAAAAAGGGACGCAGGATGTGAGTAATTATAAAATCTCCCCGACTCATCTTTGTCCTGACTCACGAGTAAATATAGATTTTATAAAGCGACTACGGTTCAATGTCTAATGACCAGGGGCGGATATAGGTTGCAATTTGTGGTAGGGGGGGGGGGGGGGTCACTGGGGGATATCCGGAGAAATGTTGAAATTCAAAACCTTCGGAGGCGGTTTTTGCAGTATTTAAATAACTAAAATATAGGTGTATGCAAGAACTTAAAAATCAAGTTTAATCTAGTTTAAGTCTAATGACCAGTGGCGGATATAGGTTGCAATTTGGGGGGGGGGGGGGGAGGGGGGGTCACCGGGGGTATCCGGAGAAATTTTGAAATTCAAAACCCACGGAGGTGGTTTTTGCAGTATTTAAATAACTAAAATATAGGCGTATGCAAGAACTTAAAAATTTAGTTTAGTCCCGAATTCGTTTACATTCACTGGGGAGAGCGGTAGTTATGTACAAAAATTGCTTGGGGCAGTGTTGGGCATAATCTTATCGTCGAATACGAATACGATTGTAATCGCGATAATTATTCGTTGATTCTGAGTCAACTGCTATTATATTCGTATTTGTGTGTAATCGTATTCGTCTGTCGGCGATTACACGAATACAACCCATAAAAATGCGTCACGGCCATCAATTTCAATAGGGCGTCCCTCCTATAATATGCGAAGCCTTGCTAATATTGCCTACCTTCAGAGGGACGTCCTATTAAAATAGATTTGAGACAAATAGGCTGGGCTCCAATCGTTGAATTCGCTTTAAGGACGTCCCTAGGTTAAATGAAGCTAGGTTATATTAGCAAGGCTTCGCATATTACAGGAGGGACACCCTATTGAAATTGATCACCGTGACACATTTTTGTGGGTTGTATTCGTGTAATCTCCGACAGACGAATACGATTACGCGAATACAAATATAATCGCAGTTCACTCAAAATCAACGAATAATTATCGCGATTACAATCGTATTCGTATTCGACGATAAGATTATGCCCAACACTGCCGGAGGGTATCCGGAGAAATGTTGAAATTCAATACCCACGGATTCGGTTTTTGCAGTATTTAAATAACTAAAGTTCCAGTCATGCAGCATGATCGTTTGAGCGAATTTTCGTATATTATCGTATTGTTAAATTGTATATGTTCGTAAATTATTGTATTGTTAAATTGTATATGTATGGTGTAAATTGTATTGTAATTATGGTATATGTTAAATTGCTTTTTTCGTAAATTATCGTATTGTTAAATAGTATATGTATGGTGTAAATTGTATTGTAATTATGGTATATGTTAAATTGTTTTGAAATTTGATCTTTTTGAGTGCAAGGAAATTGTTAACTGTTATTTTTATGTCAAAAAACGTATGCTAAATTATAGTCTCCTGTTCAAATAGAGGTTTCGAATTTTTAGCTTTTTTGCAGTTTTATCGGTTCCGTTTAACAAATTTTAATTAATTTTAAGTACATTTTTCAGCATAATTTTGTACATGAAATTTGAATGTTTTATTTTATGGTTAATAAACTTTATTTGAGTAACATTCTACCAAAAAAATATAAATTCAACCATTTTGAGTAATTTTTTTAGTACGTTTTTTGAAGTTTGACCAATTTAATGTGCTCAAAAAGTGCTGGCCAACGAAATCATCATTTCTTTTGAAATGCTTGATTTTTTGGCGAAAGAACGAAGTTTTTATTTCAATTCTATCGAGAGTTGTCGTCTGGAATGGCACATACATACATATATATATATATATATATATATATATATATATATATATATATATATATATATATATATATATATATATATATATATATATATATATATATATATATAAGCGTAAAAATCCAGGAATCATTTCAGAATGCCTAAAATCAGATTTCAATGAAGAAATTTTTTTTAAATTTGTATTTCAAAATTTTTGGAGCCATTGCAATAGCTTTATTTTCTACGAAAATTTGCTAAAATATAGGCGTATGCAAGAACGTAAAAATTAAGTTTAATCCCGAATTTGTTTACATTCACTAGGTAGAGCAGTAGTTATGTACAACCTGTGCCTGAGTATGATATGGTCAATTTCGGTCTATAATATACTGTCCGGAATTCCCATGAATGTGCGTTCAGATAAATTCCCATTTAAAAATGCTGTTGTGACGTCTAGCTGATAGATTTCCAAATCATTTTCCACTGCAGGTGTCATTATCGTCCGGATCACGCTCATACGAACAATGGAGTAAATGTTTCCAATAAATCTTCCCCTTATCGTTGTTTGTAACCTTTGGATACAAAGCCTTGTGGCACCTGGGTGATTCTCAGAAAAAAAGGCAAATTTCAGGTCTCGTCATGTGATAATGAGTTCTGTTGGCCTAGAAGAATGGTTCTTGTCATTGATACTTTCTACTCGATGTCCTGACACATGTCATGCGAGAAAAACCCCGTTTAGGTCAAATTTAAATACTTTTCTCCCACCCTGAATATATAAATATTCATTACCACGGAAGGTCTCTCCATCAAATTAGCGGGTTTATTTTTAGATTACTCCATCTGAAGAGGTATCTAACCATGAATTGATATTTTTTCTAAAAGAAAATATTTCCTCGATAAAATGCTGTGTTTACAAAGTTTCAAACGATGTCTATAGTTTCCTGAGTGGAAAAAGTCTTAGTCCCTGAAAAAAAAGTCATTCCCGCGTAACATACAAAAAAAGTCCCTCGCACTTTTTCCCAAAAGGTATATTTTGAAAGGGAAAATTCCCCGTGTCAATGGCTGCATGATGATACGCCAACCATTACCAGAGCCATAGGGCAGAAGGTGGGTGGGGGGAAGCTTTGTCACGTTAAGTAGCGTATTTTTATTGCTGTCATTTCCACGTGTGTATCTAACCCAGAAAGCAATTTTCTTCTCACAATCAATTCGTTACGCTTCAAATGCACGTCAAAACACACGGTCCATGTTTGTAATAACTTCACCCCAGTTGTTATAGGAAGCATTTTTATTCCGATTTGTAATTACCAAGTTTCTATTGTTGTCATTACCCCCCCCCTTAAACCCTTCACTGAATTTGACTGGTCTATTTGTTCCTCTTAAAAAAAAAGGTTCGCGGCCACGATCCAGCACATACATGTTTTGGGATTCATCCGTGTGAAATATACGTTGTACTTTCAAATTTAAATCATGTATATCATTCGTATATCGGTGGAAACCGAAGAGGAAACTGAACTTCCGACACTGCTGGAACTGATCCCGTTCGAAGGGAGGAGCTCTGAAGTATCACGCGGAAGCTATTCTGACAGCTTGCTCTGGAAGACGATCATCCATCAAGCTCCAATCCCCATGGAAAGAAAACCCTGTCTTCCAACTCTCTCTCACTCCCGTCTCAGCCGATATCTTCCTCTCCCTTGCACCTAAAAACCCCCTTCCGACGATAGCAGAAGAAGTGGGGGGAGGGCAAAGTGGGAAGTAAAAAGAAATCTCTCAAGGAACGGGAGAGAAAATCTAGGAGGCAGTGGTTGGACTGTGGGAACCCACCAAATGTTCCGACGCCTTAATGATATTTCCACTCTCTCGGTTTCCATCCTCTTCGTTTCTCTCAGGAATCAATATGGAGCTCGGAGGCGGTGAATCTTCTCTTTAACTACCGACCAACGCGCTTGGCTCACTGTTTTGCAATCAAACTACCTGCTAAACTTCCCACTGATTGTCGTGCTGCCCCTATTGAAGTAGGTAATTGTGAGGTACCGTAGTTAAACACTTTACATGTTCGCAATGGCTTAGCTAAGTCATTTCTCATGGAGGGGTTACAGTCAAGGATTTCGTTTTATTTTACAGTTTTAGTATTCATTTCAAGTACTTATTGTTAAATATACGTAGACCGGATAATAAACTGTCGAACATATAAGTAGATTTCCAATGGTTTTTTGTAATGATTTGAAATCACGTGCGCTTTCATATTCGCAAACCTACCTATGGGTTATTAAAGCGTACCTAATACCATTTAGAAAAAATATAATCCAATCAGCTAATAATCAGAACGTTGAAAACTACAATAAATACGAATACCTACGGATGAACTGAGAAGCACTACGTTTGTATACCTAATATTATACAATACTTACTGCCCGCAAAATCATATATTTAGGTATGTGGTCGATTCCCTGCGTTAGTTCAGCGCAATAAACACTTTTTCTGGGCAATATCACACAATTGTATGATACAAGTATGCGGAATAAAAAGCGGGGCAAGAAACCGAGAACGACAAACAACAAACAACAAAATGTTAACAAAACAAACTCAAATCAGCAATAAGCTAGGTTAGAGTAGAAATATTGCGACAATACATTATTTTAATATTTTCTATTATACTATTTCAATCACCACCAAAGGCTTCTATTTATTGTTTTTCTCTTTATTTTTACTGGGCAAGTTGGGAATAGTTGGGGGTTTTGTTGGGCAGTTGGGAATTCCGTCCGACGAGATCAGTTATTCTTCCCTGATGGAGAACTGCAGAGCCCAACCACTGGACAAAAGAAGAATTCTCGCTGATTTGGTGTTCCTGCATAAGCTGCTCAATAATGAAATCAATTGCCCATCTCTACTTGCCAAGTTCCAGCTTTCCACTCCTCGTCTTATCAGTTGCCATCCCACCTTGTTTCACGTCCCGTTCTCAGCATCTAACTATTTAATAAATTCCCCCTTAAACCGTATCCGCCGTTCAGCCAAGTTACTTCTCTACCTTCATCCCATTTTGACTTTTTCAATAGTTCTGTATCCCAACTTAGATCCCTTGTATTATCATCACCTGTTTTATTTTGATTTTGAATGTTTATCAAATTTCAATAGTATATATATTTTTTTCTTCCATTTTTCATTCACTTGCCACACTGTTTTTTCTTGAATTTCTGTATTATATTTTTTTCAACTCTGTATTATGTTTTTCCTTGTAAATTGGGCTTGCCCGTACTAATAAATAAATAAATAAATAAAGAAACTGTGATTTAATTCGTTAATGGTATATAGAAACGATATACCTACCAACAATCAGAAAATTAATAAAAGAATACGGGAAAACCAAGCTTGATTAAGTAGGCAGTGAAAAGTAGGGGAAGTTCGTAGGGGAATACGGTGGATACTGAACAATGGATATTTTCCTATGGAATAATCGCATATGGGCTAGCCCCAGAAGGTAGTGGGAAACGACTTGATTTCAGTTTGCAGTATCCACATTTCCGTTTCGTTGACTAGGTGATTATACTCCTCTCCGAGGGGCTGTAAAATATCCACGCAATTTTGCCCTTACACAAACGAACCTAATATGAATTTTTATCATTTAATAACGATTAACAGGACGTTTCTATCTTTTTGACGTGACGAGCGTCACGTCACATTGGGGTTTTCTATTGATTTTCACGTACAACCAATGCGTTACTAGGGAAGTGTAACTCCCTTAGTTTTCATAGCAGGAAAATCGTTAGCCACTTTTTGGAATACTCTCATTTTATCACAGCATCTCATAATCCCTAAGATTCTGCAGTCTCAAGGAAAGCTGATTTATTACGCTCAGTTATAAACTAATATTGCTATGTAACCATAATGAACTAATAATGTGTAAAATTAATCATTATTAAATGATCTGACTGTAGAACCGTTGCTAGGCAACCGGATCCGTATAATTATGATAGTAATTGTTTTTTACTGATTACCTACATTCTCCAATTGAGGGTGTTAGGTACTGAAGTTAGAAGCGTGAAATTATTAATTTGGATTGTATCCACATACCACAAACTTTTACGTCCTTTGTAATTCATGGATGGCTTTGCCCACCTTGCCCCTCCTCAAACTACGCCACTGCATGTTCGTGCCTCTGAATTTAAAGATGAATAACGAAAAAGTTTATTGGTATGGAGATTTAAAACCACAATCTCATTTGTCTCTGAATAGTTCTGTCACAACACTATTCAAAGACATTATGAAACAAATGTGCAATAAACACGGTTTATATTAGGAAAAAATTTAAATTAATAAGGCCCACATCTGCTTGACGTAAAGGAGTTCATTCAAGACATAACACTTAGCAAGAATAAGAATTAAAATGCAGCAAAGTACAAACCAGCAGCATGGAAGGACAGTTTTGTTGAGTGATATGTTCTGTTAAATTTATCAACAAAAAAAATCATAATAGGTAATCTCTATCTCTATCTATACTATTAATAAGAATGAAACTCCGTTTGTCTGTCTGTTTATTTGTTTGTTTGTCGTGTCTATGCACGGCCAACGGCTGAGTGGGGGGAGTCTACGAGTGGGGGGATCTTCTTGGGATTTTCCGATAGGGGGAGCGAGCAAATTTAAAATTTTCTAATCCCAGCCGAACCATGGGCCGTAGGGCGGGAGGGGGTCGAAGTAAGAATTAATGTGCGCTTTTTGGACTTCCCCGCATCCTCTACCCCTCTAAACGGCCGTCGACAATTCCGGAAAAATACCGGTTTCGTAGGTTTTTGAACGAGGAAGACGACGGCGCGATCGGATCGCGAAAAAAGTATCGGGAAATGCGTCAAAAAAATGCGAGAGTACGGACCCGTTTTCTCGAAAAGTCCGCCGAAAAACTTGGTTTTTTCCGATTAAAATATACCCCATAAAGGTACGTTTTTCGGAACGGTTTTCGCGGGCGAAATACAGCTTTGGGTCCGCCGAATCTGAATCCGAAATCGGATATCGAAAAAAGTGACGGGCAGTCGGTCAAATCACGAGCGGAAGCGAGGGGAACCGTTTAATATGAGAAATTAATCGACCTGGGCCGCCCGTTTCACACCGTTGCTTACCAGAAGGGACCCTCACAGGGGGGTTCCCATTTGCACTTCTACGCAAGGCGAGCAGGTATACATAGGTACCTACCTTGCGAGCGAAGCGAGAGCCATTTCAACAGAATAAATACGGACTTTGTCCTACACATATACAGGTATACCTTGCGAGCGAAGCGAGCAACATCCCCTAATAAACTTTTCGTGGTTCCACATAGTTTTATAAGATTTAATTTGTTTGTAAGAATTTCCAACAGAAAAAAACGTCTGCCAAGTTGGGTGGGCAGTATAACTTCCTCAAGGATATACAGGTATACCTTGCGAGCGAAGCGAGCAACATCCCCTAATAAACTTTTTGTGGTTCCACGTAGTTTTATAAGATTTAATTTGTTTGTAAGAATTTCCAACAGAAAAAAACGTCTGCCAAGTTGGGTGGGCAGTATAACTTCCTCAACCGAGTGAAGCGAGCAGCATCCCCTACAGAAGTTAAACCTACCCTTAGAGATCTACCGCTTGCGAGCGAAGCGAGCAACATCCCCTACGCACGTTAAACCTACCCTTAGGGATCTACCGTTTGCGAGCGAACCGAGCAACATCCCCTAAATGCCATACTTTGCGAGCGTCTGTCTGTCTGTTTGTCTGTCTGTCGTGTCTATGCACGGCCAAACGGCTGAGTGGGCCGGATCTACGAGTGTGGGGATCTTCTTGGGATTTTCCGATAGGTTGTATAAGCGAATTTAAAATTGTTTAATCCCACCCGAACCATGGGCCGTAGGGCGGGAGGGGGGTCGAAGTAAGAATTAATGTGCGCTTTTTGGACTTCCCCACTTCCCCTACCCCTCTAAACGGCCGTTGACAATTCCGGAAAAATACGGGTTTCGTAGGTTTTCCTACGAGGAAGACGACGGCGCGATCGGATCGCGAAAAAAGTATCGGGAAATGCGTCAAAAAAATGCGAGAGTACGGACCCGTTTTCTCGAAAAGTCCACCGAAAAACTTGGTTTTTTCCGATTAAAATATACCCCATAAAGGTACGTTTTTCGGAACGGTTTTCGCGGGCGAAATACAGCTTTGGGTCCGCCGAATCTGAATCCGAAATCGGATATCGAAAAAAGTGACGGGCAGTCGGTCAAATCACGAGCGGAAGCGAGGCGAACCGTTTAATATGAGAAATTAATCGACCTGGGCCGCCCGTTTCACACCGTTGCTTACCAGAAGGGACCCTCACAGGGGGGTTCCCATTTGCACTTCTACGCAAGGTGAGCAGGTATACATAGGTACCTACCTTGCGAGCGAAGCGAGAGCCATTTCAACAGAATAAATACGGACTTTGTCCTACACATATACAGGTATACCTTGCGAGCGAAGCGAGCAACATCCCCTAATAAACTTTTCGTGGTTCCACATAGTTTTATAAGATTTAATTTGTTTGTAAGAATTTCCAACAGAAAAAAACGTCTGCCAAGTTGGGTGGGCAGTATAACTTCCTCAAGGATATACAGGTATACCTTGCGAGCGAAGCGAGCAACATCCCCTAATAAACTTTTCGTGGTTCCACGTAGTTTTATAAGATTTAATTTGTTTGTAAGAATTCCCTACAGAAAAAAACGTCTGCCAAGTTGGGTGGGCAGTATAACTTCCTCAAGCGAGCGAAGCGAGCAGCATCCCCTTCAGACTTTAAACCTACCCTAAGGGATCTATCATTTGCGAGCAGATACACATAGGTACCTTGCGAGCGAAGCGAGAGCCATTTCAACAGAACAAATACGGACTTTTTCCTACACATATACAGCAATACCTTGCGAGCGAAGCGAGCAACATCCCCGAATAAACTTTTCGTGGTTCCACGTAGTTTTATAAGATTTAATTTGTTTGTAAGAATTCCCAACTGAAAAAAAGTCTGCCAAGTTGGGTGGGCAGTATAACTTCCTCAAGCGAGCGAAGCGAGCAGCATCCCCTACAGAAGTTAAACCTACCCTTAGAGATCTACCGTTTGCGAGCGAAGCGAGCAACATCCCCTACACACGTTAAACCTACCCTTAGGGATCTACCGTTTGCGAGCAAAGCGAGCAACATTCCCTACATGCCACACTTTGCGAGCGAAGGGATCAAAATTCCCTACATGCCACATTTTGCGAGCGAAGCGAGCAATTTAAAGGGGGGGTCCGGGGGGCTTGCCCCCCGGCTGGACGTGGAGGCGAGCGTAGCGAGCCGGAGCGGCTAGTTATTAATAAGAATGAAACTCCGTCTGTCTGTCTGTCTGTCTGTCGCTCTGTCGTGTCTATGCACGGCCAAACGGCTGAGTGGGCCGGATCTACGAGTGGGGGGATCTTTTTGGGATTTTCCGATAGGGTGTATAAGCGAATTTAAAATTTTCTAATCCCACCCGAACCATGGGCCGTATGGCGGGAGGGGGGTCGAAGTAATAATTAATGTGCGCTTTTTGGACTTCCCCGCTTCCCCTACCCCTCTAAACGGCCGTTGACAATTCCGGAAAAATACGGGTTTCGTAGGTTTTCCTACGAGGAAGACGACGGCGCGATCGGATCGCGAAAAAAGTATCGGGAAATGCGTCAAAAAAATGCGAGAGTACGGACCCGTTTTCTCGAAAAGTCCGCCGAAAAACTTGGTTTTTTTCCGATTAAAATATACCCCATAAAGGTACGTTTTTCGGAACGGTTTTCGCGGGCGAAATACAGCTTTGGGTCCGCCGAATCTGAATCCGAAATCGGATATCGAAAAAAGTGACGTTAAGTTGGTCAAATCGCGAGCGGAAGCGAGGCGAATCGTTAAAATTACATTTTTAATCGACCCCGCCGCCCATTTCACAACAGAAGGGACTCGACTTCTACGCAATACCTTGCGAGCAGGCCAACGCACGCGCGCGTATAAGGATGGAACTTTCCCTTTCGAGCACCATTTCAACAGAATAAATAGGTACGGGTTTGTCCTACTTGTTTGTAAGAATTTCCAACAGAAAAAAACGTCTGCCAAGTTGGGTGGGCAGTATAACTTCCTCCAATATAACTTCCTCCTACAAATCGAGACCGCCGCGGTTTCACAATGTTGCTAACCAGAAGGGACTCGATGACTCATTTCAACAGAATAAATACGGGTTTTTTCCTACACATATACAGCAATACCTTGCGAGCGAAGCGAGCAACATTCTCTAATAAACCTTTCGTGGTTCCATGTAGTTTTATAAGATTTAATTTGTTTGTAAGAATTTCCAACAGAAAAAAACGTTTGCCAAGTTGGGTGGGCAGTATAACTTCCTCAAGCGAGCGAAGCGAGCAGCATACCCTACAGAAGTTAAACCTACCCTTAGAGATCTACCGTTTGCGAGCGAAGCGAGCAACATCTCCTACATGCCATACTTTGCGAGCAAAGCGAGCAACATTTTCTACATGCCACACTTCGCGAGCGAAGCGAGTAACATTCTTACATGCCAGACTTTGCGAGCGAAGCGAGCTATATTCCCTACATGCCGCACTTTGCAAGCGAAGCGAGCAACTTAATGGGGGGTCCGGGGGCTTGCCCCCCGGCTGGACGTGGAGGCGAGCGTAGCGAGCCGGAGCGGCTAGTAATAAATAAGTGATATGATGTAACTAGAGTCTTTATGAATGAAGGGGGTTGAAAATGAAGAAATGCAGGTGTGTTTGTTTGTTGTCATAGTTCTCTATAAAAGCAGGGAGACGCTATATTTTTTTGTAAATTTTAAATTTAAATTAAAGCTCAGTTTGAATCAATAGCAACTTATTTACTATTAATGTATGTTATTAATCCAATGGTTACAAAGGTTTATTATTCCTATATTTGATAGCCCTTCTAAGCAGATCACTGGTCCATATTGAATCTCTGGGCTTCGCTCCTCTAAATGGGTTCACTGCATTATAGCAACAGGACCCAACAATTTTACGCTTTTCAGTAAAATTGAGAAACAAAACGATCTATGACTACGTCATCTTCCCCCCAATTAGAAGGGTTGTTCACACTATATATTTATTGTAAACTATGTTTGTTTTTTGCACATGAAATACTTAATCACAATTGATATATTTTAGTGATTGATTATTTTGATTAGAAAAACAAATCAGTCTCAGAGGACCCTCAACAGAAACGTTGTTTTCAGTATTTAATGACATTATTTTCAAGCCGTCCCAAAGGCGCTCTATTAAAATAATGTCAACACCGTAGGTCGACCAGGACTGAATTTAGCCTGTGATCCATCAGCTGAACTCTGTCTGCCTACATAACTTGTAAATATATTCTGCATGCTCCAGAAGCGCTCCAATTGAAATTTCATCACCGTAAAGGTGGTTTCACATCCATCCGGAACTGCGGAAATACGGCAATGCGTCTGCGGTTGAAAGTAGTGGAGGGGAGTGCGGAATTGCGGCAGGCCGTTCATAACCATCCGGTTGTGTTATCATTGCGTTATCATTGCTTATGTCTTCTATCACCATTGTATTTCCCAAACAGAACTATTTCCTTCAGAATTTTCTCCAACCTATCACACATTTCACGGACACCATAGCTCTATAAAAAATGTTGACTAATAAACTCATAAAAAATGTTGACTAATAAACTCATAAAAAATAATGAGGATATACAGAAGAAATTGTGATGTATGTAGGTAAATTAAAACTGCAAAGGCGACGTCGTTTTGAAATGAGACTGTTGGGTAATTATTCGGTCCTTTCATCAACTGCTTATCCCAAAATAACATTGTATTTGTACCCAAAAATCTGTGTAGGTTGGCGCATTACAAATAATTTAGGCATTGATGCACCATAAAAAGTATATAAAAAGTCCGTTTCGTAAGGACAAGAAGTATTTCTATACTTCCTCATCGTTTTGCAAAAGTGTTGTCTCAAATACCTACTTATTCGGAAAGTATAAAATTGCCAATCTATAATTAAAGAATGTCTCAAAACACAATTGGAATAGGATCTTTAGGAAGGAAAGTTGTTTGTGAGATCGCAAAATCGGTACCGACATCTAGGTATTTTTAACCCAACTCGGCCTCATCTGCATAAATCCGTGTTCAATTTGAGTGTTTTATTCGTTTATTATTGTTATTCTTATACTAAAGCGCTACAGAAACATATTTTCTATAAATGAAATCAAAATTTGAGGATCGTAAAAATAAGGACTCGCGCTCGATCACAGCCATAAAACAAGAGGTACTTTTCCGTTATCCCCCCCCCCCCCCCCATCTGTTTCACGACTTTCGCGACTGTTTCACGCCCGCCCGATGTTTCTAGGCATTCCTTCTTTGTTAGATTACATATTTACGTAGAATTGGTGACAATTTCAAGCTGTGGGAAGAAATTATATTATTTAAAAAAAGAAGGAAAAAACGAATTAGGTACCGTGTTTTCAGAATTTGCCGATGTCGGTGAGGATATGTTGAAACAAAGT
Organism: Adelphocoris suturalis; assembly: GCA_030762985.1. Taxonomy (NCBI): domain Eukaryota; kingdom Metazoa; phylum Arthropoda; class Insecta; order Hemiptera; family Miridae; genus Adelphocoris; species Adelphocoris suturalis. Next base: position 114,402,225 of record CM061042.1, read on the forward strand.
GGCGTGGTTGTGGTTTGATTTCCTCCACATGAATTCGTACAAATAGGTATCAAGTAACGAATTAACTGTTCCGCATTCCTGACCTTTGTGAAGAGATTAGTTAGTAAACCAACCGGTTCATCGGGAAGACATTGGACCCGAGCAAGCGCGCAGCGCCCGTGGTCAATGACGTTACCCTCTTGTTTTTCCAAGAATTCACCAATGCCTCTTTACTCCCTCAAACTGAGCGAACATTAATTAAAATGTGAAAAGGGATCATTACCGATGCCTAGAAACATCAGGCGGGCGTGAAACAGTCATGAAATTCGTGAAACAGATTGGGGGGGGGGGGGGGGGGGGGGTATAACGGAAAAGTACCAAAAAAGATAACACAACCAACAACAGCTCCCGACGGATGACGTAATTGCGGCAATCCGGTAAAATATCTAATTTTTCAGATGTGAACAATCCGTCTCAAGAGTGCTTGTCCGTCAAGATTCGCCCCACTCTTCCGACTGGCATGAGCCGAACGCATTGCCGAATTGCCGCATTTCCGCCATTCCGGATGGATGTGAACCCACCTCAAGTCGACATGAAAAGGAAATTGGGATCTAAGGCCCCTCAGCTAAACAGTGCGCCTCCATGCCTCGTAACTTCGAAATGTCCCAAAGGAGCTCCAACTTAAATTTCAGCACCGTCAGTGAATTAGAAAAGGAATTTGCTTTGCAGCTGATCAGAGTCCCTCCATAATTTGTAATTGATAAATTGGATTTCGTGAAGTGAGAAATTCATAGGATTATATCAGCTGATACAATCTTGGTAGTTTTCAGAGCGATTTTCGCTGTGTTTTACTCGTTACGATTCACTGTTGTGTCGATATCTTTTTTTCTAGTCAATGTTTGAGCCCTTAGCGAGGGCAAACGGTTGAACGTACAGCGACCGGGTGGTTTCATTCGATTCTTTGGGTTAACTATAAATGAAACCTTTAAAAACATAACTGTTGTCTTGATAGATTTCGAAGTGGCAGGAAAGTCTGATTTTTTATAGATGGGTGGAGAGGAATATTAATCCTGTCGTTCTTATGATCGACGTATAGTGGTAAGTTGTATCTATTTGCGGACGACATCGCTCTCTTGTGTGAGGCAAAATCCAAAATTGATGTCTTCAGGAAAACAAGTGAGGATTTAAAAAATTTATACCAATGGCTCTCTAATCATCAACTCTCTCTCAATATAAATAAAACAAAGTACATCTATTTGTCAGCTGGCAGAGGATCTGAAGGCTCAATTAATTCAAATGACGAGCTGAAATTGCACGTGTGTAGGGTTTCAGATGTGACCCAATGTGACTGCCAGTCTGTGGAGCGTGTCGCTGACCTGAGGTATCTGGGGTTGTTGATAGATGAAAAACTTTCATGGTACCCTCATATCAACATGCTGGTTACCAAGTTGAGGAAATACTTATAGACACGTCAATATAGCTTGGCCATTCACTCAGCTCCTCGTTCCCGAATTTTTAAATCAAATAATCATATCCATTTTAATCTCCCGATTCTGCTCTCCAATGCAACAGTTGCCATTCGCTCTCCGCTTTTAAAGTTAAAAAAAATAGTTTTTACATGGCTTATTGGAATAGGACCAGAACGAATTTATTCTACATTTATAAGTGTTTATCGCTAAATACAAGTGTAACATTCTTTTCTCTTTATTTTTTGGACATCTTTTGTTTTATGTTAAAATATTTAAAAATTAATTTTCAATAGTTGGGAAGTATACTCCCCCACACAGCTCGGAGTTATTTTCTTTGTGTGGGGTAATTCCTTGAAGTGTTTACTGGCTTTTTTTGCCCGCCTTTGTCATATTGTGTAGTTGGAAGGAATACGAGTAAACCATTTTTTCATTTCATTTCTTTCCTCCATCAGTATTACTTAGGGGAAAGAACGCTGGGAAAGGATGCTTGTTCATGGCCAGCTAATATGCAATGTGCCATAATATGCAACGTTTGGGGTCTGTGCCATAGTGGAGAACATGTTATTTCGGGGCCCCATTAAGTACTGCGTTCAAAATTGGATCTCTCCATTCAAAAGCGCCCGATTCGGCGCGGTAAATCGGTAATCCAGAGCATTGTGGCGCTGCACTTGATGATTGTTTTCGCACTTGGTGATCGCCTTGGGGAGGGAAGGCAGGTGGTGAGCACTTGACGGAATTCGCACGGCTCCCCCTCGAACGCGCATCACTAGGTCGCATCAAAAGGGGCCGCGATCAGATTCGTGAGGCCGCAAGGGGGATCATCCGTGATCCCTGCAACGCGCAACCCTTCCACCCGTGGCTTACCACAGTCACCGCGCTCCGTCACTGTCACTGTTGAATTGAAAGGGGCGGAAATGCAAACCTCAGTTTATTTGTGGAGAACTTGATAACTCATTCGTCCTTACAGTGTATTATTTTATCATTTCAACCATTACCTGCAACATTGTTAAGACTGTTTAAAGTAATGAATACAGGCTACACAAATTCGTGAAGTGATGTCATCAGGCCTGCATTAGGTAATGCAGGTGTATAAGGGTTGTACAAGGCTGTTGCTGGGGATCTGCAAAACACCAACCTATCAAACCATCATAATAAGGGATTGATATCCCTTCACAAACCCTTTCCACTTTTCTGGTTTACGTTCCAAGACACGTAAATTTCAAAATTTGTGATTCAGATTTAAAAAAAAAACCGGATCATGTTTCATGCTTACGAAATTCCGCAGCTTCAGAGGTTAAATAGCAAAGAAATTTGCTCCAGAGCTCACTCAGATGTTAATAGCAACTTCAAATATTTCACTCTGTAATTATTTGATAGTCTTTCCTCCACACGTTATCAATTGCAAAAAAATGAGGTCCCGCGGTCCTGTGAAAATTCGAATCACGGGCCATCCTAAATACATGAAACATGTCATGACCAGCGAACTTATCAAAAAGGATAATGAGAGCGATTGGTAATTCGGAGCACACCACTAGAAGGTTGCTCAGCTCACTTGCCCCCTAAAATTTTTGGACCACCATAATGTCCATGACTATGGGACTCTTGCAGAGGTTTACGAGATCGCTCCATCGGCGGAACGCGTAGAGTTCCCCCAAGCAACTATTCCATAGGCAATCCTACTCTGCAAACAAGAAAGATATAGCCGTGAGTATTCTGAACGACACATCCTTAACAAGCCTCAAGATTTAAAAAAACAATTTGTTAGGAAATGGAAAGCAATTAAGAAGCACTAGTATACACGGTGTCTGCACCAAGGATGAGCAAAAATCAAAGAGTCGATTATAAAGCTCATTTCTGGTCGAAACTTCTTCTTAGAGATTTTTTTAAACTGTTTGTTTTCGAGTTATTCAGTTTTAAGATTTTTTTCGTGTTCTGTACCTTATGACATTGAAACGGCCATAACCCCCCTTAGAATCACTGTAAGCTCAAATCTAAGAACACCGTTAAAGAGAGCGTTAAATTTCCTATCTATCTAATGCCAAACCAATATTTTTTGAGCCGATTTGATACAAGAAAAATAAGTTAAAAAGCGTATTTCAAAAATTCATCAAAATTTAACTTTTTTCCATTTGTTGTTTTGATTTTATTAGAGATCATTCCGGAAGAGCGCTTCACGGGGAAAACTCCTCAGAATCTCAGCTTTCCAACGGTGTAGTTAATTTTATTTTTACTTTGGTAATTAGGGGGAGCAACATTATGCTGTATGTGTAACAATATTATGCTTTCAACATTATGCTGCAATGTTGAAAAAGATAGTTTAAAGATGGTTGAATAGATAGTTAAAATTAAATCGAGGGTTTTACTGAAAACTACCCTCTATGAAAATTAGATTTTGGGGCCTGTTTCTACGTGTTTTTCACGCTGAATCGAATGGTAACACTTCAGCAGATCCCCCCAACTCCGTAATAACCGAGTTTTATACTTAACTCCCCAATTTTTAAATTATTTGTTATGCTCAATTTTATGAGTATTTAAGGGTAAAACTAGTTAGTTGAAGTCTGGGCCAGACAAGGTCCAATCCCTGTTGTTCCTGAGAGCTGCTGAGCTCAACTACGAACTGTGATATCTGATCTGTATATTTATGTGTATCTAGTCATAGTTTTATTTCAGTTTGCTGATCATATTATAGTAACATCTACTTAGTTATAAGCCTATTCTTCATCTAGCCTCGGTTGTATTATTTTATTTTTGTGGTTTTATATCCGGTTTAAGGGCTATGAAAAAATTAAGTTTCATTCATGCAGCATGATCGTTTGTATGAGCATATTTTCTTAAATTACCTATCGAGTTATAATATGTATCATTGTACCGAAATTTGAGCACACAAAAAATTTGTTAAATACCAAATTTATGGCAAAAATTTTGAGATTCAAAAAAGGTTTTAGATTTTTTGAAGTTTTATCGATTTTTCAGCAAATGTTAATGAAATTTAAGTAAATTTTTCAGAATAATTTTGTTCAAAAATGTTTAATATCCTAGGTAATTATTGTTGATATGACTAAAATCCGTTTCGGCTAAAATTTTGCTGAAGTAAATGGTTTGAGGGTTACTATGCTGATGAGTGTGTAGGGTGTGTGTGGGCGTGATGGGTATGTGGTGGGTGTGTAGGGGTTTTTTCCTCCAAATATAATGCGAAAAAGGTGGAAGAATCTTCACTTATAAGATGTGGTGTGGTAGAAGCATGGGCTAACTTGAAAAATCGGCATATCCACTTCCAATAAAAACTCAACCTTAAACACTAATCGTGTAGAGATAATGTTTGAGTAAGAGTTTGATCCATGTGCCGTCATGGATCAATGGCGGTTGTTATGCTTCCCGCTCTTTAGGTTGAGGAGTCTCAGTTAGTTAGTTAGGTCTAATGACTCATGTTATGTTTGTTCGGTCTTGTGGCTTGATTAAAGTGTCCGTTGATATTCAGTTTGCACAAATAAATGTTTTAAGTAATATGTCGAAGTGTTGTTCAATAAAGAACCAAACATGGCGCAGCCGAATGTGAATTTAGTGTAATAGTTTTGACTTTAGTAGTGTCATAAAGTGTTACAGTCCTGTAGTAAACTATACCTCACAGTTAGCCACCCTAAGTTATCGACGTCAAAAAGTTATGGAGTTTACTAAACCATCACCTCTGAATTTGGAAGGTAATCTCTCCGTGAATTTCAGAGAGTTCAAGGAAGAAGTGACCAACTATATAATTGCGTCCGAAACTGATAAGAAACCCAGAGCTGTTCAGGTAGCGAGAATGAAAAATCTCATGGGTGGACAAGCACTGAGGCTTTACAATAGCCTAACGACGATTGAGCCCGACAAGGAAACTGTAAATGGTATCTTCGATGTGCTAGAAAAACACTGTGTGCCGAAAGTCAATGACGTCATGGAAATCTTTACTTTTCTCAAAAGGAAGCAGCAATCATGCGAGTCTTTTGAGCATTTTTATGCTGATCTCCGCTACTTAATTAAATCTTGCGATTTAGCTGAGCAAGAAGACAAGCTACTTCGAGCCCAAATCACTATTGGTATTTACTCGGACGATCTTCGTGCTAAATTGTTGAGAGAGAATCCCTCATTGGAAAAAATGATAAACTTTTGCAAGGGTACGGAGCTAGCTGAAACTAATTCGAAAGTAATATCCGATTCTGTCAAATCTGAAATACTGGCTGTCAACAAAGGAGGATATCAACGCTCCCAAGGAAGCTTTGCTCGTTCTTGCGAGGAAGGGAATCGACGCGACTCACAAAAGAAGACCTCAGCCACCCCTAGACCTGAGACGAAGACTGACCAGTGCCGAAGATGCGGATACTTCCACGGAAAACGTGAGTGCCCTGCTGACGGCCAACAGTGCAATAAATGTAGTAGTTTTAATCACTTCGCAAAAATGTGTTTTAAAAATTTGTTAGTTAGAGAAGTTAAAAACGAAGCTGATTCCGAAAGTGATGTTGATTTTCATGTGGGTAGTATTATTGCTTATAATTCTGGCACCGCAAAACTTCATAGTATTACTGAGGAGACTGAGGAGCGCGAATGACTTATACAAATGATGTTGAATAGATTCAAACCTGTGATTTTTAAGATTGATACAGGAGCCCACGCTAATGTACTACCCCTGAAAGTTGTGGATGAGTTTAATGTTTCATCTCTTTTGACCAGAACACCAGTTAGATTAGAGGCATTTGGAGGCTTCAAAATTCAGCCTGTTGGCTCGATTAGACTTATACTTCGCCACAATGATATAGAACAGTATGTAGAGTTCATTGTGGTGGACCAAGAAAAAGAAAAATGTACTCCACTTTTAGGCCTGAAAACTAGTGTAGATTTTAAGCTGGTGAAACGAATTTATACGGTAAACGTTCCTTTGTCTTGCGCAGAATTTATAAAACAAAATAATGACATTTTTCATGGTGTAGGTTCCTTCCCAGACGTCTGCTCTCTGAAACTCAGAGAAGGTGCTATCCCCATTTGCTGTCCCTCAAGACGTGTTCCATATAAGGTTAAAGATAAGTTGAAACTTACGTTGGATAGCTTAGAGAAAAATGGGGTCATAGAAAAGGTCATTGACCCACCTGAATGGGTCAATAGCATAGTTATTGTAGAAAAAACCTGATTCGTCCCTCCGACTCTGTATAGATCCTCAGCATCTTAATAAATATTTAGTTAGAGATTATTTTGAAATTCCCACCCCTGAAGAGCTGTCTTTGGCCATGGCTAATAAATCATATTTTTGTTTATTTGACCTTAAGCAAGGCTTTCACCAGGTAATCCTGGATGAGGCCTCTCGAAACCTGTGTGCATTTTCATCGCCATTTGGTACGTATAGGTTCCTGAGAGCACCTTTTGGGTTATCATGTCTTCCAGAGTTGTTCCAAAAATTGATGACAAAGTATTTTGGCCATGTGAATGGTGTAAAGGTTTATTTTGATGACGTGCTCTGCTATGCTGAGACCAAAGAAGAACTTTCCCAGATTGTTGAACAAGTGGTTACTATTGCTAGGGCTAATAAGATAAAATTTAATCCTGAAAAAATACAATATTTTGTTGAACAAGTTAAATTCATAGGAATGGTGTTTAATAAGCATGGACATAGTCCAGATCCTTCTCGAATTGAATCCATCAAAAATTTGAAATCTCCGACTAGTCTGAAAGAACTCCAAAAAATCCTTGGAATGATTAATTATTTACGCAATTACATCCCGAATTTGTCAGAAGCAGTTGAACCACTGAGGCCTTTACTGAAAAAGGACAATGAGTGGGTCTGGACGCCTACTCATGAAAAACAATTTGCTAAGATTAAAAATATGATATGTGAAGTAACTATGCTTGCTTTTTTCGACCCAAACGAAAGCGTTGAAATACAGGCAGACGCTAGTCAACACTCTTTAGGTTGTGCCTTACTTCAAAAAGGCAAACCAGTTCTATTCTGCAGTAGATCCATGTCCGAGACCGAGTGCCAATACGCACAAATTGAAAAGGAGCTCCTTGCTCTCACTTATTCATTTCAAAAATTTCATAATTTCATTTATGGCCACCGCAATGTTACCGCATATACTGATCACTCCCCCTTAACTTCGGTTATCAAAAAAGATATAAGCAAAATTCCTAATACTCGTCTTCGCAGACTTCGATTGAAATTGCTTCCTTACTCATTTGAACTGAAGTATCTACCAGGACGCAAAATGGTCTTGGCTGATTTATTGTCTCGTAATATTATTTATAATAAGAGCGACGATGATGATAGTATGAAGGATGTTGTCCATACGGTTGGGGTTAATATCACCTTCACTGACAGAGAACTGGAAAAAATTTATTCAAATTACTGAAAGTGACGAAACTTTGGCTTTGATTATTGGGTATTTTAAAAATGGGTGGCCAAAATCAGTCAAATCTCTAAATTCGGATCTGAATCACTACTTTAAAATACGAAATGACATAACTGTTCAGAACGGATTAGTTTACTTTAATCAAAGATTAGTCGTTCCTCTTAAGTTACGGAAATATATCATGACATTGCTGCATGAAACTCATTTGGGGTTTCATAAAATTAAAAATAAGGTAAAGCAATTTTTCTATTGGCCTGGTATCATGGCAGAGGTTCTAGATCTCACAACATCTTGCGCAGTTTGTCAACGCTTTCAACGTAGCAAGATTAAAGAAGAACTACTGCCCCATGATATTCCTGAAATTCCTTTCTATAAAATTGCTATGGATATCGGAGAAATCAATAATAAATTATATCTGTTCGTAATAGACTACTATTCTAGGTGGTTAGAAATCTTGACAATTAGAGACAAATCAGCCAAGTCTGTGATTGATTCCCTTAAACCAATTTTTAGTAGGTTCGGGATCCCTAGTGTTGTAATTGCTGATAACAATCCTTTCAATTCATGCGAATTCCTAAGCTTTGCCGCAGATTGGAACTTTGATGTTCGCTTCTCCAGCCCCCATCACCACCAAAGCAATGGACTAGCTGAGAAAGCTGTGGGTATTGGAAAGAATTTATTGAAAAAATCTCATTATGAGGGCCACGATTTGCACTCGTACCTTTTAAATTATAGAAATTCACCAGTGGCTGGCTTGCCATACTCACCTGCTCAACTCCTTATGAGCAAAAATTTACGTTCGAAATTACCAGTTCCCATTGACAGTCTTCGACCCAAAATCATAATTGACCCCACAGTAAGAGCTAAATCAGGCCAAAAAGGTTACTATGATAAATCTAGTCGCATTCCTGATGAGTTTGTTGAAAGAGATAGGGTGTTGGTTCAAAATCCGGAAACAAAAATCTGGGAGGAAGGTGTGATTTTAGCTGTGTTAGGACCTCGCTCCTATCTGGTGGAAGTTAAAGGTAGGGTTTTTCGGAGAAATTCAGTTTTTATGAAGAAGAATAGAGCAGGAGGTAACTCTGATTATGATAACTACTCCTATTTTATTAATGACCCAGATACTAACGTTGAGGATGATAAACCACAAAACTCTGACCCACTATTTAGGACTCCTTCTGTAGATAGCCCCAATATGGCTACAAATGAGAATTCACAGCAACCTCAAGTTAATGTAAACCCCTCCAATGTGAACCCTTATCGAACGAGATCTGGTCGTGTTGTCAGTCTTCCTTCTAGATATAGAGATTGAAGATTTGTGATGTTCTTGAGTTAGTCATGATGATGTTATGTTTGATGTATATGTTTTCGATTTGTGATGTTTTCTGTTTAACATAAGATGTTTGGTGCCTTTCGATTTATGATGCCTTAAACCTGAGTTTTGTACATGTAATACCTCATGTTTAATTGTTGAGCTTTATACTATTGTGTTGCATATTAATATTTCATTTTGTTTAAATGTCTTTGAACATTGAAAGAGGGGAAGATGTTTGAGTAAGAGTTTGATCCATGTGCCGTCATGGATCAATGGCGGTTGTTATGCTTCCCGCTCTTTAGGTTGAGGAGTCTCAGTTAGTTAGTTAGGTCTAATGACTCATGTTATGTTTGTTCGGTCTTGTGGCTTGATTAAAGTGTCCGTTGATATTCAGTTTGCACAAATAAATGTTTTAAGTAATATGTCGAAGTGTTGTTCAATAAAGAACCAAACAGATAAAATTTTCAATAATTGCATTTTCTTATTATAACTTCTTAATTGTAGTTATTGTTTCAATCCAAAAAATGTAAACACATATCAAATTTACTAATGAGCACCTCGCTTTGTGGTTTTAATAATATCCGGAAGATTTATCCAGGTCATTCATCCATGCAGAAATTCTCCACGTTTCGAATAAATTACTATAATTTATTATTGACTTAATAAAAAACTAATATTGCGGTTTTGCTGCAAATGATATGTTAGGTACCACATTTTCGCATATCAACCCACATGAAAATTAATTTACAGAAGTGTTACGCACGTGTATGTAACAGGTACTTATTGGCAACAGATAGCAGCAGGTATCATTTATTAGTGATAGGTACTACAATTATTTTTC